>OY856409.1:283696557-284914057 GCA_963693085.1 Alisma plantago-aquatica | reverse complement strand
TGAATGGATAGGAAGGAGTTGTCCCTTCCGTTGGTGTACTAGTCACCAACCTGCTCTCCCACAACAACAACTTCTCAGTTGTTCTCTCCCATTATCTATCCCTCCCTGTCGGGTCAGACTTGCCTGGGCTCTCTTGGTTACCACAACTAGAGTGGAAAAAAATTGTCAGAGGACCCGATTCATAGTTGTATGTGTTGTGTCTAAGGAAGCCCCCAGTACCCCTCCATTTATAGGCAAGGTTAGGGTCAGGGTTCCCAGTTTGTATGGGATTGTGTGGGAGTGGAAAGGACCGGAAGAAATTGAACTTTCACAACTTGTGACAACTAAAATGGCCATTTGGCACACCAGACAGTCATCTGGTGTGTGAGATGGTCTTTTCACAGTACCAAATGGTCATTTGGAAGTTTCCCAATCAAACACAAATTTGGCAATTTCAATTCCAATTAATATACATATTGATTTTACTTGCTTTCCAAGTATATACAATTGAAACTATTCGGGAAACATCTTGAACCTTCATTCCACACCAGCTGGGTTGTCTCACCGAAGCGAGCCACCCATCTCACTCACCCAGACAACCATCTGGTGAGTTGAGTTGAGCAAGTCAGTTTGATCATATTAAACATGTCAATTCAAGGGCAGAACTAAGATAATTCAATCCTTGATCTGCCTAACCACCCAAACAGATGTCTCAAAAACTCAGATGCCCATCTGGCTGCCCAAACGGTTGTCTCACCCATTGGCAGTCAATCAAGCAATCAGTTGTGTGAATTGAATACCTAAACACTTTAGTAATCAATCCAATTGTCATTCAAGATCAAACTCCTCTTCTATATGAGTTCCTATGTGTTTGACCATATAGGTCCCATATCACGTTGGTTGTGACTTTCCATAACTAGCTTATGACATCACAAGCAGAGAGTGATGCCTAGTCGCACATCAATGCTACCCAAGTGAAATGGAAAGTTGGAGAACAACTTCAACATACAATGTGTGTAAGGCGTTGTAGTGATTTTATAATTCCTTTTTCTCTGATATACAAGATGAACTCAAGGCATGGTAGGTCATCCTCTCAACGTTCAATCCATGTTTCTTGAACTAAGAACAAACTGTCTGAGATAATGTGACCTCAATATCATATATTGATTCACATGTGAATGTGCATGTAACATCCCTGACCTGGGTTATAACCTAACCCTAGAAGTTTTGCCTAAATAGGTAATTAAACACATGTAATCATCTTTTAGCAGGTAATAAAAGCTCCTAAGGAACATATGTTTCCATTCCTGTCCCCTAGGAACAATGTTGTAGTATTGTTTTGCAATGCAGGGACCTATGTGCAATTATCCAGTTAAGAGGTTTAACTTGCAGAGTTCACAGGTTAAGATGTACCTTTGATGATGAAACATCATAAGAGTGAATCTGATGAGGCATGGTGGATTTTCCAAGCTTGGGCGTTCAGAAGCAGCTTGTGGAATGATCCTGGTGCTTAAAAACCCTAATTTGGAGTAAAGTGCAATTTACCCAAATTATGGGTGAAACTTGGGAAGTACACCTTCTAGAGAATCTTATATGACTCTTGGAATCATTTAGAGTAGAAATGATGGAAGAGATGCATCAATAAATAATCAGATAAGAAAAGTAATCTTTGTGCATAAAATTCACCATGTATGGGTATGAAGACCTTCATATGTGTACCCTAGTTGAAAGTTGACCTTTTCTACCCTTAAATCTTGAGCTTTGATGAACTTGGTTTGATTTTAGATGGCTTGGACGTGCCTAAGAAGCAAGGAGGGACTTAGATGAAAATCCCATGCTTTAGAGGTCCTTATGGTGTAAAATGGCCTAAAGTAAAGAAGCCCTTTTCCTTGTAAACCAAGTGAATGATCCTTCATTTCTCTTCACTTCTCTTCTTTCTCAAAACGTCTAAGGCAAGCTCTGGAGCTCATGGAGGCGACCAAGTAGTTCTAAGGTGAGAAGAACCATCTTCAAGCTTGGATTCTTGGGTGAATTCATCATGCAAGCTTGGTTTTGTGGATAACTCACTTAGCTTTCTCGTTCTAGCCATCTTTTCCCAACCTTTCCTTGGAGAAACACCCTTGACCGACCTGTGGAGCTCAATACACCATTAAAGACTTGAAGCTTGGAAGCTTGGAGCTCAAGGAACGACCTTAAGGCGGGTTTTATAATTCTAAACTCTTTGCTTTATATGCATTTCTCGTTCTTGCAAAATTTTTAGCATTTAGTTCTTCTTCTACCTCCCTTCCTCCTTGCACTTTTGCAAGAAAAAACGGTCGAATAACTGACCTTGACAGAGGTTGAAGAAGGTGGGTGTGATTACCAAAGTTACTTTATCAAACGGTCCTGTTTTCCCCCCTCTGACCCAACCGTTTGAAGGGCAAACGGGTTCACAAGGTCGGTTGGAGCAAACGGGTTCAACCCATTTGAGGGCATTGACAAAGCGTTGACCATTTGGGATTACAGTTCATAATCATGTAGTATAATGACCCACCAAATTTGAGGGGTTAACTCCAAAGGAATCGTAGGTTGAAGGCCAATCAATTAGGCAATCGAATTGAATTAAGTGCTGTTTTTTCCAAACTGATTAACTTGAACTTTTGGGCAAACGGGTTCAACCCGTTTGAATGAGTTGACCAAGCATTGACCATTTGAGATTCCTGTTCATAATATGTTTAATTTCATTCCTGCAAAGAATCAAATTTAAATTCCTAACCAATTGAGAGTTGAAGGCACTTCAACATCCTAACCCTGATCGGGTTGAAATTGCGGTTTTCATATATAGATTTTGTTGAGTTTTGGGTTGAAGGACCCAAACGGTCTCAAAACCGTTTGGGGGTTCCTCCAAACGGTCTCAAGACCGTTTGGGCACAACCCAAGACCGTTTTAAGGTCTAAAGTTGAGATAATTTGATGGGTTGAGGGTCCAATTGTAATAAGTTGATGAATTGATAAAAATGCTGATTTTAGACCTAATTCAAGTTCAACCCTAATCCAACCGACTTGGTTTTTCGTCAAACTTTGGGCAAACAGTCTCAAGATCGTTTGGAGGTCATCCAAACGATCTCAAGACCCTTTGGGCCAAGTTTGGGCCCAATTTGAGTTCAATTGATAGGTTCAACCTTGATTTGATTCACATTGTTGAAAATTGATGATTAGCCGATTGGAAACCTTAATTGAGTTAGACTTAACTCTAATTGGCTTTCAGTTGAAGGTCAAATTGGTGTCCAATTGATTGAGGCTCATCCTAATTGACTCAATTTGTAAATGATTAACGAGGACATGGTCGATTGAAGGCTTCAACATAGGAAATCCTATTCAAACATGACGTTTGTTTCACCTTTTATGACCATGTGGTTTGAACCCATACGAGTCCACACCCATTTCAAATCAAATGGGTTCACACCCATTTCAACTCAAACGAGTCCTCACCCGTTTCAACTCAAATGGGTTCACACCCGTTTCAACTCAAACGAGTCCTCACCCGTTTCAACTCAAATGGGTTCACACCCGTTTCAACTCAAACGAGTCCTCACCCGTTTCAACTCAAATGGGTTCACACCCGTTTCAACTCAAACGAGTCCACACCCGTTTCAACTCAAACGAGTCCACACCCGTTTCAACTCAAACGAGTCCACACCCATTTCAACTCAAATGGGTTCACACTCGTTTCAATTCAAATGGGTTCACACTCGTTTCAACTTAAATGATGATGATTCTCATACATGGTGATGTTATGAGATCAATTCACCATGAGGTGAATAGTAAACCCTAATTCTAGGGTGATGAAATGTATGATGAATAGTAAACCCTAATTCTAGGGTGATGACATGTATGATGAATATTAAACCCTAATTCTAGGGTGATGACATGTATTGTGAATAGTAAACACTATTTGATGAAAACCAGGGAAACCTAGCTCTTGTAAGAGTAGGGAGATACAACTTCTTTAAATGAGTTATTTATTGTTATCAGTTGAATTGACCATGCATGTTCCTATATGAGGATGATCATATCCAGGTATGGATGATGATGCTATATTCATTGAAAGCATGTTTTTAGCTTTATGAATAGTGATATATCATGGTGCCCTGTTAGTGGCATCTTATGAGATTGATGGTCTGTGAGAGCCATGAGTACCATCAAGGTCATGCTTAACAGATGACTTGTGATGAGAGAATTGAGAAATGGTAATTGATGTAAGTTAGACTTGTTACATTTAGTATCCTTCTTTCTTAGCTGCTATGCTAATGTTTAATGTTCAAGAACATGTATGTTATCTGATAAGTGATAACTTATGAGTTTGATAGGTTGAATGAGTCATGAGTAATATGCGCTGATGATCATCAAAGGTCATATTATTTAGATGACTAGATAAAATAAGATGTTCTTGGTAATAAATGTTATAATTAGTCCAGGGGTTTGGACTCTCACTTTCCGGATTCTTAGTGATAAGATGTTTAGGTATTGATATCCCTATGTTAAATTATAAAATGTGATCCTAATATAGAGTGTTACTATGTGAAATTCTATTACAAGATAATCCTATGAAAGGCTTAACTGGTGACTTATGGGTGATGAATGTAAATAACCCTTGTGTCACTTGAGTATGGTTAAGTATGATTTCATGTGTACTAATCATACAGTTATGTTGTGGATTTGGAATCCTAACACCTTGTAGAAAAGGGTATGGCTACAGGCCATGATATCCCTTATTATAATGCCAGGTGATGGATATATGATCTAAGCCTGAAGAGAGCTAGTGTGGTGATGATGGTTTTATAATAAATAGATGTAATACATGTCCTTTTATTTCTAAAAGAAAAGTGATATGTGGGTTTATCTTAGAGATGCTTTTCTTCTAGTAGGAGGAATAGATTACAATCTGTGAAACATTGTTCTAACTATTCCTAAGATATATATGACTTCTTTGTGTACTGTTATTCTCTTATTCTGTAATAATCATGTTTCTGGCAAAGAGTTATAACTCCCGCTGGGACAATTATTTAAAATTGTCTCACCCCATAGATTTCAACTTTTTAGGTGGCCGCCAAGGATGAAGGGACCAATCTCCAGGTGACCAGTATCAGCAGCAGCAGCACCCAGAGCAACAGTAAATCTCAGGTGGAGATTCAGACTGCTGAGTTATATAGATAGATAGTCAGTCCTATGCGTCCTCTGTACTCTCAGGTCCTTGGAGTCATGGTCTGAGTTATGTTTCGTCTCTTGAGATTTTGTATCATGCTGTGTATAATTACTCAAGAAGTAATTAACCGAGATGTAGATAGTTTATCTTGAATCTATGAAAAGAGCTTTATGGTTTCAATACCTTATTACAAAAAGTTTAAATTTCCTGTGATTTTTTTTATTCCGCTGCAAATCGAATCGCTTCTGCTGAGTTTACCTCGAAGTTTATGTGTTTATCTCGGGTTTTGGAGATCAGAGCCCATAATTAGTGGTATCAGAGCTCTAGGTTCGCTGAGTCTACAGAGACATAGGACTTAGGATGTCGAGTCTATCCTTAGTGTTCCTTCCTTATCTAATAGAACCTTCTGCTCCTCAGGAGAAGAAGATATATAAGGATGCCTGAGCCACATGAAGAGTACGTGGCAGAAAGTAGCGTTGCTGCACCACAGGGAGGTGCAAGGCACCCAGAAATGGAGCAACCCTTACCTAAGCAACCCAGGGAGCCACCCCAGTTTGCCCATCTGAGATAGAAAACCCAGCTGTCCATGCCTTATTTGATAAGTTTCTGACATCCATAACACACATAGCAGATAGGGTGCCACTGTATGCACCTAGGGTACCAGCCCATCAGGAAGGTTATGGAGCTGGCAAGACTTTCGAGAGACTTCGCTGGGTGGGAGCCATAGACTATGCTGGTACATCTGACCCAACATATGTTGATCTATGGTTGACAGAGCTGGAAAAGGCTTTCAGGATCCTTGATATTCCTGAAGCTGAAAAGGTAAAACATGCGATATACCTCCTAAAAGGGAGTGCTGGTAATTGGTGGATGATAGAGGAGGATAAGAGACCAGGCGAAGAAATAGGATGGGAGGTTTTCCGATGAGAATTCATCAATAGATACTTCCCTAAGACGTATCTAGATGAGAAGATCTTTCAATTTGAGAAGATCACACAAGGACACATGAACGTTAGCGAGTATGAAGCTAAGTTCATGGAGTTACTACGGTTTTGTCCACAAATGGCAGTTACCGATGAAGAAAGAATTCGACATTTTGAAAAGGGTTTGAACTCTGAACTAGCCACTCATGTGTCTTCTCTAGAGAATAGAGAAAGGTTTGCCACCTTTGTTGAGTCAGTAAGAAGGATAGAGAGGTCAGAAACCATGAAACAACAGACAAGTAGTAAGAAGATGTACACCCAACCTCAAGAACAAGGGCCTGGAAGTTTTAAGAAACCAAGATTTTCTACACCATCAGCTTTGTCAGGATTTCCTACCCAGACGCAATGGGTGTCAAGTGGAAGTAGGGATCATAGTAGTATTCCAAGAGGACCCTCCGACATAGCATCAGCATCGGTAACTGGATCGTATAGACACTTTGCACCCAGGATCTGTTACCTATGTAGACAGCCGAGACACCTAGCAAGGGATTGTCCAGACAGGAATACAATAATGACTCAGCCCCAAGGTCAGAGTCTGCAAGGCTCACAAGGGAGGCTCTATAATAATAGAGGACGTGGACAAACGTCCCATACAGGTCAGATGACATAAGTTTTGTTTTAATATTACATATCAGGATTCTATGTGTAAAAGATATGTAAATTTGCTGCTTTTGAATTCCTTATCTAAGTCCCTGAAGAACACAAGGGAGATAAGAACTTGTATCTTACTCAGTATTCCTTAAAACAATTTATAATCTCCCTTAACTGTGTATAAAAAGGATGAAATATAGATGTGATACCTGAAGAATAATCTAGTATGGTAAATTCTGTGTGTATAATGATATGAAGAACGAGAAATATGATGATAAGCAAAATACATACTACCTAATCTCAATGCTCATATACCCTGGCCAGGTATATGGTTATTGTAGATAAGGCAAGTATGAAACTCCTAGATTGTTATCTTTTGATTACTCTGATCAGGTAATTATTCTAAAACAATCTAGAGAGTATAGGGAAAATTAAATGAGAAAAGCTGAGTAAACCTTTTAAGTGAATATACTTGGTGAACATACATAGTGAATATACTCAGTGAACATACTTAGTGAATACTTAGTGAATATACTCAGTGAACATACTCAGTGAATATACTCAATGAACATACTCAGTGAATACTTACTGAATATACTCAGTGAACATACTCAGTGAATACTTAGTGAATATACTCAGTGAACATACTCAGTGAATGCTTAGTGAATATACTCAGTGAACATACTCAGTGAATACTTAGTGAATATACTCAGTGAACATACTCAGTGAATACTTAGTGAATATACTCAGTGAACATACTCAGTGAATACTTAGTGAATATACTCAGTGAACATACTCAGTGAATACTTAGTGAATATACTCAGTGAACATACTCAGTGAATACTTAGTGAATATACTCAGTGAACATACTCAGTGAATACTTAGTGAATATACTCAGTGAACATACTCAGTGAATGCTTAGTGAATATACTCAGTGAACATACTCAGTGAATGCTTAGTGAATATACTCAGTGAACATACTCAGTGAATACTTAGTGAATATACTCAGTGAACATACTCAGTGAATACTTAGTGAATATATTCAGTGAACATACTCAGTGAATACTTAGTGAATATACTCAGTGAACATACTCAGTGAATACTTAGTGAACATACTCAGTGAACATACTCAGTGAATACTTAGTGAATATACTCAGTGAACATACTCAGTGAATACTTAGTGAATATACTCAATGAACATACTCAGTGAATACTTAGTGAATATACTCAGTGAACATACTCAGTGAATACTTAGTGAATAGATTCAGTGAACATACTCAGTGAATACTTAGTGAATATACTCAGTGAACATACTCAGTGAATACTTAGTGAATATACTCAGTGAACATACTCAGTGAATACTTAGTGAATATACTCAGTGAACATACTCAGTGAATACTTAGTGAATATATTCAGTGAACATACTCAATGAATACTTAGTGAATATACTCAGTGAACATACTCAGTGAATACTTAGTGAATATACTCAGTAAACATACTCAGTGAATACTTAGTGAATATACTTAGTGAACATACTCAGTGAATACTTAGTGAATATATTCTGTGAAAACTTAGTGAATATACTTAGTGAACAAACTTAGTGAATATACTCGGTGAATTTCCTCAGTAACTACTTAGTAAGCATACTCAATGAACTCCTTCAGTGAAGCCTTTGAGACAATATACTGAGTAAAATATCTGTGTTAAGGTATGTATGTTCCTCTGATGGTAAGCATTCTTGAGTAATATTGGAAGAATGTTCTTTTATGCTTTTTTCCTTTCAAAATGTATGGACACCTTATGTTAGGGGTTTATGCTTTACACAAGCATAAACAGTGATAACAAGTAATTAACAAAAGGGACTTTGTACAAATTATAAACCCATAATATCATCATAATGATCAATCTGTTCTTCCTTTCCCTGGGATTTTGAGGACGAAATCCTTGTTAGGGGTTTATAATTTGTAACATCCCTGACCTGGGTTATAACCTAACCCTAGAATTTTTGCCTAAATAGGTAATTAAACACATGTAATCATCTTTTAGCAGGTAATAAAAGCTCCTAAGGAACATATGTTTCCATTCCTGTCCCCTAGGAACAATGTTGTAGTATTGTTTTGCAATGCAGGGACCTATGTGCAATTATCCAGTTAAGAGGTTTAACTTGCAGAGTTCACAGGTTAAGATGTACCTTTGATGATGAAACATCATAAGAGTGAATCTGATGAGGCATGATGGATTTTCCAAGCTTGGGCGTTCAGATGCAGCTTGTGGAATGATCCTGGTGCTTAAAAACCCTAATTTGGAGTAAAGTGCAATTTACCCAAATTATGGGTGAAACTTGGGAAGTACACCTTCTAGAGCATCTTATATGACTCTTGGCATCATTTAGAGTAGAAATGATGAAAGAGATGCATAAATAAATAATCAGATAAGAAAAGTAATCTTTGTGCATAAAATTCACCATGTATGGGTATGAAGAACTTCATATGTGTACCCTAGTTGAAAGTTGACCTTTTCTACCCTTAAATCTTGAGATTTGATGAACTTGGTTTGAGTTTAGATGGCTTGGACGTGCCTAAGAAGCAAGGAGGGACTTAGATGAAAATCCCATGCTTTAGAGGTCCTTATGGTGTAAAATGGCCTAAAGTATATAAGCCCTTTTCCTTGTAAACCAAGTGAACGATCCTTCATTTTTCTTCACTTCTCTTCTTTCTCAAAACGTCTAAGGCAAGCTATGGAGATCAGGGAGGCGACCAAGTAGTTCTAAGGTGAGAAGAACCATCTTCAAGCTCGGATTCTTGGGTGAATTCATCATGCAAGCTTGGTTTTGTGGATAACTCACTTAGCTTTCTCGTTCTAGCCATCTTTTCCCAACCTTTCCTTGGAGAAACACCCTTGACCGACCTGTGGAGCTCAAGACACCATTAAAGACTTGAAGCTTGGAAGCTTGGAGCTCAAGGAACGACCTTAAGGCGGGTTTTATAATTCTAAACTCTTTGCTTTATATGCATTTCATGTTCTTGCAAAATTTTTAGCATTTAGTTCTTCTTCTACCTCCCTTCTTCCTTGCACTTTACCAAGCAAAAATGGTGGAATAACCGACCTTGACAGAGGTTGAAGAAGGTGGGTGTGATTACCAAAGTTACTTTATCAAACGGTCTTGTTTCCCCCCCTCTGACCCAACCGTTTGAAGGGCAAACGGGTTCACAAGGTCAGTTGGCGCAAACGGGTTCAACCCATTTGAGGGCGTTGACCAAGCGTTGACCGTTTGGGATTCCTGTTCATATTCATGTAGGATAATGACCCACCAAATTTTAGGGGTTAACTCCAAAGGAATCGTAGGTTGAAGGCCAATCAATTAGGCAATCGAATTGAATTAAGTGATGTTTTTTCCAAACTGATTAACTTGAACTTTTGGGCAAATGGGTTCAACCCGTTTGAATGAGTTGACCAAGCATTGACCGTTTGATATTCCTGTTCATAATATGTTGAATTTCATTCCTGCAAAGAATCAAATTTAAATTCTTAACCAATTGAGAGTTGAAGGCACTTCAACATCCTAACCCTAATCGGGCTGAAATTGCTGTTTTCATATATAAATTTTGTTGAGTTTTGGGTTGAAGGACCCAAACGGTCTCAAAACCATTTGGGGGTTCCTAAAAACGGTCTCAAGAACGTTTGGGCACAGCCCAAGACCGTTTTAAGGTCTAAAGTTGAGATAATTTGATGGGTTGAGGGTCCAATTGTAATAAGTTGATGAATTGATAAAAATGCTGATTTTAGACCTAATTCAAGTTCAACCCTAATCCAACCGACTTGGTTTTTGGTCAAACTTTGGGCAAACGGTCTCAAGATCGTTTGGAGGTCATCCAAACGATCTCAAGACCCTTTGGGCCAAGTTTGGGCCCAATTGGAGTTCAATTGATAGGTTCAACCTTGATTTGATTCACATTGTTGAAAATTGATGATTAGCCGATTGGAAACCTTAATTGAGTTAGACTTAACTCTAATTGGCTTTCAGTTGAAGGTCAAATTGGTGTCCAATTGATTGAGGCTCATCCTAATTGACTCAATTTGTAAATGATTAACGAGGACATGGCCGATTGAAGGCTTCAACATAGAATATCCTATTCAAACATAACGTTTGTTTCACCTTTTATGACCATGTGGTTTGAACCCATACGAGTCCACACCCGTTTCAACTCAAATGGGTTCACACCCATTTCAACACAAACGAGTCCTCACCCATTTCAACTCAAATGGGTTCACACCCGTTTCAACTCAAACGAGTCATCACCCGTTTCAACTCAAATGGGTTCACACCCGTTTCAACTCAAACGAGTCCTCACCCGTTTCAACTCAAATGGGTTCACACCCGTTTCAACTCAAACGAGTCCACACCCGTTTCAACTCAAACGAGTCCACACCCATTTCAACTCAAATGAGTCCACACCCGTTTCAACTCAAATGGGTTCACACTCGTTTCAATTCAAATGGGTTCACACTCATTTCTACTTAAATGGGTTCAATTGAGTGATACCTTGTTTTAATCAAACCTTAATCACATGATGGTGATGTGTTGACTTGTGTTAGTCAATGAGGACTTAACCCAACCTAATCTAGAGTGGTGTAATCACCATCTACTAGTTATAGGAGAGAGGAAGTACCAATTATGGTGGAAACTCAAGTAAAATACCTTCAATATACATGAATGTGCATGAATAGGGTATGATCCACTATGTGAAATCATGGAAACCCTAATTATGATAATTGATGAATCTTAATCTTATCTGAGGTCTTTAATGATGATGATTCTCATACATGGTGATGTTATGAGATCAATTCACCATGAGGTGAATAGTAAACCCTAATTCTAGGGTGATGACATGTATGATGAATAGTAAACCCTAATTCTAGGGTGATGACATGTATGATGTATAGTAAACCCTAATTCTAGGGTGATGACATGTATTGTGAATAGTAAACACTATTTGATGAAAACTAGGGAAACCTAGCTATTGTAAGAGTAGGGAGATACAACTTCTTTAAATGAGTTATTTATTGTTATCAGTTGAATTGACCATGCAGGTTCCTATATGAGGATGATCATATCCAGGTATGGATGATGATGCTATATTCATTGAAAGCATGTTTTAGCTTTATGAATAGTGATATATCTTGGTGCCCTATTAGTGGCATCTTATGAGATTGATGGTCTGTGAGAGCCATGAGTACCATCAAGGTCATGCTTAACAGATGACTTGTGATGAGAGAATTGAGAAATGGTAATTGATGTAAGTTAGACTTGTTACATTTAGTATCCTTCTTTCTTAGCTTCTATGCTAATGTTTAATGTTCAAGAACATGTATGTTATCTGATAAGTGATAACTTATGAGTTTGATAGGTTGAATGAGTCATGAGTAATATGCGTTGATGATCATCAAAGGTCATATTATTTAGATGACCAGATAAAATAAGATGTTATTGGTAATAAATGTTATAATTAGTCCAGGGGTTTGGACTCTCACTTTCCGGATTCTTAGTGATAAGATGTTTTGGTATTGATATCCCTATGTTAAATTATAAAATGTGATCCTAATATAGAGTGTTACTATGTGAAATTATATTACAAGATAATCCTATGAAAGGCTTAACTGGTGACTTATGGGTGATGAATGTAAATAACCCTTGTGTCACTTGAGAATGGTTAAGTATGATTTCATGTGTACTAATCATACAGTTATGTTGTGGATTTGGAATCCTAACACCTTGTAGAAAAGGGTATGGCTACAGGCCATGATATCCCTTATTATAATGCCAGGTGATGGATATATGATCTAATCCTGAAGAGAGCCAGTGTGGTGATGATGGTTTTATAATAAATAGATGTAATACATGTCCTTCTATTTCTAAAAGAAAAGTGAAATGTGGGTTTATCTTAGAGATGCTTTGCTTCTAGTAGGAGGAATAGATTACAATATGTGAAACATTGTTCTAACTATTCCTAAGATATATATGACTTCTTTGTGTACTTTTATTCTCTTATTCTGTAATAATCATGTTTCTAGCAAAGAGTTATAACTCCCGCTGGGACAATTATTTAAAATTGTCTCACCCCATAGATTTCAACTTTTTAGGTGGCCGCCAAGGACAAAGGGACCAATCTCCAGGTGACCAGTATCAGCAGCAGCAACACCCAGAGCAACAATAAATCTCAGGTGGAGATTCAGACTGCTGAGTTATATAGATAGATAGTCAGTCCTATGCGTCCTCTGTACTCTCAGGTCCTTGGAGTCATGGTCTGAGTTATGTTTTGTCTCTTGAGATTTTGTATCATGCTGTGTATAATTACTCAAGAAGTAATTAACCGATATGTAGATAGTTTATCTTGAATCTATGAAAGGAGCTTTATGGTTTCAATACCTTATTACAAAAAGTTTAAATTTCCCGTATTTTTTTTATTCCGCTGCTAATCAAATCGCTTCTGCTGAGTTTACCTCGAAGTTTATGTGTTTATCTTGGGTTTTGGAGATCAGAGCCCACAGTGCATGCATTTCTCAGTCTCATTTATTAAGTGTCCAAGATATCATACTCTAGTAGGAGGGACAAATCCCTTATATATCACTCACAATCATCCCCATGTGTCAAAGTCACCCAATAATCACCATTATAATAGTTTTAGGACTGTGTTTGATGATGTCAAAAAGTACCCAACGACATGCGACAAGTGCAGTGATTTCATGTCTAAGAATCACAATCATCACCTTCACTACGAGAGATGAATGTGACCACAAAACCATGTGTCACTCTCAAGGGGGTCTGTCTGATACACTATTCCCTAACATGTATTTGTATTCTTAGTTTGATATTGCCATATCATGACTAATGAGATTTAGTCATCAACCAACTCACACTCTGATCTTATGTGTTATTGTTGTCTATCAGCCTTCCACAATAACAACCGATCAAGGACATGATTAGAATATGTATATGTACTCTTAACATCCATATGATCTCAAACACAAGGTTAGTAACTTGACAAAATACATCATTGAGTAATATAATTCTCTACACATTCACTCTGTATCCTCATTATCTCATAACTGAGTGAAACAGATGAATTGGAAGCTTTCCTATATATATGTTATTATTAATCAAATCCTTTATGGTAATTATGTCATGTCAATCATCATATGATTGGCTCTATGGGCATACCTTACCAACAATAGGATCTTGGACAATGTGGATTTCTTCTATGTGTGGAGAAATGGAGATGGATTTGGGTTTGAATGAGGAGATGGAGATATGTGAAGACCCTTGGGAGACTATGGATGCTTAATTGGAGCTGGGAAGTGAAGATTGGAAGGATTATATGAAGATTCAAGTCACTCAAAATCACTAGAGTCATGGAACAGACATGTTGGATTAGAGGAAATGAAGTCTGGTCGTGGTGTCATGGAAATAAAACCACCACTTAAATTGTTGGCCTGACCCATCTTGTCCATTTTGGCTAGCATGGTCATCCTGGCTAGATGCCAGAATGGACACAGTGGTCATCATGGTCGTGTTGTCTAGCCTTCTAAGCATGAAATTTCCATATGATTTTGGTGATCCCAGCATAATCGTTCCATGATAGAACAATTTTGCTAGGCACTTTTTGTCTAGACCTCTCTTTTGATTAGCATAAATTCCAACTATTAGATAGAAACCCTAAATATAACCAATATTAAGAAACAAAACCATCATTTTTGACAAACATGAGTAACATAGTGTACAAAAACACACGTCAATTTTTCCTTTTCCTTTTGCCTTGAACCTCATAACCAATTTCACATTATCACAAAATTTATTCAACTTCATTAGATCCAAATTAAAATATTACTACTCACATGCAGTTTAGTTTACATTAGTTACACGTACATGAAATAACAAACTCAATATACCACCCATCCCAGGAAAGAGAGAATCATAGTCTATCTTGATTATTCTTCTATTTTCATCTTATTCTCATGACCTCTTTGATGGATAGCATTGTAAGTAAAAACATTTGAAACAACCTCAAGAGACTCATATAGAGCCCCAATGAGTGGATACATCCCACTCAAGACAAGTACATGCATCCACATCAGATTCAATATATTGAACTTATAAGAAACTTGCAAATGTTTCTATGTCTAAAAGATAGTTCTATTATCTATCACATTCATTATATGGCAATAATCCAATCAATAAGATTAGTTATTCTCTTAGATCAATTCCAACTATTAAACATCCTTAAGAGTATGTGTATGAACAAATCAGCAGACACTAGTTACTTCAAAATAACAATTCTTTAGTATAAGTAACAATTCAAGATATAAGCAATTAGAAACAACACATGAGAATAACATCATCCTTTGGACACCCCATAGGCCGTACCAAGAACACATCCTATAGTCCTGAAGATGAGATCCACATAATACTTTTCTACTAAGAAAGGCTATTGAAAATGACAAGCATATACAATTCATATTCATAGAGAATACTAAATCCCAACATCAACCACTACTCAACAATTAAGACCAGAATCTAAACCAAACAAATAAGAATATGGAAAGTGTTTATGTTTGTAAAATGATGAATTTTCATAACAAGAATCATATTCAACAACAAAAAGTTTATCAGCTAACGGAGAAATGCACGTGACAAACATTCAACTCATATTCTACACAACTTGTCATCTTCTATTCATTTGCCCTAAAACTACTTGTCTTGTACCTCACCAAGTAGAAATCACCACACCTGATTCTCATGTCAATGACCCACCATTACCATCTTAATGTTTAGATGGACACCCTAAGATACCAAGAACAAACTCTGGCCCACCGTTGGGTTGCCGAAAGAGTTTCACATTCTCATCCTGGGTACATAAGATATGAACCAACAAAATAATATCTCACATACTACAACATTTATCATATTTTCATGTTTCACATATTTAATTTCATCAGATCATATTCCTCATGAACATAGACTTTTTGTAACATCCCTGAACTGGGTTATGAATTAACCCTAGGTGTTTTGCCTAAATATGTAATTAAATCTTTGTGATTAACTCTGAGCATGTAATTAAATTCCCAGAAACGTATATTTCAGTATTCGCTCCTTTTTATTTTAAAGTTGTAGCATTGTTTTGATATACAGGGACCTATGTGCAATTTACCCAGTTAAAAGGGTTAGTTTGCAATTTGCACATGATGAGATGTTCCTCTGATGTTGATACATCATGAGAATCTCTTTGGCAAAGTTTGAGGGATTTCCCAAGCTAGAGCACCAAGGTGCAGCTGTGGAAGCAATCCCAGGGCTTGAAACCCTAATTTGGGGTAAAATGCAATTTACCCAAATAAAGGGATGCAATTTGTAAAGAATGTCATCTAAAGTATCTTTTTAGACTCTTGCCATCATTTAGAGAATAAATGATGAGGAATTCACCTCAATTGAGTTATCAAGTTAAGAAATAGGCTTTGTGATTGAATAATCAGGGTATATGTGCAATATCCCTTTAAGTATGAACTTTATTATTAGATTGTTCTTCCTTGCCTTCTTTTCTATAACTTAAGATAAGGTTTGTCCTTAGAATAAAGAGGAAGAGACGAGCAAGTAATAAAGGAAGGACTTAGTTGGAATTAAAGGAAACTTATGAACTAATGTTGAAAATCCTACCCCATGTATATAAGCTCTCCTTCCCTTAGTTGCAAGGGAACTCACCCTTCGTTCCCTTACTGTTTCATTTCACCAAAGACGACCAAGGACTGCCTTGGAGCTAAGGAGGACGACCAAGGGGTGCAAGGTAGGTTTAAACCCCTCTTCTTGCCTAATTCCATGGTTAAAACTCGAATTCAAGGTCATCTTCATGGCTAACTCTTGAAACCCTACCTTTCTAGCCGTCTCTTTTCATCCTTCCTTGGAGTTTTCACCTTGGCCAACCTAAGGGAACTCAAGGACGCCATTAGAGCTTGGAGCTTGAAAGCTTGGATCTCAAGAAGCAAGCTTTAGGCGGGTTTTATAACTCTAAACCCATGCTTTACTATGTGCATCTTTATATGCGTTTTAATGATAGCTCTTAGTATTTCCCTACTTTTCCCTGCTATTTTGCAAGCAAACCCGTGGGATATCTGTACTGTTCTTGAGCTAAAAGATGAAGGCGTGATTTCCAAGAAAAACCCACCGCTTTTCTTTTCCTTAAACGGTCCAACAGTTTGCTCTCTCGGACTCAAGACCGCGAGGTGAGCAAACGGTCTCGAGACCGCGACAGGGCAAACGGTCTCAAGACCGTTTGGCCCCGTTGACCGAGCGTGGACCGTATAAGAAATCTGTTCCTAATTATATAGGCTAATTACCCTCAAAATTTGGGAGACTAACTCCAAAGGAATCGGGAGATATGACCTTTTTAAGTCACAACTTTAAATGAATTAATTGCTGATTTTCAAACGGTCTGAAATTGCCTTTTTGGGCAAACGGTCTCAAGACCGAGAGGGGGCTCACGGTCTCAAGACCGAGAGGAGGCTCGCGGTCTCAAGACCGCGAAGGGCCTCGCGGTCCTGAGGTCAAAGAAGGGCAAACGGTCTCAAGACCGCGAGGGCAATCAACCAAGACCGTTTGGAGGTTTGGGGTCAAGATTTGTTGACCAATTGAAGGTACAATTACATCAAATTACATTGCAATTAAATATTGACATGATCCTCAACTCAATAGGTCAGATCTTGATGAATTTGCACTAGAATCCAAAAAAAAAATTGGATGGGCAAACGGTCTCAAGACCGTTTGGAACTCATCCAAACGGTCTCAAGACCGAGAGGACAATCACCCAAGACCGTTTGAAGGTCTAGGGTTGAGTGATTTGACCAATTGAGGACCCAATTGCAAATAAGTTATCAATTTAATCAAAATTCTGTTTTGTGGTTCAATCATGGTTCAACCCTATCAAATCACCTTAGATTTTGATGAAATCTTGGGCAAACGGTCTCAAGACCATGTGGGGTCCACCCACATGACCTCAAGACCGTTTGGGCTAAGTTTGGGCCCAATTGGAGCTCAATTGAAAGGTTCAACCTTGTGTTGAGTCACATTGTTGAGTGTTGATGGGTGAACATTGATAGACCCTAATTGAATCGATTTCAACCATAATTGGTTAACCATTATGGGTCAAATGAATGACCAAGTGATCAAGCATAATATTAATTGACTAAATCCATAAGTGGTCAACATAGCTTTGACCATTTGAGGGCTTCAATATGGGTTGACATTATCGGTTGCATCTTTGAGCCTTGTTGAAGGACCAAGCGGCTGAGACCATGAGAGCCTCGCGGTCTCAAGACCGTGAGAGGGCTCGCGGTCTCAAGACCGTGAGGGGGCTCACGGTCTCAAGACCGAGAGGAGGCTCACGGTCTCAAGACCGTGAAGGGCCTCGCGGTCCTGAGGTCAAAGAAGGGCAAACGGTCTTCATGACCCTCGCGGTCTCAACTCAAACTGGTCTTCGCGGTCTCAACATTAATTTGAACCAATGGGAGGCTTCGCGGTCTTGAACCCTTGAAGAGGCTCGCGGTCTTGAAGCCTAAGAGGCTCGCGTTCTTGGGGTTAGAAAGAGGCTCGCGGTCTTGGAGGGTCAAAGTGGGCAAACGGTCAACACTTTCAACCAATTTCAACCCAATTGATGAGTAATGATTGGAAGCAATCAATGTGATTCAAGGTTGACCTCATTCAATCATTTGATGATGTAAATGGTTCAATGTTGCCCAAATCAAACCCTAATGACAACCTAGGATATTAAGGGGTTATTTGACTAAGGTTTTTGACCATGATGATGATCAATGGGGTGAATTACCAAAATACCCCTGAAGGGTCAATTAAGTTATACCTTGCTCAATTCAAACCCTAATTACATGAGAATGATGTTTTTAGTCATAATGACTCTATCTAACCTGATATAGTCTAATGTTATCATCAACCATTAGTATGATGAAAGAGAAAGTACTTCTAGAGAGAGAAAGTACCCTAGAGAGAGAAAGTAACTCTAATCACATAATGGTGATGCTTTTGGCTATGTTAGCCTATGATGACTCAATCCAACCTGTTCTAGAGTGATGTTGATATCACCTAACATTATGATGAGAGAGAAAGTACTTCTAGAGAGAGAAAGTACTTCTAGAAAGAGAAAGTACCCTTTTTAAAGTGCAAACTCGAGTAAAGTATCTCCAATGCACATAAATGAGCATAATTAGGGTATGATCCACCTGTGTGAGATCATAGAAACCCTAATTATGATAAATGGTGAACCTTTAACTAATCCAAGAGCATCAATGAAGATGTTACTCATACATGATGATGTTATGAGTTTAATTCACCTTGATGTGAATAGTAAACCCTAATTCAAGGGTGATGACATGTAATGTGAATAGTAAACCCTAATTCAAGGGTAATGGCGTGCTTTTGAGTATTAAACTCTATTTGATTTGAATTAGAGATTTAACTCTTATGACAAGAGTAGGAAGTACATTCCTTATTGTTGCATTACCTTTATCAGATGTATTAACCATGTAGGTTCTGATATGAAGGTAATCATATCCAGGTATGGAGGTTGATGTTATATTCATTAAAGGCATGTTGTTAGCCTTATGAATAAGTAAAGTAATCTGATGCCTTGCCAGTGGCATCCTATGCTGATAATGGGCTATGAGAGCCATGAATACCATCAAGGTCATGCCTTAGAGATGACTTGTGATGAGGATAATGAGAAATGATGATTGATATGAGTTAGGCCTGTTACATTTAGTATTCTTCTTTTATAGCTGCTATGCTACTGTTATTGTTTGAAGAACAATGTATGCTGTTAAAGAATACTGAATGTACCTAACTAATCAAGTATAATGTAGAGCCCTGATCATAGATCCATCATTGTCAGAAATTAAGTGATGGTGAAACAGGTTTTCCTCAGGGAACTCCTGGAGCACATACTTGTGAGTATGTGGGGTACATGGATGTGTAGAACCTTACATCCTAGTGTAGGAAAGTGATGTAGATGTGGAATCCATCCATCCTTCACTATAGTTCCATACCGTATCAGTGGTAGGTAAACATGAAACCTCCTGATGACGAAGAAAGCACAGATATCCATATCAGTGGTAGGTAAATATGAAACCTCCTGATGACGAAGAGAGTACAGAATGCCACTGTGACTCTAGAATAGCGAAGGACCAGTTTACCCTGGTGAGCTATAGTAGTAGAGACACGAGATGTCCTACAAGTGATCCTCTTACTGACTGAGGAAGGTGAAGGTCATGAGAATCCGACTCTCTTAATGACCTATGTATGATACTGATGCGGCTTCTCAGCGATCAGTTGGAGTATGAGTGGTAAGCCTCATCTCCACAGGGCATAATATTGTTTGTAAAACATAATCAACCATGTAGAATAACTTGTTAGAGATGACTCCAAGTTAGTTGGTTGATGTTACATTGCAATAATGTTGATATACTCCATATCTCCTAAATTTGTAGAGATCTTGTTATACCTGCAACTGTTACAGAATGCTTTGAAGGCTTTACTGTTTAAAATATTCTTTGATGTTATAATAAAGCTTCTGGCGAAGAGTTATAACTCTCGCTGGGACAATTATGTATAATTGTCTCACCCCGTAGGCTTCAACTTTTTAAGTGGACGTCGGAGACGAAGGAACCAACCTACAGGTGACCAGTCTCAGCAGCAGCAGCACCAGGGGCAGCAGTAATCTCAGGTGGAGATTTGTCCTGCCATGTGGTGTAGTTAGAGTCAGTCCTATGTGTCCTCTGTACTCTCAGGTCTTGGAGTCTTGTGTTATGTGATCTTGAGATTTTTTATCTTGATGTATATAATTACTCAAGAAGTAATTATCCTGAGATGTAAACAGTTACTTCTCTTATGAAAGGAGTTTTTATGGATACAAGTCCTTATCTCGAAAAGTTTTAATTTCCCGTGATTTTTGTCTTCCGCTGATTACCGATTCGCTTCCGCTAAGTTTAATCGTGTTTATGTTATGGTTTAGAGATCAGAGCCCACAAGTAGTGGTATCAGAGCTCCAGGTTCAGTTGAGTCTACAGAGGCATAGGACTTAGGATGTCGAGTCTACCTTTAGTACTCCTTCCTTATCTAATAGAATCTTCTGCTCCTCAGGAGAAGAAGATACATAAGAATGTCAGAACATCATGATGAGCACGTGGCAGAGAGTAGTGCTAGTGCGCCTCGAGGTGGTGCAAGAGTTCCGAGAATAGAACAACCTGCACCTGAGTCGCCAAGAGAGCCACCCCAGTTTGACCCAGCTGACATGAGTGATCCAGCTGTACAGACGATGTTTGGGCAGTTTATGACTGCCATGACACATATAACCGATAGGATGCCCATTCCTGCACCTAGGGCACCTGTCCAGCCTGAAGCACAAGGTATCGGTAAGACGTTCGAACGACTTCGTCGTGTCGGAGCTACCGAGTACTTCGGAACTGCCGACCCTGCAGATGCTGACTTATGGTTGACAGAGTTGGAGAAGGCTTTCAGGATTCTTATGATTCCGGAAGATGAGAAGGTTAGACATGCTGTCTATCTTCTCAAAGGCAGTGCTGGTCACTGGTGGAACATGGAAGAGCAGAAGAGACCTGGAGTAGAGTTCTCATGGGAAGAGTTTCGTCGGGAATTTATCAATAGATATTTTCCAAAGACCTTCCTAGATGAGAAGATCTCTCAGTTTGAGAAACTAAGGCAGGGTATGATGAACATTAGTGAGTATGAAGCTAAGTTTATGGAGTTGTTGCGGTTCTGTCCGCACATGGCTGCTACGGATGAGGAAAGAATCAGAAGATTCGAGAAGGGTTTGAATTCTGATATGTCAACCCCTGTGTCTAACTTAGAAAACAGAGAGAGATTCTCTACCTTCGTTGAGTCAGTCCGAAGGATAGAGAGATCTCTGGTTGAGAAAAGACAAACCCATAAAAGATATCCACAGTTCCAGGGTTCTTCATCTAGGGATTTCAAGAAACCTAGATTCTCTGCACCTAACCCTCCACCACCCAGATCGAGTTTTCAAACTCAATGGACACCAAGCAGAGGTAGAGGACGGAGTCAACCGCTTCAAGGGACGCACAGTTCTGCATCAGTGTCAGTTACTGGACCACCCAGACCACAGCAACAGGAGAAGAGTTGCTACAACTATGGTAAGGTGGGACACTTGATGAAGGATTGCCGTTCTAGGCCTGTCGGTGTGACACAACAACCTCCGAGATAGAATCAACAGGGATCTCAGAATAGACAACATCAAGGAGCAGCTCGAGGACGTGGACAAGCGTCTCAAGCTGGATCATCAGCACCACCTCAACACCAGGCGACTGCGAGGTTCTATGCTATGAACCCACCTGAGGCAGTGGTCAATCCACGGGTAGTGGCAGGTCAGATGAAACTTTTATATTCTGATATGTCTATATCCTGTGCTGTATCCGTTCTGATTGATCCGGGTGCAACACACTCTTTCATCACTCGTGAAATGATTCGTAACTGCAATGTGACTGTTAGTCATAGAGCAGATAGTTTGTTGTTAGAGACTCCGTTGAGTGGGTCTGCCGTTTTGCAGGAGGTATGTTCTCCCTGCACCCTTTTCTTTTCTGACCATCGCATTCAAGTGGATCTTATACCACTTGATATGCAGGGATTTGATATAATCCTCGGGATGGATACCTTAGAAAGGTATAGAGTTGTCTTGGATTGTGAGTCCAAGTTGGCTGTGTTTGCTGATGAAAGCAGCACATGGATCTTTCAAGGAGAAAGAAAGATTCTGCCCACCTGTCTTGTATCAGCTATGGTTGCTGATAAGCTGTTGAGGCAAGGATGTTATGCATTCTTAGCCCATGTGGTAGATGTTACCAAGGAAAGTTCTAATCCTGCTGAAGTTCCTATAGTCAGGGAATTCGAAGATGTGTTTCCTGAAGAACTTCCTGGTATACCACCACCTCGGGAGATTGATTTTGAAATTAATCTGATTCCAGATACGAAACCCATAGCTCAAACTCCGTATAGGATGGCGCCTGCCGAGATGGCAGAACTCAAGAAACAGCTTCAAGAGTTACTTGAGAGAGGTTTTATCCGACCGAGTACTTCACCTTGGGGTGCTCCGGTCTTGTTTGTTAAAAAGAAAGATGGGTCAATGCGGTTATGCATTGATTACAGACAACTCAATAAAGTAACAATAAAGAATAAGTATCCTCTGCCGAGGATTGATGATCTCTTTGACCAGTTGCGTGGTGCAACAGTCTTTTCAAAGATAGACTTGAGATCTGGATATCACCAACTCCGTATTAAGGATAGTGACATATCCAAGTCTGCCTTTAGGACAAGATATGGTCACTATGAGTTCACGGTTATGTCGTTTGGACTAACCAATGCACCAGCTGCATTCATGGAACTCATGAATAGAGTTTTTCGACCTTTCCTTGATCAGTGTGTTGTCGTCTTCATAGATGACATACTGATTTATAGTAAAGATGCTCAGCAGCATGAGCAGCATCTTCGCCAAGCTTTGACCTTGCTAAGAGAACATAAGCTGTACGCCAAGTTTAGCAAGTGTGAGTTCTGGCTACCGGAGGTATCTTTTCTTGGACATGTAATATCCACCTCGGGAATTCGTGTTGACCCTATAAAGGTACAATCTGTTCTACAATGGGAACAACCGAAGACACCGACGGAGATTCGAAGTTTCTTGGGGTTAGCTGGCTATTATCGAAGGTTCATAAAGAACTTTAGTTCTATAGCCTTACCTTTGACCAAGTTAACCCGGAAAGATGTTCCTTTTTCTTGGAGTGATAAGTGTCAACAATATTTCCAGTTGCTGAAGGAGAAGTTGACAAGTGCACCTGTGCTAGTGCTACCTGAACAAGGAAAAGGATATGTAGTTTTCTGTGATGCTTCCAAGAATGGACTAGGATGTGTGTTGATGCAGGATAAACAAGTGATTTCTTTTGCTTCCTGACAGCTTAAGAAACACGAGGAGAATTATCCAACACATGATCTGGAGTTAGCAGCTGTGGTTCATGCTTTGAAGATCTGGAGACATTATCTCTACGGAGAGACATTCCAGATTTTCACAGACCACAAAAACCTTAAGTATATCTTCTCTCAGCATGAGCTCAACATGAGGCAACGTCGCTGGATGGAATTAATCAAGGACTACGACTGTACAATTGATTACCATCCAGGCAAGGCCAATGTTGTTGCAGACGCCTTGAGTAGGAAATCAGCAACATCAACCATGAATAGAGCACAACTAAACTCTTTAGTATGCTCTAGAAGAGATATGCTTATCTCTTTAAGGCAAGACAATGTACAGTTGAAGGTGTCATTGCTAGCCGGTTTGTTAGCTGAGATGCATATTAAACCTACCCTAAGAGAGCAGATTAAAGAAGCACAGCTAGGTGATGTTGCAGTTCAACATATAAGATCTGAGTATGGAAATGAGAAGCAAGATGGGTTTCATGACTCAAAAGATCAAGTAGCTTGTTATAATGGAAGAATGATAGTGCCGGATGTGGACAACTTAAGGAAGTTAGTCCTGGAAGAAGCCCATTCTTCCATGTATGCTATCCATCTAGGAAGCACCAAGATGTATCGGAATTTGAAGGATCTGTATTGGTGGTCTGGGATGAAGAAGGACGTTGTAGAGTTTGTTCTGAGGTGCCCTGTGTGTCAGCAAGTTAAAGCTGAACACCAGAAGCCTGCAGGAACAATGCAACCTTTACCCATATCACAGTGGAAATGGGACCATGTGACCATGGACTTTGTTGTTGGCCTACCCAGGACAAGCAAAGGACATGATTCCATTTGGGTAATTGTTGATAGGTTGACTAAGACAACACATTTCTTACCTGTCAAAACAACCTATTCTGCTGAAAGGTTATCAGAGTTGTATGTTAAAGAGATAGTGCGTTTGCACGGAGTTCCTGTCACAATAGTTTCTGACAGAGGTCCTCAGTTTACAAGTCGTTTTTGGGAACAGTTGCACAGAGACTTAGGCACCAAGCTGAGGTTTAGTACGGCCTTTCATCCACAGACTGATGGACAGTCGGAAAGGACCATACAAACCTTAGAAGACCTGTTGCGGGCATGTGTTCTCCAGTTCACCGGAAGTTGGGATCTACACCTAAGCTTGATAGAGTTTGCCTATAACAATAGCTATCAGCATAGTATTGATATGGCATCTTATGAAGCCTTATATGGTAGACGTTGTAGATCACCCTTGTGTTGGTTTGAGACTGGTGAGCACCAGTTGTTAGGTCCTGACCTGGTGCAGCAAACCACAGAAAAGATTAAAGTTATACAACATAAGATTAAGACTGCTCAGGATAGGCAGAAATCTTATGCTGACAAACGTCGTAGACCCTTAGAGTTCCAGGTTGGAGACAAAGTGTATCTTAAGGTCTCACCTTGGAAAGGGGTCCTTCGTTTTGGAAGGAAAGGGACGTTAGCTCCTAGATATATGGGGCCTTATCCAATCATTGAACGGATTGGAAAGGTAGCATATAAACTAGAGCTTCCCCCGGAATTACAGAGGTTACATCCTGTGTTTCACATTTCTATGTTGAAGAAATGTCACCCAGACACCGAGTCAGTTCTACAACCTATGGAGGTAGAATTGAATGATGACATATCCTATGAGGAGGGACCAGTATCAATCCTTGATAAACGAATTAAAAAGCTAAAGAAGAAAGATATAAGTCTTGTGAAAGTCCTCTGGAACCATCGTGGTATTGAAGAAGCCACTTGGGAGTTAGAGGATGAGATGAGAAGGAAGTATCCTGCCCTTTTCTCTTAGTATGTTTTATCGATTTCGGGGACGAAATCCTTGTAAGGGGTGGATAATTTGTAACATCCCTGACCTGGGTTATGAGTTAACCCTAGGTGTTTTGCCTAAATATGTAATTAAATCTTTGTGATTAACTCTGAGCATGTAATTAAATTCCCAGAAACGTATATTTCAGTATTTGCTCCTTTTTATTTTAAAGTTGTAGCATTGTTTTGATATACAGGGACCTATGTGCAATTTACCCAGTTATAAGGGTTAGTTTGCAATTTGCACATGATGAGATGTTCCTCTGATGTTGAGACATCATGAGAATCTCTTTGGCTAAGTTTGAGGGATTTCCCAAGCTAGAGCACCAAGGTGCAGCTGTGGAAGCAATCCCAGGGCTTGAAACCCTAATTTGGGGTAAAATGCAATTTACCCAAATAAAGGGATGCAATTTGTAAAGAATGTCATCTAAAGTATCTTTTTAGACTCTTTCCATCATTTAGAGAATAAATGATGAGGAATTCACCTCAATTGAGTTATCAAGTTAAGAAATAGGCTTTGTGATTGAATAATCAGGGTATATGTGCAATATCCCTTTAAGTATGAACTTTATTATTAGATTGTTCTTCCTTGCCTTCTTTTCTATAACTTAAGATAAGGTTTGTCCTTAGAATAAAGAGGAAGAGACGAGCAAGTAATAAAGGAAGGACTTAGTTGGAATTAAAGGAAACTTATGAACTAATGTTGAAAATCCTACCCCATGTATATAAGCTCTCCTTCCCTTAGTTGCAAGGGAACTCACCCTTCGTTCCCTTACTGTTTCATTTCACCAAAGACGACCAAGGACTGCCTTGGAGCTAAGGAGGACGACCAAGGGGTTCAAGGTAGGTTTAAACCCCTCTTCTTGCCTAATTCCATGGTTAAAACTCGAATTCAAGGTCATCTTCATGGCTAACTCTTGAAACCCTACCTTTCTAGCCGTCTCTTTTCATCCTTCCTTGGAGTTTTCACCTTGGCCAACCTGAGGGAACTCAAGGACGCCATTAGAGCTTGGAGCTGGAAAGCTTGGAGCTCAAGAAGCAAGCTTTAGGTGGGTTTTATAACTCTAAACCCATGCTTTACTATGTGCATCTTTATATGCGTTTTAATGATAGCTCTTAGTATTTCCCTACTTTTCCCTGCTATTTTGCAAGCAAACCCGTGGGATATCTGTACTGTTCTTGAGCTAAAAGATGAAGGCGTGATTTCCAAGAAAAACCCACCACTTTTCTTTTCCTTAAACGGTACTAACAGTTTGCTCTCTCGGACTCAAGACCGCGAGGTGAGCAAACGGTCTCGAGACCGCGACAGGGCAAACGGTCTCAAGACCGTTTGGCCCCATTGACCGAGCGTGGACCGTATAAGAAATATGTTCCTAATTATATAGGCTAATTACCCTCAAAATTTGGGAGACTAACTCCAAAGGAATCGGGAGATATGACCTTTTTAAGTCACAACTTTAAATGAATTAATTGCTGATTTTCAAACGGTCTGAAATTGCCTTTTTGGGCAAACGGTCTCAAGACCGAGAGGGGGCTCACGGTCTCAAGACCGAGAGGAGGCTCGCGGTCTCAAGACCGCGAAGGGCCTCGCGGTCCTGAGGTCAAAGAAGGGCAAACGGTCTCAAGACCGCGAGGGCAATCAACCAAGACCGTTTGGAGGTTTGGGGTCAAGATTTGTTGACCAATTGAAGGTACAATTACATCAAATTACATTGCAATTAAATATTGACATGATCCTCAACTCAATAGGTCAGATCTTGATGAATTTGCACTAGAATCCAAAAAAAAAATTGGATGGGCAAACGGTCTCAAGACCGTTTGGAACTCATCCAAACGGTCTCAAGACCGAGAGGACAATCACCCAAGACCGTTTGAAGGTCTAGGGTTGAGTGATTTGACCAATTGAGGACCCAATTGCAAATAAGTTATCAATTTAATCAAAATTCTGTTTTGTGGTTCAATCATGGTTCAACCCTATCAAATCACCTTAGATTTTGATGAAATCTTGGGCAAACGGTCTCAAGACCATGTGGGGTCCACCCACATGACCTCAAGACCGTTTGGGCTAAGTTTGGGCCCAATTGGAGCTCAATTGAAAGGTTCAACCTTGTGTTGAGTCACATTGTTGAGTGTTGATGGGTGAACATTGATAGACCCTAATTGAATCGATTTCAACCATAATTGGTTAACCATTATGGGTCAAATGAATGACCAAGTGATCAAGCATAATATTAATTGACTAAATCCATAAGTGGTCAACATAGCTTTGACCATTTGAGGGCTTCAATATGGGTTGACATTATCGGTTGCATCTTTGAGCCTTGTTGAAGGACCAAGCGGCTGAGACCATGAGAGCCTCGCGGTCTCAAGACCGTGAGAGGGCTCGCGGTCTCAAGACCGTGAGGGGGCTCACGGTCTCAAGACCGAGAGGAGGCTCGCGGTCTCAAGACCGCGAAGGGCCTCGCGGTCCTGAGGTCAAAGAAGGGCAAACAGTCTTCATGACCCTCGCGGTCTCAACTCAAACTGGTCTTCGCGGTCTCAACATTAATTTGAACCAATGGGAGGCTTCGCGGTCTTGAACCCTTGAAGAGGCTCGCGGTCTTGAAGCCTAAGAGTCTCGCGGTCTTGGGGTTAGAAAGAGGCTCGCGGTCTTGGAGGGTCAAAGTGGGCAAACGGTCAACACTTTCAACCAATTTCAACCCAATTGATGAGTAATGATTGGAAGCAATCAATGTGATTCAAGGTTGACCTCATTCAATCATTTGATGATGTAAATGGTTCAATGTTGCCCAAATCAAACCCTAATGACAACCTAGGATATTAAGGGGTTATTTGACTAAGGTTTTTGACCATTATGATGATCAATGGGGTGAATTACCAAAATACCCCTGAAGGGTCAATTAAGTTATACCTTGCTCAATTCAAACCCTAATTACATGAGAATGATGTTTTTAGTCATAATGACTCTATCTAACCTGATCTAGTCTAATTTTATCATCAACCATTAGTATGATGAAAGAGAAAGTACTTCTAGAGAGAGAAAGTACCCTAGAGAGAGAAAGTAACTCTAATCACATAATGGTGATGCTTTTGGCTATGTTAGCCTATGATGACTCAATCCAACCTGTTCTAGAGTGATGTTGATATCACCTAACATTATGATGAGAGAGAAAGTACTTCTAGAGAGAGAAAGTACTTCTAGAAAGAGAAAGTACCCTTTTTAAAGTGCAAACTCGAGTAAAGTATCTCCAATGCACATAAATGAGCATAATTAGGGTATGATCCACCTGTGTGAGATCATAGAAACCCTAATTATGATAAATGGTGAACCTTTAACTAATCCAAGAGCATCAATGAAGATGTTACTCATACATGATGATGTTATGAGTTTAATTCACCTTGATGTGAATAGTAAACCCTAATTCAAGGGTGATGACATGTAATGTGAATAGTAAACCCTAATTCAAGGGTAATGGCGTGCTTTTGAGTATTAAACTCTATTTGATTTGAATTAGAGATTTAACTCTTATGACAAGAGTAGGAAGTACATTCCTTATTGTTGCATTACCTTTATCAGATGTATTAACCATGTAGGTTCTGATATGAAGGTAATCATATCCAGGTATGGAGGTTGATGTTATATTCATTAAAGGCATGTTGTTAGCCTTATGAATAAGTAAAGTAATCTGATGCCTTGCCAGTGGCATCCTATGCTGATAATGGGCTATGAGAGCCATGAATACCATCAAGGTCATGCCTTAGAGATGACTTGTGATGAGGATAATGAGAAATGATGATTGATATGAGTTAGGCCTGTTACATTTAGTATTCTTCTTTTATAGCTGCTATGCTACTGTTATTGTTTGAAGAACAATGTATGCTGTTAAAGAATACTGAATGTACCTAACTAATCAAGTATAATGTAGAGCCCTGATCATAGATCCATCATTGTCAGAAATTAAGTGATGGTGAAACAGGTTTTCCTCAGGGAACTCCTGGAGCACATACTTGTGAGTATGTGGGGTACATGGATGTGTAGAACCTTACATCCTAGTGTAGGAAAGTGATGTAGATGTGGAATCCATCCATCCTTCACTATAGTTCCATACCGTATCAGTGGTAGGTAAACATGAAACCTCCTGATGACGAAGAAAGCACAAATATCCGTATCAGTGGTAGGTAAATATGAAACCTCTTGATGACGAAGAGAGTACAGAACGCCACTGTGACTCTAGAATAGCGAAGGACCAGTTTACCCTGGTGAGCTATAGTAGTAGAGACACGAGATGTCCTACAAGTGATCCTCTTACTGACTGAGGAAGGTGAAGGTCATGAGAATCCGGCTCTCTTAATGACCTATGTATGATACTGATGCGGCTTCTCAGCGATCAGTTGGAGTATGAGTGGTAAGCCTCATCTCCACAGGGCATAATATTGTTTGTAAAACATAATCAACCATGTATAATAACTTGTTAGAGATGACTCCAAGTTAGTTGGTTGATGTTACATTGCAATAATGTTGATATACTCCATATCTCCTAAATTTGTAGAGATCTTGTTATACCTGCAACTGTTACAGAATGCTTTGAAGGCTTTACTGTTTAAAATATTCTTTGATGTTATAATAAAGCTTCTGGCGAAGAGTTATAACTCTCGCTGGGACAATTATGTATAATTGTCTCACCCCGTAGGCTTCAACTTTTTAGGTGGACGTCGGAGACGAAGGAACCAACCTACAGGTGACCAGTCTCAGCAGCAGCAGCACCAGGGGCAGCAGTAATCTCAGGTGGAGATTTGTCCTGCCATGTGGTGTAGTTAGAGTCAGTCCTATGTGTCCTCTGTACTCTCAGGTCTTGGAGTCTTGTGTTATGTGATCTTGAGATTTTGTATCTTGATGTATATAATTACTCAAGAAGTAATTATCCTGAGATGTAAACAGTTACTTCTCTTATGAAAGGAGTTTTTATGGATACAAGTCCTTATCTCGAAAAGTTTTAATTTCCCGTGATTTTTGTCTTCCGCTGATTACCGATTCGCTTCCGCTAAGTTTTAATCATGTTTATGTTATGGTTTGGAGATCAGAGCCCACACTTTTACAACAAAGGATTTAAGGCTAGAGGCACACCAGATGCTCACTCCTCAATCCTTGAGGTCTAACCTTTAAGGTCTCAAACCACACTCTAGAAATCCTCTCATAATTATTTGATTACTATAAGGATATCCATTTCATTTCCCAACATGGACCTTAGGGTAACTCATGGTTTTTAAGGCACCTAACTATATGTGTCATCATTCCACATTTTATTAATCTTTTTTACTCATCTTAAAGAAGATTCAATCATCATATATCATATGTGTATATTCTAGCAAAACTAGAATGGCATAAACCTGATTAAGGTTTACAAGAAATACAAGTATTATATCAAGAATTAGAACAATATATGATTTAGAACATTCACTTTGCCTCCCATTTCTACATCATCTCATATGATTTATCATCAATGTGATATCAACACGAGACATCATCTCATCCTCCAACATTTATACTAAATATTATATTCACACATGTAAGCAATGCATGTTAATTTAGTATGAACATATTTGTTATCAATTCAATCCATATCACAATTCTCGTTGAGTATTCAAAGAGACATAAAAACTAGCAACAATATAATCATATAGACATCTTATTGCATCTACCATGCTCAAATTAAGGTTTATCATACAAAATATAATTATTACATCTAATTTCAATATATGTTATTAAATATCAAAGAATATACATGCATTACACCCTTCATTATCTTATTCTACTATTTACCATTCTTTAGTTAGGGTTAATTTTTCAAATATATGTGATCTCATTTGAAATCCATCAGAGTAGAACATTCTCAGAATACAACTATTATAACATACAATTACATTACAAGGACAAATTTTTATACATCAGTTCACATCCTTGAACCTCATCTTGTAATCGATTTGAATTATACTTACATGCATTCCTTAATCCCTCATTTGAGATCATTATTCATTAGAATCACATAACTCATCATTTTAGGTTAGAGTTAGGTTCCTCGATTCATCTACAAATTCTCATCATCTTCCTTTCATTTTATATTCATTAGTCCCAACTTCTCTCATTTCATTTTCATTACATTATTGGAACCAATCATTCTTACTTAACTTAATACACAATGCTTCTTTTCCATTGACATCCATCAAAGTCCACTTTTAGTGTATTTCATTCAATTTAGGCTAAGCCACATGTAACTAAAATACATAGGTTATATACTTCATCATAATCACTTCATTAATTTCATCCTTAACTTACCATCACCATTCAATTCATTATTATTCATTTCCTTTCTTATATTTAAATGAGTGTACCATGTCTTTGACTTCCACTGTCATTTTGGTAATTAACAAAATCCTTCAATTTCTTATAAGACTCCTTACTTCTGCAAACTAGGATGAATTAGGTTTGATTCTTCTTGCACAATAATCTCTAGTCATCTCCCCTATTCATTACTACATGACTTGTATAAAAGACTTGCATTTATGTGGGAATAATTTAGTATTACATAAATTATACTAAAATAGGTGCATTAGGTTTATATCATCTTAATAAGACTTGTTTTCTTGAATTGATGTCATAATACACATAATTTAGCATTTATTCACATTTACAAGGTTATATACAAATTTATAACTTTATCCTTCATACTCATATTAATATTGAATTTCTAGGATTTGGAGTTAATAAAGTAACTGGTTTGCACTCTCAGGAACTCTCTCTCTAAACACCCACTTTGTTCCATATCTAGACTGAGGTTGGCCATGCCTGATGGTGGCTAACAGAGGGGGGGGGGCTCCTCCGCCTCCACCATCACCAACCCACCTTACCCTACTCCACCTTCACCTTGGGGCGGTCCGCAAGCAGATGCCACAGTTGGATGGTCTTGGGCTACTGCTCTGGCCAAGACGATGGCCGTGCACCAGTGTTTCAAGCCACTGCTGATGTCTGATGATGTAAAGAAGCTGAAATTCAAGGAGGGGGATGATCGGCCTTGGATGAATTTCTCTGAGCTGATCGTCGCTGTGATGGAGGAGTACACAAATACTCAATCATATTCCATGTTCTTGGGAGGCAGACGGTCATGGAACAACTCCATGGGTGGATACTGAGGTCATGGTGCCTGATAGGGGAATTGCAATCATCTTAACTCGAGGGAGGACTGTTTCTTCTTAGATTCACTTCTGAGGTGGATCTGCTTGTTGCAGTGGAACAGGGCCCCTGGTTCTTTGATAAGAAGCTAGTCCTCACCTGGAAATGGTCGCCCGAGGCAGACGTTAGGAGAGATACTCTCACCACTGCTCAGATCTGGGTAACTCTTCCTAATGTTGGCCAACATTGGATGAGAAGAGCGATCTCCATCATTGTATGTGGGATAGGAGATCCTAAGGTGATCAACTTCCATACTCAAGGATGTTTTGTTGGGGATGCTTATGTCTATGTTGAGATCAGCATGGAAAGGGTTCCCCCACCGATGGTTATGGTTGACCTGCTGAGCAAGAAGAACCTTGAAGTCTAGATCATCTACGATGCACTTCTGGAAAGGTGCAAGCAATGCATGGTTTTCGATCATGTTGAGGGACATTACCTAGGTGTGAGGACCATGCACAAAGAACCACCTATCATCAGTGTGATATAGAGGGAAAAGAATAGAACCATGTCAACAATAGGCACAAACACAAGGGTGGTAGAAGGAGAAGACCTCCTGGACCTAAAAACAACAAGAAGGAAATCCCTTCAGTGAGGGAGGTTACGGCTGAATAGGTCAGGGTACCTAAGGAGAATGCAATGATCTCAACTGAGGTCATAAATGTTGAAGGAGAGGTGAACGATGAAATGTCTAAACCACTAGATGACAATACAGACACTACAATCGACACCTATGAAAAAAGGGATGAAATCAACATAGATGAGAACCCATTTGCAATCCTTGATCAGATTCCAGATACTGAGATCCCTAGGGATCTCGATAGAAGCATAAGCCCAAGGCACACAAGAAGTGGAGCAGTAAAAGGAAAAGAAAAGATAACCCCTGACTCTATTAGAGGAGGAATAGGGAGGAAAACCAGAAGACCAAGATGACTGTCCTCGCATGGAACGTGTGAGGAGCATCCCTACCCAAAATGTAGGGCAAACTGAGGGGGATTCTAAAAGAGATAGACACAGAGATCAAATTCTTCTTTGAAACCATGATCAATATAAGAATATAAGAGAGAGTTATAAATATTTTTCTGGAGTACTGGGGGTGTCTTTCGAACCTTGCAACTTGTGAAGGAGGAAGAATCATTCTGGGATGGAATCCTAGGATCTGGCAGATTGAACCAATCTGTATTTCAGACCAAATGATCACGGTAAGTTGTTTCAATCAAGGTGTCTTTACATGTATCATCTCAGGGGTGTATGGCAAAAACTTGGACAGAGACAAAGACAAGCTATGGGAAACCTTGGCTAATACTACACAGGAGGATATACCTTGGCTAGTGATTGGTGACTTCAACAACACAAGGAGGAATAGAGAGAAGTATGGAGGGCTAAGGGTGCCAAATCGGATCCTTGATAGATTCAACAATGCTATGGATGATGCCAACCTATTTGAACTCAACAGGGCAGGCGACATGGTGTCATGGTTAGACAAATAGAACCTAAAGCATAGAATAGCTAGCCTCTTAGACATAGGACTCACTAATGGAGCATGGCTTGATTCCTTCCCCCAGACTGCCATTAACATGGGTGCTCACCCTTTCAGTGATCACACATGGATCAGAGTCCAAGATGCCCCCTAGGCCTTTTCACTTTCTCAACTTCTGATGCGAGTGGGAGGGGTTCGAACAGGAAGTGAAAAGAAGCTGGCATACGCCTATACATGGCAACCCACTTTTCATTGTGCTAAAGAAGTTGCAGCTGACTAAAGTAACACTAAAAAATTGGGCTAAGAAAAAAGTCAATCTTCCTGACCTCTTGATGAAGGCAAAAGACGAGTATAAGGAAGTCGTAGCTACTCTTAGAACTAACCCTCTTTAACAGGAGGCTATTCATGAGGAGAGATTGAAGGAGAAAAGGTTACTGGATTTAGAGAAAGCTCATGAACTTTACCTATGGCAGAGAAGCAGACTTAGATGGATAAACAATGGTGACAGGAATACTCGTACATACTACTCAGCTATTAAAAAGAAAGAAATGAAAGATATTATTCATGAACTCATTGATGAGGAGGGATAGATCGTGAACAACAGGGAGGAAATACCAATGAAAGAAATAACTTTTTTCAACAACATGTACAATAAAGGCAGACTTGAAGACCATGAATGGGCTTTCAATGCTGAGAGGAAAGTAACTAGTACCATCAATGAAGCTCTGTGCATAGAACCAACCAATGAAGAAATTCAAAATGCCCTCAAATCCATTCATCCGTCCAAAGCTCCTGGACCGGACGAATTCAACAACAAATTCTTCCAACACATGTGGCCTCTGATCAAGGAGGATATTTGCAATGCAGTTAAGTGGTTTATGAAAGGAGGCAACATGGTTAGAGTTGTTAACCATTATTTTATCAAGCTGATTCCTAAGAAGAGTGATTCCATTGAATTAGCAGACTACAAACCCATCGCTTGCTTCTCAGTCCTGTATAAAATCATATCTAAACTCCTGGATAAAATACTAAAGGATACCCTACCCCTCATTATCTCAGAAGAACAAAATGCCTTCATCCATGGGAGAGAAATAGCGAATTGCTCACTCCTTACGGTGGAATTATTAAATGACTTCAACATTGGGAAAGCTACGTCTAAAGCATGCTTGCAGATTGATATTAGCAAAGCATATGATCTCGTCCAATGGGGTTACCTGTGGAAAATTATGGAGGAAATGGGCTTCTCTAATCAATGGATCAGTCTTATGCATCAATGCATAGAAACTACATCTTTTTCTATCTGGATCAATGGCACCCCGGAAGGAATGTTCAAAGCTTCAAATGGATTAAGGTAGGGTGACCCTTTGTCACCACTATTGTTCATGATAGTGATGGAAGCATTGAATGATATCATCAATAAGGTTGAGGATAATGTCCTCATCAAACCTTTTAAGGTGAAGGGTGTGAAAGCCAAGACACATCTCATTTTAGCTGATGAAATCCTCCTATTCTCTGTGGGACACCCGAACCGATTGAGGGAGTTTTTCAAAGTTCTGACTCTATTTGGTAAAAGCAATGACGTGTACATCAGTGCTATTAAATCACATGTTTTCTTATCTAAGTCTTATGACTCAAGAAGGGGAAGACTCAAGAGAGCAGCTGGGATGAGAAGGGGCAAACTACCTACTAGGTACCTCGACATTCCTATAGTAGGGGGAAGGAGTACTGCTATGGACTTCAACATATGCAAAGATATCTTCAGAGATAAAGTCAAAGGGTGGAATGGTCTCAAAATCTCTTTGGTAGGGAGATTGGTGCTGGTTAGAACAATCCTTCAGAGTATGATAAGGTATTGGTCCTACATCTGTGATATCCCTAACTTGACGATCATAAATCTTAGAATGTTGACAACTAGATTTGTGTGGGGCGGGAAGACCCAAGGCATACCTTGGAGCATCATTACTCAACCTTTCTCTAAAGGTGGCTTGCATATTGTTGATCCGGATGAGATCCTCAGAAATAACATTATCAGAAGGATTGATCGATTCCTTCTGCAACCGGAGAATATCTGGACTAGGTGGATGACAGAAAGGTATGGCAAGGACATGCTTCTCAGGGAACAAAGTAAACCTTCCAGGGTGCGGAGCAAGATGTGCTCTACCTTCCCCTCTATCCAGTAGTTGTACAATGTTGATAGAAGTGGTACTTGGTCGTGTTCTGACCCGACACCATGGATCAACATCACTACAACCCCTGTTCTTAATTGGAGAGTTGCGGTGGTGCTGCATACACTGTCCCAAATGGAGCATGTGTTTGTACAAGGTGATCTTAGGGTGGTTACCTACAAAGGAAAGATTGATCAGATGGGGAATGAATGTGAATCCTACCTGTCCGCTGTGCAAAGTACATGATGAATCAGCTGAGCACACCTTTCTTAACTACCCATACATGAGAAGGTGTGGTTCATTGTTTGCCTTAGAAATGGGTGGATAGCCCGAGCCAATTACAACCTCAAAGACGTCCTTGGCTGGATTGTATCCAACTACAGTTAGGATAGAAAGAAGTTGGTGTTCCCGAGCCTCTGCCTTGTTGCTACCTGCTACTGTGCTTGGCAGGAAAGAAATATGAGGATACACACTAATGCTGAAAATAATGAACAGGCGATGGTGGACTTAATAGCTTCCAACTTGCAGTGGTTTGGTGGAGCTAAAAAAAATATATTTTTTAATTTGAGCACCAATACGAGAACCTACTGGGGTTTTGTAATATAACCCAGTAGTGTGTTTTTGTTTCTTGGGGTCTATTTAGATGCCCTGCTCTGTACAGTATAGCTCCTCTGCTATACACTCTTTTGGCAATACATATTTACCTATTAAAAAAAAAGAATTTCTCGGATTTTCAAAAATATGTTTAAGTTCAATACATCATAGGGACCTTATTATTCAATAATTTCATCAATGTGTATATGGTGGTTCATCAAGGCTATTCACACACATGGAAGCCCTAGTTTCCATTTCCACACATCTCATTCATCAATTTTAGGTATGCATTGATTCTTTGTCCCATTTGAGTCAATCTGGAAAAATCAACCTTAGACATGGATTCTTTTCATTTGAAACTCTCATATTAGTCCTTAAGTATATGTGATATGTAATTCTAGAAAAGATCTAAAAATGCAGTGGATAACTCATTCTTATTAAGTTCAAACATGATTTCATACATGTCAACTTAATTTTCAAACATATTTGTCATTAGGAAACATTTTAGGCAAGATTCACAAGAAACAACATAGTTCTCTATCCATATAATTTTTTATAGAATGTCAACCAATATTTCAAGAACTAATTACATTTAACTCAATGAGAAAACTTAAAATATTTTTTATTCAAATCATAGGGAGGACAGATTTCATACATAGGAGAGAACATTCACCTTGAATGTCTATCCAAAGAAACTAACTTACTTGATTTCATCATTTCTCAGATGATAAAGCCCTAGGACAACATATGCAAATTCTTCCTCACTCAAACCCTAACTCTCCTTCTGTCTCTATGGTTTTGTTTCTTTGGAATGAATCACGAAATAAGAGAGCTCCTTGGGTTCTAGGTTACTCATATAGATCGATTATTGTGCTTGTAACAGTTACAAACAAGCCATTCATTGCATTTTTTATTTATCCAGACTGGTTGGTCGACTAAGTTGTCATTGATAAGAAACTTGACTGACACCATGCTCTATAAAATACAAATATCATCCAAAAATTATGAAAGTTCAATTAATGTCTGAAAAAGAGTTCAAAAAATATAGTTAAAATTTCATATTATTTGGATGTACCAATAAAAAGATAAAAATCAAATGCCAGTTTTCTATATTTTAGCTAGAATGTAAGTTCGACTGAGTTTGTCTAGAGGCAACTTGGTTGACAAATAGGTCAGAAAATATGTAATTTTTTTGATATTTTGCAAGAACACTTACATTTGAGTTGTCCAAACTTTACCAAAATTTCAAGTTAATCAGAATTGTATATAAAATACTAAAAGTCATTTACTACACCATTGTATTTATCAAATTTTGTATTCATATGTAACCAAACCCTAATTTTGTCTTATTAGAATTTTCAATTCTCAAAACCTAATTATTTGAAATAAAAGCATGATTAGATTTTCTCATTAGTTTTAATTAATCATAACTAAACTAATATAATTAATCAAGTTTTAAACAATAATCAATCTAGTTAAGAACGCAATCATCCAAGTGAACCCTAATTAAATAGCTATTTTGAAACATGTCGTTACAAATTCTCCTCTCCTTAAATTTACCATGTCGGCGAGAGGGGGGAGAGGGGGGAGAGGAGGAAGAAGCGGCGGCGGCGGCGTGAATAGGCCATCAGAGAGAGAACGGAGACAGTGTGAGCGGAGAAGGAACCCTGGAGGATGGGAGTGTAGACGACAGTCTGTGGAGAAGCCTGGATACGGGGCAGCATGCCAACAAGAACCATTCGAGCGAAGTTAGGGTGACGGTTTCACTGGCTGGATTTGCTCTTGAGTACGCTGGAATGCGTGAATCATCAGATATCATGGAGCAAGAGGCGGGTGAACACACAGAGACGATGACCGTTGCCGGCGCGGCGGTTGGTAACTCAACCGTCGCATCGGTTCATTTCGTGAGAACCAACTCACAGGATGGACAGAAATGATCATATAGCATCGCCGTGGGCGGCGCAATCCAACTGGTTGATGCCAGGAAACAGGAAGGAGGGAATCAAACCTACTTTCTCGATAAACTTTTCGAGAGAAATCTGGAAGATGCAACGATTCAACTTAAGGAGACGGACGGCACCCCTGCCATAACCATAAAACCAACGGCAGTGGAGAGGCTTGCTAGGCCATGGACTTATGTGGTCGTCGCCCGGCTACTGGGGGCGGATGTTGGCTTCATGACCACGAGGGACAGGATCAAGCTTTTGTGGAACCTTAAGGGCCGATTTAACATATATGAACTAGACTTGGATCACTACGTGATCCAACTCTCTTGTAAGGAGGATTACGAACTGGCCATGACAGGAGGCCCGTGGAGGATGTTCGACTACTACCTGGCCGTATGGGATTGGCAGCCAACGTTCAAACCAACGGAGGGGCTGCCCAAGCAACTGGTTACGTGGGTCAGGATCCATAGCCTTCCCCTTCATCTCTACATACACACATTGTTTGAATACATCGGGAAGGATTTGGGAAGGCTCATAAAGGTTGATGGCCACACAACATTTAGAACAAGGAGCAAGTTCGCTCCCCTTGCGTTTGAAGTGGACACAACGAGGGAACTGCGATCGGCCATCATCATCAATGGAGTGGACTACATGGTGGAATATGAAGTAGACCCTGATAAGTGTGAAGCGTGCGGGAAGTTGGGGCATAGACAACAGTTTTGTCGAACTGCTAAGAGGGACAACGATCAAACCCAGGACACTGCCGCAAAAGGTCAGCTGGCTAATGGAGGGACGGGGAATAGCAAGGATAATTGGCAGACTCAAAGAGGCAGGGGAAGGAGGCAAAGAAGGCAAGGCCAAAGGTGGCAGGAAGGGGCAGACCGCAACAACACAGAAGCTACGAACAGATTCGCAAATCTGGAAGGAGTGGAGGACGAGGACGAAGGCTCACTGCATGCAAGTGACTAACAATAATGGCAGTAATGGTCAGGTGACTAGCGACAGGGCGTCAGACAGGTCCGCTAAGGTGTGGCGGCCAAAACCCACCAACCCGGCTGCTGATAAAGTACCCAAAGAGAAGACCAAGGAGAAGGATGAATCGGCCCAAACTGAAACTTGAACCGGAGGAGCTACGTCAAGCAAAAACCAAAGCCACAAGGCGGTTGATCCTAATGTCGATGAGGTGATCGTGGTCATGGATGAGGACCATGCAAGCAAAGAGGCAAGTGGAGGAAACGAGGAAGGGACGACGTCAGGGCAGCAAGAACTTACGGAGAAGACAGAAACTCAGAAGGACGCGGATGGCCAATTGAGCGAAACTGAGACATACCCAACAGGGACGGGCAATTCGGCCGTCGCTCACGACCCGTCGGGGGACAGCCTACAAACAACTACAACGGAGGCTGTTACCCCGAGCCCCATACCACCGGGGAGGAAGTTGAAGGGTAACAGACCCTTTCGGAAAACATCAACCGTCTGCAGGTGGACTTGGCGGAGCAATATAATCCTATTTCGGAAGCCTTGTGCAATAATATGCAAGACGAGCTTGACGCCATCCTAAAGGAGGAGGAGGAAGACCTCAGACACCGGACACATTTGAATTGGATCATCGACGGTGATAACAACAGTCGTGATTACCACAGCTTCATCAATCAGAGGAAGAGACAGAATAATATCACCACCCTTAAGAACGATGCAGGCGAGTGGATTAGAGGTGATGATGAGATTATGGAGATGGTAGCGAACCACTTCAAGGGAGTCCTTACTGCATCCGATGACAGAAGGTCACACAACAGCAATGACTTCCCAGGCTCGTTCTGGAACCCAACAGAGGAGGAACAACGGGCGCTCAACACCACGCCGACGATGGAGGAGATTCACGACATAGTGAAAAGCCTTGATCCCGTCAAAGCGGCACGGCCAGACGGAGTCAGCGCTTACTTCGTGCAGAAGAACTGGGAAACGGTAGGCCTGAGCTTGACGAGGACAGTCCAGGGAGTAGTTGCAGAAGGGCTTATACCTGAAGCCCTGTGCAAATCCACGATTGTACTCATTCCTAAAGTAGCTAGCCCTGAGAAATGTGAAAACCTCAGACCTATATCACTAAATAATGTCACCTTGAAAGTAAGTTAGAAGCTTGTGGTGCAGAGGCTGAAAGAGTTCATCCCTTATTGGGTCTCGCAGGCACAGAGTAGTTTTGTTCCCGACCGTCGAATCACAGACAACATCACCCTAGTCCAGGAGGTGATTAGAACGATAAAGATGAAAAAAGGAACTAAGTCCATGGCCATTAAAATTGACATGACAAAGGCTTATGACCAAATGGATTGGAGCTTCATCTTAGATACAATCTAGAGAACTGGGATTCCCGCGACAATTGTCAATTATATCATGGCCTCGATCACAAGGGGCTGTACCAGCATAGTGTGGAATGGAAAGACTTCTGAAACCTTCAGGGCGAGCAGGGGCCTGCGCCAAGGGGATCCCCTCTCCCCTTACCTCTTCGTGCTATGCATAGAGAGGTTAAGCCAGTTAATTAATTAATTAGAAGGTGGAGGAGGGAAAATGGAAACCGGTGAAATTGGGAACGAGAGGACGGACTATATCACATGTCTGCTTTGCAGATGATCTGATCATTTTTGCACGGGCAGGGATGGATCAGATGCGCATGATTCTGGAATGCTTTAAAGCTTTTGAACTGGCTTCTGGTCATGTCGTATCTATGACTAAAATGAAGATCTTCTTCTCCAAGAGTGTGGAAAGAGAACTCAGGCATCAAATCACAGTTTGAGCAGATTCCAGCAAACTGGTGACCTTGGTAGATATCTTGGCGTGCCCATTGTCCATGGCAGGGTCAACAGGAGCTCGTATGGGGATATCCTTGACAAAGTAAACAACAAGATCTCTGCATGGTCGGCTAGATAGTTATCCCTTGTTGGCCGAGTATCCCTTGCCAAGTCAGTCCTACAGGCGATACCCACTTATGTTATGTGAATGGCTAAGCTGCCAGTGCACATCTGCGACAAGATGGACAACGCGGTTAAAAGGTTTATTTGTGGGGGGTGGGGGGGGCAACCACAAAGCTCATCTGATGGCGTTGGTGGCCTGGAATAAGCTTATGTGTAGCAAGAAGGAAGGTGGATTGGGTTTAAGAAGTATGAGGGAATGGAATCAAGCCTTGATTCTCAAATAGGGATGAACATCGGGCCGGGTCACCCTGGGTTTTGGCAGGCCCAGATCCATATCCATATTATTATGCGGGCCAAGGGTCGGGTTTTGGCCCGATTTTTTTTAAAAGGATGAGCCCGTACCCGGTCCGTATAAAAATCTGGGTTTCGGGCCGGGCTCGGGCCATCTCGTCTAACAATAGGTTTCATCAAAATCACGTGTTTGATTTACAATCAATGTTGGATTTGTATATAAGTAGAAAGATATTTGTTGTAGACATATTTATTAAATTTTAGAATGTCGTTGTGTTAGGAATGACGGTGCTTTGCGTGAAGGTTGAACATAATATGAATGAGCAGACAAATTAACAATCCACAATGTTGTTGCTAGTTGTTGATTCGTACCGATCAGTTATTAGACTTGTTATTATAACCAACTATTAGTATAGGGGGAGTTGGCTGATTATATCAATCATTAGACGACGGATCCTAATATGGAAAAAGAAGTTTTACATATTTGTGTATTTATATTATATGGTATGGATTATTTATGCGAGTCGGGTACTGGGTTTCGGGTCTGGGTTTATGGTGGCCCGAGCCCGACCCGGATAAGAAAATGGGCCTAAAATGCCGGCCCGGCCCACCCATTTAGAATACCCGGGCCGGGTCTGGGTCGGGTTTGACGGGCCGGGTAGCGGGCTGGGTCGGGCCGGCCCGGTCCGATGCTCAATCCTATTCTCAAACACCTGGGGGAAATGAGAAGCAACAGAGATACGCAGTGGCTTTGCTACATGAGAGATAGAGGGAGTCAGGGTACCAGGCCATCAAATTTATCCAGGTTGGGAGCAGCAGTGTTTGACGAAGACGGATTCATGGAAGCAAATTCTTATACTATCCCGATGAACGAAGAATCAGTAAGCGCTTGGCACGATCGATGGATGGGAAATATGCCAAGATTGGAGGAGGGTATCACGAGACAAGTGCCACAGGACTTGAGAGATCTCAAAGTAGCGAGCATGGTGGATTTGCAGGGCAATTGGGACACGGATTTCTTGAATGAATGGCTCAGTCCGGCGATGGTGGAGGCTATCATGCATCTGAAGCCTCCTCACGCGGATGACGGCGAGGACATTCGGATTCGGGTGTGGAATCTGACGAATAACGGCCAGTTCACCACGAAGTCGGCATGTTATAAACTCCGGGAAGGAAAAGGCATCTGCGTAGAGGGGAACTGGGCTAAACTATGCAAGGCGAGGCTATCCAGCAAGATCAGGATGTTCATAGGGTTGATGATGCATGATGCGCTCCTCACAAATAGCCGCAGAGTCAGGAGGAGGTTGGCTAACTACAGTACGTGCCCTAGATGTCGGGAAGAGGAAGAAACTATTCTCCACGTAGTGAGAGACTGCAAGGCCGCCAGGGAGGCTTGGCAGGAGATCCGGGGCAGCGACGGCGTTCCTGAATTCCTGTTCTCGTCGACTGATGTCAAAGATTGGATTACTGCCTCACTACAACTGGACGAAGAAGACTACTCGGCCATCTTCATCACCTGTTGGTTTATTTGGAAGGCTACGAACATGCGGGTGTTCGACGATAAGGCCATGGACAAATTAATGCTGGTAGGATAGATCAGGCGGGAGATCGCGGGGCATTGTGAAGTGTTCCGCAGGCAAAGGCAGGCGGAGGCTACCACAAATTCTCCTCGCTGGGCAAGGCCGACTCCGGGCATTTTCAAGTTCAACACCGACGCGGCGTTGAAGAACAAGCGGGCCTGCTGCGCGTTTGTCTATCGCGATGACAGGGGCAAGTGGATTGGTGGTGCGGCGGTGCGTCTGCATACGTCGGAGGTCGTGGAAGCTGAATTAGAAGGAGTCCTGTTCGCCATGGAAGAAGCCCTCCCTAGCGGCCGTCAAGATGATTAATGGAAAGTTAGATGACTGCTCTAGATATGCCAAAACTATAAGCCGCATTAAACGGCTATGGAGGCTTGGGTGGAGCGTTCAGCACATAGGCAGAAGTAGAAATATGGTTGCAGACCAGTTGGCCAAATCCAATATTCAAAATCAGTCCGCATACATTGAGTATGCCTTACCCCAAGCGGGTTGTATTAATTCTATTTTTTAGCGATTGTAATGGTAGTAGTACTACCATGTTTACCGATTCATGCTTAATTAGTGATTGTAAATTCTCGTTTCTTGATGCTCGCAAGAGGAGGGCGGGATGAATAAGATTGCCTCCTGACTTCACTAAAAAAAATTCTCCTCTCCCTTTATGATTTTGTCATGAAACTTAAGAAAAGATGTGGAATAAGATCCATATCATATAACCGTTCATCTCTCTTGGCATCAAGTTAGAATGATTTTTGTTTTATATTTCTTTCATGTGACATCATTTTCTGGCATTAGATGGATATTTCATCCCTTGTGGGAGTGATATCTCTCTTTGAGTATTACAAACACATATTTCAAAAGTCTTAGTAATACATCATTTATCAAGATGTGATTCCACATCACCTTTTATATTCTTTTAAATTTTTATTGTGAATATGATGGATCAAGATTATAATTCATTTTGTACTATTATATGCATTCATTAGTTTTCTTCATAAATAAGATCATATAGTGGGCTTCATCCTTAGTTATCAGCTTTTTCTTACATTTTCATATTCATACTCATGTCTAAATTCATTAGGGATTGTCTTTGTAATCCATGTTTTTATTCATCTTTATCATATGAAATTATCATCTTGTCTTAATCTCCATATTTAATTATATAATCCTTTTTCTTTCTCCATTCTATCCTTTTATAAAGATCATGCATATTCTTGCACTCCCAAATTGTTTTCATCTAAATGCTTTAGGTCAGAGCATCCATAAGAAATACATTTGGCAGTTCAAACTGGCTTATCTCAATACCCAAATACTTGACCAGAGTATCGTATACTAGGTTCAACCAGTATGCATATCATTCAAGTTATGTTCAAAATCCATATTATCATTTAGCCCTAGACCCAATTGTCCCTGTAGACTCATCTAACCCAAGCTCTGATACCATGATGTCAGGACCTCTCTTTTTATCAGCATACATGCCAATTAAAATAGAGAAACTCTAAATCTAAAACCAAATTAAAAAACAAAACCTTCATTTTTGACAAATACGTGTACCACCTTTTGAAAAACACATGTAAAATTTCCCTTTTCCATTCTCATTGAATCTCATAAACAATGTCACATTATCACAAAACTTATTTGACTCCATTAGACCTGAATCAAAATCTTTTTAATCACATGCAATTCAATTTACATCAGTTACATCAACACATAATGACAAACTTAGTATACTACCCATCCCGTAAAAGAGAGAATACCACATTCTAATCTATCTAGATTATTCGTCTCTTTAAATATTATTTGTCATGACCTCTCTTTTAAATAGAATTATACCTAAAAACAAATGAAACAACCTCATGAAACTCATATAGAGCTCCACTAAATGGATACATCCCACTCAAGATGAGTACATGCATCAACATCAGATCAAATATATTGAAATTTTTAAGAAACTTGCAAATGTTGCTAAGTTTAACAGATAGTTCTATCATTTAGCATATCCATTTTATGAAAATAATCCAATCAATAAGATAAGTTACTCACTTTGGTCAAAGAAAATTTTAAACATCCTTAAGATCATTTGTATGAACAAATCAGTGGATACCACTTTCAAAATGACAATCCTTTAATATAAATATCAATTCAAGATCTAAACAAACAAAATAAACACATAACAATAACATCATCCTTGTGACACCCCAACAGTCAGACTAGGAACACATCCTGCAGCCATGAAGCTAAAGTCCACATAAGAGATGTCTACTAAGAAAGACCATTCAAATAACAAGCATATACAATTCATATTTAGAGTATTAAATCCCAACATTGGCCACTTCTCAACAACTAAGGTCAGGTTCTAAACCAAACAAATTAGCATATGGATAGAGATTACATTAATAAACAATTGATGAATTTCTACAACAAGAAACATATTCAACAACAACAGGTTCATCAACTAATAGAAAAAGACATGTAATAAACATTCAAATCATATCCTACACGGCTTGTCACTCTTTTTATTCATTTACCCTAAAACTACTTGGCTTGTACCTAACTAAGTAGAAGTCACCAAGCTTGATTCTAGTATCACTAACTCATCGTCATTGTCTCAGGGTTTATCCAAACACCCAAAGATATCAACAATAGACCCTCTTCCATTATAGGGTTGCCTAAAGAGGCTCACATCCTCATACCAGGTACATGACATAGGAACCAACGAAACAATGTATCACATATCACAACATTTATCATTTTTCATATTTCATATATTTCATTTCAATAGAGTCTATTTTTATAGACATAGACTTCCACAATAAAGGAATTAGAGGCAAATTAACACCAAATGGATCACTCTTAAATCCCAATGCTCTAACCTTTAAGGTCGCAATCCACACTCTAGAATCCCTTTTCATAAAATTCTTTGATTACTTTAAGGAGACCCATTTCATTTCCACATGATGAACATTGGGGGGGGGGGTACTCATGGTATTTAGGGAACGTCACATCTATGTCAATACGTTAGATCTAATTGTAGACTCACATATATTACAATGGGTTAGAAACAAATATATCCTCACATCTTTAATAAAATGTTAGACCCAATAGCCTCACATATATTAAAATGGGTTAGAAACGGATGTAGTCTCACATATCTAACAATATGTTAGATCCAATTGTAATCTCACATATATTACAATAGGTGCAACCCATTGTAGATAATCTAGGTTGCATTAAATACTTTATTCACAAAACAAAAACTGACTTATGTACTCCATAAGATAATTTCATATATAGTTGCCAAAATGTTATTTTTTCTGATTTCAGTTGATTTTTTATACAATATTGGTTTTTGAATTCAATCCAAAATCTATGAACCCCATATTTTGTATTATCGTGCTATAAATTACTATTTGTATGGATATTTAAATTGATTATCGATTGTTGCATGACATGCTTCTTGTATTAATCACATAATTTGCATGGATATTATAATCCTAGATGTAGAGATATTGAAACCTGAGATTAGAATAACAATTATTATAATTGAACCCTAGATAATAGAACTAAAGGGAACTCTTCAGGGTGATAGATTAAGTATTTGTAAGTAATGAGACCTTATACATACATGGAATTTTGTCCCTGTAAATTTCATACTCTAGAAGTATATGCAATCCTCAATCCCAATCGAAATATTCAAACCTATGAGTAATGTAATGTGAGGGAGCCAATACGTAGGCAATGATGGTAAAACCCTATCCATCTCAATGTTTTCTCATAAACTATTCATACTTCATGTAATTCTCATTCTATTTTTTGCAATTAGTTAACAACTTAATCACTCTTGGTTCTAAATATTAATCTAAATATGAATTGAATTTAATCAAAATTCATATGATGTTTTCCTCAGGGTTCAATCCTAGCATTGTACTGCAATAAGACATGACTTCTTGAGGGTGGTGATTATTACATATAATATAGGTAAATTATACGATTATTCTCTTTGAGAATGTTTGTGCGACAAATATCTTCACATCAATTTTTTTGTTATTATCTAGGACAATGGAAACTTAATCAAGTTTGGTTCTATCTGTGATTAATTTGGGTTTTGTTTTACCATTATTATTGCATATCTACTTGATCTTGATTTTTTTTTCTGGCAACCATTTAATTGTGTTTTTTTATCTATAGCAAGTACCATATCCTTAGCATGAAATAATCAACTCATTGACTCCACATCATCATATTTTGATCTTGAGATTAATAGAACTTTATAGTGGTTGAACAAACAAAATCAACATAGAATGTATGAGCAAGAAATTATTTGTCGTGTAAATCATATATTGCTTCTCAAATAGAAAGACATTTCCATGAGACCAGGGTTGCAAACCAAGAAGAAAAGGGGGTGGCCCAAGATGCAACCCTTGAAGCTAAACTTTAGATGTAGTTTAGGGATTTTCGATTACTAAGGTCATAAACAACCATTACCTTGTGATTCCACATGCCATCACAGCTTCACCATTCGATATCTGATCACAATGGGTCACTATAGTGAAGAGCAACACCCTTTTCAATAACAAGGGCAAAGATTTCCAAGACCACCTATAAAGATTTCTTAACCTATATACATTGAACAACCAACCATGTGTTTCTAAAGACACATTAAATTTTAATTATTCAAGTACTCTCTAACAAAACTAGTACAAGTCCATGGAGAGGAATAACATAATGACGTGGTAAGGGATGCAAAATAAATATTTGGTACAAATCTACCCACCCACTCATCATGATAGATAAGGGGTAAGATTGAGTCTTGAGAAAAATATATAGAACTCCTTCTCTAATTTCCACACCATGATATCTCACATGTCCACCTGATAGAGGTATTCTCCACATCAAAAAGCTTCTAGATTCCTTATGTATAGGAAATTTCATTTGAGATATGATAGGGGATGTGGAGTTGTGAGTCAGGGTGCTGAAAAACTAATTACATTCAAGAAGAGGACACAGATGCATTCTTAAGGTTCCCAAAGTAGAGGATAGCTCTAAACTCAAATTAGCTATTGAAGCCTGAATTAGATTGACCTTAAAATAAGTGGTTATAGAGACCTCCTTTATTGCATATGCAAGGAGATGGAAACCATGATAGAATCAAGAGAAAGTTGCCACTGTTATCTTTGAAGTATGTAAGGGTAATGACCAATCTACTTTAGGGTTCCAATTGCTCTTTGATATCCTGTTGAATAGATCACAAGTCCAAGGGCATGACAGTCAAGTTGATGACTTGAACTCCATTTAAAGTATAACTTGATAATGCTACAACAATCCAATCAGATTAAAATTATTTGGGATTCCAGTACAACAACCCACTAGGTGCAGAGAATGCTTCTTAATTGAGGTGAACATTGCCAACAATCAAGATAAGTGTCCTCCAAGTTTCTAGAATTATCAACCAAAAAACTATAGAAACAAAGCAACTACAATCAATGAAACTATAGGAATCACAAAACATGGGCTACAATCAAGGACCTCTAGGGCCTCAATCTAGGGCCACAATAGTAAAAGGAGGACCAACATGGAAATCCATCTCCTTCAGATCAAGACAATTTCATAGCAGTTGAATGGATTATACGATCTCAACAAACTATGTAGACCAACCAACAAGTCCATAATAAGTCTATGGAGTCTCCAATGGTTCAACTTGCTGACAACCTATTCTCACCCACTAGTTCTTTTATGGGGTGTATTCGAAAGAAATCCAAATCATTCAAAGCAAGTGGAAGGGGTTGCTACAATTTGAGAAAGATCGTTTTTGAGACAAGACCCATACCCACTACTCATTTAGTAGGTGTTGAAGATGAAAATAATTTTTTGATTGTTCCAGAGGCACTGATATCAGATGTAGGGAATTCAGACACAACTGAGATCAATTATGCTAGGGAAGACAAGAGGGATGACACAGTCAAGCCATAGTAGGATGCATCTGACCTAATTATTCCAGCATGCATACATGTCCCTTTATAAAATCACCTAAAGCAGACAAAGATGGTTGCTCGTTTCATGAAACTCAATGAATCTATGAAGAAGATTCATGTTGTCATCCCATTAATAGATTTTGTAGTCAAAATACTTACATGTTACAAATATTTCAAGATGCTCCTCTCAAGGATATATGCACTTGAGGAGTATGAAACACTACAACTATCTAGGAGCACGTCAGACATTATTTTGAATATGATGCCAAATAAGTAGAATTATAGGTTACTTATAGATTAGTTTTTATATTGGGGATAATACTTGAAAGAAGGGACTATCCAGTTTTGGAGCAAGCATATCTATCATGCCTTTTAGTTTATTTCAGATATTGGGATTCACGGATCACTACCAACAATCACGATGATTTAGCTTGCATATTCTGCCATGACAATGCATATGGGCATCATTGAAGACGTCCAGTCAAAGTTGGTAAGGATTCATAAGTTTTGTGTGACTTTGTTGTCATGAATATGAAGCAAGATCTCACTTACCCCTATATTTGTGAGACCCTTCATATCCAGGTCATACACTTTGTTATATGTCTAGGAAATGATGTTGCTTCTAATACTGGGAAAGGAGACACTATTGTTTAGAGTGCTTAATAGATTGAAGGGACCAAACAGTCAAGAAGAGGTCTTCCTATTAGACTGTGTCAATAAGATGTCTCAATTCAAACAATACAATCCCAGCCTTAATGATCATTTAGAAATGATGTGTGTTTACTACACGTATGTAACACAAGTTCACATAAGAAGTAATATAGGCCCAAAGAGGCCCTGCTATCGAACATGGGGAAAACATGACTCCATAAACTACTACTAATGGTGACCTTATTAGCTAGACCGAAGGAAAAGAGTGATTGGTAATTAATTAACTAAATTGTGGGAAATAAAACTAAAATTATTGGTTGTTATCACAAAATGAATGGATTCCTTAGGATGATAGTTTCACCATGGTTCACATTCCAATCAACATCCTTTCATTAAAACTTATTCCTTCTACCCCTGGACCAAGCGACCAGTAGCAAGAATTACCCACTATCGCAGCATAATTCACTATATAATCTAATACAAATAGCACTCTCATAGAGATGTAATTATTAGTTAGGTGCTTTAATGAATTATTTGGGTTATTCCCTTCACATCCATAGGCCTCGAAGCTTGATCTAAGATATGTAAATCTATGACCTATCCAACCCTTAATCCCTCTCTCGAAGCAATTAATAGTATAATAAATCACCTATGGTGATCAAGCATAGATACTTTGTGAAGAAATCATAGAGATATGTCCAAAAACTAAGAGAAATATATGTATTAATTCATAACATCAAGTACAATCCAAAATCAGGCTACTCCCGGGTCCTAAGGAACAAAGGGGATTAGCCCTACATATTTTCCATTATCATACACATGGGAGAAGAAAAGAAAAATTAGGGACACATTTGAAAACTAAAGTAATCCCTGAACAAGACAGTCTGAATGACTCCCTCTCTCGAACGTGCTGATTTTCTATCCTCTGGCCACAAATCCATCCATCAGAGGTGCCCAAATAGAACGAAACGTGGATTTATCCTCTCCTTTCTTGTCTTTTGGCTCATAGTTGTTGTGCAATGGAAAAGAACATGATACCTAGGTTTGGCCTCATTCCCCCTAGTCATAGAAGTCACATAGGGCATCATTAAGTCACAACTATTGGATTAAATGTGATCTTTAATCTGGCCTGATCGTGACAAGTCGGTACCACCAATAGGGTATTGGTGGCACCGAGACTATGTCATCTACATAGTTCTCAGTGAACTGTCAGTACTACCGACATAGGTGCCAATAGCACCAAGATGCTCCCTGACATCTCTTGTTAATTCTTTTTATCCAATTCGATACCATCAAATCTTCCATCAGTAGCACCGATTACATTTTAGATCGCTCCTATTCAATTGTTGGTCGTATCCATTCATTTTTTGGTACCACCGAGTTCCTTCGACTCTACCATGTTCCATTTCTTCAAATTTCGATACCACCAACGCACATGTTGGTAACACTGAGTTGAGCCAATTCTTGTTAATTTACCTAAAATTAAACAATAGAGGACATAAGCTCCACAAATAATGAGAAATCAATATGAAATAGTCAAAAAATGAATACTTGATGCAATTAAGTGTCACAAGATAATAATGATAAACCATGCATGATTAATATAAAAAAATGAGCAATAAATGTAAAAAATACATAGTAAAATAACATGTGAAAAGTGACCATTATTCAATGAATCAAACTTCCCTAACCTTAAATGTTTCGTCCTCGAGCAACACACCCTTAGATCTATTTGAAACTAGCCAGCAAAAGGACAAAGAATATGAATTTCCATTCTCATCTACCCCCACCAACCTTTACTGATCGTTGAACAATTAAATACTTTTAAGTGACCAAAAATATTCATTAAAGTTGCCCACCCTTAGATCGGTGGAAAATTATCAATAGAGAAGTTAATATCATAGTCAATCAGGCATTAGCTTGGTGCATCATGTGATTCCCTATCTACATTGCTCTTTGCAAACTACCAACTAATTGGATGCAACTCTCCTTATAAGAAGGAATGAGGAGATCAATCATATATGGCCTACCAATAAGAGCAATGGATGAAATGATGTAGGTGGCTTATGAAGAATCAAAATTAATTTACCAATCATTTATGAAAAATGAACATGATCCTACAACATGAAGGGATGAATAAATGCAAAAACATCCTGTGTCATGACAGAGCCACCACTAGGGTTCCCACGAGGGGGCGGTGGCAGTCGAGGAAGAGGAGGCCAACTTGGAGGGAGAGTGGGACGAAGTCATGAATCTGCTCAGGAGGACAACCAGCAAAACCGTGACCATTGTCCTCCTCCTTCGAATGAAGATCTACAACTATACATGGATATAACGCAAACTTAGGAGAAATCATATAGAGATTTCATGATGGGTCATAGGGTTTTGGATCAGGTTAAGATCATTTCCCCAGACACCTTAACTCTGGTAGACATACATATTGATAACACTGGTGCATTCCCAGCCATCACGGTGAACCCCAACTCTATCCCATAACTCCTGGAGCCCTACAAGCATGTTGTCATCATTAAGATGTTGGACAGAAGCATAGGGTTTCAGACCCTTGTCAACATACTATCAATTCTATGGTCCCCTACTGACTCCTTCCGATAAATAGATCTAGAGAAGGGATACTATATCATCCAACTTAGAAACAATGAGGATTTTGTGAAGGCCATGACTGGTGGTCTTTGGGTGATCTTCGGTAACTATCTATCAGTGCAATCATGGAACCCGAACTTTTGACCCTCAGAACAAATACCTCGCAAAGTAGCGGTCTGGCTTAGAATCGTCAATCTTCCGATGTTCCTCTACCAGAATCAACTCCTGATGAGCATTGGGAATCTGGTTGGGAGGACGATCAAATTTGATTCCACAACCATGACTAATGATCATGGGAAATGTGCTCATCTTGCAGCTGAAGTCGACACCACCAAGCCGCTCCTACCAGCCATCATCCTCAACGGAGAACAATATCGTCTTGAATACAAAAAGCTACAAGTTATCTGCATGCGATGTGGAGGGATGGGCCACGCGAACGTGGATTGTACCTTTGTCAAGACCTTCATCCCAACGGAACCATCCAACTAAACTACGGTTGTACCTCCTGCTCCTCCTGTCTACACTCACACTGTGTTCGGGTACTGACTTTCTAAGTTACGGTCTTCAATACAGGATTCAATACATGAATGACGTGTATGTGGTAATTCAGTCTGTCGCCAGTACTCGTTGTAGCAGGTACTATTTTGAATGAATGGTAGGGAAACGCAGAGTGATGCTGTATTTTTAAATTATGTCGATACCGGTGTGATTTTGCATCACCATTTTTATTGATGAACAAGACTGATACCGGTACTTGTAACGATCAAGTGTATTAACAAATATGAAAATTCCTATACAGAAATGCTGCATTTGAAAGGTTGCTACCCAAACTAGGCCTCAGTCAATTCATGCTCCAAACCCTCAGCAACACTCAACACAACAGGACAGGTCTGCATCTAAACAACCCACTATTAAAGATGCACACAAAGAACCCGCTTCATCAACCAAATCAAAACCTGAAGATGGCCCCAGTGAGAACGCAGTGGATAAGGAAGATGACTGGAAAATTGTAATGTCTAGAAAGAATAAGAAGAAAATTCTAAGGAACTAAGACATACAATACAAGCCTAACAGCGCAACCAACAATTTTGTTGTAGTACTCATTGATGATGAAGTGTCTGTGGGCCAACACTCAACTCCCAATGATGGGGGTGCATTCCAATTCAAGAGTGTGCCCCCTTCTAGTTCTGATCAACCTCCTAATACCTTTTCATGGGGAGACAATGGTACTAGAAATGGTATTCTATCAAGGAATCAAAAGGTGATGTATCAAAATGTGGCAGTGAGTCTGGAAAGGGATCACAAGAAAGGCAAGATTTCCAAGGCGGTCAGCGCCATGGGGGATTATTAACCCAAGAAGAAGCAACAAAATTTTGATGATGAAAACTAGGCCATGGAGGACACCATTAATATTGAAGACAAAGAAGAAGGAGAGATAGCAGACATAGGCCAGGCAGTGGGCCTGTACGCAACCATCAACTGATGGCCCCTCTCTCTTTTCCCCACCATCTGTACAATATGACCAACATCATGTGCTGGAATGTCCAAGGAGCTTGCTCTAAGGACAAAATTCATCTTCTCAAGGAATACAAATTGCAACACAAACTCAATATACTAGTCTTGATTGAAACCCCTTGAAGTGGCATCTCAACGGACAATGTCATCAAGAAGCTTGGCTACACCTCATCTCATAGAGTATAAGCCCTTGGCTTCTCAGGAGACATCTGGGTCCTTTGGGATGATGTCCAATGTAAAGTTGATATCCTCTTCAACCACTGATAGTGTATTCATTGTAGAATCAATGACTCTTGGAACATAACTTTCGGCTATGGAAGCCCAAGCCCTACTAAATGCCATCTTTTATGGACTAGACCGCTGGAAATAGCCACCACTATCCGCAATGCTTGGGCAATGGTCGGTGATTTCAATACCATGCTTGACATATCATAGAAAAAAGGAGGCAAACATTTCGATCACTGCAACAGTCGGCTATTCAAAGAAATACTCACTCAAACGAGCCTTTCGGAGACCAAAATATATGGCCATTACTACACCTTCAAACATCTCCAGTTGTTGGAAAAACTAGATAGGGTCGTTTCCAATGATGATTGGTTATCGACTGACGGTGGCTACAAAGCCTCGGTTCTCCCACAACTATATTCAACCACAATTTGATCCTAATTTCTAATACAAACCATAAAGTAATAAAAAAATCAGCTTTCAGAACCAAGGCTAGCTGGTCTACAGTACCAGAGTTCCATACGCAACTTCTTCCACTTTGGAATGAGCACCTACCTTTCCTTGAAGCCCTAAAGATATTCCAACAAGTGGCCCTTAAGTGGGATAATTCCCAAAGGCATACTAAAAACAAGGCAAAGAGGAACATCATGGCCAAAATCGACAAATGTCAGGTACACGGTGCTACTTTTCCTAATCATGCTAATGATTTACTGTCCATTTCTATTGAAGAACAATACAATAACATCCTTCTCCAAGAGGTGCTGGATTGGCAGCAAAAAGCACATATCACCTGGCTCTAGGAAGGTGATGGAAATACAAAATTTTTCCATACTTATATCAAGGCTAGACGACACTTTGCTAAAATCAACAGGCTGCAAAATGATGAAGATGCATGGGTGGACAATCCACTAGAACTCAAGGAACTCATCAATAGCTATTTTCACAATCTCATGATAGTCGTCCCACTGTCCCCGGGGCAATCAACAACCATCACTAGATTTCTTGGTTGCTTTGAGAAAATATCTATCCATAACTTAAATTTCATAGCCCGCATGTCGGGTCCTGATGAAATCAAATGCACCGTCTTCCTCATGTCACCATCCAAAGCACCTAGTCCCAATGGGGTATATACGGAATTCTTGCAATCTAACTGGGAAAAGCTCAACACCTCAATCACCGCAACTATACAAGATGCATTCAATACGGGGAACATAGAGCACGGTCATGCTGAATCATACATGGTCCTCATTCCTAAGAAAAAGCAACCATTGAAGTGCTCAGATTTTTGACCAATATCTTTAAACAACATCTGCTTCAAACTCATTTCCAAAATTCTGGTTGAATGCCTCAAAAGGCACCTCAAGAACTGGGTTTCAGACATGCAATCAAGTTTTATTCTGGGCAGGAGGATCAATGACAATATCCTTCTGGTTCAGGAGGTTATTCATTCTATGAAATAAAATAAAGGAAAGATCAAATGGGTTACCATTAAGCTTGACTTGTCTAAGGCCTTTGATAAAATGAGATGGCCATTCATCAAAGACACATCAGCCAAAGTTGGACTTCCTAGCATCACTATTAAATTCATTATGAACATTGTCACCTCAAGGAGTACTTCTATTCTGTGGGAAGGCACCCCGCTTGATCCTTTCTGTTCTTCTCAAGGTGTGAGACAAGGAGACCCATTGAGTCCCTACTTGTTGGTGCTATGTATGGAAAGATTGTCTCAAACTATCAACCAGGCAGTATCAGATGACCGTTGGAAGCTTGTCTGCCTCACCCACCATGGCTTGCCACTTTCTCACGTTTTCTTCACAGATGACATTTTGTTGATGTCAGAAGTGAATCCAATCGAGGCAACCAATATTATGGAAATACTCAACTCATGTGTTGCTGCTTCAGGCTAGGAAATATTCAAAATAAAATCATGTTGCTTCTTCTCCGTGAACACAAGCAAAGCAGAAAAACGATCCTTCTGTAGGAAGTTTGGCATTGTCCATACCTAGGACTTGGGTCGATATCTTGGAGTACCCATCCTCCATCACATAATCAATAGAACAACACATCAAAAAATAACATCCACCATCCAAGAATGCATGACAGGATGGTCAGCGAGACATATCTCTCTGACTGGGCGCATAACACTTGCAAAATCAACACTCCAATCTATACCATCCTATCCTATGCAAATAGTTAAACTATCTCCTCATCTCTATGATGACATCAAGTCAAGGACTTCATTTGGTCTGGTGGACGGGACCAAAAGAAGCTATCACTAGTCTCTTGGAATAAAATCACCTCACCCAAAGACATAGGTGGGATGGGAATCAAAGATGCCGATATCAAAACACTGCTCTTATGCTTAAGAATGTGTGGTATTTCCTTAATAATCACTCAACACCTTGGGTGAAAGTGATGCGAGAGAAGTACATGTGTGGAGAAACCTTCAGTAAAAAACCCAGTTCTTTAGCTTGGGCCTTTATCAAAAAGCATATTGCCAACCTTTTAGATATCAGTCACAAAACAATCATCTCAGGCACTAATACAAACGTCTGGACCAACAAATGGATACATGGAGAAGCTATTTCAGATATACACCCATGGAACATTCCATCTAAGCTTAATGATTTGAAGGTCAGTTCCATGCGTTTGGACAATGGAGAATGGGACCATGATTTCATTAATAACTATATCTCAACAGGGATTAGAGAAAGAATAGAATCCATTCCACCGCCTACTGAGGATGTCGATGATGACAGTTGGGTTTTGTCATTTATAGATACCGGAGAGTTCTCAGCAAAGTCTGCTTACACATGGATCTGATTAGAAAAGAACATAGAAACTCATGGAGATTGGGACACCATATGGATCTTAACACTCTAGAATGCATGTGCACTTTCGTATGGCTCCTGGAGAACTGTTCTCTCCTCACCAATGTAGAGAAGCAATGATGCCATATAGACATTGACATCACATGTAGCATATGTGGCAATTCCCCAAAGAACCTACTACACTGCCTACACGAATGCCAAACCAGTAGACAAACCTGGACATGCTTGGGAATGGGAGCAAACTTCTTTAATGCAAATGAGGAAGACTGGATTAAAAAGTTGATCACTGACGCTTCTCGAGATACTGCTTGTATTCAAAGCATTGTGACAACATAGCATTTATGGCAGTCTAGAAATGATAAAGTTCACAAGAATCTCTAATTCAATCTACAGAAGAGTGCTCATTTTATTAAGTAGAGAACAAAGTCAATCTTAAATTTACCAGTGTCTCAACCACAATCCTCAGGCATCACCAAATACACAGTGTTGTCCAAGCCGGACACCTATAATGCAGTGATATTCATGGACGCAGTCTATAACCACACATCTGAGAAGGCAGTTGTTGGTATCCATATCATAGACAATGTAGGGAGGTGCTTGAGTGGAAGAGGAATTCCTTTCTTCTCATCATCATTACTTGCTTCTGAGGTTTATGTTGTTCTTCTCGCAGGCATATTATGTCAGGAGATTGGGCTGTCAAAAGTCTTTATGCTTTCAGACTCCAATCTAGTAGTAAGCATGCTAAACAATGAAGAACCACCAGCTCGCAATCTCCAACCACTCTAGAGGAAATTTCAACCCATCAAGACCAATGCTCAGCTTGTGATACTAAATGTCCCTCACACTCTAAACAAGGTTGCTGATGAAGTAGCTAAACACAACCTACACTCTTTCCTACCGTGTAATTTGAGTTTATTCAAGTCACCTTGGCTTATCTTAGACTTGAATGTTAATCTAGATTTGTTTTGGACTACACTAGAACACAGTATGAATAAAACTTAATATCTAGTTTTCCTAAAAAAAGGGAGGAATAAATGCATGAATCCTAATGTCTATTGTCTTTGGGTGGAATGATGCATGCAATGAAAGTCTCATCAGATGGATGAGAGTGAAACAAAAGAATGTACCATGTGGCTATCTTCATTTCTTTTTGAGGAAAAGTTCAAAATTGATGGTTAGGACATCCTTTTCTCCCTCTTTGTTTCATACTATTTGTGACAAAGTGAAATAAAGCATTATTATGAATTATTATGAAGCATTATTATGAATTAATTACTCTTTCACCCTCCTTGTGCTCACTCATGGTCCCAAATTATTTTTCTCAACTTCATAATCAATTTTGATAATCAAATACAAAATATGGTGAACAATGTGAACTTTATACACATTATAATGCCTTAAATTTTTTTAATGGATCACATTGTCCAAAGAAGAAAATTGATACATCAAACTTCATAATTTGGTTCTCAAACATTTCTAGATATTCTCAACATTTTTTTGAAGCTATGGTCCAAATTTCAGCTCATTTGGACATTCCTACAGCTGTCTATGAATTTTTGAAGATAATGCATTGAAATTGCCTTTTTATTGCCCTTTTTATGGGCTTTTCCGCATCACTGATCCGTTGCAAGGGAGGGGGAGAACCCCAACCCTCATATCTGAGACCCACAGATCAGGGCTTCGATCCAAAAGCCATAGGTCTGTCTTCAACATCCCACTTATTATGGGTAGGTGTTAATGCAACCCGATCAACCAAACTCGCGCCCCTGGCCATGATTCAAGTTTTGAAGCGAGCCAAAATCATTGTGTCGCGATTTCGAACTGGAAGAACCCTATTTTGACTGGGTTTCAAGCATTGTTGCACCGCCAAAAAAATCCCTCTTGCTTTCTCATCTCTGTCCGGTGGCCATGTCTAAGGGCAAAGCCTCGTTCACCCCTAAACCTAACCCTAGTGCTATATAAACCCCCGCAAAGGACCCCCTCCATCATTCCTCAGGAGAAGCCTTCATTTTGGAGCTTACACCCAACCTCTAACACCCTGATTTGCCTCCTCGACCTCCTTGCTACTGGTGTGGCGCCGCCGCCTCGCCTAGTTGGGCGTCCTGCCTCCTCGCTCCCTCTCCTCTCTCTCGTACCACCCACGACTTTGCAAGAGCTCGCCAAAGCTGAGCGGCACCTCAACCGTATCTCTCACCCAATCCTGCTCCTGGAGTGGCTCCACACTGACGAGCCCCTCCTCCCTATTTTGGGTCTCGCACGGGGCTTCACATGGAGTTTGTGCTAAGAAGAAAGGATCCCAAACCAGCCAGTTCATAGAGGAAAACCGCTCGGTCCAAGCCAGAACCAGCCCAACCATGATTGGACCAGCTAATAGGTGGATTGAACCAAACCTTTGAGATAGAAAGATATGGATTTATGTGGGTCAATCTCAAACATGCCTTATGCATCCAACGATCATCTTTTTCTTTTGAAATAAGGTATTTTGCTCATCTCTGACAAATACTCATTTAAATGCACAAATCTTGATTAAATCATAGAAATTGCATTGTTACTCCTAAAATTACAAATAAGTAGTCCATTCTGATCACAAACATGCAATGGATCTTTTAAAAATACTCTTGAGACTTGATTCCAAATTATGCTCACTGATATTCATATATATGAACTCTTTTTTATTTAGTTTATCAAATGATTCAACAATCATATTTAATCTTTAGAAACCCTAGATTTGGACTCTGATGATTATGTTATAACCTGGATCTAATCTAGTTGAACCATCTACTCTTAAAAATAAATAATTAGTGACCTAGATCCATTTACTTGATCTAATCTTTAATATAATCTCAATGAATACTGAGTTATCTTGATACTGATGTTAATCTTGCAAAACACTTGATATAGTTCCGACCATCAATCTGATCTTGATTTCCAATTATGTTAAGTACCATGATGATAATATAGAATTTGATGATGACTTGGACAATGACCATAAATTTGGTTTAACACATATGATCCTAGAAAACCTAGGTAAGTCATTCACACTAGAAAATACATGACACTTGAATAATGTTAGACATATTGTTATAGTATGAATCATAAGTGGATGACCTAACCTTAAGGTTGACCTAGGAAAATGTAACCCTAATCTCAAATATTGAAACATGATATCCAAATATCTTGATTTTGACCCTTGATCCAATCATTGTGTTTTAGGATCTAACTCGAAGGGTCGACCTATTACTAGTGAATCTATACTCTAAATCTTCAGTGAAAGGTACACTATTATATAACTCCTCCTTGACTGTATTGAAGATACTTTTATGTATCTCTTGATTGTATACTTGGCTACTTACTTGGATGAGACATTATTCCCTATGATTAGTCTTTTTTTTCTATAATTTATTTTAAAAAACATGAAAACATAAATTGCATGTCCATTATGACTGCCCATATATTGATAATGATGATGATATTGATAATGTTGATAATGTTGATATTGAGTGCAACAACCCCCTCATTTGGAGGTGGGACTTGTACATTGGCCTCCTATTTTCCTATGGTGAGAAGGAGCCTAGTGACCTTCCCCATCGTGTTGGGGTAATAGAGTCACATAAAATATATAAGCATACTTATTTGATTACAGCATAATGGGAACTCGTAATAAAATATGAATCGTCGAATAACATTCATTTTTTCAAATGATATTGGTTTTGGAAATCATTTGTTATTCTTTTGAATATAAGTCCTTACAAGTATACTCTTTTTTTATAATCCGCTTTACTTGATTTTGATATCATACCATGGAATTGCATGATTGTGTCTCAATTTTCTTGATTTTAGGCAATACAAATGGAATACTAAATAAGATCGCTTCCGCACTCTACATACTTTGATGACAAGGATATATTGGAAAAATCTCCATATTTGGTTAGTTTTTTCTGTATATCTCTAGTTTTTGAGTTATTATTTCTTATTGTATATGCCAGTGTGATAGACCCTATCGGGCCACTCAAGGACGGGCACTTCAATCCCTTTACCGCTATCTAGGCAGTGCGATTGGGATTGGGGTAAAAATGGTTCCATGACAGTTGGTATTAGAGCTTGTACACTCTCATATACATTAAGTAAATAATTTCTCAAGTCTCCTACACCCAAGAAACCCTAAATTCCATAATGGTGAAAATTGAGGTGTCTAGGCTCGGGGTCCAGGCATAATTTATCCTATCCGTCTTCATGGTGGTTGAGATACCCCACTCTACCTAGCCTTAATTGATCCAGAACTGGACCTAAAGGTTCTCTTGTGAAACCCTAGAGAGTCTTCTAGCATCTCATCTCTTCTTTAAGGACTATCCTAAGCCACCCATGTAGATGAAGATTAGGTAGTCTTCTCATCCCCTCATGTGGTCCTTTCTTATGACCTTTCACCACATGATGTCTCGATTATGGGTATCTTATGGGAAAAATGAATATCGCTAAAATTTTGAAAGTTGATACCATGATCTGACCTTAACGTGAAAACTCTATTTTTATCAATGAAAACTTTGAAATGAAATACTCATGCTTGACCCTTCATGAAAAACCCTATTTAATCAAAATTAGACTACATGCTCCCTATGTTTGATGTAAATTGTAAAAAATTTGATTTGGTGAAATAAGGGTGACTTAAACCTTATACCTCATTGCTGATGAGGTCTCGATTTGATTAATATCTCTGTTTCCCTATTGTTGATTAAACCTCAAACATAGTTAAGCAAAGTCTTTTTCCCAATTTGATACACATTATGATTATGCCATCAAATTATTAATCCTAATGACTCACAAAATCATGATGTAAGACTATGATTCAAAAACCAGCTTCCCTATTGACTATTAATGTCTTTTGCAATCTCAATTTTGATATGATGAGCATGGACATGAATCATACACCTATTTTCAATTTATATCACTACCCTGATCATGAAAGGAAAGGAATGCAAATATTAACTTAACTTTGTAAAATTATGCATTAGTGCCCTATTATGATCTTTAATTTTAATCTCATGACCTTATGGAATATGATTTAATCATTGATACTCTTCCTATTGGAATAAGCTCAATGGACAATGACTAAAGTGAGTAATGTGCTAGATTAGGGTGGTAGTTGACTCATGACTCCCCTAACCTAGGTCACATCACTATTACGACTACCTCTAAGTTTTCATCCTTTTTTATTATTTAGAGTTTGGAAAGGTATGCCCTTTCACCCTACTTGGATCAATTGACCTATGTTTAATAGGTTAAACCCACGGTTGATACTCAATCTTGAATCTTGATTTAGTAATGATGATCTTGAAATATGACAATGTTGACTAAAGCTTGTGGTTGATTTCCGAGATTGACCTAGGTCTGAATCATTCATCAACCTTGGACACCATGATACTGAAATGTTGATATGTTTCTTGAACATAGCTTGACTATTGTTTCTCAAAATTGAATATAGATGAGTGATCTCCCCCAAGGTCTAAATAGAAATCTAAACCCTGGCTTCAAAATTCTGGACATATGACTTTTAATGTCCAAAAATCTTGATTATTGATATTGATATATAATAATGTGACTCACGATTATCAAATATCAATAATGATACAAATCCTATGTTCAAATTTTTTGGATCTACAATTCATACGAGATATATGACTAATGACTTCAAAATCCCAAATCTTGAAATTTTGAAATAGTGACTATATTGAATCTCTCAATTTATGACTTAAGGTTTAGCTCTCATTAGGACTAGGGTGGGACCTTCCCATTGATTTTGAGCTTGAAATGATGATATTGAAAGTATGATGTTGTCTTGAAATGTTGAAATGTGAAATCTCAAATCAAGGACGTATAATCCCACCTAGGCCAATGAAGAAGCTAGGACCCTGAGATATTGGGATTGACAATCACCTTTTTTTTTTGAATCGGGGATGAGGAACTGCAGGCGGCCCCCCGTCATGCATTAATCGGCTAAATTAGCCATAGTCGTGTCTACAAAGCAGGAAGGAAAAGAACTTGTAAAAAACAGAATAGGACAACTACTACTGCGCATAATGTTCACAGCCATATGGGCAGTTCTGTTAGTACTACGTTTAGTGAAAGAAAAGGAAAAGAAATCAAAGGACGAAACAAGACTTCTGATATCGGCCACAATGGCCCCGACATAGACACGAAGTTCCGCAGCATAGTCGAACGCCTGTACCACCATCTTCGCATCACACTCGACAGCAATCCTTCTGAACTAAAGATCCCTACTCCACTCCACCGCCTTCCGCACACCTAAGGCTTCTGCCTCCGCCATCTGCTGTGTCGGGCCCAATTTGAAACCTCCCATCGCTTGCACCCTTCCAGTCCAGCACCTTGCCACCCATCCCATCGCTTCTTGTCCATCCTCGCCTCTGGAAACGTCGACGTTAATTTTGATGATCCCCCACTCTGGCTTCGACCATCTCTTTGAGTGTGTTCCCCGTCCAGCTTCCTCCGTCCGTGCCGACACAGGTGCATGCGCATGGTGGTCCTTAATCAAAGCCATGACCTGTACGAAGAGGTACTGTATCCCGGTGTGCTTCTCACTGTACATGCGCTCATTTCTGCTCCTCCAGATCGCCCACAGCACTGCCACAAGGTCATCTCTATCCGATGACAAGTCTACTACATCCAAAATCCTCTCCACCGTGGTGGGGACATCGCCACTCTGTACTTCTTCCATCGACCTCTGAACCTGTCCACTTCTCGCATCCCATAGCTCGGTAGCATTTGGGCAACGAAAAAACATGTGTAGGATGCTCTCCGACTCCGAGGAACATAGCTTGCAGCTGCCGTTCTCCACACAATGCCTATCGTAGAGCCTGCCCATCGTTACAAGACCACCTATCGCAACTCTCTATAGGAAATGTGCGATCTTTGGGACCCAGCCGTCGTGCCATATTTTCCTCCACAGTTGCTGCCCCCCTCCCTCCGTATGTCGCCTTGCCTCCTCCCTACCCAACAGGCCGAGCCAGTACGCCGACTTGACTGTGAAGTTGCCTCCCGGTGTAGGCCACCATGTGAATGAGTCCGTGATGTTCGTAGAGCATAGAGGGATTGCACAAATGTGATTCACGTACTCCTCTGGAAAGAAATGTTGGATGAATGTTCTGTCCCACTGGTTCCCCTCGTCCATCATTAGATCCTTCACCAAAGTTGGTTCACCCTCCTCTCTCTCACGCAAACCCCTCAACTCTGTGCCCTCTCCATGTAGCCAGACGTCATCCCATATCCAAACTCCCTCCCCCTTGCCTATTCTCCACTCCGTCCCTTCCTTAAGAAGCACTTTTCCTCCCCACAAACTACACCATGTATAGCTGGGATTATACCCCCTGCGGGCTCCCCAAATAGATGTCCTCGAATAATATCTTGCTTTGATTACCCTTGCTGCCAAAGATGTCAGATTCGTCGCCAAATGCCAGTTTTGTTTTGTGAGAAGAGCCTGATTGAAAACATGGAGGTCCCTAAATCCCAGGCCCCCCATCCTTTTAGGCAAACACATACTGCTCCAGGAAGTCTAAGCTATCTTTCTCTCATTATTTTTGGCTCCCCACCAAAACTATGCCACTATGCTTTGGATTTCATCTATGCACCCACTCGAAAGCTGGAAGATGCTCATCACATAGGTAGGAATTGCTTGAGCCACCGCCTTGATCAAAACCTCTTTCCCAACCTTTGATAGGAGTTTCTCTGACCACCCTTGTAGTTTCCTCCACACCCTTTCCTTTATGTAGTTGAAGACATTCTTCTTGGACCTGCCAATTGCCGTTGGCAACCCCAAGTATTTAGCATGCCGATTCACTTTCCTCACCTTCAGAAGACCCTTCAATTCCTCTCTCTTAGATGGTGACATCCCTTTGCTGAAAACCACTTCTGACTTAGATAGATTTTTTTTTTACCTGAAGCTTGTTCATACTGGCTGACAATCTCAACAATTTTCAAGCATTCCGCAGAAGTTGCTCTCGCAAAGAGTATACTGTCATCTGCAAAAAAGAGATGTGAAATACAGGGTGCCTCTCTACATGGCTTTGCACCATGTAAAAGGCCATCACGTGCAGCAGCAAGGAGAGATGTAGAAAAAGCCTCAACACACAAAATGAAAAGGTAAGGAGATAGGGGGTCACCCTAGCGCAGTCCTCGGGAAGGCTTGAGCTCGTTGGTCCTGTCTCCGTTTACGGCCAAGGTGTGCTTAACGGATGTGATGCAATCACTGATTCTGTCCCTCCACCGTACACCAAACCCCAATTTACCCATGACATGCAGTAAGAAACTCTATTCCACTCTGTCATAAGCTTTAGACATATCCAGCTTCAGTGCGATACTTCCCTTCTTTCCCCCCTTTCCCCCTTTCATGGCATGAAAGAGCTCATAAGCAATAAGAGTGTTATCCGTTATCATTCTCCCTGGTATGAAGGCACTCTGGTTTTCCGAAACCATCTCATTCATCAATGGTTTCAGTCTATTTGCAATAACTTTAGAGGCCAGCTTATAAATCACATTACAAAGGCTAATGGGCTGGAACTCGCCACCTTAGTAGTTTCTCAGTCTTTGGAATAAGGACTATGAGAGTCTCATTCATGTCCCCCAAGATGTACTCCCCCCTCCACCAACCTCTAATATATCTAGACACATCCTTCCCCACAATGTGCCAGTACTTCTGGTAAAATATTGCTTTCATGCCATCCGGGCCCGGAGCCTTGTTTGGGTGCATTTGATCTAAGTCAGCTCGTATTTCCACATCCTCAATGTCCCTTTCCAGAAGGTCATGTTGTGTGATGCTAATCCTTCTCTCTATCCCCTGCGTTGCCCATTCAAACTCCGACGGGTTGCTGGATTTGAATAGATCTTCAAAGAAATTCATGATAGTGATTTTGACCTACTCTTCCTCCTCAGTCCACTCGCCCTGTGCATTTTTTATCCCTGTGATGCGATTCCTTTCCTTCCTATTAGTTGCTTTCTGGTGAAAATAGGCAGTATTTTTGTCTCCCTCTTTCATTTCTTTGACCCGTGCTCTTGCACACCAATAAGCTTCATTTTTCCTTAGCCAATATTGTAATTCCTGTGAAATCTCATCTGCTTGATGTAGCTGAGCTGCATCCGGTGGACCAACATGGGTCCTCGTAAGAGCTGCCTCTAGCTGCTTTATTTTTTCTCTTATTTGCCCAAACTTCTCAGTAGCCCATGTATGCAAGTATTTCCCACATAGTTTAATCTTGCCTTTGATATTGTTTCCTCTTCCAGCCACCCACGCTTCTCTGATTACATCAATGCATTCCCCCTCTTCCACCCATATAGGCTCGAAAATGAAGGATTTCTCTTTTTTATTCCGTTGTGTCCTCCTCTCCCCATCTATAAGAACAATAGGTGCGTGGTCGGATTCATAAATAGGAAGATGTAAAACTTTACAAAAATTGTAGAGGCTCCTCCACTCCAAGTCAGATAAAAACCTATCCAGCCTTTCTTGTACAAGAGTTGCCACCGTCAGACCCCTCTGCCACGTAAAAATATTCCCAACAAAGCCCAGGTCCGTCAAAGCACAGTCATCCATAGCATCCCGGAAATTTTGCATGTATTTTTCCTCCCGAGGAGGACCTCCTTTCTTCTCTGAATTTGAAGTGATCTCGTTAAAGTCTCCAAAGAAAAGAAATGGTTCCTCTACATCTGCTTTCAGCTCTCGCATAAGGTCCCACATCTTACTCTTTTGTTGTTGATCCGCCCATCCATATATACCGATAGCTCTCCACTTCCTCATGCCTTTCCTATCTGAAACAAGACATGCCACGTGTCTTTGGGAATAACTCAGCAGCTCCACCTCCATATCCCTCCACCAGAGACCCAACCCCCCTGCTCTCCCAGTCCTCCCTGTGCTAGAAAGACATATCCCATTCAGAAACCCGCAACTTTTTTGCGTCTCTTCCAACTTTTTACCTGGAATCATTGTCTCCATCAAAAAGACAATGTTTGGGTGCTCTCTCCCGCACCAAGCACGGAGAGCCTTGACCGTGTCAGGGTCGCCCATCCCCTAACAGTTCCAAGCTAGGATTTTCATTGATGTTCACGGGGTCGGTCCATCCCGACCTCCGCTACTTGGGTTTCTGGAACCCTGTTGGTGCTACTGCTACCTTTCGGCGATTGGACTTTTGCTTTCTTGCCTCTCCCCTCAGCCTCTTCGTGTGAGTCCACCTCCATGGCATCTGTGTCCCGTTCTCTGTTTCTTTTTCCCATCGACGACTCCCATACCATGTTCTCCTCCGAAATACCCAGTCTATCTCCCCTACTCATCTTATACACCCAAGGTGTACGTTTCGTCTTACCCCCTCCCCTCCCACTGTCTTTCTTCTTCCTTCGGCTCTCCCTCGTTAACATTTTATTTTGGGCCCTCATCCTTGCCTCCCATTGCTGCTCCTCGATTCTCTCCTCCTCTTCCTGAGTATTCTTTTCCTGATCCCCTCCCATCCGCTGCTCTCTCGTGTAGATGCCTTCCTCCCCTGGTGCCGTATCCTCGTCCTTCCTGCTTACATGGTCACCTTGCTTATCATGACTATCGCCCTCGCCGTCCCCTTCTACTTGGTTGGCACATTTTATCTTCAGTAGGAATTCCCGGCCATACTTCTGTTTGTGCCTTCCAGCAATCCCATACACTTCCTTTGAAGTGACATGATCATCTTTCCTGGCGTTTGGCGAATACATCTGTTCTCTTACGCTCCTCGGCTCCTTTCTGCTTGTGGCCTTCCGGTAGTTCGCTTCTGCCACGCTCGACGCGGATGCACTACCCACATCCGCTTCTGTACCTGCCCCCGTCGTTGATGGCCTCCTATGTACGCCCCATCCCCACAGTCCCGGTAATGGTGTTGAGCCATCGTGCTTACTCTCCACACACCCTCCAGACCCCTCCGCCCCACGCCCCGAAGACTCTGACCCCACCCCTCGACACCACACTCCCTTCCCCTCTCGGGGCCAAAAAGGTCAGCTTTCTTCTAATACTCCCGTTCCCCTTCGCACCCTCCCTCTCCCTCGAGCGTTGCTTCCATGGTGAAGCTTTGAGCCAGTTCCCCCACTGATGTATCTCCTCTCCCTCCGGTTGCCCCCTCTCACAGTCCTTCTCAGCGTGCCCCAGTAGCCCGCAGCCAAAGGAGAAGATCCCCAAGCGTTCGTACTTGACCTCGACCTCCGCTCTGTGCCCCTCTTTTACTCTGACCTTCAGGATCCTCTTCAGCGGTTGAGTCACGTCCAGAAGGACCCTAACCCTAATGGAGGAGTCCCATCCAAGGTCATCACCCTCCCGTTGCAGAAAACTTCCAACTCTGCTAGCCACCTCTGTCACCACCCTGTCGCCTCTGTAACCCATCGACATCCCATAAAGCTATATCCAGAAAGGGGTATGGATGATCGCAATCTTCCCTGGTTGGTCTTCCTTGCATATTTCTTTGAAAAGGAGAAGTTTTCCATCGAAGTTCCACAACACTCCATCGATAACTCACTGTCGGTCGCGCCAATGCGTAAACTGAACAACGAAAACCCCTCCTCTGAGTTGCTTGAATTCCGCCTTCTCTTTCAATCCCCACGCCTGCTTTAGGGTTCTCTCTACGGCCAAGAAATTATACGCCCTGTCTATGAGAAGCCTCGCTACGATCGCAAGTTCCGTATGATATTCTCCCACCTTGGTTTCTTCCTCCCCCAGATTGATAGTATCCTCTTCCTCATCCGTCAGTTTTAGGTTGGCACACCTTGCCATAAGATCCTCTGCCATCCTGGAGACCGGACCATGCGCCCGAGCACTATCCCTTGAACCTGCAAGAGTCACGGTAGTCCCTTGGACTGGGATTGGAAACATCCACATCCGTAACCCTAATCGCCAGATACGACGCTAGGGGACGGGGGACGGGGGACCAATGATTGACAGTCACCTTGTATACTTGATTCAATTACTCTATTTGTTTGACCTAAAATATGATATGTGCAAACTTGTGAATAATAAGATGATTTCCATATTTGCAACTCATATACTGACTTTGTACAATATATGCACTGACCTTGATAATCATTTGCTGGATGATGGAATGATATTGATACCAAGTGGGCTATAATATGGAACATGGAATTCTAATTATGATGATTGTATTACTTTAACTTTGAGGATATGATTTTTATTATATACTCGAGGATACTCTAGTATTTGAGGATATGATGTGGTTTTTGAATAGTCCTGATTTTGAGGTTGTATTGAATTTTGGGGACAAAATTCCTTTTTAAGGAGGGAAGGATGTGACAAAGAGAAATTTAGCATTATTTTCAATTAATTACTCTTTCACCCCCCTTATTCTCACTCATGGTCCCAAATTATTTTTCTCAACTTCATAATCAATTTTGATACTCGAATACAAAATATGGTGAATAATGTGAACTTTATACACATTATAACACCTTAAATTTGTTTAATTCATCACATTGTCCAAAGAAGAAAATTGATACATCAAACTTCATAATTTGGTTCTCAAACTGTTTCTAGATATTATACTCATTGTTGCGAAGCTATGGTCCAAATTTCAGCTCATTTGGACATTCCTACAACCATCTTCGAATTTTTGAAGATAATGCATTAAAAATGCCTTTTTATTGCCCTTTTTATGGGCTTTTCCATGCCACTGATCCATTTCAAGGGAGGGGGTGAACCCCAACCCTTAGATCTGAGACCTATAGATCACGGCCTTGATCTAATGGCCACAGGTCTGTCTTCAACCTCTCGCTAATTGTGGGGAGGTGTTAATGCAACCCGATCAACCAAACTCACGCCCCTGACCATGATTCAAGTTTTAAAGCGAGCCAAAATCATTGTGTCACGATTTTGAACTGGAATAACCCTATTTTGACTAGGTTTCAAGTATTGTTTCACTACCAACAAACCCCCTCTTGCTTGCTCCTCTTTGTCTGGCAGCCATGGCTAAGGGCAAAGCCTCATTTACCCCTAAACCTAACCCAGTGCTATATAAACCCCCACAAAGGACCCCCTCCATCATTCCATAGGAGAAGCCTTCATTTTGGAGCTTACACCCAGCCTCTAACACCCCAATTTGGCTCCTCGACCTCTTTGCTACTGGTGCAGTTCTTCCAGCTTGCCCAGTTGGGTGTCCTGCCTCCTCGCTCCTTCTCCTCTCTCTCAGACCACCCACAACTTCACAAGAGCTCATTGATGTCGAGCGGCAACTCAACCATATCTCTCACACAATCCTGCTCCTGGAGCAGCTCCACACCAATGAGCCCCTCCTCCATGTTCTTGGGCTCGCGCGGGGCTTCACACATTCTATGTGAAGAAGAAAGGATCTCAGACCAGCTAGTTCATAGAGGAAAACGGCTCGGTCCAAGCCTGAACCGGCCCAACCACAATTGGACCAGCTAATAGATGGATTGAACTAGACCTTTGAGATAGCAAGATGTGGATCTCTGTGGGTCAATCTCATACATGCCTTGTGCATCCAACGATCATCTTTCTCTTCTGAAATAAGGTATTTTGCCCATCTTTGACAAATAATCATTTAAATACCCAGATCTTGATTAAATCATAGAAATTGGATTGTAACTCCTAAAATTACAAATAAGTAGTCCATTTTGATTTGAAAAATCCAATAGATCTTTTAAAACTACTCTACAGACTTTATTCCAAATTATTATCACATATATTCATATATTTGAACTCGTTTTTTTATTTAGTTTATCAAATGATTCAACAATGATATTTAATCTTTGGAAACCCTAGATTTGGACTCTGATGATTATCTCATAACCTGGATCTAATCTAGTTGAACCATCTACTCTTGAAAATAAATCATTAGTGACCTAGATCCATTTACTTGATCCAATCTTTAATATAATCTCAATGAATACTGAGTTATCTTGATACTAATGTTAATCTTACAAAACACTTGATATAGTTCCAACCCATCAATTTTGATCTTGATTTCCAATTATATTAAGTACCATGATGATAATCTAGAATTTGATGATGACTTGGATAATGACCATAAATTAGGTTTAACACATATGATCCTAGAAAACCTAGGTAAGTCATTCACACTAGAAAGTACGTGACACTTGAATAATGTTAGACATATTGATATAGTATGAATCATAAGTGGATGACCTAACCTTAAGGTTGACCTAGGAAAATGTAACCCTAATCTCAAATACTGAAACATGATATCCAAATATCTTGATCTTGACCCTTGATCCAAACATTGTGTTTTAGGATCTAACTCGAAGGGATGACCCATTACTAGGGGATCTATACTCTAAATTTTTGGTGAAAGGTACGCTATTATATAACTCCTCGATTGTATGGAAGATACTTTTATGTATCTCTTGACTGTATACTTGTCTACTTACTTGGATGAGCTACTATTCCCTATGATTCGTCCTCCTTTTTTCTATACTATATTTTTAAAAATATGTAAACATAAATTGCATGCCCATTACGACTGCCCATATATTGATAATGATGATGATATTGATAATGTTGATAATGTTGATATTGAGTGCAACAACCCCCTCATTTGGAGGTTGGACTTGTACATTAGCCTCCTATCTTCCTATGGTGAGAAGGAGCCTCTTGACCTTCCCCATCACGTTGGGGTAATACAGTCACACAAAATATATAAGCATGCTTATTTGATTACAGCATAATGGGAATTCATAATAAAAATTGAATCGTCGAATAAAAAACATTTTTTCGAATGATATTGGTTTTGGAAATCATTTGTTATTCTTTTGAATATAAGTCCTGCCAAGTATACTCTTTTTTTTATAAACTGCTTTACTTGATTTTGATAGCATACCATGCAATTGCATGATTGTGTCTCGATTTTCTTGATTTTAGGCAATACAAATGGAATACTGAATAAGATCGTTTCCGCACTCTACATACTCTGATGACAAGGATATATTGGAAAAATCTCCATATTGGGTTAGTTTGTTCTTTATATCTCTAGTTTTTGAGTTATTATTTCTTATTGTATATGCCAGTGTGATAGATCGTATCGGGCCACTTAGGGACGGGCGCTTCAATCCCTTTACCACTGTCTAGGCAGTGAGATTGGGATTGGGGTGAAATGGTTCCGTGACACTATTATTTTTTTTCATTGGCCCACTGTTTTAGCATGTTTGAAAGGTATTCTTGGGCTTCACTATAACATCTTATTCACAATTTTTCTCTTTATTTTGAGGGGTATGGATGTGTATCCCTGCACTTTTGTTTTAGAGAAAGACCACATGAGTACATGATGTAAGAATGATTGATGCAAAAGATATGCAATCTACATGAATTTGTTATGCAACTAAATGATATGAACAAAAACTCTTTTCTTCCTTTTTTGATTTTCTAAATAATGAAAAGGAAACAAACTATCATGTCACTTGTCATGCTATGCAATGCAAATAAGAGGAAATATTTCAAGTTACTTGATTGTCTTTAAGTGGTGGATCAAATGAATGAAAAGTGGATGGAATCACAAGATTTAGAGATAGTTCCTTCCTTAAACTATGACATGTCCCTCCACTATTGGCTTGTATATAGGGTAACCTTAGGATCTCTTTCTAAAACTTCCATTTAATATTTTTCTAATTATTTATCAGTTCAGGCTCAAACCCCATCGACATCGACAATTCATGGATAATTAAGAATTCCATTCATATCAAATGTCCTTAGGCTAACTAACCCATACACTTCCTTTGAGTGATGATGCCTTATGAATTTACAACTAAGCCAGTTCATTCAAATTTTTTTACATATTTCATTGCAAAGATAAATGAGAACACATTCTATGATGAGAAAATTAGAAATCATGCTTATACTGCTCTATGATTGCACTAGGTAGACGTGGATCCTACAAACTCAAAATAAGAAAAACTAAAAAGCAAAATAAAGACAGAGTTGTTCCAGCACCCCCTTAAGCTTGAACATGACTATTTTCTTATAGTCAAAATCCAATCAAAGAGGTGGAACAGTTGTACCGAGTCAAGATGGTCGTGGTGGTGGTGGCATGTTCAGATTATATAGGTAGAAAGTGTCCTAGAAATTAGAGGTTGTTGCGACATATCTGGAGGTTGTGGGTAGTTGCCAAAATATCCTAGGCTCTAGTAGTTTTCAAATAACAACTATTGGTAGCTCTTCATCCGTTGTAGGTGAGTACGCATGTTCTCCTAGTTGCCCAGGAGAAGGAACTCATTCTCAAAAATGGCATACTAGTTCTAGTACAGTTGTCCTTGGACATCTTGGATGCCTGTCAATGTTGTTGTTTGTTGTTTCTACCGCTACTGGATTTCTTGTAGCATTCTGTACATCCTGTATAGGCATCTCTTCCTCTTCTTCTTCATATTCATCCTACTCCTACTCAATGTTGTCTTCTTCTTCCTCTTCCTCCATTATATCCTATCCCGACCACCTCATGTGTAACTTCCCTTGTAGGTTGAAGATGGAATCAGGAAGTTCCCATTTTCACCACTGGTCATTGACTGTGAAACAAGGATATACCTTCATGTGATGCTTTTTGACAAGGTGTGCTCTCTTAAAATGCTTGAAATCCAACTTTGAAGAGGTCCTCAAAGTGTTGCATGTGGATAGGTCAAGGTTGAGATGCATAGTAATCGGAGTAATGAGCCCCCCAAAATGGATTGGGGGGTTCCTATGGACTTGCAGCTCCTTGTTGCACTGGGACTCATCTGACTACTGCGCTCTCTGATCTGCACCTCAGGAAGTAGGAGTATTGTAATTCCTCTTGTTCACACCAGAGAATGCAACCAAAAATGTCATCTTCTTCAACAACTCCTCTTGTCATGGACTGTTGGCTAACATTGTCCTCTGAGCGATAGATGACAACCTCTCACCTCTATGGTAGTCTACACGGACTACCTAGAACTCCTGTCGTTCTGCTAGAATGATCAGGAAGGACTCATCCCTCCCATTGGTCTAGTAGTCACCAACTTTTTTTTTGTCCTGACTAGTCGCCAACTTCCTATCCCACAATGACAACTCTCAGTTATTCTCTCTTGTGGCTATCCCTCCCTTGGCAGGTTGGACTTTTTTGGGCTCTCGTGGTTACTACAACCAGAGAGGAAAATAATTTTCAGAGGAAATGATTCTTAGTTGTCTATGTTGTACTCTAGGAAATCCTCAATACCCCTCTTTTTATAGTAGAATATAGGGTTACAGTTCTCAGTTGATATCTGATGCATGATTAATGTGTGGGAGTGGAATGGTCCAGAAGAAGTCAATTTTTTGCAACAATTTTGGAAATTGCACAACCTACGAAAGCTGAAATGGCCATTTGGAAAAGCTAGACGGTCGTCTCACACATGAGAAGGTCATTTTGTGATTTCTAGTTATGCATAAATTTGGCAAATCAATTCCCATCATTGTTAGACATTGATTTTGCTTGTGTAGCAAGTTTTGCTTAAGAGAAACAAATAGGGAAAAATCTAGAACCTTCTCCGACTGAGTTGAACCATCTCACCCATGCGAGACGACCATATTGGTTCACCCAATCAGTCATCTGGTGACTCGAGTCATGCCCGTTTGGCTGGGTCGGTTCAATCCTAGCCAAATTCAACTCAAAACTGGACTGACACCCATACGCCCGTCTCAACTCTTGAGATGACCATTTGGCACTTCCATACGGTCATCTCAACACTTGATATGGGCATTTGGTAGTTCTATCAACATGTTTATTTCCTGAATCAAATGCCTAAACACTTTAGCACTTAATTCAACTATCATTTGAGATCTTAACTCCTCTTCTAGGTCTAGACCTATGTGTGTGACCCTATAGGTCCCATATTACGTCGGCAGTGAATCTCCATAACAACTTATGACATCACAAGAAAAGAGTGGTGCCTAGTTGCACATCATTACTACCCAAGTAAATGAAAAGTTGGGGAACAACTTCAACCTACAATCTGTGTATGGTGTTATAGTGTTTGTGTAGTTACTTGTCACTAATATCCATATTGAACAGGAGGCATGGAACAATCACCCTCATTATTATTCAATCTCGTTTCTTGAACCAGAGCAGATTGTCTGTGATATATGTAAGCTCAACACACTGACTTACATGTACATGTCCATGTATTTTCTCAGTCTCACTAATCAAGAGGCCTAGGATATCATGCTCCCATAGGAGGAAAAAATCCCATATCTATGATGCACAGTCAATCCCCATGTGTCAAACCCACTCAATCATCACCATTATAACAACCCATGTTTCAGGACTGTGTTTGATGATGTCAAAGTGTACCCAACAATATGTGATGAGTGCAGTGATTTTAGGTTTAAGAAACACAAACACCAACATCACTGTGAGAGCTGACTATGACTACCATGATGATGGCTTCCTTGTGTCAGTCTCACAGTGGGTCTGTTCTCTAACATGTATATGTGTGCTTGGTTTGATATAGTCGTATCATGACCAATGAGACAAAGTCAACAACCAACTCACACTTTGATCTTATGTATTATTGTTGTCTATCAACCTTCCATAATAACAACCGATCAGTGACATAATGAGAATATGGATATTTACTCTTAACATCTATATGATCTAATTTCTCAAGTCTAGTACTTGAAGACATACATGATTGAGTAATATTATTCTCTAGACATTTATAATGTTATTTCATTATCTCATAACTGATAAGAAAAAAATAAATTGGAAGCTTGTCTTTATTAATAATCAAATCATTTACATTTATTCCATTACAATCATCACAAGATTGGATCTCATGACATACTTACCAACAGACTCCCAGTTGCACTTAGAGCCAATCATGTACGAATCATATTCCAAGTGATCTTACATGTCCATCATTCTTCTGCTATGAAAGTGCTTTTGTTAAGGGGTCAACAACATTGTTATCAGTTGGTACTTTGTAAATCTTTACATCTCCTCGCTGTATGATTTTTCATATGAGATGATACCACCTTTGTATATGCTTTGAGTGCTGATGTGATTTGGGTTCCTTAGCTTGCGCAATAGCTCCATTACTATCACAATATAGATCAATTGCCTCATTGATGCTTGGAATGACCCCAAGTTCTGTGATGAACTTCTTGGTCCATACAACCTCCTTTACTTCACTTGATGCAGCAATATAGCTGACCTCTATTATAGAATCAACAACTGTTTCTTGCTTGGAACTCTTCTGAATCACAGCTCCATTGTTGAGGCAAAATACGAATCATGATTTTGACTTGTAATCATCTTGATCAGTCTACCACCAAATCTTCCTCTCCATCGTAGACTAAGAACTGATCCTTAGTTCTTCTCAAGTACTTGAGGATGTTCTTCATGGCTATCCAGTGAGTATCACCTACATCTAACTGATATATGCTCATCTCTATCAAGGCATACAAGATGTCTGGATAGGTACATAACATTGCATACATGATCGATCCATTTTTCGAGCCATATTGAATCACAGCCATGTGTTCCCCTTCTTCACAAGAATTGGGACATTGACCTCTAGAGATGGGGACACCATGACGCATAGGTAGGTTTCTTCTCTTTGAGTTCTCCATGCCAAACCGCTTCACCACTTTGTCAATGTATGTGCTCTGACTTAGTCTGAGAACACTTCTGGATCTATATCTATAGAGCTTTATCCCCAATATGTAGGATGCTTCTCCCATGTCTTTCATAGAGAATTTATTTCCTATCCATGTATTTAGCTTTTGTAAAGTAGGGATGGCATTTCCCATCAATAGTATGTAATGTGCATACAGTATGAGGAATGTCACTATGCTCCCACTAACCTTCTTGTACACACAAGGTTCATCTTTATTTTGAGCAAAACCCAACCCATTAAATGACTCATCAAAATGAAGATTCCAACTCTGAGATACTTGGTTCAATTCATAAATTGACCTTTGTAGCTTATAGACTTTATTTGTAAATGTTAGATTTATAAACCCCTCAGGTTGGGTCATATACACATCCTCAACAAGATTCACGTTAAGGAATGTGGTTTCAACATCCATTTCCCAAATCTCATAGCCATGATAAGCTGTAATAGCAAGCATGATCCTGATGGATTTAACCTTGGCCACTGGAGAAAAGGTTTCATCATAGTCAACACCTTGAATTTGTCTGGAACCCTTTGCAACCAATCTGCCCTTATAAGTTTGGACCTTTCCATCCATGTCAGTCTTCTTCTTGAAGACCCACTTGCACCCTATGGGTTTTACCCCTTCACGTGGATCCACCAAAGTCCATACTTTGTTAGTATACATGGATTTCATTTCATATCTCATGGCCTCAAGCCATTTCTCAGACTCTAGTCCCTCAATAGCATCTTTATAGTATATTGGCTCATCATCTATGACAAATTCACTGTCTTCCTGAGTCACAAGATATCCAAATATCTCAAATTCAAGGTGTGTCCTATTAGATCTATGAGGTTCCTGTGTCACCTGAGGAATTTGAGTCTCCACAACACTTTATGATTCTCTGAGTTCCTCTGTTCATCTATCGATTCTATGTTTTGTTTTTGGTCTCAAAGTTCTTTGAGTTCCACTTTCCTCCCACAGATTCCTTTGGAAATAAATTCCTTTTCAATAAATACATCATTTCTGGCAACAACTATCTTATTGTCAGTTGGGTGGAATAAGTAGTATCCCGTTGTCTCATTGGGATATCCAATAAAATAACATTTATCAGACTTAGGGCCAAGCTTTTTAGGAAATATTTTCCTAACATAAGCTTCACATCCTCAAATCTTCATAAAAGACACATCAAGATGTTTCCCATACCATATATCATATGGTGTCTTTTGAACCAATTTAGATGGTACACACTTAAATGTAAATGTGGTAGTTTGTAGAGTAAAACCCCAAAAGGTTGTCGGGAGATAAGCAAAAATCATCATAATTTGCACCATATAAAGTAATGTATGATTCCTTTTGTTTGATATAATATGCTATGGTGTTTCAGGTGGAGTCCACTAGGATACAATTCCATGGGCTCTCAGAAGGTCCTCAAACTCCTGGCTTAAGTATTATCCACCTTGATCAGAATGAAGTACCTTAATAATTTTGCCAAGTTGGTTATGTACTTCATTCATAAACTCTCTAAACTTTTCAACAGTTTCTGACTTATGCCTCATCAAGTAGACATAGACATACCTACTAAAGTAATCATTAAAGGTTATGAAGTATTTGTACCCACCTCTAGCATCTTCTCTAAAAGGGACAAATACATTAGTATGTATGAGTCCTAATAAATCACCAACCCTTTCAATCTTGCCAGTAAAGGGAGTCTTGGTCATCTTGCCCAACAAACAAGATTCACATCTCTCCATTGATTCAAGATCAAAAGGGTCCAGATAACCATCTTTATGGAGTCTGGATATGCATTTCTCATTTATGTGCCCTAGAAAAAAATGCTAAAGGTATGTTCGGTTTAAGTCATTGAGTTTTTGTCTTTTGGTATTTACATTATATACACTTATATCTAGATCTATCAAGTATAGACCATAAGACATAGAAGCACTACCATAAAAGATCCCATCTTTTCTAATAGAACATATTCCATTCTTTATAAGAAATCCAAAAATGTTCTTGTCCAAACAAGATACAAATATGATGTTCCTATTCATGGCAGGGACGTAATAGTAGTTCTCCAACTCTATTACAAGCCCACTAGGCAGAGATAATTCATAGGTTCCAACTACGCTAGCTAAAACTTTTGTGCTATTTGCAACACATAGTTCAACCTCACCTTTCTCTAAAGGTCTACTTCTTTTTAGATCCTTCACATTTGAGCAAATGTGTGATCCACATCTGGTATCTAGTACCCATGATGAGGAAGTAGTGAAGTTAACCTCAATAACGTATACACTGGAAGTAGAAATATCAATCTCTTTCTTGCTAGGTTCCCTTATCCTTCTCCTAATTTTGAGTGATGAAGACTTGGACCTTGGTTTAGCCATAGAACATTTCTTGGCCTTGACTTTGTCCTTGGACTCAACTCCAATGATCATCATCATGGATTTTTCCTTCTTCATTTGTGCTTTGACACCTATCAAGATGTCAAGCAATGGTGACATTAGTATAGCCATGTTATTCAAGTGGTAAAAGAAAATAAACTAACTATATGATTTAGGCAAAGATTAAAAAATCGTATTTGTGGCCAACTCTTGACCTAAAGGAATTCCCAGTCTTTCAAGATGCTTCATGTGCCCAATCATATTGAGAACATGAGGCTTTACTGGAAATCCTTCTGTCAGTTTGCACTTAGATATAGCCTTAGAGACATTATACCTTTCATGCTTATCATGTTGTTTATGCAAATCATAGTTCATACAACCTAGCATAAGGTTCTTGATGCTCACAACATCATTGGCATGCTTCAAAGAAGAATCCATGCTAGTCTTAGGAAAATTTGGATTGGATATTGGAACTGGTATTTTAGGATCATGCATAACACTTCTAAAGGTCCTAAACAAGTTATGGAAATAAATCTCATTTAATTTGTAAAATCTCAAAGCACATTTATTTCTCATTTGATTGTACAAAAAAAATTCATTTGTCAAAAACCCTTTTTGATTTGATTTGATTTGAAGAGTCGATATTAATTAGGTCTTTAATTAATTACCTCTCCCACTATTTTATTCAAATTGATAGCCCTCAATATCAATTAGGAATATTGTAGTGTATAATATTCTAGTGGGACAAGATCCTAATTTGATCCAAATCATGAACCAACTAGGGTTGTGACACAACTTGATTCTATTAGGTAGGAAACTTTTTACAATTACATAATATGCAACTCTAGATAGATGATATGTACAACTCCTTGCCATAATCATTTGCATGCCCATAGGTTCTTAATCGAGTTGAGATCACCTAGTTAAGCCTGACCCATAAGCCAACACAATAGACTATGCACTCTTCTAGGGCAGACCCACATATCTACCATCACACTTCAACGAGATAGATGGTGCACCATGCTATGGCGTGCCCACACTTGGTCGATCAAGCTTTTCATGTGTGCTGCTTTATGGAAAGCATCTAAGACTTAATATTTAATTGAGGGAGATTGGTTTTATAAATATATACATATACTTTATCCAATCACCACATATATAGTATTTATCATATACATGCTATATCCCACAATGAAATCATGCAATAAACAAAAGAGATGGTTATGGCCATTCCTAATGTAATCCCTTAGAGCCACAAGGAACTATGATCATGTGAGTCTACATCACATGCAGAAACCTATTGTTGATGAAGATATGTGCTTGCCAATCTGGGTTGATGAGTTCTACCTCTGAACTGATCGAATCACCTCCTGGATAGTTATTAGGTCATCTCACTTGTTTTCTGGTCCTTCTGTCCACCATTGACTGGCTCCTCTAACAGATCGGTCAGGTCCACCAGGTGATCAGTCTGACTTGTCCACCATGTCCTCCATGGTCCTTCATCTTCGTCAAAACATGAAAGTAAACTATCCTTCTTTTACATGATTATAGGAAAACCTCAAGTTACATTCTAGGGGAGTAAGGGTAGGAAAGAATTAAGTTTACATGGGAAGATAATATGGAGGCTTAGTGCAAAGAATGAGATAAGAGGATCAACCTACCTGACAACCATGCCCAGATAGGGGTTATTAGCCACAACCATGCTACACATCCACCATCAAAACAACTTTTAGGGTGACATGTGTAAATTGCATATATATATATCATATATATTAGTTCGAGATTATTGTGGTGTTTGGATTTAAAAAGTTATTATTCTCATCGTATGCAATAATAAAATGACTAAACTAAAATTTGATCATATTGATTATCCCATAATATAGTAAATTGATGTTGGCTCTAATACCACTATTGTGAAATATGGTACAGAGCAGGCAGAGGTATTTAAATTTTTATCTACCATATTCCCCATACTCAATAGATCACATCAATAACTATAATTTAGGAAGAAAGGTTTCGAGGATATACCCGATCCTAGAGTAAATCCAGTGACATCTCCTCATAATCGTTGATGCTCAACGGTCTTAGACGGTGTCTGTGTAGCTCCTTATTACACTGGGACTTGTCTGACTATTGCACCCTCTAATTTGCACCTCAGGCAGTAGGACTTATACAATTCTAATTGGTCACACCAGAGACTACAACCACAAACTTCATCTTCTTCAGCATCTCCTCTTGTCCCAGACTTCTGGCAGACGTTGTCCACCAAGCGACAAACAAAAACCTCTCACCTCTATGGTGATCCACACAAAATGCCTAGAACTCTTGTCATCCTTCTAGAATGATCAGGAAGGATTCGCCCCTCCCGTTGGAGTACTAGTCACCAAATTGCTCTCCCACAACGACAACTCTCAGTTGTTCTTTCCCTGTGGCTATTCCTCCCTTCTCGGGTAGGACTTGCCTGGGCTCTCATGGTTACCACAACCAGAGAGGACAACAGTTGTTAGAGGAACTCAGTCTCAGTTGTCTGTGTTGTACTCTGGGAAGCCCCAAATACCCCTCTATTTATAGTAGATGTCAGGGTCAAGGTTCCCAATTGCTATCTGAAGCGGGATTAATGTATAGGAGTGGAAAGGATAGGAAGAACTCAAATTTTTGCAACAGTTCTAGAAATTTCACAACCTACGACAACTAAAATGGATGTTTGGCAAAGCCAGACGGTCATCTCACATGCGAGACGGTCATCTCACGCTGCAAGATGGTCATTTTACGGTTTCCACTTGTACACAAATTTGACAAATCAGTTCCCATCAATGTTAGACATTGATTTCCTTGTGCAACAAGTATTGCTCAAGTGAAACAAATAGGGAATCATCTAGAACTTTCCCCGTCTGGGTTGGACCATCTTGTCCATGTGAGATGGCCGTCTTGGTTCACCCAGATAGTTGTCTAGTGACCCGAGTCATTCCCGTTTGGCTAGGTCAGTTCAATCCTTAGCCAAATTCAACTCACAATTGGCCCGACACCTAGACACCCATCTCAACTCTTAAGACAGTCATTTGACACTTCCATACGGCCGTTTCAACACTTGATATGGGCATTTGGTAGTCTAGTCATCATGTTTGTTTCTCGAATCAAATTCCTAAAGACTTTAGCACTTAATTCAACTGTCATTCAAGATCTGAACTCCTCTTCTAGGTCGAGACGTTTGTGTGTGACCCTATAGGCCCCATATTACGTTGACAGTGAATGTCCATAACAACTTATGATATCACAAGAAAAGAGTGGTGCCTAGTCGCACATCATTTCTACCCAAGTAAATGCAAAGTTGGGGAACAACTTTGACCTACAATCTATGTATGGTGTTATAGTATTTGTATAGTTCCTTTGTCACTGATATCCAGATTGAACTAGAGGCATGGAGTAGTCACCCTCATTATTATTCAATCTCATTTCTTGAACCAGAGCAGACTGTCTAAGATATATGTAAGGTTAACACATTGACTTACATGTAAAATACCATGTATTTTCTCAGTCTCGCTAATCAAGAGGCCTAGGATATCATGCTCCCATAGGAGGGACAAATCCCATATCTATCACTCATTGTCAATCACCATGTGTCAAAGCCACCCAATCATCACCGTTATAACAACCCATGTTTCAGGACTGTGTTTGATGATGTCAAAGTGTTCCCAACAATATGTGATGAGTGTAATGATTTCAGGTTTAAGAACCACAAACAACACCATTAATGTGAGAGCTGACTTGGAATTCCATGATGATGGCTTCCATGTGTCAGGCTCACGGTGGGCCATATCTTGACCAATGAGACTCAATCATCGACCAACTCACACTCTAATCTTATGTGTTATTCTTATCTATCGACCTTCCATAATAACAACCGAGCAGGGACATAATGAGAATATGCATATGTACTCTTAACATCAGTATGATCTCATTTCTCAAGTCTAATACTTGAAGACATATGTCATTGAGTAATTTATTCTTTAGACATTTATAATGTTATTTCATTATCTCATAACTGAACAAACAAAATAAATTGGAAGCTTGCCTTTATTAATAATCAAATCATTTACATTAATTTCATTACAATCATCACATGATTGGCTCTCAATGCATACACACCAACAAATGTTTCAAGACATTTTTACAATGCAATTTTTCATTAAGGTCAAAGATGCCCTGCATAAGTTTATACACTACTTTTAGAAATGTGATACAAAATATAGAACACTTTAAAACATAATTTTGCATATCTTAAAAAATAGAATCATGCATATGTTTAGAAACATAATACCTCAAAGCTACATCCTTCAAGATAAGGTATTTAAGGGAAGGTGGATCAATAAGATTTACCCCACAACTATCTAGCATCACATCAACCATGTCTATAGGAATCAGTTATTCACATTAACATCATCAAAAATTTCTTATTCAACAAAAGTACTCTTTGTTGGTATGTAGGCCCATAGAGCCAGTCATGTATTGATTGTAGTGGCATACTTTGTAAATGATTTGAATAATAATAAAGGCAATTTCTGTCTATATGTTTAATCTATTTTGAGATAATGATATAACATGTTAGATGTCTAAAGAATCATATTACTCAATGACATATGTCTTCAGGTTAAGGACCTGAACAATGAGATCATACAGATGTTAAGAGTATACATTCATGTTATGTCCCTAGTCAGTTATTATTGTGGAAATATCCATAGACATCAATAATACATAAGACTAGAGTGTGTGTTGGTTGATGACAAAATCTCATCAGTCATGATATATGATATCAAACCAATCACATAGATACATGTTAAAGAATAGTGTATCAGACATACCCACCATAAGAGTGATGCATGGAAACCACACTTAGTTGATCAGGATCATCTCTTATAGTATTGGTCATGATTGTAGTTCTTAGACCTGAAATCACTACACTCATCACATGTTGTTGAGTACACTTTGACATCATCAAATGCAGTCCTAAAATATGGATTGTTATAAAGGTGGTGATTGGGTGGCTTTGACATATGGGATTTTGACTGTGAGCGATATATATGGAATTTGTCCCTGCTAAGGGAGTATGATATCCTGGCCACTTGATAAGTGAGATTTAGAAATACATGGCCATGTACATGTGAGTCAATATATGATATTGAGCTTTCATATATCTCAGACAGTCTGCTCTAGTTAAAGAAACATGGATTGAATGTTTGTAGAGGATGACAAGTCCATGTGTCAAGTTCAATCTAGATATCAGTGACAAAGGAACTAAACATTCACTGCAACACCAATCACACATTTAGGTTGAAAGTTGTTCTCCAACTTTCCTTTTCACTTGGGTAGCACTGATGTGAGACTAGGCACCACTCTCTACTTGGGAAGTCATAAGTTAGTTATGGGCATTCACTACCAACATGAAATGGGACCTATAGGGTCACACACATATGATTAACCTAGAAGAGGAGTTTATCCATGAATGATGTTTAGATTGATTACTAAAGTGTTTAGGCACTCAATTAAACATTCAATCAATAGACTTGACTCAGAATCATCAAGTTCAAGTGTTGAACAACCTTATTAGAGTGTTAGATTGATTGAGAATTGAATTGACTGAGTTCTGCACAAACTGGACCACCAATCGACCGGTTCACTATGTGAATTGATTTGCTCATGGTTAGTGACACGACCGGTTCACTTAGATCAAATGAGAAAGTGTTTGGTTTCCCAATTCATGAGAAAATATTCTAGTTTCACTTGTTCAATTTGATTGGGACAAGAATTAATCTTTGCATTAATTCAAAATGAATTAGGAAACTCATTTGCAAGCAGGTATGGCTTGTGAACCGCCATGTTCACTAAGTGAACCGACCGGTTCACTATGCCAACCGATTAGTTCACTTAGTGAACCGGATGGTTCACCTACGACAGTGCAAATAGTTCATGGACAATCCAAACCCTTCTACTCCGGCACAGACTTGGAACCCTGACCCTACGCTCTACTATAAATAGAAGGGTACAGGGGGGCTTCTCGGAACACACAACTCAGATCTTCTGAGAATCAATCGCTATGACAGTTGTTGTATTCTCTAGTTCTGGTAACCGAGAGAGCCCAAGCAAGTTCTACCCGTCTAGGGGGGAACATCGAGGGAAAGATAACTGCAAAAAAGCAACTGATTGTGGGAGAGCAAGTTGGCAACTAGTACACTGACAAAAGGGGATAACTCCTTCTAGTCCATTCATCAATGACTAGAGTTCCTGGTAGTCCGTGTGGACTATCTACAGAGGTGGGATATTTTTACCACTTAGGAGGGTGATCATCAACCACAGTCCAGGTCAAGACCAGGAGATGCACAGATGTCGTCATAGACTAGGTGGTTGAAGACCACACTAGCTGTGGGGTATTATCACTGACCAAGCCTCAGGACCAGGTATATCTCATTAAACCATCCTTCCTATTGCATAGTTGTTGATGCGATCTGCTGGTTATGGGTTTGTGGTTAGATAAAAATTTTGTTTCTGCTTCCTATTTTGTCCCACAAAACCCAACAGTGGTATCAGAGCTGTGTCAACATACTATGTTTTAGGATTAATCGATATGATCAAATTTTGTTTATTTTGCCATTTATTTATTGCATGTGATGTGAATACTTTAACTGGCTAATGTGCATATCTGATTAAACACCACAATCCCTATATACATATATGATATGGTATATATATGCAATTGATATGTGTCACCCTAAAATGATTTTGATGGTGGATGTGTAGCGTGGTTGTGTTCTATGACCCCTATGTGTGCATGGTTGGTTTCAGTTATTTGCATCTTGGTCTGGGTATCGAGTCCAATCTTCTATTCCCAATGTAACTCGAGATAACTCAAGATTCTCTTCTACCTTTACTCCCCTTGAATGTAACTCGGGGTTTCCCAATGAAATATGTAAAAGTAGGACAATTTTACTTCCTATTATGTCAAAGAATGGTAGGCACCCAGATGTATAGATAAAGGACCAAGAAGCTGGTGGACTGACGAGGAGCCCGATGACCCAGTGAACTGACCATCTGGAGGAGCCAGACGATCGGTCGGTGACAACCAACCGAGCGGCCAGGAGGTGATTCGATTGGTCATAGGATGAGTCGATCAACTCAGAATGGCCCAAGCACAGATCTTCATCAACAACAGGTTGTTGCATGTGATGTAGAACTAGATGACAGTAATTCCTTGTGGCTCAAGAAATTACAATAGGATGACCATAATCATCGCTTTTATCACCTCACATGTTTTCTTGTGGGATATAGCATGTATATGATATGTACTATATATGTGGTGATTAGATATGTATATGTATATAAATACCAAACCCCTCAATATAAATATTAAGTTTAAGATTCCTTTCAAAAGCAGCAAACATGAAAAACTTGATCGACTAAGTATGGGCACACCTTAGCGTGGTGCACTATCTATCTTGTGGAAGTGTGATGGTCAATTTGTGGGCGTTTGCCCTAGTATGGTGCATATTTATTGTGTTGGCATTTGGGTTGGACTTAACTAGGTGACCTTGATCAGATAAAGCACCTTGAGGCATGCAGATGATCATGACAAGGAGTTGTGCATGACATCTATCAAGAGTTGCATAAGATGCAATTGGAAAAAGTTGCCTACCTGAAAGAATCTAGTTGTGGGTGACAACCCTAGCTGGTCCATGACTTAGAGGAAATTAGGATCTTGCTCACTATAAGGTTGTACGTTGAGATCTTCCAAATTGATGGTGGGGGCTATCAGTTTGAACAAAATAGTGGGAGAGATAATTAATTAAAGGCCTAATTAAATATCATCACATTTATTCAAATCAAATTAAATCAAAAGGAGTTTTGACAAAATGCAAATGCATGTTTTCTTTTATAGAATTAAATGGCAAAGAAATCATCATTGGAATAGAACAATTTAATTGAGATATATTTCCATAACTGGTTAAGGACCATGAGAAATATTCTGTATGATCCTAATATAATAGTGCCAATGGAATCCACTCTATGTTTGCCTAAGGCTGAAATGGATGCTTACTTGAAGCATTCCAATGATGTTATACACAAAGATTCCTATACTATCCTGTATGGACTATGAGTCGCATGATAAGCAAGAAAGGGATAATGTCTCTAGGGAAATGTTTGAGTGCAAAATGGCAGAGGGAGATCCAGTTAGACCCCATGTGCTCAATATGATTGGGCATATAGAACGTCTGGAAAACTGGGAATTCCTATGGGTCAAGAGTTGGTCACAGATATGACTTTGCAATCTTTTCCTTAATTTTATAGCATGTTTATCAAGTATTACTACTTGTGTATTATGGCTAAACCGCTGTCAGAGTTGCTTGACATTTTGACAAATGTTGAAGCACAAATGAAGAAGGATAGTTCCATGATGATGATTAGTGGAATGGAATCCAAGGAAATAGGCAAGGAAAAGAAGCGTTCTCAAGCCAAGCTAAGGTCTAAGTCTTCAGCATTCAAAATATGGAGAGGTTTAAGGAAACCAAGGAAGATGAAGAAAGATATACATATCTCTACTTTTCGTGTATATGTAATTGAGATTAACTTACTTCTTCTTCATCATGGGTACTTGATACCGAATGTGGATCACACATTTGTTCAAATTTGAAATATTTGAAAAGAAGTAGGCCTTTAGCAAAAGGTGAGGTGGAACTACGCATTGCTAATGGAGCAAGAGTTGCTGCCAGTGCAGTAGGAACCTATGAGTTATCTCTACCAAGTGGGTTGATTTTAGAGTTACATAAATTCTATTATGTACCTGCCATTAATAGGAATATCATTTATGTATCTTGTTTGGACAAGAATGGATTTGAATTTCTTATTAAGAATGGAAAATGTTCCATTTCTAAAGATGGGATCTTTTATGGTAGTGCCCCAATGTCTTATGGTCTACACTTAATAGATCTACAAACAAATGTTATTAATGTAAAAACTAAAAGACAAAAACTCAATGACTCAAACAAAACATACCTTTGGCATTGTCGTCTAGGGCACATAAATGAGAATCGCATATCTAGACTCCATAAAGATGGTTATCTAGACTCTTTTGATTATGAATTAATGGAGAGATATGAATCTGGTTTGTTGGGAAAGATGACTCAGACTCCCTTTTCAGGAAAAGGTGAGACAACGAGTGATCTTTTGGGACTGATACATACTGATGTATGTGGGCCTTTTAGAACAAGTGCTAGAGGTGGGTATTAGTACTTCATTACCTTTAATGATGACTTCAGTATGTATAGCTATGTTTACTTGATGAAACATAAGTCAGAGACCCTTGAAAGGTTCAAGGATTTCATGAATGAAGTACAAAACCAACTTGGCAAAAGTATTAAGGCACTTCAATCTGATCGAGGTGGAGAATATTTAAGCCAAGAGTTTGAAGACCTTATGAGAGCCCATGGTATTGTATCACAATGGACTCCACCTAGAACACCACAACATAATGGCATATCCGAAAGAAGGAATCGCACATTACTAGACATGGTGTGATCTATGATGAGTTTTGTCGATCTTCCAACTTCTTTCTGGGGACATGCTCTAACAACCGTCGCATTTACACTTAGGGCCTGTTTGGTAGGGTGTAAGAGTACTTCCTTACATTAAAAAAACCTACTTTTTACTTTTAAATTTTATTTGGTTGGGTGTATTAGGGTGTAATTGGTAGATTTCATATTACATCCAACTTCCTGTTCAGCTGCATATTCACAGAATAGGTACCGCGCCCGATCTGGGCGCGGTCGGTTGTAGAAGTCCCTATCATCCGGTTCTCCGGTCTTCTCTGTAACTTTTAGCTAGCAACTGACCGCTTCTACCAACTGCCGCTCTCGGAAGCAATAAATAAAACACACGTACTTGGATAAAAGGTCACCGGCTGCTGCTCTCACATGTTTATCAACCAAACAATTACGACGAGCAACAAGGAGCTCGCACGTCACTGTACCAAATAGTTTTCCAACAGTCCGAAAGACATGGTTTCATTTGGTTGGAGTTCCTTTTCAGCAAACTGCACCCGACAACACCGTAGCAAACAGGGCCTTAACCACATACCATCTAAATCGGTTCAAAAGACACCTTATGAGATATGGTACGGGAAGCGTCTAGATGTGTCTTTTATGAAGGTTTGGGGATGTGACACTTATGTCAATAAAACATTTCCTAAAAAGCTTAGAAACAAATCCGATAAGTGTTATTTTGTTGGATATCCTAAAGAAACAAGGGGATACTACTTATACCACCCAACTGACAACAAAGTATTTGTAGCTAGGAATTTTGTATTCCTAGAAAAGGAATTTATTTCCAAAGCAAGCAGTGGAACACAAAGAAATTCAAGGCCGACAAGAAAATATTGAACCAATAGATGAACTAGAGGAAAATAGAGAATCACAAGTGGTTGTGGAATCTTAAAATCCTCAAGTAACACATGAACCTTGTAAATCTAGTAGGACATGCCTTGAGCCAAATAGATTTGGATATCTTGTGACTCAAGAAGGTGGTGAGTTGGTCATAGATTATGAGCCAACTACATATCTAGAAGCTACAGAGGGACCAGATTATGACAAATGGCTTGAGGTCGTGAGATCTGAGATGGAATCCATGTATACCAACATGGTATGGACCTTGGTGGATCCACCTAAAGGTGTAAAACACATAGGGTGCAAATGGGTCTTCAAGAAGAAGACTGACTGACGTGGTCTATTATCACACTAAAAAATTCACTCAGGGTTGAAATCCCAGAGTTTTTAACCAAAATTTGTGCAATAATACCACCCGCAAGTGGACAGATCTTAACATAGTATAGTTAAGGATCGAATCCCAAGGGACAATGCTTTTAAGAATCATTGCTAGTCTAGTCCAGTTCAAGTAAGGCTAATATTTAGAATAAAGGAAGGTTGATTTGAGTTTAATTGAACTAAAGGCAAGAAATTAAAGAACATAATTAAAGTTGAGAATCTATATTAATGATGGGGATCACTGGGGTGGTACCGGGTTTCACCACCACTACACATGCAAACATATCTAATCACAAACATCTAGGAAAGATCTAATAATCCAAATAGAACTGTTGTGAACCCTCGTTGAGGGATGTTTAGGTTTGCGTAAGAATCACCTTAGGCATCATATTTCTCGTCGCCATCCGGATCATGCACTTAAAGTTCCAAAAATACATATATCCAACTAAAGTTGTGGCCCCCCTATATAAGCGTTAGGCACACAGAAGTGTCATCGTGGGATAGATGGCTCGTCCCCTCACGGATCATTCACTTATGACCTAGGGAATCCCATCCTATTTCTAGTCAGGGAATCAACCGTGTTAATCAACATTCTATCCTACATATTGAAGTTCTCACAACATAGGAAAGAACAAAATAAAAGCAAGTAGGTGATCAATCTACAAGCAAACATTGATTATTAACAATGAAATGAAAAGTTATATACATGCCATGGAATGTTTAACAAAAGAACATGTAAGCATGGGCAGCGGGGTTAGTCCCCACACCCCAGCGAAAAGGAATTACTCGCTCATGATGCAAGGAACAAAAAGAACAAGAGAGAAGGAAGATTTTGCCACGAGCATAATGCAGAAGGTGGTCACAACTTAATGAAGATACAATCTTCTACGCTGCATCGGAGTAGATCTGGATGAGGAGTGAGGGACACCAAGATAGACCAGTCAGTCTTTCTCTCTCCACCTTCCTTCTCATCTTGTCCTCCTTGCTCACAGGAGGAGGAGCATGTTGTGGATGTGTAGGTGGAGTGGATGATGGGCAGATGTGCAAGTCTGCCACTTGGCTTGGCTGTCGAGATCGTCCTCCACCAAGTGTCGAGTGCTTCTTAGGCACAACTTCGTGGTGGAGTGGAGGATGAAGAGAAACATAGGTGGAGGAGCTTTCCCAGGGGTCGAGCACGCTAGGTGCAGCCTGGTGATGGAGTTGTTGTAGATCAGAGGGAGCAGGGGTCGAGCTCTCAAAGGAGCATCCTGGCGGCATCTCAGATCTGATGCCCAAATGAGTACCCTACTGGTCCTATTTATAGGCTTGGATGGGGTATTCACATTTTTGGTGTGAATCATATTTACACGGTTTGGACTCTTGATTAATCCCTCATGGTTTTAGAAAGTTAGCATGCTTTACATAGTTTTAGAAAACTGTTAAGTCCCTTCACGGTTTGAGGGAGCGTGAGGCTCTCTTCTCTCAATCTTAGAAACCGATAACTCTCCTTTTGGCTTGGGAAGGCAAGGCTATCATGTGGTCTTGGAGTCAAGTTAAGTGAAGTCCAAGCAGTCTTCACGATCATTTGCTCGATTTGGTTTTGGAATCAGTTTTGCTTTATTCGCTTCCAATTGGTTTTCTGCTTCTCACGATCTGCCCTCTCTTGGTTTAGGAAATCGATAGACATCCTCACGGTCTGTTCAGCTGGCATCTTCACGGTTTGCTTTGCATTCTGGGAGTCCTCTCATTTTTGGATGTCTAATCCTCTTGTGGTTTGGAAAATGAGAGGAGCAGACTGCGAGGGCGGTGGTCGTGATGAGCAAACCACGATTAGGTGTGGATTGCGTGGTGGAGTTGCAGGCATTGTGGATGAGAGCGATAGGTGTGTATCTCAGTCTTGCGGCCATCGGGTGTCATTTGCAAGTGTTGCAGGTCATCCATGGACAGGTTGAGGAAGACGAGGGTTGCAGGAGATGAAGATGGCATGTGAAGACCTGTGGAGGAGGAAGATGGCATCGTCATGGTTGTTGCAAGTTAACGTCGTGGACAAGAGAGGAGAAGGAAGAGGGGTGCAAGGTGACAGTGATCGAAGGTAGAGTTGTTGCAATGGTTGTAGGTGGAGTCGTTGGTTGGAGCTTTAGGGTTGTAGAGGAGACCGTGAGGCTGTGGCAACAGGAGGGAGTGATAGAGGACGATTGTGAAGGGTCATCCTTGCGGTCTTGGGAAGATATTTCTTCTTAGGTTTCGGTATCGTGAGAGTTCTCACAGTCTCGAGACCGTAAGGGCTCTCTCAGTTTCCAAATCATGAGAGGGGTTGAGGGCAAACCGTTAGGGAAAAATAGAGAGAGAAAACTACAAGGGCAGGTTGCATGGGTGAAATCGAGAGGTCCAAGACCAAATGGTTGGATGGACAGGGGCCATAGATCAGAGATCAGGTGGATGGGATAAGTCCCAAGACCAAATGGGCTATTGTGAGGGCAAGATCACGTGCAGGCAAACTGCCAGGGAAATTGGCAATGGTGATGATGGTGGTTGAAGACGTTGATGAAGGTGGATAAGGGTTAAAAGGTGGTGGCTTCTAGTTGATGGTTCAACCTCATCATGACTTGCATAAAATCAATATATAATTTAGTTAATAATCTTGATAAATGAACCAATTAAACAATTTTGTATTTTGCAAGATTTAGTTAATGAAAGTGAAAGCATTTAAGCAAAATGGGCCAAAGATGGCGACTGAAATCGTGATGAATTATAGATTCATCACTGACATGGATGGCAATGTGGAAACTTATAAAGGAAGATTTGTTGCAGAGGGTTTTAAACAATTTCAAAGTGTTGACTATCAAAAAACCTTTTCTCCAGTTGCCATGATTAAGTCCATGAGGATCATGCTTGCTATTACAGCCTACTATGACTATGCGATTTGGCAGATGGATGTTAAAACTACATTCCTTAATGAGAATCTTATTGAGGATGTGTACATGACACAACCTGAAGGTTTTATAAATCTAGAGGATGCAAATAAAGTCTGTAAGCTACAAAGGTCAATCTATGGATTGAAGCAAGCATCTCAAAGCTGGAATCTTTGATTTGACAAAGTAGTCAAAGAGTTTGGCTTTAGTCAAAATGAAGATGAACCTTGTGTGTACAAGAAGGTTAGTGGGAGCATGACTACATTCCTCACATTGTATGTAGATGACATACTATTGATGGGGAATGACATTCCTACTTTACAAAAGGTAAATACATGGATTGGAAATACATTCTCAATGAAAGACTTAGGAGAAGCATCCTATATCTTAGGAATTAAGATCTATAGAGATAGATCCAGAAGGCTTCTTTGACTAAGTCAAAGCACATATATTGATAAACTGTTGAAGAGGTTCAACATGGAGAACTCAAAGAGAGAAAACATACCCATGGTACATGGAGTTACCGTCTCTAGGGCTCAATGTCCCAAATCTTGTGAAGAGAGGGAACAAATGAGTGGGATTCCATATGCATCTGCAATTGGATCCATTATGTACGCAATGTTGTACACTCATCTCGATGTCTCATATGCATTAAGCACGATGAGTAGATACCAGTTAGATCCCAGATATGCTCACTGGACAACCATGAAGAACATCCTAAAGTACTTGAGAAGAACTAAGGGTCAGTTCCTCATCTACGGCAATGAGGAAGAGTTGGTGGTAAAGGGTTACATCGATGCAAGCTTCCAAACTGATACAAATGATTACAGATCGTAGTCAGAATTTTTGTTTTGCCTCAACAATGGAGCTGCGAGCTGGAAGAGTTCCAAGCAAGAGATAGTTCCCGATTTTATAATAGAAGCTGAGTATGTTGCTACATCCAATGCATCAAAGGAGTATATGCGGATCAAGAAGTTCATCTCTAAATTTGGGGTGGTTCTTAACATTTGTGATGCAATTGAATTTATTGTGACAATAATGGTGCTATTGCACAAGCTAAAGAACCCAGATCACATCAACAATCCAAGCACATATAGATGCACTTCCATCTCATACTAGAGATCGTATAGTGAGGAGATGTGAAGTTTGCAGAGTACCAACTAAAAACAATATTGTTGATCCCTTAAATAAGGCACTTTCACAATAGAAGCATGATGGTCATGCTAGATCACAAGGATTGAGATTCATGGGTGATTGGCTCTAAGTGCAAATGGGAGTCTGTTGGTATGCATGCCCATAGATGTAGTCATATGATGAATGTAATGGCATACTTTGTAAATGATTTGAATAATAATAAAGGCAATTTCTGTCAATATGTTTATTCTATTTTGAGATAATGATATAACATGTTAGATGTCTAAAGAATCATATTACTCAATAAAGTTTATCTTCAGGTTAAGGACCTAAACAATGAGATCATACGGATGTTAAGAGTATACATTCTTGTTATTTCCCTAGTCAGTTATTATTGTAGAAATATTCATAGACATCAATAATACATAAGACTAGAGTGTGTGTTGGTTGATGACAGAATCTCATCAGTCATGATATATGATATCAAACTAAGAATATAGATACATGTTAGAGAACAGTGTATCAAACAGACCCACCATAAGAGTGATGCATGTAAGCCACACTTGGTTAGTCAAGATCAACTCTTATAGTATTGGTGGTGAATGTGGTTCTTACACTTGAAATCTCTGCACTCATCACATGTTGTTGGGTACACTTTGACATCATCAAACGCAGTCCTGAAATATAGATTGTTATAAAGGTGGTGATTGGGTGACTTTGACACATGGGGTTTTGACTATGAGCGATAGATATGGAATTTGTCCCTTCTAAGGGAGTATGATATCCTGGCCACTTGATAAGCGAGACTGAGAAATACATGGCCATGTACATTTGAGTCAATATATGATATTGAGCTTGCATATATATCAAATAGTCTGCTCTAGTTCAAGAAACATGGATTGAACGTTTGTAGAGGATGACAAGTCCATGCCTCGAGTTCAATTCGAATATCAGTGACAAAGTAACTAAACATTCACTGTAACATCAATCACAGATTGTAGGTGGGAAGTTGTTCTCCAAATTTTCTTTTCACTTGGGTAGCACTGATGTGTGACTAGGCACCACTCTCTACTTGTAAAGTCATAAGTTAGTTATGGACATTCACTGTCAATGTGAAATGGGACCTATAGGGTCACACACATAGGATTAACTTGGAAGATAAGTTTATCCATGAATGATGTCTAGATTGATTACTAAAGTGTTTAGGTACTCAATTAAACATTAAATCAATAAACTTGACTCAAAATCATCAAGTTCAAGTGTTGAACCAACTGGTTAGAGTGTTAGATTGATTGACAATTGAAATGACTAAGGTCCGCACAAACTGGACCACCAACCGACTGGTTCACTGGGTGAACCGATCGACTCATGGTCAATGAGACGATTGGTTCACTATGGTGAACCGCTCTCTTCACTTGAATCAAACGAGCAAGTGTTTGGTTTCCTAGTTCTTGAGAAAAGCTCCTTGTTTCACTTGTTCAATTCGATTGGGACAATAATTAATCTTTGCATTAATTAGAAATGAATTAGGAAAGTCAATTGCAAGCATGTTTGGCATGTGAACCATCTGGTTCACTATGTCAACCGACCAGTTCACTTAGTGAATCAACTGGCTTGCCTGTCGTAGTGTAAATAGTTCATGGATAATCCAGACTCTTCTACTCCCGCACAGACTGGGAACCCTGACTCTTCCCTCTACTATAAATAGAGGGGTATAGGGGGCTTCTCAGAACACCCAACTCAGATCTTCTAAGAATCAGTTGCTCTGACAGTTGTTGTCTTCTCTGGTTCTGGTAACTGAGAGCCCAAGCAAGTTCTACCCATCTAAAGAGGAACATTGAGAGAAAGACAACTATAGAAAAGCAACTGGTTATGGGAGAGAAAGTTGGCAACTAGTATGCCGATAGAAGGGGACAAATCCTTCTAGTTTGTTCATCAGAATGACTAGAGTTCCTGGTAGTCTATGTGGAGTATCTATAGAGATGGGAGATTTCTACCACTCAGGAGGACTACCGTGAACCGTAGTCTGGGTTAAGACCAGGAGCTACTTAGACGTCATCAAAGACTAGTTGGTTAAAGGCCGCACTAGCTACAAGGTATTGTCATTGAGCAAGCCTTAGGACAAGGTATATCTCGTCAAACCATCCTTCCTATTGCATAGTTGATGATGCGATCTGTCGGTTATGGGTTTGTGGTTAGATTAAAATTTTGTTTCCGCTGCCTGTTCTGTCCCACAAAACCCAACACTCTGATCAACATATACGAAAATCATAGTAGGAATATCTCCTTGTTGGTACCAATCGGTATAGGCATTTAAAATCATGCTTCATGTGACTTGAATTTTGATTTCATCAAAAGTGCTGACTTTCAAGTTTTTACTAAAATTCCAAGATGGATAATAGAACATATCTCCAGGTTGTTTCCTAGGTTCCTCCTCAAATCTTATAAACTGATCAAGAACAATAATAAAATCAATAGTGTAGTGATTTGTAATGGACATCCAAGATCAATCCATTCTATGATCACATGGGAAATGAATACTGAATCAGGTGTTAGCTATGTCAATGGTAGAATAAAATATGTTTAAAATAAATTAGGGTTTAGTGCTTATGGTTTAGCATTTAGGGTTAAGGTTAGGGTTCGGAGGTTAGGGTTTAGGTTTCACAGAATATCGTTTAGGTTTTCGGGTTTAGGGTTTAGATATTAGAGTTTAGAGATTAGGATTTTGGCTTTAGGATTTAGGGTTTAAGGTTTCTATGCCAATAGACTATAGGGATCATGGTTTTGATGGTTTGTAATTTAGCATTTAGGGTTTAGCATTTATGGTTTAGCATTTAGTGTCGAATGTGTACCACCTATCTCATTCTTGAACACATAATGTCACCAGTAAGTGTATAATATATTTTGTTTTGAAGATTATATTTGTAGAATTTCCCCGTAGTTCTCTAGGTACACCGAAATACCCAATTACAGATGTACTTAGAGAAAAAATAGGGATGCTCTGGTGAAACATCTAGAATTTTGAATATACATTATACACTTACATCCTAAGTGAGATTAAGTGTTCAAGGATAGTTCCAAACTGAGGACTATCCATGATTTACTCCTCATGAGTAAATTTTCCATGGATTTCTAAGACAACTTAAAAAATGTATAGTTTTAAATATGCATATATGTATTAGGTTAAATTCGTATGATTTATGTCAAAATATAGTTAATTTGGGTAATTATTCCATTCAAAAACATGCATGTACATAAAAGTCAATCATGCACGTGACATAATTTAGGTCAATTCATTCATTAATTTGGATTAATTAATTAATCGATACATCGTTTAATAACATAACTATGCATGTCACCTATCTATGTTTCTAGATTAAAAACATAACAACTACTAAAAGTTAGGATATCTATATCAAAAACATTGTAATTTGTAGCTAGGAATGCTAAGTTAATAGGACAAGGCAAGTGATGACAAGAATAGAAGATGAAGAAGAAAGAAAAAATATACCTAAATGAACTGGAGATGGTCGAGAAAACAAAAATAAGCAATGGAGGTGACTACACATAGAAGAAGGAATAACACCAATGGCGTTGACAGTAGAAGCAACTGGGGAAAATCACAGTGATGGCAGAGATCTTGAAGGCGGAAGAACAGCAGTGGAGGCAGAACTAGAGCAATAGTGGTGATGACACATGTAGAAGCTACGACAACAATGGAAGCAATAGAGGAAAGGTCATAGAACCGATAGAAGTAGCAACAACAACAACCATGACAATGACAACAATTGTCAGAGCTCTTAGTCGTCAAGTGATGAAATAGATAATATGAGAAAGAATGTTTCATGGGTTCTATTAAGTTGTCGTTAGTTGTCGATTAATTTGAAGAAACTGACATTATGAACTATGTCTTTAGATTGTAACAAAAAACTGATCACATAAGTACAAATATGTCATTGTTTTGTTATTAAAAAAGTACAATCATATGTCCTTATCCCTATTAAAAAATGCCAACTCCATTAAGACCTATAGGGTTAGTTTTTTTCACAACAACCAAAAACATAGGTTCAACTCCATCATTGGTTTTTCATTAAGAAATAATAAACATATGTCCTTATCCCTAATTAAAAATGTCAACCTCACTAGGCCCAAAAGTGTAATTTTTTCACAAAAACCAAAGATATAACCAACTTTGAGGGAAAATAATTTTTCATGGAGCATGTGGAAGAAACCCAATGTTGTTGTTTCCTGTAGTAGGAATTGATGCACCCAATTTTTGGAGGAAATTTTTTTGCATGACACATGACTTATAGCATCAATCTATTTTTAGACATAACTAACACCATAATCCTTTTGGAGTAAAATTTATTTAACAAGAAAGGCTACTTCATCAGTTCCTTGTCAACCAACATGACATGTGCTTTATAAAAAATTATGAGAGATGGAATTCCACAAGATGTCTGTGATTTCAAATCTTCCATAAGAAACTGACATAGAAATGAAAGTAGTACCCGTGTTTTTCCCTAAATGGCAATGGTTGACTGATTGTGATGTTTTTAATATAGTAACCAATGGCATAGATTTGTAATGTTGGTTTCCTTAGTAAACTGATGTTGAGAAAAGTGACATCAAAGGTAAAAAAAAATGTACTAGTGAGAGATCTTAAAGAAGAATGGCACCACAGGTGAGTGATGTACAAATGGTTCTGAAGAAGGGTGAAAAAGAACGCCTGCAATAATGCTTAGTAACGTCCCTCTCAGACTAATTCTTTTTGCCTATTATTCATGACAATCATTGGACTCTGTTAGTAGTTAACGTCATCAAAAGGACTATAGAATTATACAACGACTCAGACGCATCCTTTGCACTAAACAAAAAGACAAACATGACTACTGCCAAGACACCAATCGAAGAAAAGTCTGCCTCATGCGTTGAAGCAAATGTTGAGATGCTAAAAAGCCATGATAAAGGTTACAAGCACATAGCGGGCAAAGACTTCAAGAAGACGTAGTTCTGCCACAGGAGCCCTCAGTAGGTACCTCTATCAAATGAATGTGGCTTCTTCTATTTAGCCTGGATGATGGACCTAGCCAATCTAGATACAAAAGTGAGGGGATGCAATATAAACAATATCATCCACTGTGAGGAGTGTACGCAAGCATGCTCCTTGAGTCCAAGTGGGCCTCCAAAAATGACAAACAAGACTGAAGAAAGCTTGTTTATACAACTCATTCAAATTTTGACACCTCAGGCTGGATTGGAGGATAAATTTGGGGGAGGAGTCATAAACAGGATAGAGAGGCACAATTTTTCCACCATTTTACCATTCAAAATTAAAAAAAAAACATTATTTGTACATATTTTAGCTCTAGCCAAACTGCTCTTGCTTTTATCTTAAAGAAATCCGGCTATAAGACACAATTTTGTGTATCTACCTTAGAAATTTGGCTATTTTCTTGCTAATGGATGTAGTTATATCATCTCATAAAGAGAAAAATACAAGAAACTAATGCATATAAAAGTAAAATGAGAAGCATAGAAATACAGCTTTATCTCATTCTTTCAATAAGACATTGTGTTTGTAACAACCTTAATATTATGAAACCTTTGAAAACTAGAGAACTTCACAAAGCCATACTCCTGACCAACCACGTTAACCTAACGGCTCCAACTTGAAGATCCTCACCTCTATCGAGAAGGAAACAACTACCTCTTTCAAGTCTATCTATCCCCTCTATAAGACTAAAAGAGGCTTGGTCATCTAAGAAGACCGCTTAAATCCCACTAACCCAAGCCAGAGACAAGATATAAAAAGCCAAAAGAAAAAAAATCACAATGAGACTTGTGCCGAAAAGATGCCTAAAGTTTCCACACAGACGGTGTATTGCTGCATTTGTGAATGCAGATATGTCATGCCTATAAGTGAAAGCTCAAAGCCAAACTTACCCACCTCTAATCCTGAATGAAACTCACACAACCACCTAACTCTACATCAGAAGCCCGAAGGGCAACATTGTCCCTACGGCAATGAAGTCTCGACCGAGGTCAAGATTTGACCAAGACCAAACTCAACTGTGTTCGAGGGGTTAAGTCAGTGGAACATGCCTATAAATAGGCCGCCTACACATCTTGTCAAAAGATTAGATCCAAAAGGACCATGAAGTGCTGCCATTTTCCAGAGGTATTCTCATCCATCCAATCACTCTTAGATCTCCAAGGGCAGAAGTTGAGGAGAGAGAAGAGTGAAGGCTCTATCTTCTTCGAGAGAAAGAGAATGTCGTCACCATCAACCTCTTGGATCTAGATCTAAAGAAGTATTGTGTTGTGTCATGTTCTTCACTCTCTATCTAGATCTATCACTTCCATCTCACTATACTCCCCTTATCTCTTTGTGGAACTTGATGTATCTATCATTTTGTAATGCCATTATGCTACCCTTAACTTAGGTTGGGAGTAGCGACTAAGCTCTCCCAACATGTATATTGTCTCTCCTTTTTGAATATATATACTCTCATCAAGATTATCTCCATGCACCAATTTTAATGCTTCACTTGTATGTTGAGCTACCATCTTGTGATGTTTGATCGTTGGTGCCTTGAAATAGTAGTATCACTAACATCTTGTGTTATGGAGTAGTATGAATGCATGAAAATGTTGGAATGTTAAAGCTTATGATCATATGTTCTTCCTTATAGTTTTTGATAGTCATCTCGAGAGAGGGGTTGTCCCTTGACTTAGATCTATCCTCATCTCAAGAGAGAGAGGAATTTACATCTTTATGATTGTTTGTAATCTTGATAGAGTATATGAGAGGGAGAGATAATGCTTGCATGTTGGTGAGAAGTCTTAGTAGGTGAAATCGAATCCAAGTTTCCCTTCCATAGCTTTGTTTCCATCTTATTTTTTTACGCTTTGTTTTTCTTCTCTTTGGTTTATTTATTTTACCTTGGTTTAAGTACCATCGTTCCTTTGGGAACACCCTTTAAACTATCTGTTATCTGGAGTATATGAGTGTGAGACCTTGTGTGCTTAACACCTGCTAACCTTGACCCTGTGGTTCGACCCCGATTACTACATCAGACCTCGTATAATAGTTGTGGGGGCTTAAGTGTCGGTTACTATTTTAAGTGTCTGACTACTCTGGATCTTCTCCTTTTTGGATGTGTGATTTAGGTCATTCAGTACCAACAGCCTTTCTTCGACAACTACTGGAACTGTGGATACTTTAGGGGGTACCCACAACCACTGCCTATGCCACCTACAGACCTCTTCTTCCAGGGGATGTTCCCTCCACATGACCCCAACATGCCACCTCTGCCATTCTGAGTCATGGTACTACTATTCCACCTCTTGGGTGCGAGTATTGACTATGCAGCCATAGTCATATTCAAGATTTGGGGGGGGGGGTGTTGGAACAACATTCTATCTTTGTCTTATTTACTTTTATTTTTTTGGTTATTTGTTTTATTTTTAGTTGTGCAAGTGTATTATCTAAACCTTTCTAGTGTAATTGTGGAGTAGTAAATTCATGGTTTTGTTTTCGAATAGATTGTACTCCCTATGTTTTTGCATGAAAATGGCCACATCCTTAAAATCTTAAATTGCAAAATCTTTCTTTAACATCACTTGAGGAAGTGTTTGGACAAGTCAGCATTAGGACTTAGGACATACATGAAGGTCTGAATCAACTCGGGAATGTGAATGGTGAAGATGTTGAGCCTAAACTGACCAAACCATAATGAGATCTTAAATGATAAAAAAAGAAATAAACCTTTAGATCTTCCTGAACATAGGTCAATTAAGAGGGACACATCATAATATAATGAAAGGCATTGTCTCTTAGTTGTGTGATTCCATTTCTTTTCCATTCATTTTTGACTCACCACCTCAAAAATTCATGAGTACTCCAAGCTATTTTCCTTAATTGCATTGCATGGAACGATAGGAACATATTAGTTTGTTTTCTTGCATTTGAAAAGGAAGAAAAAACATTGCATTTGCATGCACTAACTTTAGTGCATACCATCTTAGCTTGCATAAACATGCATATTTTCCTGAACATGTGGATTTTAATTTTGAGTTATGAAGCTAAAGTGCAGGGATATACCTCCAATAAAAAAATAAGAAGAAAAATAAGGAAATGAGAATTGTAAAGTTAAGAAGCATAAAACTTAGCCTTTTGAAGAAAAAAAAGAGAGAGAAAAATTGTTCAAAAGATACAAGGATAAAGTATATCCTGCATGTTTGTTTTAGTGATGATTTAATCCACATGTGCATTGTTATGAGTTGTCAAACAATCTCAACTCATTCATACATGCATCATTTCATAAAAAGAAAAAATCCTAGGCATTAGGATTCATACATGGCATTCTCTTCATCCATCTAGGTTCATTATTCTCTATGCATAAATAGATTGGACGTACTTATGAATTTTCATTTTCCACCCATCTTGAACCATTAATTTCTCTTATTGGTAGGCCAATCTAATGATTTATCTCCTCATTCATGCTTATATGGAGATCTGCTTCCAAATAGTTGGTAGTTAGGAAAGAGTAATTTAGTGTAGGGAATCACACAATACACCAAGTGCATGTCTGAGTATTTATGATGTGAAATGCTTTCTTGATAGTGTCATTGACTAAAGGTAGGCATCTTTTATGGAAGTTTTGGTTACTTTAGAGCAGTTATCAGTTCAGTGGTCAGTGAAGGCCAGTTTAGGGATTGATAGGTGGATTTGATTAAGAAAGGAATGTATGTGTTATGTTCTTCTACTGACTCTTGTCAAATAGATATGAGAGAGTGTTGCTCGAGGATGAGAAACATTTAAGCTTAAGGGAGTTTGATGCATGTGTTTTAAGTCATTATTTTAGGCACATTTTTCCTTGATTTCATGTGCAGATTAGTCATTTATTTTATTTATTATGCATGAAATTACATAGATGGCCTATTTCTATTAAAGGCATTGAATTATATGATTTTTACTATTTTGTGTAATATTTTACACATCTCGAGTGCTTATGATGTTTTTGTGCATTTTCAGGTGCAAGGAAGAGCCACAAACTTGGTGCTATTGACTTGGCAACAGTCAGTGTTATCGAATTGACATCAGTGATGGAACCAAAAGCTCAGCCAGAGTCAGTGCTACCGACCACTAAAGTCGGTGGTACTGAATTAGCATCAACAAGCCCCAGTATGAATTGAGACAACTCGGTGTTGCCGAGCTTCCAACTCAGTGCTACCAAGTTGACGTTAGAGAGGCAGCTCAAAAACCACAAAACTCATTGCTATCAATTCTAGTTAATAGTACCGATATGATCAGGATCATGCAACTAAACCTAAGTAACTCGATACTACTAACTCACCTAGTCGGTACTACCGAGTCTACCCGATCAGGCCAGTCGTAGATTTCACTCTAATCCAACAGTGGATGTTATTTCATACCCTAAGTGCCTTCTATGACTTAGGGGGACAACGGCTAGAGAAAGGGAGGTAGTCGTTTTCATTACACAATGACTAGAGAGAGAGAAAAGAAGAACCAAGGACCAAAAGCTTCAATTGTGGAGATCTGAGCACCTTTGAAGCACAATTCTACATCCGAAAGACAGTAGAACACTCGTACGACGGAGGGGATCTTCTAGATGGGTGGAGATTTAGGGGTCACCTTAGTTTCTTAATGTTTGCCACATTTTTCTTCTTTTGTTCCATGTATTCATTGATGAAAACCATGCAAGGCTAAAAACCTTTATTCCTTAGGATCCAGGAGTAGCCCGGATATACATTGTGATTGATTTCCATGTATTATTATCAGTTTTATCTCTTTTACTGGATATAAATCTATGAAAGCTTTGTGTTCTACTTGCGTGTGATCACCATGAGTGGATTGATAGATGCTTAGTCATCTCGAGAGAGAGGTTGAGGGTAAGAGAGCATAGATTTACCTGTGTACTATGCCCTTTGGGAAAAGTGGGATGTAAACGGGAGGAGCAACCCAAAGAATAACCATAAAGCATCTAAAAAATCATCTAATAATTGTGGAAGTGGGATTGACATTAGATTAGGTAGTGAATTACACTGCGGAAGCAAGTGATTTTGGATAGAGGGTCCTTATCCGAGAACTGAGATAATAAATGTTAGTGTATGTAAGGTCAATTATTAGTATTATCCATGATGAAACCACTGTCCTAAGTAACTCACCCCATATCTAATTAATTTAACATTTAATTCATTTTATGTGATCATCCAACTCTAACGAGAAGATGCACTAATTGGCAGATGATGTTTTTAGAGTTCGACATTACCTATGTCCATATGTAGGAAGCCAAAGAACAATCCCTATATATCACATAGAAAATTCCCCACTATACGAAGAAGATAATCATGAGTATGAGTTCCCATATGAATATAGATAGATCATGAACCTGCCACATATGGGGATCCTTCTGAATGTTGACACATGAACAATCTTCCTCAACAGAGTCATGAATAAAAAAGGATCCAGAATAGTTGTGTTACTACGAAACCCCATAGAGATTATCTAGTCATTGAAAGACATATGGAATTTGACGTCATAAACAACGTGGTTGAATATGAAGCCTACATTCTGGGTCTCCAAGTCACTAGATAGCAAGGGACATGAAACCTACATTTCTATAATGGCTCCCTCCTTGTCATCTCTCAAGTCCAAACCAATTGGAGAAAACATCATGACACAAATTTATCGTGCATAGTACGCAAGTGAATGTATGAAAGTAATAAGGCCTTGTGTGGCCCGATTCAAACACGGAGAAGTGTTTCTCCAGTAGACTACTACTAATTGTAGTCAAATTAGCTAAGCCAGTTGTAAATAGTTTAATTGGGTTGAGAAAAAGAACAAAGATAGAGTGAAACATGCTTGGCAATTAGCTGTAGAGGACACATCATCAGATAATTGTGCAGCTTCCTCCTGCATGGATCGAAGTCAGGAAGAATTTTTCAATCACATTGTAAGGAGCCTTTGTGGCATTGAACTTTGTAGATAGGTAGTAAATAGCATGCTCGTAGTGAATTGTTTCTTTTCTTGCAGAGTCGACCCATTGATGTCTCACAGACAGATAGGTTTTGAATGAGGGTAAACCCAAGCAGGAAAAACCTTAGCACTGGAGGATTGGCGAGGTAAGCTTTGATCTTCTAGAGTGTGGCCTTACATTTCTTGTTCCATATAGAGTCAGAGTTCTTGTTTAAATGATTGAAGATTGGTTCACACATAGGTATGATTTTGGCAATAAAGTGAGTGATGTACTGGAGACGCCTGAGAAGGCCTCATATCTCCTTCTCAATTCTACGGAAATGCATTTCTGGGATGGTTCGTGCTTCCCCATGATCTAATTTTATCCCTCTTTGGATAACGATGTATCCCAACATGTTACCAAATGTAACTCCGAAGGTGCATTTGGTGGGATTCAGGCATAGGAAGAATCGATGAAGTCATTGAAATAACTTCTCAAGATTAAATGATGTAGTCCTCATGACTTTTAATAGCGATCATGTCGTCCATGTAGAATTCTACCTATTTGTGCATCATGTATTGAGAGAGGGAAACCATCACCCTTTTATATGTAGCTCTAGAGTTCTTGATATTGAAAGGAATGACTCAATAGTAGAACACTCCCCATTTTGTGATGAAGGCATTATTTTGTTTATCTTTGTTTTCCATCCTAATCTGATTATAATTGGAGATATGTCCATAAAGTTGAGTTGCACATGGTTAGTTATAATTTCAAAGAGTAAATCTATGTGTGGATGCATGATTTCCTATGTTGGGGATGATTTTTTGAGATCATGATAGTCCAAATGCATTTGTACTTCTATGTGTTTCTATGGAACTAGTACAATGTTGATGATTCACGTAGGATAGTTGACTATCTCTAGGAAATCAACATTGCATTGCTTTTGTACTTCCTCCATGATCTTGAGGTACTATTATGGTCGTAGCCGTCTAGCCACTATTTAATGGGATGAACAACAAGCATGATGGGTACTCAACATATATTGATTTCGTCATCCAACCTAGGTATGTCGGCATTGATTTAGGGATGCTCATTAATGTAGTGGAATAGAAGCTCTATCAGTTGGTCACTGATGCTTTATGGTAGACGGGTCCCAAATTTGACTTTTTGTGGTTCGGGCCCTAAGACGAGGTTCACTATCTTTGTCTCATATTTGATGTGAAAGGGTTAATGTTCCTTTGTCATATACTCTAGGATTGGGACATCTTTGAACTAGGTGTCTTCACTATTGTAGATCTATGGCACCTCTGTGAAGTAGTTGGAAAACTTTTGTAGAAACTGTTGATCTTGAGATTCTTTTGGGTTTTTGAAATTTTTTAATCCTTTTGGTTTTTTGTGTATTTTATGAATTTTGTATATTTTAATGTGATGAGTGGGGATGTGGCAGAGTATGGAGAAACAACCACTCAAGGATCTCTACCACATCATGATTTTGTTCCTCTAACATGTTTTTTGGGATGTGAGGGATGACCTAGCCCTTAGGACACTATGGTCATCCACTCACCAGTTCTAAAACTCCTCTCCTTATGGATAGGATGAATGATATTTGGTGAGTCTTCCAAAAACATGGTGTTGGAGATGGCATTGACATCCCATCCTTCCATCATGTCATGGGCATCATCTTAGTCATCCCATGTAACGCCATAGTCATATGTTGGGACCTTGGTGTATATATTATCAGTGTCATTTATGTTGGGCCATCTGGGTCAGACCCAAAAAGGATTGTATCCATCTACTTTGTGCAGATTTTCCACCACTTTTAGTTTTAGGTCAATGCTTTTTTATTAGCCAACATGGTCATCTTGATGATGGTTGATGCTTTTACCAATGTCAGAGTGCTCTATGCATGACAACTGACAACATGAGTTGACATTCTATTGATTGTGTCCTCATTTGGAGGGATGCCTTTGTTCTTAGATTGTTGATTTTGTTGGCAGTCACAATGTATTTCTTGTCTTTGTCTATGATGAGGGATACCTCCCTGATGTTGGCACTGATCTTGAGATATTCCTCCTAATCGACATCATCAACCTCTTACACAAAGTAAGGAAATGTCAAGGGACATGATTGCCATAGTTCTATGTGAATAGTCTTCAAGGATGGCCAAGGTACAAGGAAAGTATAAGTTGGGACCTTTGTGCTTGGGTCCAAGGGAAGAAATATAGCATCCTAAGTCGACACTCTTCTTCTAGTTGGAGGTGTTTGGCTTCGCGTCTCATATCTTGGGTCATTTGTAGGATGTTAAGGTAACCTCTTTGTATTAAGTCCCTCGTAGTGGACCACAACATTGCAGGGTTCCAATACATAGTCCACCTAGTGATCCAAGGTTAGGTGTAGGATGGACCTTAGAGCCCTAAACCCAATCCTTTCAGTTTGGGAGGCATCTATATGATCTTTGTGCATCCCTATCACCAGATGCTCAATCCTCTATCGAGATGGATATTCATCTCCCATAACCTTTGTGTAAATAGTACAAGGTCATAAGGTAGATGAAGTTGCCTCTGCATGGGGGTACCGAGTTGATGTTGGCAATGTGAAGCATCATGAAACAAATCAAGAGATCATCTTATACAATGTATGCAGTACCACTGAGGTTGTCTGCCTGAACTGTGACAACAATGTGGCCCAATAAATACTTTAGTTTTGATGTCGTGATGAGGCAAACAATCATATTTGATGAATCCAAAGCCTCGCCAGGAGGAGGTTGAAGGAGGGACTCAACTCCATGATGACAAATGGGATGGTGAATGTTGAGATCTAATTTGTAGCTACAGAATGATCTCCCAGAGAGTGTCTTTGATTACTCTATCACAAGAGGTTTCTTTCTTTTTTGTCGACCAGAGGTTGAAGGGATCCTTCCCTAGGAAGATTAGTGTCTTTAAAGGACACTCATTGAGGCATGTTCTAATGTTGATGAAGTAGGAGGGTATCTTGAGTCTGTTGTATATTGAAGTTATCAATAGGGGCCTATTTTCATTCCCACTTTTTGAAATCTCATCCTCAAAGAATGAGATCAAATATGGGGTTGTGATTAACCTGATAGTGGTTGATAGAGCTTCTGGTAATATGTCTTTGGAGTTGTAGGCCCCTTTTGGTGTCTTCATGACAACATCTCGATGTGTCTAAGAATTTGGCATCACTTCTGCCAGTGATACTTTCCCCTATTATTCGCTGAGGAATTGGATAGTATCTGAGCTCTCAAAAACTATCTCCTTACAAACCTCAAGTCGGTGGTACCTTCTCGATATCAATGGGAGGGATGGAGACCTTGTTGGCCTCATCTTCCATATTTCTAGTAGGGACTCCGATGTATTTAGTTACCATTCTTGCCATTATATAGGGAAGAGTGTTGATCTCCCTTTTCTATGATAGGTAAAGTCATTACCACTAATATTACAATTGTAGGGTGAGAATTGTAGGGATTTCTATCTTTGGGATCCAAATATATTGCACATTTGACTTTGGATTTTCCTTTGGTACATTGATTGGTTGTGTCTCTTGCCCTTGGAAAACCCTGGTATGATGACTAGTTGTGATTTTTACCCCTGGCCGGTGCTTGGCATGCTAGTTGTCTTCTTGAGGTTAATTGAAATCACCTCCTTTCGTCCTCATACTACGGTGATGATCTGAGTTCTTTAGGACCAGTTCTGGATTTCATTATCTAGTGGAAGAATGAGCTTTTGAGGTGACTCCTCTCATAATGATATCATAACCATTGTGTTGGAGTACGAAGGTGCCTCTTTAGAAGCCACAATGTGGACCTCCCTAAAATCTATGAGATCTTGTAAAGCATGCTTGAGTGCAATGCATGCATATGTCACAAAAAGTGTTGGCACTGTAGGTTTTTGTCAAGGGATTGTATGGTTCCTTTATGGATGGAAACTTGATTAGATGCTTAATATTCAGAAGGATAGTGCTGAGGGAAGATCCCAATCGTGTGAACTTCATCCTTCATTTAGAAGGTTCTTCAGCTGATGGAGTAGTAGTTACTGGCTTGACATGAGATGTTAGATTATTTGTTGTCAGAGGAGTGTTTGAAATTGTCTATTACATGGATAGCTAGAAAGGCAGTGGTGTGTATCCATTGTAGTTGTTTGCCAGCTGCACATACTATGAAGGCATGTATTGGGCCTAATAATTGGATGGCATCATGTGAACCTATTCTAGTTGAGGTATTGAGGCATGGACATCCTGAGCCACTGATGTCTATGCCAATGATACATGTATATTTGGATGTTGTCACTTTCCCATCTTAGTAGGGATGAGTACTGCTCCAATTATGGCATTTGGTGTCTTTGGTTTCACCCACTTGGACTTCTAATTTGTCATTGAGGAAGTAGTATATGGTTGGAAAGTGAGGCCTATATTTTGATAGACCCCCCTCTTGAATGAATTTTTAATCCACACACTCACTTGTATGAGCTTCGGGAAGGTATTATACCTTCATATTGATAAGTGGGTAGTGGGAGATAGAGTGGCGGCTCCAGTCACCATTTTAAAAGCCTCCTTATCTATAGGCTTGAATTCTAGCTTAGTGGAAATCCATCTCCACTATCTAATGAACTCAGTGAAGCTCTTGTCTATCTCTTATTATAGTACTTCCAAGTCCTCCTTGGTTGGGACTTGGTCTAGATTCTAGGATTACTGATTGATGAACGTTTTGGCCATCTTGTCCCACGTTGTGATGTCGATCATATCTTTCTTGTTGTACCAGGCCAACATAGGACTAGTTAAGGTCCATGTGAAGAAGTGTATCACTACCTTGTCTTCATTCTAGACATCCATCATATTTGAGCAATATTCCTTAACATGGGCCACAGGGTCCCCCTTTCTGGCATATTCATGGAACTTTGGCATATTGAAGTTTTCTGGTAACGTCGAGCATGGAAAGTGACAAAAGTCATTGGACATCTTCCCATTGTCTTTCTTCCCTTAGTAGTTTGATCTTATGCATGATCTTGAGAAATAGGGGATTTTTGGAAGCAAGTTCATGTGCAACAACATCGTTACGTGCTACCACCACAAGCATAATTGGCAGTTTGATTATCATTAGAGACTCCATATATACAGGTGGTGGGAATCCATACCCTCCCCCTATGTATGGGTTGTACTGGGAGTGGGGTGGTGGAAACACAGAGTGAAGTTTGGTGATTGGTCCTCGTCCATTCATATATTGCATTTAAACCTTCTTGATGGTGTTGGCCTGCTCGGACGCTTGAGGCTCTTCATGTGTGTCTATAGCTTCTTCCTCTTTATTCTTTCCTTTAGTTTCTCCTTCACTCCGTAAGACGATTGATATTTCCTAATGAGGTATTGGGACTGACCCAATGTTACAAATGGTGGATTTTGATATATCCCTGTCTGGAATGTTTCTGGCTCCCACATGTCATATGGAAAGAACATTGTGGGTGACTCGAGTGCATCTCCTTGTCTAGAAAATCCCAAATAGTGCCAACCTCTTACATAGGTTGAGATCAGTGCAGGAAGAAAAGGCATGTTGGAAGGCTGCTCAAATGGATGTCCTTTTTGAGTGACTACAACTTCAGGAACGATGGTGACTTCCTTGCATTTCTCCACCTCTTTTGGTTTGTCTTGCTTGCTATGGACAATGTCTCCCTTGGAGCTAGCATCAAATTGACGATCTGTACAGCTAATCCTATCCATATGGATTGATCATTGGCGAGACAAGTTGAGTTATGGGCTTTTTGTTGTTCCCCTGATGTCATGAAATTAACATTAGAAGGATTCAAAAGTAGGGTGTATCACTATGAAAAAATATTATATGTCTTTAGACGGGTCCCTCCACACATATTATTTATGGAAATAAATTAAAAAGGCTTCCTCCAGGGTTGGGGAAGCATGTAAAAGAGATACTCAAAGATTTCTTTCAATCTTCTCATGATGAAAGGCACATGTAGTTCTTTCTTGTTATTATTGTTTGGTGGTTGTTCCTACCCCTAGCTTAGACTATATGAGGGAACCTATGCACTTTTTATGAGATGTGCTTGCCAATGCCATGGTAGGAAGAAAAAATATGGTGGATTGTGTTGTTGCTCTGGGATATGATCCAAAAGAATCATTCATGGTAGGATTTAAGGTGGGGTTTGCATGGTTGATGAAGATGAAGGTGACCCTTATTGAGCCATTGTCTGTTCTTAATCAATCATTTTTCTTCTCCATTGGGGTTACTAAACTGAAACCCTAGGTGAAATCCATGACACCCTGCTACCTCATAGTTTAAGGGGTTACTCCATAGACTTTTTTAGAGGAACAATGAGCAAGGAGGAGACCTTGGCTTGTCTTCTCCTCTTTGTGGTTGGCAGTGAGAGATGGTGGTCTGCTTTTAGGTTGTAATCTAGGACCTTTTTTAGTAAGATGAAATTTATGATTGGGCCAGTGGATTATGGTCCAGGACCCAAAAGGATTTGAAAATTAAAGTGAGATTAGTTCAAGATCGTAATCTAGGACCATCGTGAGGTAGGATCCCGACTTCGGTGAATAGTGTCTTACATGACATGGAGGAACACTCAATTCATCTGAGAGGATAGACTCCTCATTGAGTTTGTTAATGTTTGTTTAAAGATCTTTTGAGATTATTGGTATTTTAAAAACGTCATTTGAGTTGTTAATATTTCTTAAAGATCATTTGAAACTGTTAATATTTGAAAAAGATCATTTGAGTTGTTAATCTTTGTTAAATATTATTTGAAATTGAGATTTTGAATATGCTAAAATGATTGGTTAACTTTTGATAATCTTTAAAAAGATTGTTCGAGTTTGTCAGTCATTGAAAAAGATTTTTTGAGATTGTTAAATTTTGATAAAGATAAGTGGAATCGAGATTTTTAATATATAAAAAAGATTGTTTGAGTTTTGTTATTATTTGAAAAAGATTGTTTGTGTTTTAGATTGTTAGTCTTTGTTTGAGTTTAAGATTGTTAATATTTATGAAATATTGTTCGAATTTGCACATTAAAAAGGGTTAGCAACAATCTCAATAACATTTTAACAATGAAGACAAGACATGTGCACAGGAAACAGACATCCCTCCCTTTCTTAGCCCATGAGTTTAGATGTGATTTACCTCCTCACTCAAGCATGACATGTGTAGTAGGGGTTGGTCATTATCTTTTCTATGTATAGATGACACTCATCAAGGTATATTTTGGGTTTAGTGAACAAATGTACTACTCTAGATACATGTAGCGACTATGGAGGTTGTAATTAGTCATGAGTACTAGGAAAGTGGGATGGTTTCAAGGCCTTTGGACATCAAGATAAATGTTGTGTTGGTACCTTTAATGGAATCCCACATCATTTTTAGGGATTCAACGTGAGGCTGGCACCCGTTCCATGACATGTGGCTTTGTAGGCATGAGAAGTGCATGTGATGGGTTTTAGCAATTTTAGAAGCAAACCCATGATTCATAATATCCACAAATATGCAGATAAAGAAATAACAACAACATATTTTAAAAAAACATCAATTTTATTTTCCAAACTTCATCTATTTCTCATACTTCAATTTTTTTGTGTTTGTATTTTCTCTTTTTTCTTTTTTTTTAAGTATTTTATATTTTTAAAACAAGGAAAGAAGACAATAAACCATTGAAGGGAAGCATGGATGAAAAATCCTGATCGGCAGTGGACAAAATATTCTAAAACAAAAAAAAGGTCCAGAGTAAAAAAAACTCTAAAAAAGAAAAAAAGAAAAAGAAAAAGAAAAGAGAACAGACTAGGTTGATCGCCCCAATTTGTGTGCCTAGATCCTGAATAGAGAAGGATGATCGCCCCAATTCATGACGTGAACTGCCACATTGTTTCCCGGATAGAAAAATAAAAAATAATAGGCATTAAAAAAATCGAAAATAGACGATTTAAATATGATGAATCTTCAATACATGACAACGGGAGTTGGATTCAGATTGTCGTGTCTATCTAAAACAGAGTCGCCAATCTAGCACACCCTTTCCAAAAAAGGGAGAATAGAGATATTCAATGAATAATGGTATACCCTTTTCGGTAGTGAAATTTCACATCAATAAAAAATGTTCAGAGTCACCACCACATTTTGTACCAAACAATGAGAAAAAGGGGTATGTTGTCGAAGCTGACCGACCTAAATCGCGCGTCCAAAAGGAGTGGATTTGAAGTAGTCAGACTTTTAAATAACCCGACTCTTAGGCCCCCGCAAAGATGATGGGGTCCGAAGTAGCGATCGGGGTCGAACCACAGGGACAAGGGTGGTCGTGCTAAGAACGCAGAATCAACACTCTACACTCCGGTAAAAGAAGGGTAAGAATAAAGTTCCCAAGGGAACGGCAGGTGAAGATCTGTAAAACAAAAGAAAACTATATCCAACTGGAGTTACAAGGAAGATTAAGGTTTTTGGCATTTATCTATTTTTAGGGGTTTTGTGCAATAGAACTAGAGAAGATAACGCAATTGCCTCGGTAAGGAACGAAGGAGAAAAACTTCAGCATAACAAGCGGCAGTAGGAAACATCTAGTACCCCTTCTCTCAAAGAGGGTACCTACAACTAAGCACCACCACCTTCTCTCAAAGGTGATGGACTTGGGTTTGAGTGGAAAGATAACTGAAGCAACTCCGACCTTGGGTACTCTCGTACTCCCTAATCGGACCAAACACTAGAGTTACAACACCTCTATCGAGGGAGTTGCAACGGGAAACATGATTCGATAGCTAGTCAAAACATGATCCAAGCATAGAAGCTAGAGTTCGGTTGCTAAACAAAGCAATCATCAAGCAAAAAGGGACCAAACATAGAGAAACAGGTATTAAAACTCTTCTTGTTCCATTAGCATAAGCATTGTGTAAAAGGTTTAGTTACATTACATAAATAAAGAAGTAAATGAATGAAAAAGGGAAGATAGGTATCGCCTCCTTGATTTAGAAGGGTGACACACAGTAGTGGACCCCTAAGATGTCTCTAGCCCGATAGCGGGCGGAAACTCTGCCTGATATGCCTGTGTCGGGTGGTAACCCCCTGTCGGGCGATAGGCCGTGACAGGAAGACGTATCGGTCTAAGCATTTCTGCCCGATGCGGTCGTATTGGGATGCCACCCTCTCAGGCGACACGTCGTGGCGGGTAATCTGTATCGGGCTCGGTATCATGTCGGGTTAGAGAGATCTTAGGTTCTCAGGTTCCTCGTATCGAGTGTAGTGAGCGAGCCGTCTTGGGCAGAGCCCATCTAGGGACCCGACACATTGGGTGGCCTTCTGGTCGTATCGGGCTGCTGCGGCTAACATGACGAATTCTAAGTGAACCACTCCCGCCCCTCTCGGGTTGGGGAAGTGCTCACCTAGTATCGCTTGGAACACCTCAGGGACACGACACACTAGCTCCATGTACTTTCCAAAGTTAGTCTTCGTGAGATTCCGACCTGTCCCATCAGAGTCATGTACCTACTATTTATAGGTAGCGGTTGGGAGAAGTTGTGGTTCTCCGGGCTCCACATGTCCTCCCTCGGCTCTGTTAGCACGGCTTCAGAGATGATCTTCGTGCATGTCGCCCGGTACAGCGGGTGTCGGGTAGCAAGTGTTTCGGGTAGTCGTGACGGGTGGGCACCTGTCGGTGGGTGGCTTGTATCGCGCGACACGCTTCATCGGAAGAGTGGTCGTGTTGGGTACAACTCCCTGTCGGGTAAGCAGTGTATCGTCTGTCAGAGTCTTCTTGCACGACACACCCGTGTCGCGCAACATCTATATCGAGCTGTTGCAGGATGGGTAATGAGTGTGTCGGCCGATTGGTAGGAGGGTTGATGCAAGTAAAACACGTTCATGGGTAGGGACGGGCCTTTTGCTGATTTTGAGTGGAAATGCGAGGAAAACTCTGTAAAAGATGATAAAAATAAGTTAAGAGCATAGTGTGACTCATTTATTCAAAAACATGACAAAAAGGGGAGGAAAACCATTAAAATAGGCAGTTTTGACAATGAAATATGGGTCATAAATACCACAAAAATGGGTGTTATCAACTCCCCCAAACTTAGCATTTTGATTGTCCTCAATCAATTTTAAAAGTTTGTTTTGTGATACTTTTTCTTACCCTGATAGTTTTCAGACAAGGGGTTTGAGCGAGTATTGAGATGTCTTAAAGAGAATAATGCCTGACCACGAACAACAGACTTTATTTTTCCTACTTTATTTAAGCAAAATTTTCTCTTCAGCTTCGGCGAGACTTGGGTGCATGATTTCAAAGTTAGCTTTCACACCAAACAACTTTTGGGAACAGAAAGTTGTGTGTTTGGGTAGGCTTAAGGATTTTTGGGTTTTTCTTGTTTCCCATCAGTCCATCCAGGTATGGGTCCGTTAACGGGCAAGTGGTCCCTATAGTCCAAGCCAGTTGGCTTTAGAGTAGTGACTTCACATCCTACGTACCATTGCCCCAGATCTACCATGCCTAAAGATGGGTACTTTTGGAAAACAAGTGTGTATATTATTATTTTTTTCATTTGGCACAACTCTCATGCTTTTATTCACTCTCATAAGGCTTTTCTCTCTTTTTGGGATTTTGTTGGGTAAGGGAAAACAAGAGAAAAATTCACTGTTTGGGTAGCTTTTTTCCTTCTGCATACACATCTCTTAGCTATTGCGAGATTATTTTTCGAAATTTTTGGCGTGGAAAGTCATAGTCCTTTGTCGTTTGAGACTACATTTTTAGAAAGAACATAACAAAACCTGCACCTCCTTGGACACAGAGAAAACAAGTTGGAAAGAAGTCATATCCATTTTTTTAGAGTGTCTTTGTACATTTGTACATATGTATATGCAAAAAAATTTGTAAGAGAAACTTTTGTATCAAGCATGTATATGTATATGTACACAAGTTATGTTATAGAAGAAAGAGAACAAAAAGGGTGAAGTTCAAAGGGCTTTTAGTACCTCCCTCACTGGTACATAGAACCCCCCCAAACTTACTCCACACTTTGTCCCAGAGTTGTGAAGTAGATAAGGTAGGGTAATGTTAACTCATTGAGGGTTAGCTGGTGAGCGCGCCTTTTCCAGATAGAAGCTCCCACACATATTCTCCGTGTTTTCTGTGGTAGTCAATGTGGTGGAGCTGGTCAGGCGTCTCTTGGTTTGATATCCATTCTAGAACGAAGATGTCACAGTCGTTGAATAGTGGAATTTTTTGTGGACTACGGTGGCAGAACTGAAGCTTGTGCATTTGCTCGCTGTTGTCTCTAGGAATGGTTGTATCAGCGTCGCTGCCTCCTCATAGTATTTTCATACTAAGCGCTTGAGGGGTGTCAACGCTGTTGATGTACACTGTACTGGGTGATCTTTGTTGCTGTCTGAGCTATTGTAGAAGATTCTTGCTCATTGGCGACTGTACATCGTTAGGAGCGTCCAGTGGTTGTAGTGCAGAATAGGCAGGAAGATGATGCATGGAATCCTGCTCTATAACTCTGCCAGAAAATATTGTTTCGCTCCTGACTCATCGGCAAGGCAGATGTCATTGAATAACATTGGATGGGCTATGTATGCATGTTCAAACTTCTTTTGTAGTAACTAGATGAAGGCGGTCTCCACTGATATCGCCAAGCATCCTCCTTCTTTTACCATGTCCCTTAATTCGTCAACTGGGACTATGATGCTGCTTGCCTCGTAGATTATGTCTGTGGGGGTTGAGTCGGCTAACTTCAGAAGAACTTCATTGACCTGTTCATGTGTGAGTGTAGAACATGAGAAATAGTCAAAGTTGCTGATCATTTCTTCTGAGGTTTCAGGCGAAGCGGGGTCTTCAATTCCGCATACTTCTCGTAGGATTTCTAACCGCTTGCCTGCCCCATAGGCATCTGCATCTATCTCAACTTCTTTTTCTAGAGTGTTTTTGGGTTGCAAGGATTCGTCTTCTTGTTCACTATCCAACAGCTTTTCTGGTACCCCTGCGTCTTGGAAATAGCGCTTGTCTTTGATCAGCAGCAAAGAGTAGGTGCTCTTGAGATGGAAGAAGTCTTGGCCCAGGAGATGCCTTATGTTTCCAAATATGTTGAGTAGCTCCATGGAGCGCAAAATGACAAGGGCGCTATTCCCACTTCCTAATTCTACTTAGACATGAAAGTCTATGATAGAAAAGAAGTTCCAAACGCCGCTATGACGTTGGACTCCTTGCTTAATAGCTCGGAGAAGATGCAACGGCAGAAGCCTGAGATGTTTGTCCTCCGGGCAAATGAAGATATGTCTTGAGCGTGACACCTCCTCGTTGCAACAGCTGAAGAGTTGGACATCATGGTTCCGGAGGTCTGCCACACACAGGAACCAGTTGTTGCGGTGCTTGTACGGAGCCAACACGAGGTTCGTGTTGTACTCTTCAATATGTCGTAGCATGTTGGCCACCGTGATGGAGTTTGATACTCCCATCATCAATCTTCTTGCCAAGGTTGGGGTGGCGTTGTATATTGTTTGACGACCTGTCCTGGTGCTGACATTCTCGACTATTGCACCCTCCAGGACCCTGAACAACTTTTTTCTGACGACGGTTGGCGAGCGGAACATGCTTCTGAGTGCTCCCCATCATACGGAGAAGTAGTCGTCACTCCAGACGACATCTTTTTCATCAGCCTACGACCTTAGGACCTTTTTCAGTAGTTTCCGGTCCCTGATCGTCAGGTATCCGATGGCCCTTCTGTTGAAGTCGGCCATCTCGAAGGAAGGTATCTCCGATGGTGCAGAAAATGCATCTGTCGTCGAGCTTCTTCCTCTGAGGGGGTATCTTTTGTTAGCGGCGCATATGTCCCCCCCTTCTCCCTCTAATTCATCAGAATAGTCCTCCCCGACGTTGATTGCTTCGTTGTTGTCCTCAGCTTCATCCAAGGGGATTGAGGGAGCAGCTTCTTCCAAGCCGTGGGAGCTCGCTTGTCCTGCGGGATCTTCGTCGGCTGACTTGTGCGTCGTCCCTTCCTCAGGCATTGTGGATGGCCTGATGGATGAGGAAGTGGACGACGTCCTAGGTGAGGATGCATACGAGGAAGGTTGGGAGCCTGAGCCAGGAGGTGACGGAGATCTCCTCGGCTGCCTTGAGTGTGGATGTTCATCACTCCTATTCAACCTCTCCTCGATCATGTCAAGGCATTGGAGGGCTTGTTGTAGTGTTGTGTTGAGTGCCTCTAGTTGGCCGGGAAGGCCAACTAGAGTTAGCAGTTTCCTCTCCTGGCTATTTAGCCTTTACTAGAAAATAGAAAACTTGTGGGTAAGTGAAGAAAAAGTAGCTGATTGGCTTCTTGTTACCTCCCGCAAGTGATCGAGTTCATGACCCAGCATCTGTCTGAGTGATGGAGGGGTTGCTACAGATCTCCCTCTCATCTTCGCAACACTCCTCATGTGTGAAGATCGACCCGACGAATGTGCAGCCTCACTCGGGGTAGTATCAATCTGGATTGTTCGCGAGGCTGTTGCTTCTGGGTGATGCGTCAGCACTTTTGCTGCTATCTCTGCCTCACCTACTTGTAGTGGTGGAGAAGGGCACGGTGTGGGTGGATGTTGCTCCACCTCTCTATTGTCGACGACCTCCTCTACAGCTTCCACTGGAGACACCGACGGTGGTGGCGGCATGGGATGCTCAGCCCTAAGCTCCCTTTCGAGGATCTCAGCGAACGCTCCATTGCTGGCGTCTGACTGCAACACTTCCTCAGTCACTGAGGGCGCTATAGAAGTCTCAGGAGTTGCGGCTGTCTCTTCCGCGGCAGCTTCCCTTGGGGCTATTGAGGTTGTCTCAGCCCCGATTGTCTCGTCAACCTCCACGATCACCAGCACTTCTTCAGCCGTGAAAGATATAGTAGTGGTGGCCGCGGCTGTTATAGGAGAAGTGATGACAACTTTATCAATGGTTGTCACCAGTTGCTCTGGAGTGGTGGGTGGCTCGACAGGAGCTGCGGAAGATTTGTCCTTCCAAGCGTCGAGAGGGACAGATCTTCCTGTCGCGTCTTCCCTCTCTTGTATTCTCGTGGTGGCAGCATAGGCGACTTCGACTACCACAGCTTCAATCTCTGCTGTGGTGAAGACCAGCTTTTCTGCGTCGTAGCTGGCGCATCGTGGGAGTGGAAGGAGGGTGTTTGTTCTTGCGAATTTGTAGAAGTAGCATCACCCCTCCTTGTTGATGATGTTGGCCCTAATAAGGAACTTCAGGTCGATCCTGTCATCACCCCTTGTCCTTGAGAGGCTTTGCGGTTCTCTTGGGTGTCCTAACCCTACCGCAATAACATTCACCAATCCGCCCATATTGTAGTCTTTGGTGGAGTCCTTTATCGGATTAAGGCGTCTGAGGAGGAGCCGCCCCAGGTCGATAGTGCGACCTTCCATCATATGCCACATCAGGTGTAACTCTTCAGTGTAAAGATTTCTAGATTCGTTCTTGCTGAAGAGCAGGCACGCCATGATTTTGTGCACTATCCTCCAGAAGAAGGAGTGCACTGCATCTACCTTGCTTCCTGGCTTGAACGATGACTCACCGGTCAGTTTTCTCCAGAGCTCCACCGAGTTGAACCCGTCTCCCTCGGTGATGCTTACACCGTTGTTGAGTAGTTCCTTTTCTGCCTCACTAGAAGAAAAGATTTCATTGAGCAACTTCTCTGATATGACGTGCTCAACATTGTACAGCCGTCCTTATAGTCTATCTGCTCTGCCAAATTCTTCAATTTACTCAGGTTTATTCTGTACCTGATGGAGAGATGACATGAACTCCTTAGTGAGTTTAGTGTAAGAGGTGGAGTGGCTGAAGCAGATCTTCCTCAGCCCGACTGCTGCTAAGACATTTTCCAGCCTGGCGAAAATGCCTATTTGGAAGAAGGATGACTGGTGGCAGAATCTGCTTGGTTTGTAGACTTTGGTTGCCAGTTCTGTGTTTTGACGCCTGTGCTCGTTGTTTCTAGGCATGAACCTCCCTGGTGAGTGATCTAAAGGTTATGCTGCCATGGTTGAAGCAGTTGTTGGGGCCGTTACTTCTTCCGTCCTTGGTCTCTTTTAGGAGTGGATGGCCCAGCTGCTTCGGGATTTGGGCATTTCTGACTGGCTATTGTAGCTTCTTCTATGGCCTCGGCATTGATCCTCCAGCCTTGTTCGTCTACTTGGACGACGGTTTGCTTGGTGGGGGCCATTTTTGTTATCATAAAACAAAAGTTTAGTAACCATTTGAATGATTCACCTTACCCGATATCGGGTGTGGGGCGTGTCGCCTGATGTCAGATAGGTGGTGTAACAAAAACTTAACAAAACCTGAAGGTGTTAAGTTGATATCGGTGACAAAATTGTGATAGCCCGACACGACCTAAAAGAAAAGTTGTTTTCACGATAAGTCAAAAAGCCTAGCCCGATATAAGAGCTACCCGACACAATCGTATCGGGCTACAAAATTGGATGATACGATGCTTGCCCAATATGCCTGTGTCGGGCGGAACGAAGTTTGGACCAATACAAGTTTATCGTGCAAGACTGGCCGTCACCACGAACAGCCATCCTGCCTGATATAGTTGCTCTGAAAAAGGATGTCACCCCACATAAGAAACACACGAGGCGATACAAAATTGGGCAACATGGGAAAAACCAAATGACACGGGCATTGCCCGATATTAGGCAGGCGCACGATAGAAATGTATCATGCGACACGGTCAAAAGGTAGGGTTGCCTACACAAATGTGTGTCGGGTGACACAAGGAAAGAACTAAATCCATGTGTTTGATACAAGATATACGACACAACGGTCGTGTCGGGTAAGCCAAACGATACACATATTGAGTTATACCTTTGTCTTATCAAGGTAGCATTGTGATACGATAGTAGAAGCTACGTTGGCCGATACGAGAGCAAAGAGAGATCTAACTGCACGATACGGGAGTAGGTGAGAAAGTAAATGCCAGTACCCGACACGGTTAAACCTCAGTTACTATATATAGCAATAGAGGGCGGGGGTAAAACAGGTAAAATAGGGGCATGTGTTGGCCGAGGAGACAAATCATTCCTAAGATGAGCAGTAAAATCAGTCCCATCCATCTTATCAAATGTGGTTTACTCATGCCGCCAGATATGGATGCATGCTACTTGGTGTATCGCCCGACACAGCTCACCGCTAAGGTGAGATACCCGATACCATAGCCTGATAAGGGCATGTCGCATGACGTCGCGCATGAGACCTTGCCTGATATCGTCCAGAGAACATGGTATCGGTCAAGTCATCTTGGCCCGATACAAAGCTTCAAAGAAGAAAAAGATCAAGATAAAAGATGAAAAACTAAAAGTAAAGAGAAGGAAAAAAGCGACTGATGGGTAAAACATCATAGGCCTAAAGTGGGACTCCCAGCCTCAGATAGTATTACTCATCAACGCTTATAAAACCGAGTGGTGGCCCATAAAATGAGGGAGTCTGAGTATGAGATACATGCACTGACTCGGGCCTTATTATAATCATACTGTTCATAATATTTTTGTAGGAAAGGAAATAACGTCCTATTCTAAGGAAAGTAAAATTCAGGCTGCCTCCCGAGGAGCGTTGTAGTTAGTGTCATCAGCTCGACAACTTTAGATCCTTCACTTTGTTCCTTTGATTGTTTCAGCATCCTACAAACTTATCTCTGACCTTCTCACAAATGCTTTATCTTCATAGTACCTTTTTACTATGTTCCCATTCACTGGAAAAACCTTTTCTGGATTGTCCTTGTCATACAGCTCCATCATCCCTGATTGATATATCTTTGCTACGGTGAAGGGTCCAGACCACCTCATTTGCATCTTACCTATCAAAAGACGGATAGAGGATTTAAATAACAAAACTTTATCACCTTCACACACATCCTTCTTCTTCAGGTGGGCATCATGCCACACCTTGGTCCTCTTCTTGTAAATCCTTGCATTCTCATATGCATGTATTCTCATCTCTTCGAGCTCCTGTAACTGTAGATATCTCTTTTCCCCTACCTTCTCCAGGTCCATATTTAGGAACTTAATTGCACAAAGAGCCTTATGTTCAAGCTCTAAGGGTAGATGACAAGATTTCCCATAAATCAATCTGTAAGGGGTAGTACCAAGGGGTGCCTTATATGCAGTTATGTAGGCCCAAAGAGCATCGTCGAGCTTCATTGACCAGTCTTTCCACGTGCCGATGATAGTCTTTTCTAGAATATTCTTAATCTGTCTATTCAAAACCTCCACCTACCCAGAAGTTTGAGGGTGATAGGGTGTAGCAACCTTGTGCTTGACCCCATACTTCCACAGAATTGCTTCAAACTGTTTCTCCCCGAAATGCGATCCGCCATCACTTATCACAGTACGAGGTACTCCGAAGCAAGGAAATATAGTTTTCTCAAATAGCTTGATCACAGATTTGGAGTCGCACGATTGGGTGGGAACAACTTCTACCCATTTAGATACATAGTCCACCGCGACTAAAATGTATTGATATCCTTTTGATGGGGGAAGGGACCCATGTAGTCTATTCCCCAGATGTAAAAAATCTCAAATTCGACCCAGTTGGCCATAGGCATCTCGTTCCTTTTTCCAATATTTCCTGTCGATTGGCATTCTTTACAAACTTTTACATAATATGCAACATCTTTGAACAGCGAAGGCCAGTAAAATCCTGATTACAGCACCTTAGCAGTAGTCCTTTCACTTCTCAGATGTCCTCCATAGGGTGAGGCATGGCATTTCCTCATAATGTTTGGCACTTCTTCCTCAGGAATACACCTTCTATACATGTTATCCGCACATCTTTTAAAGAGAAGGGGATCATCCCAATAGTAATTCTGTATATCAGAAAAGAGTTTCTTCTTTTGATTGTATGTTATTTCTGGAGGTAACTCCCCACAAGTAAGGTAATTACAAATATCTGCAAACCATGGCAAACTCCCATCTCTAGCTTCTACGATTAGCAAGGCCTCATCTACATAGTTATCATTGATAGGTGGCTCCTTCTTGTCTTCGACTATAATCCTTGATAAGTGATCAACGACTACGTTTTCCGCACCTTTCTTATCCATGATCTCATGATTGAACTCCTAGAGTAGTAAATCCCACCTTAGCAGCCTGGGCATAGTGTCCTTTTTATGCATAAGATATCGTATTGCCCCATGGTCGGTGTAGACCTTTACCTTTGTTCCAATTAGATAAGATCTGAACTTGTTGAAGGCGAAAACAATCACAAAAATCTGCTTCTGTGTTGTCGTGTAATTTACCTATGCTTCGTCAAGAGTACGGCTGGCATAGAAAATGACATGGTGCCTTTTGTCTTTCTTCTGTCCCAGGATTTCCCCTACGGCATAGTCACTGACATCGCACATTAGCTCGAAAGGTAGCTCCCAATCCAGAGCTTGAAGGATAGGTGGAGAAACAAGTGCATCCTTCAAGGCCTAAAAAGCATTTAGACAATCGTTAGTGAAATCGAATTCAGCATCCTTAACCAGAAGATTTGACAAAGGCTTTGAGATTTTCAAGAAGTCTTTTATGAATCTTTGATAATAACCAGCGTGCCTGAGAAAACTTCACACTCCAGTTATAGACTTAGGTGGAGGTAGTCTAGATATAGCTTCAACCTTTCTCACATCTACCTCGATACCTCTCCTCGAGACTTTGTGCCCTAGCACTATGCCTTCTTGTACCATGAAGTGGCACTTATCCCAGTTGAGGACCAAATTCTTTTCTTTACAGCGTTGCAGGACCAAAGATAGGTTTTTCAGACAAGCATTGAAGTCCTTCCCGTAGACAGAAAAATCATCCATGAAAACTTCCACGATGTCTTCTAGAAAATCTGAGAATATTGAGATCATACAACGTTGGAAAGTTGTCGGAGCATTGCATAATCCAAATGGCATTCTTCAGAAGGCATAAGTACCATAGAGACAAGTGAAAGTGGTTTTTTCCTGGTCGCCCGGCAAGATAGGGACTTGATAAAACCCAGAATAACCATCTAAAAAGTAGAAATAATCATGATGCGCTAATCTCTCCAGAACTTGGTCGATGAAGGGAAGTGGGTAATGATCTTTCTTCGTGGCTTGATTCAGCTTCCAATAATCGATGCACATTCTCCATCCAGTGACAGTCCAGACCACTACTTCATCGCCTTTGTCACCTTTCACAACTATCATGCCTCCTTTCTTTGGTACCACATGGATGGGACTTACCCAGTTGCTGTCGATGATTGGGTAGATAATTCCTGCATCCCTTATCTTGATCACTTCTTTCTTCACAACCTATTTTAACATCTGGTTCAACTTTCTCTAGGGTTGGACAAGGGGTTTAGCATATTCTTCCAAATTTATGCGGTGTATGCAAAGAGTAGGGCTAAGTCCCTTGATATCCTCTACTGAATAGCCTACAGCTTTCTTATGGAGCCTCAACTCCTCCAGCAGTCTTTCCAATTGTTCTTTCGTCAGGATGGCATTAACTATGACTGGGTTCCTTCCTTTTTGATCTAGAAACTCATACTTTAAACCCTCTGGCAGCTGCTTCAGCTCTGGCTTTGTCTTAGGTTCCTTTTCTTCTTATGGCGTCATTTCTAGAGAAGCAAACTTGACTATATCTCTAACCTCCTCCTCATCGCTTAGATCTTCATCAAATTGATTTAGATAATCGAGGATCTCGACAACCTCAGGATCAGAGTCTTGTTTGTTCAACGCCCTCATGAGAGGGTCTACCATCGCAATTCTACTTCTTCACAAAACTGATTGTAGCTATCCACAAAGTAGGCAGATTCTAGCAGGGACGGTCCTTTCATAGCGTCTTTTACCTTGGAATCTATGTGATCATTTCCGACCCTCAGAGTGATGATGCCTTCAGCGACATCAATCAACATTCTTCCTATAGCCAAGAAAGGGCGCCCAAAGATGATAGGGCAGTTGGGGTCTTCAGCAGTGTCAATAACAACAATGTCACAACGAATGAAGAATCTTCCTACATGAATCAGAACATCCTCAACAACTCCCATGGGTCTTTTGAAGGTATGGTCTGCCAATTTGATCCTCATGTTGGTCCTGACCATATCAGTCAAACCCAAACATTGTGTGAGGCTTAAATGCATTACACTGATGCTAGCCCCCAGGTCGACGGGACCTTTCCTTTTGATATTATCCCCTACAAAAAAAGGTATGGTTAAGATCCTTCTTTTTGGTAGGTAAATCCGCCTTCACGAAATTAGATGCCATACTGGAAAGGTGCACCATCTCAATCCTTCCTCCTCTTATTTTCTTGGTGATCAAATCCTTGAAAAACTTGGTGTAGGTCGGCATTTCCTCTAAAGCATCCAGGAATGGCACTTCGAGGTGAAGCTTTCTCACTGACTCCATAAACCTCTCATATCTCTTCTTAAGATGTGCCTTTATGAGTTTGTAGGGGAAAGGCAATCTTGGAGAGTAAGGACTTCTTTTACCAAACACGTCCTCCATAGGTTCTGATTCTGGCTCCCTGATATGAGCTTGTTGGTTCTCTCCTTCAGCTGGGTTTTCTACCGCAACCCTTGGTTCATGTTCTTCAGGCCTGGGTGTTTCATGGCATTCTACTATCTTCCCTGATCTGAGTATCGCCATTTTAGCAGATTCAGTGTTGGAGGGTATCTTACCCGAAGGATTCTTTATTAACTCGGCCATTTGAGCCACAGCTGTTGGTCTATTTGGCGTTGGTGTGTTTGCATATCCGCCATTTGAACCTGCATCGTATTTAGAACACCTGAGTTGGACAGCGCACTTTACGCCAGCTGATTGTTTATAGTATCTTGTCTCTTGACAAAGTCGAACAATTGGCCCACTAAGTCTGATTGACTTGAGTTCTTTTCCTGACTCTGCTCCTTGGCTTGTCCCTTGCCTTGGCTAGGGTTAGCAGCTTGGCGGTTTTGGTACTTCCCTTGCCCTTGAAAGTTTGCCTTATTTGATTGGAAACTGGTGGTTCTGGTGTACTGACCTTGTCTGCCTCTTTTCTTGAAACCTTGTGGTTGCTTGGGTGGATTATTCAACTGATGTGAGTTTTCCGCCGCATCCTTGTTGCCATAGTTAAAACCAGGGTGGTCCAGTCTTTTGAAGTTGACAAAAGAGACGTTCTCAGCCTCCTCTACTTTGGATTCACTTTCACTTGACACGTCAGGTCGGGTGTAAATGCAGTTATCAACACTGTGCCCACCTTCTCCACAGGTGACACACTTCATTACTTTCTCAATCTATTTCTTTCCTTTCCCTCCTGATTCTTTTAATTGTCTGACATCGGTGGCTATCTTTTAGATTTGAGTGGTGATTGCTTCAAGAGCCTTGGATTCGACCAATAGTCATTCATTAGTGGCCTTCTTAGCATATCCTCTATCAGTCATGTCATAGTCGGTATCAGATTGTAGTTCAGCCATGTTTTCTATGATCTTTTTGGATCTACTGGGCTTCTTCCCCAGAAAGTCACTTCCTGCAGCTGCATTTAGCGATACCCTTTCTTCAGGGGTCAGACCATTGTAGAAAGTTGTTATTAAGAAACCTTTCTTGTAGTTGTGGTCAGGGCAGACTCTCTGATACTCCTGATATCTTTCCCAGGCTTCATGTAGGTTTTCTCCTGGCTTCTGGGTGAAAGATGTGATCTTCTGCCTGTTCCTGACGGTCTTCTTTGTAGGGTAAAACTTGTTCACAAAAGCGTCTGCCAGTGTGTTCCATCCGTTCCGAGCTTGATGCGGTAGCACGAGGTACCAAGATAGGGCCTTGTCCTCTAAAGAGAAGATGAAGCCATTGTAGTAAATGACTTCTTGTGGAACTCCCCACATTTTTATGGTATCACATATATTTTTGAAAGCATCAAGGTGATGGTAAGGGTTGTCATTCTTGGAACTTCCCCTAAAGCTTTTATTTTGAATCATGGAGATCATGGTTGGCTTCAACTCAAAATTTACCGCGTCAAACCTTGGAATCACAATTGGGCATCTTGATTTGTTGGCCTTCGTGGCAGCCAACTCTCGGAGAGTCTTTTCCTCTTTATCAGAATCTTCACTGTTGTTGTTCCTATGATTCTGCTCTTGATTATGGTGATTCCTTCTGTGCCTTCGGCGATGACGACGTCTCTCGTGATGATGATCATCCCTGAATTGTTCTGATTCAGGTTCTTCGTGTAAATGATTGTTATTATAACGGTCATCGTTACCACGCGGAGGTGAGTGTGGTCCAACTCTAGCATTTCGCTCATCCTCAGAAAGAGGTGGTTCCATGCGAGGTGGCATGATGAACGGTGCTCAACCAAGCAGAGTGCTTCTTCCCTGAGTACCTGAATAGAATGTATAATCAAGTTAGAAAACTTGTGTTAATGAAACGAACTACTCTATACTTGTTCAAGTTATAAGACTAAAACAAACTGTGATGTCAAGCTTATTACAAAGCTTGAGGCACGGGAGTGTATTTAGTGGATTCGGGTTCGTTAACAGTACCATTTTGCCTTGTCCCCAGCAACGGTGCCAAAAAGTTGACCAGTCTAAATCGCACGTCCAAAAGGAGCAGATTTGAAGTAGTCAGACTTTTAAATAACCCGACTCTTAGGCCCCCGCAACGATGACGTGGTCTGAAGTAGTGATCGGGGTCGAACCATAGGGACAAGTGTGGTCGTGCTAAGAACGTGGAATCAACACTCTACACTCCGGTAAAAGAAGGGTAAGAATAAAGTTCCCAAGGGAACGACAGGTGAAGATCGGTAAAACAAAATAAAACTATCTCCAACTGGAGTTACAAGGAAGATTAAGGTTTTTGGCATATATCTGTTTTTAGGGGTTTTGCGCAATAGAATCAGAGGAGATAACGCAATTGCCTAGGTAAGGAACGAAGGAGAAAAACTTCAGCATAACAAGCGGCAGTAGGAAACATCTAGTACCTCTTCTCTCAAAGAGGGTACCTCCAACTAAGCACCACCACCTTCTCTCAAAGGTGATGGACTTGGGTTGGAGTGGAAAGATAACTGAAGCAACTCTGACCCTGGGTACTCTCGTACTCCCTGATCGGACCAGACACTAGAGTTACAACACCTCTCTCGAGGGAGTTGTAACGGGAAACACAATTTGATAGCTAGTCAAAACATGATCCAAGCATACAAGCTAGAGTTCGGATGCTAAACAAAGCAACCGTCCAACAAAAAAGGACCACACATAGAGCAACAGGTATTAAAACTCCTCTTTTTTTCCATTAGCATAAGCATTGTATAAAAGGTTCAGTTACATTGCATAAATAAAGAAAGTAAGTGACTGAAAAAGGGAAGATATGTATCGCCTCCTTGATTTAGAAGGGTGACACACAGCAGCGGACCCCTAAGACGTCTCTGACCCGATACCGGGCAAAAGCTCTGCCCGATATGCCCGTGTCAGGCGGTAACCCCCTGTTGGGTGATAGGCCGTGATGGGAAGGCATATCGGTCTAAGCATTTCTGCCTAATACGGTCATATCGGGATGCCACCCTCTCAGGCGACACGCCGTGATAGGTAATCGATATCAGGCTTGGTATCATGTTAGGTTAGAGAGATATTAGGTTCTCAGGTTCCTCGTATCAGGTGTAGTGAGCGAGCCGTCTTGGGAAGAGCCCATCTAGGGACCCGACACATCGTGTGGCCTTCTGGTCGTATCGGGCTGTTGCGGCTACCAGGACGAATTCTAAGTGAACCACTCCCGCCCCTCTCGGGTTGGGGAAGTGCTCACCTAGTATCGACTGGCATGCCTCAGGGACGCGACTCACTAGCTCTAGGTGCTTTCCAAAGTTAGTCTTCGCGAGATTTCGACATGTCCCATCGGAGTCCTGTAGCTGCTATTTATAGGTAGTAGTTGGGAGAAGTTGTGGTTCTCCGGGCGCCACGTGTCCTCCCTCGACTCTGTTAGCACAGCTTTAGGGATGATCGTCGTGCATGTCACCCAGTATAGTGGGTGCCGGGTGGAAAGTGTGTCGGGTAGTCATGATGGGTGGGTGCCTGCCAGTGGGTGGCTTGTATCGCAAGACACGCTTCATCAGAAGAGTAGTCGTGTCAGGTACAGCTCCCTGCCGGGTAAGCGGTGTATCGTCTGTCGGAGTCTTCTTGCGTGGCACACCCGTGTCACGCAGCATCTGTATCGGGCTGCTGCACGATGAGTAATGAGTGTGTCGGACGATTGGTAGGAGGGTCGATGCAGGTAAAACACGTTCATGGGTCGGGACAGGCCTTTTGCTGATTTTGAGTGGAAAAGTGAGGAAAACTCTGTAAAAGATGATAAAAATGAGTTAAGAGGATAGTGTGACTCATTTATTCAAAAACATGAAAAAAAGGGGAGGAAAATCGTTAAAAAGGGTAGTTTTGACAATGAAATGTGTGCTATAAATACCACAAAATGGGTATTATCAGAAGCCACAGAAGAATCTGAGCAATTATTCTTGTTGGATATATAATAGTAAATAAAAAGAAAAACTAGATATGAAAAGAGGTGATGTAGTTATGAGTCGCAAAGGATTAGGACCCCATATCACTCAATAAAGTAGTATCAAGCACTGTTATGTTTTGAGAGATTAAGCATATTAGGATGGTTTAAAAGGAAAATAAAACAAGATAAAAAAGTGGGTTTCTATTGTGGGTGGGCTTTTAGGGCTACAAATGTTGCGTATTTCTCATCATTTCCCTAAAAGTTCTAATTTTTAGCTGTGTTGTGGTCCTAATCACCTTAAGAACTCTCAAAATGTTAGAGGATGACTAGCAGATGTATGCTTAGAGAAACCAGATCTAATTTTTTGATAGTAGTCAAAGGATACAACTATGAGAGCAGTAAAGCAGTTATAGAAGATATAAGAATAGATGTACTAATAGATCCGGTTAGATTCAACAGTTATAGATCAAAAAGTAACATATGGCAGATTCAGCAATTAGGGGCAACATTTAGAGCAGCCTACCGATCTACAGATCTAGTAGAGCAAGTGGTGTTAGAGGAAAGATCATCTGATCACAGGAAATATGAAAGGTAAAGAGAGAGGTAGTTGTTTCTCTAGCTTCTAGAGAGACACATGGGGCCTGAAATACATTGGGTATTGGGGTCTATTTATAGGTGGATTTAGTGTTCGGTAAAATGGATAAATCATATGTAAGAGGCGACAAATTGAGTTGGTGTGCAAAACATGACATGTAGATTTAGACAATCTACCATATTGCATGTGGAGGATGGCTCTGATCCTCCTGGTGTCCCTGATTAAAGAAAAGACATTTTGTTTGCCCAATAATTTCAAGAATGTTGTGTAAAAAATCAGAAAAAACTTGCACATGTAGATAAATAAGAGTTGTCTCTCGGATTTTTATGGAAAAGGTAGTTGGAAAGAGAACTTTTAATTCTAGACAATAAAATTGGGAAATTTATGAAAAGATAGCTTATTTAAAGAAGAATTGAAGGAAAAATTACACTTTTAGTAAGAAAGAAGATTTATTTATATAAGGGCCCATACTAAAATTGGGTAAAAAGGGATGTTTTAAATAGGCAAAAAATGTGGAAAATTTGGAAATTTTTGGAAATTGGGTAGGATGTGGAATGGATTCCATCAACACCCAAAAAATTGATAATAATTGTGATTTTTTGTCGAGTGAGAAACAATGGGGTGTCAGTCATTGCAAAATGTTTCAAACAAGTTCTAGGTGTTGACTATGATGAAAAGTGTTGACCAGGATCCCTAGTTAAATCTATCAAAATCATGCTTCCTAGTGCATCCTATCATCACTATGATATTTGGAAAAGGGATGTTAGAATTTCTTTTCTTAATGGGAATCTTCTTCAGGATGTGTAGATAACAAATCTTGAAGGTTTTAGCACCCCAAATGAAGCCAACAATGTATATAAACTACAAAGTTTAATCTATGGATTGAAGAAAGAATCATGGATATGGAATCTTTGTTTTGATGAGATAGATAAATAGTTTGGCTTTATCAAAGATGAAGATGAACCTTGTACTTATTAGAAGGTTAGTGGAAGCATATTTGTAAGCTACCTAGGGTTTCAGGATATGTCTGGAGATTGGCGGCAATCAGGAAGGTGTTGCAACCTCAACAACTGGGAAGGGGCCTCCATTACCTCTCCAACCAGGATACATATACATGAACAAGCTGATTTAGGATGGAAAATAAGGCGTGAAGAAGCCACATAATAAAGTTTTTGGAGGTGCTGAGAATCGAAAACAACATTAATTTGCTCCATCGAAGAAGATAGAAGGGAAATGGTTCGTTACCGTCAATGATGAAACCTATACACATATGGAACGACCATGTGATCATACTACATTGGCCTATGCCATGGGTAAGTTTCCCTATTATCACCATACTATGATATTTGGAAAAGGGATGTTAGAATTTCTTTTCTTAATGGGAATCTTCTTCAGGATGTGTAGATAACAAATCTTGAAGATTTTAGCACCCCAAATGAAGCCAACAATGTATATAAACTACAAAGTTCAATCTATGGATTGAAGAAAGAATCATGGATATGGAATCTTTGTTTTGTTGAGATAGATAAATAGTTTGGCTTTATCAAAGATGAAGATGAACCTTGTGCTTATTAGAAGGTTAGTGGAAGCATATTTGTAAGCTGCCTAGGGTTTCAGGATATGTCTGGAGATTGGTGTCAATCAGGATGGTGTTGCAACCTCAACAACTAGGAAGGGGCCTCCATTACCTCTCCAACCAGGATACCTATACATGAACAAGCTGATTTAGGATGGAAAAAAAGGCGTGAAGAAGCCACATAATAAAGTTTTTGGAGGTGCTGAGAACCGAAAACAACATTAATTTGCTCCACCGAAGAAGATAGAAGGGAAATGGTTCATTATCGTCAATGATGAAACCTATACACATATGGAACGACCATGTGATCATACTACATTGGTCTATGCCATGGGTAAGTTTACCTATTGTCACCATCTAATGGCATGGATACCTAGGGTCTGGAATCTGAAAGGTGGCGTCAATTTGTACTACAAAATAGATAAGTTCTTCTTGGTGAGATTTAACAATTGAGATGACAAGAAGGTTGTTATCAACATGGGGCTGAGATGGTTTGACTGCAGATTGGCATTTGTGAAAGATTTCAATGTGGGTATGATCTAAAGAAAGATTGGTTTAGCATGTTACCAGTCCAGATAACTATTCCTAGCATAGGATGAAATTGGTCAGACAAAGCAGTAGGGGTTGTGGCCAGTGGGTTAGGCAAACTCCTACAAGTGGATAATTGATCCATTAACCTAGAATCCCTAGGTAGAAGCTCAAACATTAGTGGATCTTGAAGCAAATGAAGAACCATACAATGAAATCTAGGCCAACATGCCCAGTCATGAAGCAAGCCACGTAGAGATCCATGATGAGCACATACCAACTAGGGGTGTGGATTGCAAAATGTTTAGTCACGACGTGTATGATTGTCCATTGAAAGTGAAAGAAAGGGATCCTGAGAAGACACAAGCTAAGGATCCTTCACAATAGTGGAAGGAGGTCAATAGAAAGAAGAAAAGCCTTGAGAAACCCATATTGGAGAAACAACTTGAGATCCTAGTCAATGATATATTTAGGTTTCTAAAAGACTCAAACTCGAAGGAACTTGTGAATCTGGAGGAAGTTAAAGCTTCAAAGACTCAGGAAGACACCAATTTGATGAGGAAAAATCCAAGCCCAACAAGAATCCAATCAAAATAGAGGACTTCAAATGAGAAAGACAAGGATAAACCTAATGGTGGAGTTACTGTTAGAGTGGAGGGTCCATGTAAAACTCGATCCTCTAACATGATCCATTAATGACCTTCTACCTGACAAATGTACATGGTTCATGAAAACCACATAAGGAAAGGGAGGTGAGGGAGGTGACTATCACCACAAATGCTTCTATTGATTTTTTGGTGGAAACAAAAATTAAAAGGAATAAAAATAGTCAATGATGAAACTGTTCACAAATGGTTGGAGCTTCAAATCTAATCATCTTTACAACAAAAATGGTAGAATTTGCTTAGGTGGGAACCCTAAAAACTAGGATATGTTTGTACTTGACATGGATGACCAACAAATCAATGTCCACTATTTAAATAAAGGAGGTTTGTCAATCAAAGTCACTAGAGTGTATTCTAGATATCTAATGCACAACATAGTAAGTTTATGGGGGAGAAATTGGAGGAACTAGCTCAATCAATAATGGAGCCTTGGTTAGTGATCGAATACTTTAAAAAAATAGAAAAAGAGAAGAAAAAGTTAGTGGAAGATAGGTACCCAATGTTGTACTCAATTGTTTTAACGTTTCTATTGACAATGATGGGGTTGTGGAACTCCCTATGGTGGGTGGGGAACAATTCACATGGAGAAACATATTGGAAAATTGAAGAGAGTGGCATGTAAGCTTGACATATATCTTGCCAATGATGACTAGATCACCATATTTCTAGGATCAAAATCAAAGCTAGTCACAACAAAAAATTTCAGATCATTCGGCTATTAATTTGGATTTAACTATAATAACTTGCAAGAAGACTCCATTCAGATTCTTAAATTTGTGGCAAGACTGGCCAGGTTGTATCATCTTGATTGAAGGAGCTTGGTCCAAACAAGTTGGAGATAACCCTCTATACTCATTCAACATGAAACTGAAGAAAGTGAACTAGAATTGAAAACTTGGTTGAAGAAGTTTGTCAAAATCAACAATTTATTGATGAGTAATTACCAAGAAATGGATGACATTGCAAATCATTTAACAAGACACTCCCTTGATGATGGCCTTATTAAATAAGAAAGAATAACATATGATAGAATTCAATCACAAGAGAAAGCAGAAGAGAAGTATTATTGGAAACAATGCAGGTTGTAATGGATTGAGAATGGTGATAGAAACACTCGACTATACCAGTTTGTAGTTAAGTGGAGGGAAGCTCTAAACTCTGTAACCAAACTATATGACTATAACAGAGTTCTCATCAATGATCTTGATGTTTTAATCAATGAAACTAATGATTTCTTTGAGAATCTATACAACCAGGAACAAAACTATACAAAATTTTGAGGAGAAGCTATGAAAAAAGAAGATCGATGATGAGGATAATGATTCCTGTGATGAATACCTACTGAGGATGAAACTAAGAAAGATATATGGAGTATTAGCACACAGAAAATCCCAAGACCAGATGGTTTTAATGGCTTCTTATATAGATAAAATTGGAGCATCATCAAAGCTGACTTGATTTGAGCCATTGCCTGGTTCTTCAATGAAGGCATCTAACCTAGGTTATAGGTGGTTTCAAGGGCTCTAGAAGGAATGCCCAATTTGCCCGAAGGCTTGGGCGGTGGCGAGCTTGGGGAAACCCTAGATAGGCCCCCAATCCTATAAATAGGACCCCCTCTCGACTCCTCACAACCTCACGAACCTAATCGATAACTCGCCATCTGCTCTCGTGCCTCGAATCCTCGTGTTGGCATTGCATCGACGACCTCCAAGCTACAACGCTGCCATGGGTGTTTTCGCTGGGTCGAGTGGAGACAAGAAGCAGCAACTGTCTGATCAGAGTCAACCACTGACTACGAGAGAGATCGATGACTAGGCTCGCTCTGTGACTTCAGAAGGCCGCTAGTGGGTGCGAACGCTGAGGACCATGCGATCTCGGTCGGTCAACAAAGACCCGAGAACCAACGACCACTGTATTTCCGAAAAACCAAGGTAATTCGTCTCTCTAGTAAAAATGTGGGCTCTGATCTCCAAACCATGACATAAACACGATTAAAACTTAGCGGAAGCGAATCGGTAATCAGCGGAAGACAAAAATCACGGGAAATTAAAACTTTTCGAGATAAGAACTGGTATCCATAAAAACTCCTTTCATAAAGAGAGGTAACTGTTTACATCTCAGGATAATTACTTCTTGAGTAATTATATACATCAAGATACAAAATCTCAAGATCACATAACACAAGACTCCAAGACCTGAGAGTACAGAGGACACATAGGACTGACTCTAACTACACCACATGGCAGGACAAATCTCCACCTGAGATTATTGCTGCCCCTGGTGTTGCTGCTGCTAAGACTGGTCACCTGTAGGTTGGTTCCTTCGTCTCCGACGTCCACCTAAAAAGTTGAAGCCTACGGGGTGAGACAATTATACATAATTGTCCCAGCGAGAGTTATAACTCTTCGCCAGAAGCTTTATTATATCATCAAAGATTATTTTAAACAGTAAAGCCTTCAAAGCATTCTATAACAGTTGCAAGTATAACAAGATCTCTATAATTTAGGAGATATGGAGAATATCATCATTATTGCAATGTAACATCAATCAACTAACTTGGAGTCATCTCTAACAAGTTATACTACATGGTTGATTATGTTTTACAAACAACATTATGCCCTGTGGAGATGAGGCTTACCACTCATACTCCAACTGATTGCTGAGAAGCCGCATCAGTATCATACATAGGTCATTAAGAGAGTCGGATTCTCATGACCTTCACCTTCCTCAGTCAGTAAGAGGATCACTTGTAGGACATCTCGTGTCTCTACTACTATAGCTCACCAGGGTAAACTGGTCCTTCGCTATTCTAGAGTCACAGTGGCGTTCTGTACTCTCTTCGTCATCAGGAGGTTTCATATTTACCTACCACTGATACGGATATCTGTGCTTTCTTCGTCATCAGGAGGTTTCATGTTTACCTACCACTGATACAGTATGGAACTATAGTGAAGGATGGATGGATTACACATCTACATCACTTTCCCACACTAGGATGTAAGGTTCTACACATCCATGTACCCCACATACTCAAAAGTATGTGCTCCAGGAGTTCCCTGAGGAAAACCTGTTTCACCATCATTTAATTTCTGACAATGATGGATCTATGATCAGGGCTCTACATTATACTTGATTAGTTAGGTACATTCAGTATTCTTTAACAGCATACATTGTTCTGCAAACAATAACAATAGCATAGCAGCTATAAAAGAAGAATACTAAATGTAACAGGCCTAACTCATATCAATCATCATTTCTCATTATCCTCATCACAAGTCATCTCTAAGGCATGACCTTGATGGTATTCATGGCTCTCATAGCCCAGTATCAGCATAGGATGCCACTGGCAAGGCATCAGATTACTTTACTTATTCATAAGTCTATCAACATGCCTTTAATGAATATAACATCAACATCCATACCTGGATATGATTACCTTCATATCAGAACCTGCATGGTTAATACATCTGATAAAGGTAATGCAACAATAAGGAATGTACTTCCTACTCTTTTCATAAGAGTTAAATCTCTAATTCATATCAAATAGAGTTTAATACTCAAAAGCATGCCATTACCCTTGAATTAGGGTTTACTATTCACATTACATGTCATCACCCTTGAATTAGGGTTTACTATTCACATTACATGTCATCACCCTTGAATTAGGGTTTACTATTCACATCGAGGTGAATTAAACTCATAACATCATCATGTATGAGTAACATCTTCATTGATGCTCTTGGATTGGTTAAAGGTTCATCATTTATCATAATTAGGGTTTCTATGATCTCACACAGGTGGATCATACCCTAATTATGCTCATTTATGTGCATCGGAGATACTTTACTCGAGTTTCCACTTAAAAAGGGTACTTTCTCTTTCTAGAAGTACTTTCTCTCTCTAGAAGTACTTTCTCTCTCATCATAATGTTAGGTGATGTCAACATCACTCTAAAACAGGTTGGATTGAGTCATCATAGACTAACATAGCCAAAAGCATCACCATTATGTGATTAGAGTTACTTTCTCTCTCTATGATAATTTCTCTCTCTAGAGTACTCTCTCTTTCATCATACCAATGGTTGATGGTAACATTAGACTAGATCAGGTTGGATAGAGTCATTATGACTAAAAACTTTATTCTCATGTAATTAGGGTTTGAATTGAGCAAGGTATAACTTAATTGACCCTTCAGGGGTATTTTGGTAATTCACCCCATTGATCATCATCATGGTCAAAAACCTTAGTCAAATAACCCCTTACTATCCTAGATTATCATTAGGGTTTGATTTGGGCAACATTGAACCATTTACATCATCAAATGATTGAATGAGGTCAACCTTGAATCATATTGGTTGATTTCAATCATTAATCATCAATTGGGTTGAGATTGGTTGAAAGTGTTGACCGTTTGCCCACTTTGACCCTCCAAGACCGCGAGCCCCCTTAGGCTTCAAGACCGCGAGCCTCTTCAAGGGTTCAAGACGCGAAGCCTTCCATTGGTTCAAGTTAATGTTGAGACCGCGAAGACCAATTTGAGTTGAGACCGCGAGGGTCATGAAGACCGTTTGCCCTTCTTTGACCTCAGAACCGCGAGGCCCTTCACGGTCTTGAGACCGCGAGCCTCCTCTCGGTCTTGAGACTGTGAGCCCCCTCACGGTCTTGAGACCGCGAGCCCTCTCACGGTCTTGAGACCGCGAGGCTCTCATGGTCTCAGCCGCTTGGTCCTTCAACAAGGCTCAAAGGTGCAACCACTAATGTCAAACGATGTTGAAGCCTTCAAATAGTCAAAGCTATGTTGACCACTTATGGATTGGGTTAATCAAGATTATTCTTGACCAATTGGTCAACCAATTGACCCATAATGGTTAACCAATTATGGTTGAAATCGATTCAATTAGGGTCTATCAATGTTCACCCATCAACACTCAACAGTGTGCATCAACACAAGGTTGAACCCTTCAATTGAGCTCCAATTGGGCCCAAACTTGGCCCAAACGGTCTTGAGGTCATGTGGGTGGACCCCACATGGTCTTAAGACCGTTTGTCCAAGATTTCATCAAAGTCTAAGGTGATTTGATAGGGGTTGAACCATGATTGAACCACAAAACAGAATTTTGATTAAATTAATAACTTATTTGCAATTGGGTCCTCAATTGGTCAAATTACTCAACCCTAGACCTTCAAACGGTCTTGGGTGATTGTCCTCTCGGTCTTGAGACCGTTTGCCCATCCAAATTTTGGATTCTAGTGCAGATTCATCAAGGTCTGACCCATTGAGTTGATGATTATATCAATATTTAATTGCAATGTAAATTGGTGTAAAAGTACCTTCAATTGGTCAACAAATCTTGACCCCAGACCTCCAAACGGTCTTGGTTGATTGCCCTCGCGGTCTTGAGACCGTTTAGGTCAATCAACCCTAAAAACCCTAATTAGGTCACCATAATTTCAGTACTGATTTTATCTAGGGTTAACCCTAGTATTCACCCTTCAACTCTTAGCCCGTTTCGAATTAGACCATCAAACTTGGTGAGTTCTTAATTAACATAATTTTGAACAGTAATCTCATACTGTCAATGCTTAGTCAACGACCTTACACGGTCTTGAGACCGTTTGCCCAAAAAGGCAATTTCAGACCGTTTGAAAATCAGCAATTAATTCATTTAAAGTTGTGACTTAAAAAGGTCATATCTCCCGATTCCTTTGGAGTTAGTCTCCCAAATTTTGAGGGTAATTAGCCTATATAATTAGGAACAGATTTCTTATACGGTCCACTCTTGGTCAATGGGGCCAAACGGTCTTGAGACCGTTTGCCCTGTCGCGGTCTCGAGACCGTTTGCTCACCTCGCGGTCTTGAGTCCGAGAGAGCAAACTGTTAGGACCGTTTAAGGAAAAGAAAAGCGGTGGGTTTTTCTTGGAAATCACGCCTTCATCTTCTAGCTCAAGAACAGTACAGATATCCCACGGGTTTTCTTGCAAAATAGCAGGGAAAAGTTGGGAAATACTAAGAGCTATCATTAAAACGCATATAAAGATGCACATAGTAAAGCATGGGTTTAGAGTTATAAAACCCGCCTAAAGCTTGCTTCTTGAGCTCCAAGCTTTCAAGCTCCAAGCTCTAATGGCGTCCTTGAGTTCCCACAGGTTGGCCAAGGTGAAAACTCCAAGGAAGGATGAAAAGAGACGGCTAGAAAGGTAGGGTTTCAAGAGTTAGCCATGAAGATGACCTTGAATTCGAGTTTTAACCATGGAATTAGGCAAGAAGAGGGGTTTAAACCTACCTTGCACCCCTTGGTCGTCCTCCTTCGCTCCAAGGCAGTCCTTGGTCGTCTTTGGTGAAATGAAACAGTAAGGGAACGAAGGTGAGTTCCCTTGCAACTAAGGGAAGGAGAGCTTATATACATGGGGTAGGATTTTCAACATTAGTTCATAAGTTTCCCTTAATTCCAACTAAGTCCTTCCTTTATTACTTTCTCGTCCCTTCCTCTTTATTCTAAGGACAATCCTTATCTTAAGTTATAGAAAAGAAGGCAAGGAAGAACAATCTAATAATAAAGTTCATACTTAAAGGGATATTGCACATATACACTGATTATTTAATCACAAAGCCTTCTTAACTTGATAACTCAATTGAGGTGAATTCCTCATCATTTCTTCTCTAAATGATGGCAAGAGTCTAAAAAGATACTTTAGATGACATTCTTTACAAATTGCATCCCTTTATTTGGGTAAATTGCATTTTACCCCAAATTAGGGTTTCAAGCCCTGGGATTGCTTCCACAGCTGCACCTTGGTGCTCTAGCTTGGGAAATCCTTCAAACTTTGCCAAAGAGATTCTCATGATGTCTCAACATCAGAGGAACATCTCATCATGTGCAAATTGCAAGCTAACCCTTTTAACTGGGTAAATTGCAAATAGTTCCTTGTATATCAAAACAATGCTACAACTTTAAAATAAAAAGGAGCAAATACTGAAATATACGTTTCTGGGAATTTAATTACATGCTCAGAGTTAATCACAAAGATTTAATTACATATTTAGGCAAAACACCTAGGGTTAACTCATAACCCAGGTCAGGGATGTTACAAATTATCCACCCCTTACAAGGATTTCGTCCCCGAAATCGATAAACATACTAAGAGAAAAGGGCAGGATACTTCCTTCTCATCTCATCCTCTAACTCCCAAGTGGCTTCTTCAATACCACGATGGTTCCAGAGGACTTTCACAAGACTTATATCTTTCTTCTTTAGCTTTTTAATTCGTTTATCAAGGATTGACACTGGTCCCTCCTCATAGGATATGTCATCATTCAATTCTACCTCCATAGGTTGTAGAACTGACTCGGTGTCTGGGTGACATTTCTTCAACATAGAAATGTGAAACATAGGATGTAACCTCTGTAATTCTGGGGGAAGCTCTAATTTATATGCTAGCTTTCCAATCCGTTCAATGATTGGATAAGGCCCCATATATCTAGGAGCTAACTTTCCTTTCCTTCCAAAACGAAGGACCCCGTTCCAAGGTGAGACCTTAAGATACACTTTGTCTCCAACCTGGAACTCTAAGGGTCTACGACGTTTGTCAGCATAAGATTTCTGCCTATCCTGAGCAGTCTTAATCTTATGTTGTATAACTTTAATCTTTTCTGTGGTTTGCTGCACCAGGTCAGGACCTAACAACTGGTGCTCACCAGTCTCAAACCAACACAAGGGTGATCTACAACGTCTACCATATAAGGCTTCATAAGGTGCCATATCAATACTATGCTGATAGCTATTGTTATAGGCAAACTCTATCAATCTTAGGTGTAGATTCCAACTTCTGGTGAACTGGAGAACACATGCTCGCAACAGGTCTTCTAAGGTTTGTATGGTCCTTTCCGAATGTCCATCAGTCTGTGGATGAAAGGCCGTACTAAACTTTAGCTTAGTGCCTAAGGCACTGTGCAACTGTTCCCAAAAATGACTTGTAAACTGAGGACCTCTGTCCGAAACTATTGTGACAGGAACTCCGTGCAAACGCACTATCTCTTGAACATACAACTCTGATAACCTTTCAGCAGAATAGGTTGTTTTGACAGGTAAGAAATGTGATGTCTTAGTCAACCTATCAACAATTACCCAAATGGAATCATGTCCTTTGCTTGTCTTGGGTAGGCCAACAACAAAGTCCATGGTCACATGGTCCCACTTCCACTGTGATATGGGTAAAGGTTGCATTGTCCCTGCAGGCTTCTGGTGTTCAGCTTTAACTTGCTGACACACAGGACACCTCAGAACAAACTCTGCAACGTCCTTCTTCATCCCAGGCCACCAATACAGATCCTTCAAATTCCGATACATCTTGGTGCTCCCTGGATGCATAGCATACATGGAAGAATGGGCTTCTTCCAGGACTAACTTCCTCAAGTTGTCCACATCCGGAACTATCATTCTTCCATTATAACAAGCTACTTGATCTTTTGAGTCATGAAAACCATCTTGCTTCTCATTTCCATACTCAGATCTTATATGTTGAACTGCAGCATCACCTAGCTGTGCTTCTTTAATCTGCTCTCTTAGGGTAGGTTTAATATGCATCTCAGCTAACAAACTGGCTAGCAATGACACCTTCAACTGTACATTGTCTTGCCTTAAAGAGATAAGCATATCTCTTCTAGAGCATACTAAAGAATTTAGTTGTGCTCTATTCATAGATGATGTTGTTGATTTCCTACTCAAGGCATCTGCAACAACATTGGCCTTACCTGGATGGTAATCAATTGTACAGTCGTAGTCCTTGATTAACTCCATCCAGCGACGTTGCCTCATGTTGAGCTCATGCTGAGAGAAGATATACTTAAGGTTTTTGTGGTCTGTGAAAATCTGGAATGTCTCTCCGTAGAGATAATGTCTACAGATCTTCAAAGCATGAACCACAGCTGCTAACTCCATATCGTGTGTTGGATAATTCTCCTCGTGTTTCTTAAGCTGTCGGGAAGCAAAAGAAATCACTTGTTTATCCTGCATCAACACACATCCTAGTCCATTTTTGGAAGCATCACAGAAAACTATATACCCTTTTCCTTGTTCAGGTAGCACTAGCACAGGTGCACTTGTCAACCTCTCCTTCAGCAGCTGGAAAGATTGTTGACACTTATCACTCCAAGAAAAAGGAACATCTTTCCGGGTTAACTTGGTCAAAGGTAAAGCTATAGAACTAAAGTTCTTTATGAACCTTCGATAATAGCCAGCTAACCCCAAGAAACTTCGAATCTCCGTCGGTGTCTTCGGTTGTTCCCATTGTAGAACAGATTCTACCTTTGCAGGGTCAACACGAATTCCCGAGGCGGATATTACATGTCCAAGAAAAGATACCTCCGGCAGCCAGAACTCACACTTGCTAAACTTAGCATACAACTTATGTTCTCTTAGCAAGGTCAAAGCTTGGCGAAGATGCTGCTCATGCTGCTGAGCATCCTTACTATAGATCAGAATGTCATCTATGAAGACGACAACACACTGATCAAGGAAAGGTCGAAAAACTCTATTCATGAGTTCCATAAATGCAGCTGGTGCATTGGTTAGTCCAAATGACATAACCGTGAACTCATAGTGACCATATCTTGTCCTAAAGGCAGACTTGGATATGTCACTATTCTTAATGCGGAGTTGGTGATATCCAGACCTCAAGTCTATTTTTGAAAAGACTGTTGCACCACGCAACTGGTCAAAGAGATCATCAATCCTCGGCAGAGGATACTTATTCTTTATTGTTACTTTATTGAGTTGTCTATAGTCGATGCACAACCGCATTGACCCATCTTTCTTTTTAACAAACAAGACCGGAGCACCCCAAGGTGAAGTACTCGATCGGATAAAACCTCTCTCAAGTAGCTCTTGAAGCTGTTTCTTAAGTTCTGCCATCTCGGCAGGAGCCATTCTATACGGAGTTTGAGCTATGGGTTTCATATCTGGGATCAGATTAATTTCAAAATCAATCTCCCGAGGTGGTGGTATACCAGGAAGTTCTTCAGGAAACACATCCTCGAATTCCCTGACTATGGGAACTTCAGCAGGATTGGAACTTTCCTTGGTAACATCTACCATATGGGCTAAGAATGCATAACATCCTTGCCTCAACAGCTTATCAGCAACCATAGCTGACACAAGACAGGTGGGCAGAATCTTTCTTTCACCTTGAAAGATCCATGTGTTGCTTTCATCAGCAAACACAGCCAACTTGGACTCACAATCCAAGACAACTCTATACCTTTCTAAGGTATCCATCCCGAGGATTATATCAAATCCCTGCATATCAAGTGGTATAAGATCCACTTGAATGCGATGGTCAGAAAAGAAAAGGATGTAGGGAGAACATACCTCCTGCAAAACGGCAGACCCACTCAACGGAGTCTCTAACAACAAACTATCTGCTCTATGGCTAACAGTCACATTGCAGTTACGAATCACTTCACGAGTGATGAAAGAGTGCGTAGCACCCGGATCAATCAGAACGGATACAATATAGGATGTAGACATATCAGAATATAAAAGTTTCATCTGACCTGCCACTACCCGTGGATTGACCACTGCTTCAGGTGGGTTCATAGCATAGAACCTCGCAGTCGCCTGGTGTTGAGGTGGTGCTGATGATCCAGCTTGAGACGCTTGTCCACGTCCTCGAGCTGCTCCTTGATGTTGTCTATTCTGAGATCCATGTTGATTCTGTCTCGGGGTTTGTTGTGTCACACTGACAGGCCTAGAACGGCAATCCTTCATCAAGTGTCCCACCTTACCACAGTTGTAGCAACTCTTCTCCTGTTGCTGTGGTCTGGGTGGTCCAGTAACTGACACTGATGCAGAACTGTGCGTCCCTTGAAGCGGTTGACTCCGCCCTCTACCTCTGCTTGGTGTCCATTGAGTTTGAAAACTTGATCTGGGTGGTGGAGGGTTAGGTGCAGAGAATCTAGGTTTCTTGGAATCCCTAGATGAAGAACCCTGGAACTGTGGATATCTTTTATGGGTTTGTCTTTTCTCAACCACAGATCTCTCTATCCTTCAGACTGACTCAACGAAGGTAGAGAATCTCTCTCTGTTTTCTAAGGCAGACACAGGGGTTGACATATCAGAATTCAAACCCTTCTCGAATCTTCTGATTCTTTCCTCATTCGTAGCAGCCATGTGCGGACAGAACTGCAACAACTCCATAAACTTAGCTTCATACTCACTAATGTTCATCATACCCTGCCTTAGTTTCTCAAACTGAGAGATCTTCTCATCTAGGAAGGTCTTTGGAAAATATCTATTGATAAATTCCCGATGAAACGCTTCCCATGAGAACTCTACTCCAGGTCTCTTCTGCTCTTCCATGTTCCACCAGTGACCAGCACTACCTTTGAGAAGATAGACAGCATGTCTAACCTTCTCATCTTCCGGAATCATAAGAATCCTGAAAGCCTTCTCCAACTCTGTCAACCATAAGTCAGCATCTGCAGGGTCGGCAGTTCCGAAGTACTCGGTAGCTCCGACACGATGAAGTCGTTCGAACGTCTTACCGATACCTTGTGCTTCAGGTTGGACAGGTGCCCTAGGTGCAGGAATGGGCATCCTATCGGTTATATGTGTCATGGCAGTCATAAACTGCCCGAACATCGTCTGTACAGCTGGATCACTCATGTCAGCTGGGTCGAACTGGGGTGGCTCTCTTGGCGACTCAGGTGCAGGTTGTTCTATTCTCGGAACTCTTGCACCTCCTCGAGGTGCACTAGCACTACTCTCTGCCACGTGCTCATCACGATGTTCTGACATTCTTATGTATCTTCTTCTCTTGAGGAGCAGAAGATTCTATTAGATGAGGAAGGAGTACTAAAGGTAGACTCGACATCCTAAGTCCTATGCCTCTGTAGACTCGACTGAACCTGGAGCTCTGATACCACTACTTGTGGGCTCTGATCTCCAAACCATGACATAAACACGATTAAAACTTAGCGGAAGCGAATCGGTAATCAGCGGAAGACAAAAATCACGGGAAATTAAAACTTTTCGAGATAAGAACTGGTATCCATAAAAACTCCTTTCATAAAGAGAGGTAACTGTTTACATCTCAGGATAATTACTTCTTGAGTAATTATATACATCAAGATACAAAATCTCAAGATCACATAACACAAGACTCCAAGACCTGAGAGTACAGAGGACACATAGGACTGACTCTAACTACACCACATGGCAGGACAAATCTCCACCTGAGATTATTGCTGCCCCTGGTGCTGCTGCTGCTGAGACTGGTCACCTGTAGGTTGGTTCCTTTGTCTCCGACGTCCACCTAAAAAGTTGAAGCCTACGGGGTGAGACAATTATACATAATTGTCCCAGCGAGAGTTATAACTCTTCGCTAGAAGCTTTATTATATCATCAAAGATTATTTTAAACAGTAAAGCCTTCAAAGCATTCTATAACAGTTGCAAGTATAACAAGATCTCTATAATTTAGGAGATATGGAGAATATCATCATTATTGCAATGTAACATCAATCAACTAACTTGGAGTCATCTCTAACAAGTTATACTACATGGTTGATTATGTTTTACAAACAACATTATGCCCTGTGGAGATGAGGCTTACCACTCATACTCCAACTGATCGCTGAGAAGCCGCATCAGTATCATACATAGGTCATTAAGAGAGCCGGATTCTCATGACCTTCACCTTCCTCAGTCAGTAAGAGGATCACTTGTAGGACATCTCGTGTCTCTACTACTATAGCTCACCAGGGTAAACTGGTCCTTCGCTATTCTAGAGTCACAGTGGCGTTCTGTACTCTCTTCGTCATCAGGAGGTTTCATATTTACCTACCACTGATACGGATATCTGTGCTTTCTTCGTCATCAGGAGGTTTCATGTTTACCTACCACTGATACGGTATGGAACTATAGTGAAGGATGGATGGATTACACATCTACATCACTTTCCCACACTAGGATGTAAGGTTCTACACATCCATGTACCCCACATACTCAAAAGTATGTGCTCCAGGAGTTCCCTGAGGAAAACCTGTTTCACCATCATTTAATTTCTGACAATGATGGATCTATGATCAGGGCTCTACATTATACTTGATTAGTTAGGTACATTCAGTATTCTTTAACAGCATACATTGTTCTGCAAACAATAACAATAGCATAGCAGCTATAAAAGAAGAATACTAAATGTAACAGGCCTAACTCATATCAATCATCATTTCTCATTATCCTCATCACAAGTCATCTCTAAGGCATGACCTTGATGGTATTCATGGCTCTCATAGCCCAGTATCAGCATAGGATGCCACTGGCAAGGCATCAGATTACTTTACTTATTCATAAGGCTATCAACATGCCTTTAATGAATATAACATCAACATCCATACCTGGATATGATTACCTTCATATCAGAACCTGCATGGTTAATACATCTGATAAAGGTAATGCAACAATAAGGAATGTACTTCCTACTCTTGTCATAAGAGTTAAATCTCTAATTCATATCAAATAGAGTTTAATACTCAAAAGCATGCCATTACCCTTGAATTAGAGTTTACTATTCACATTACATGTCATCACCCTTGAATTAGGGTTTACTATTCACATTACATGTCATCACCCTTGAATTAGGGTTTACTATTCACATCGAGGTGAATTAAACTCATAACATCATCATGTATGAGTAACATCTTCATTGATGCTCTTGGATTGGTTAAAGGTTCATCATTTATCATAATTAGGGTTTCTATGATCTCACACAGGTGGATCATACCCTAATTATGCTCATTTATGTGCATCGGAGATACTTTACTCGAGTTTCCACTTAAAAAGGGTACTTTCTCTTTCTAGAAGTACTTTCTCTCTCTAGAAGTACTTTCTCTCTCATCATAATGTGAGGTGATGTCAACATCACTCTAAAACAGGTTGGATTGAGTCATCATAGACTAACATAGCCAAAAGCATCACCATTATGTGATTAGAGTTACTTTCTCTCTCTAGGAAAATTTCTCTCTCTAGAGTACTCTCTCTTTCATCATACCAATGGTTGATGGTAACATTAGACTAGATCAGGTTGGATAGAGTCATTATGACTAAAAACTTTATTCTCATGTAATTAGGGTTTGAATTGAGCAAGGTATAACTTAATTGACCCTTCAGGGGTATTTTGGTAATTCACACCATTGATCATCATCATGGTCAAAAACCTTAGTCAAATAACCCCTTACTATCCTAGATTATCATTAGGGTTTGATTTGGGCAACATTGAACCATTTACATCATCAAATGATTGAATGAGGTCAACCTTGAATCATATTGGTTGATTTCAATCATTAATCATCAATTGGGTTGAGATTGGTTGAAAGTGTTGACCGTTTGCCCACTTTGACCCTCCAAGACCGCGAGCCTCTTTCTAACTCCAAGACCGCGAGCCCCCTTAGGCTTCAAGACCGCGAGCCTCTTCAAGGGTTCAAGACCGCGAAGCCTTCCATTGGTTCAAGTTAATGTTGAGACCGCGAAGACCAATTTGAGTTGAGACCGCGAGGGTCATGAAGACCGTTTGCCCTTCTTTGACCTCAGGACCGCGAGGCCCTTCGCGGTCTTGAGACCGCGAGCCTCCTCTCGGTCTTGAGACCGTGAGCCCCCTCACGGTCTTGAGACCGCGAGCCCTCTCACGGTCTTGAGACCGCGAGGCTCTCATGGTCTCAGCCGCTTGGTCCTTCAACAAGGCTCAAAGGTGCAACCACTAATGTCAAACGATGTTGAAGCCTTCAAATAGTCAAAGCTATGTTGACCACTTATGGATTGGGTTAATCAAGATTATGCTTGACCAATTGGTCAACCAATTGACCCATAATGGTTAACCAATTATGGTTGAAATCGATTCAATTAGGGTCTATCAATGTTCACCCATCAACACTCAACAGTGTGCATCAACACAAGGTTGAACCCTTCAATTGAGCTCCAATTGGGCCCAAACTTGGCCCAAACGGTCTTGAGGTCATGTGGGTGGACCCCACATGGTCTTAAGACCGTTTTTCCAAGATTTCATCAAAGTCTAAGGTGATTTGATAGGGGTTGAACCATGATTGAACCACAAAACAGAATTTTGATTAAATTAATAACTTATTTGCAATTGGGTCCTCAATTGGTCAAATTACTCAACCCTAGACCTTCAAACGGTCTTGGGTGATTGTCCTCTCGGTCTTGAGACCGTTTGGATGAGTTCCAAACGGTCTTGAGACCGTTTGCCCATCCAAATTTTGGATTCTAGTGCAGATTCATCAAGGTCTGACCCATTGAGTTGATGATTATATCAATATTTAATTGCAATGTAAATTGGTGTAAAAGTACCTTCAATTGGTCAACAAATCTTGACCCCAGACCTCCAAACGGTCTTGGTTGATTGCCCTCGCGGTCTTGAGACCGTTTGGTGACCCCCAAACGGTGTTGAGACCGTTTAGGTCAATCAACCCTAAAAACCCTAATTAGGTCACCATAATTTCAGTACTGATTTTATCTAGGGTTAACCCTAGTATTCACCCTTCAACTCTTAGCCCGTTTGGAATTAGACCATAAAACTTGGTGAGTTGTTAATTAACATAATTTTGAACAGTAATCTCATACGGTCAACGCTTAGTCAACGACCTTACACGGTCTTGAGACCGTTTGCCCAAAAAGGCAATTTCAGACCGTTTGAAAATCAGCAATTAATTCATTTAAAGTTGTGACTTAAAAAGGTCATATCTCCCGATTCCTTTGGAGTTAGTCTCCCAAATTTTGAGGGTAATTAGCCGATATAATTAGGAACAGATTTCTTATACGGTCCACGCTCGGGCAACGGGTCCAAACGGTCTTGAGACCGTTTGACCTGTCGCGGTCTCGAGACCGTTTTCTCACCTCGCGGTCTTGAGTCCGAGAGAGCAAACTGTTAGGACCGTTTAAGGAAAAGAAAAGCGGTGGGTTTTTCTTGGAAATCACGCCTTCCTCTTCTAGCTCAAGAACAGTACAGATATCCCACGGGTTTGCTTGCAAAATAGCAGGGAAAAGTAGGGAAATACTAAGAGCTATCATTAAAACGCATATAAAGATGCACATAGTAAAGCATGGGTTTAGAGTTATAAAACCCGCCTAAAGCTTGCTTCTTGAGCTCCAAGCTTTCAAGATCCAAGCTCTAATGGCGTCCTTGAGTTCCCACAGGTTGGCCAAGGTGAAAAATCCAAGGAAGGATGAAAAGAGACGGCTAGAAAGGTAGGGTTTCAAGAGTTAGCCATGAAGATGACCTTGAATTCGAGTTTTAACCATGGAATTAGGCAAGAAGAGGGGTTTAAACCTACCTTGCACCCCTTGGTCGTCCTCCTTAGCTCCAAGGCAGTCCTTGGTCGTCTTTGGTGAAATGAAACAGTAAGGGAACGAAGGTGAGTTCCCTTGCAACTAAGGGAAGGAGAGCTTATATACATGGGGTAGGATTTTCAACATTAGTTCATAAGTTTCCCTTAATTCCAACTAAGTCCTTCCTTTATTACTTGCTCGTCCCTTCCTCTTTATTCTAAGGACAATCCTTATCTTAAGTTATAGAAAAGAAGGCAAGGAAGAACAATCTAATAATAAAGTGCATACTTAAAGGGATATTGCACATATACCCTGATTATTTAATCACAAAGCCTTCTTAACTTGATAACTCAATTGAGGTGAATTCCTCATCATTTCTTCTCTAAATGATGGCAAGAGTCTAAAAAGATACTTTAGATGACATTCTTTACAAATTGCATCCCTTTATTTGGGTAAATTGCATTTTACCCCAAATTAGGGTTTCAAGCCCTGGGATTGCTTCCACAGCTGCACCTTGGTGCTCTAGCTTGGGAAATCCTTCAAACTTTGCCAAAGAGATTCTCATGATGTCTCAACATCAGAGGAACATCTCATCATGTGCAAATTGCAAGCTAACCCTTTTAACTGGGTAAATTGCACATAGGTCCCTGTATATCAAAACAATGCTACAACTTTAAAATAAAAAGGAGCAAATACTGAAATATACGTTTCTGGGAATTTAATTACATGCTCAGAGTTAATCACAAAGATTTAATTACATATTTAGGCAAAACACCTAGGGTTAACTCATAACCCAGGTCAGGGATGTTACAAAAAAATTCCAAGAAATCAATGGATCTTGGTTAATTCACTAAAATTCGATCCTTTGGCCAAAACATAAAAGTAAATAGTGATTTTTGATCAGAACAATATGTAGAATCTAATAAAAATGGAATTGGAATCTATTATTGCTTGTAATTTAAAAATTACACAAAGTAACCACTTTTAATGTATTAAATTATGGTAAAACCCTAATTTGATATGGAAATTAGTTTTACTGGCTCTTTTGGGTTATTTTGAGTAATATTAACCCATTGAGAATAAAAGGAAGAGTTAAATTTGAATAGGGTGATTTTGTGCTTTTTTTAGGGTTTTATGCACATGATTATTTTTAGAAACCCTAATTTAGGAAAATATGGGTTTTAATGGCTTTAATATGAAAATGTAATTATAGAACAGAGATGTGATGATCTCAAACTTATTTTAAGATTAAAGAACCATTAATGAGGATAATAGGAATAATTAGGTTTTTGAGAAATAAGAAATCTATTTTAGGGTTGTTAATCTTTAAAGGGAAAAATTGGGTAAAGCAACCTAAGAAACCCTAATGAACCCTAAGGAGATAAGGATGCCTTAGAAAGTATCCTCAAGTCATTAGTAGTTGTTTAGGATTTGATAGTGACATTAGGTAATCTATATGTTTCAGGAATTACGGGTTGCTTGCAGTAGGTGCTTGCTTGGATATATTGTTGATTTCAGATTATCTTGCTCAAGAATAGGTATGTGGTTACGCTTATGGTTAAATCACTTTAGATTCACGATGATTCCCAAAGTTTTATCGATTGCTTGGAAATAATTGCTTGATTAACTTTTATTTCATGCAACTATAAAATGACTATGGCTATCGTCATAATTATACATGCATGACTAGCTCAGATCTTGGTTCTCCTCTGTAGCTCTGATGAGGATGAGATAGATGACCTAGTACATGGTCTACCCATGAGGTAGGATCATTAGCTTATCACGAGTTGATGTGTTGGTCTACCCTAGGGTAGGACCATATGACTCCACGACCCTATGTATTGATCTACCTATAAGGTAGGTTCATGGGGGTTAATTGAGATCTACCATATGAGAGGTAGTATCCATGTTCACTATAGAGACAACACAGAGGTTAGGGTATGTAAGGATTGAGTAGTCATGTTTAAAATGTAAAGTTTGTTTTGTTAAATCATATTTGTTTGCAATATGTCGTTGCAATTAAATGCAAGATTATTGTTTCCCCCACATACCAATATAATTCGTTATACTGACCGCTGTTTTGTTTGTCAACATTTTAGGTTATCAAGAAAATGGATATTCCTTTAAAGTGACATTGATGGAATAAAGATTAATAAAGAATTGGAGGATTGTAGTTAGATAAGTTCTTATCTGGGTAAAGACTTCCACTTCCTGTATTTTGCAAGGTATGAATAAAACAAATTAGTCCATTAAAAGTTTAGTTGTAGTAGAATTTATTAATTATTGTTCTTTATTTGCAAAACCACTGATCCTATTTTGGGATAACGCCTCTGACCACTTGGTATCCCTTAACTGGGGGTTACCGGGAGGTGGTATTATTACAATATCAACCCAAAATCATGTTCTCATCCTATTCTACATTTTGGGCTATGGTTGTGTGAAAAATCAAAATAAAAATCCAATAAAATAAAATTTGTCAAATTTTGATTTGTATATAAAAATTATAGTTTTTTTCGTGATTAGCTATTTTAAGCAATGTTGATTACTCTCATCATTTTACTCACCCACCATAATTTTTAGCCCATTCTCCATAGATTTACTAGTCACACATCACTAGTTGTTTCTCACACTCTATCAGTTTCTCATTCTTATCAGGTGAGCAAGGTAAATGGGTAAGTAGGTCGATGGCTATTCTACACATGATTTGTGGATACACAATAACTTCATTTTTTTTAAAATCCAACTGCATACATTCTTTTTGCATTGGAATGATAGTTCAATTTACTAAAAATTAATATAACAGTGTGATAAAACTGTCAAATATAATTAATTGATTATTAAATTACTTGATACCTTTTAAATTTGGGATGCTATTCCCACATATATCTGTGGGTTATTACATTATCATTTCTACCTTTTTTTAAAGTAAAATCTTGTTGTAGACAAACTCAAGTCTTGATGTATTGAAAACATATATGTTAGACTCATCCATGCTAAAGCTTAAGATAAAATCAAATATAAACTAATCTTAAAGTCATGCAAGACACTAATGTAGCTATGTTTTATATTAGGGTTATCCTTAACCTTAGATTATTAGGAAAGCAATGTTAGGGTTGTGACGGAAGTCAACTACAAAACATATTCTCTAACAATAAATATGTCTGTATACATTCCTCTACCCTAGTCAAAAGAACAAATAGCCTCCATGTCTATCAAAAATGACAACCATTAAATTTCCCTTATATTTCTAGCATTGATGCCAAAAGGTAATAATGATTAAGAAGAAGAGGAATGTTGTGACACACTTGGCATCAAACTAAGTATTACATATGCCTCTCACTTCACCCTTTCTAAAGAAAACCTACTACAAACAAGTATTTTGAACATCTTACTATAAGGACATACCTTCCACATATGGTTACAATCCTACTACATGACAAAGATGCGCATGTCCCCCATGACTACCAATCTAAAAAAAATATGAATAGGGACCCTGTAAAAATCCAACCCAAAATCTCACTCAATTGTCTAGGAGTGATGGATAATTCACCAAAATTGAAATAGAAAAAATTGGTTCCTGGGAGAAAAAACGCATTCAATGGGATGACATAGCCCCTATCTTTGATCTCGTATCTTCTAATATCGCCAAAATTAGTCAGCTCCATAAGTTCCAACTTTCATAACAATAGTATCAACGTATAAGCATTCCACCTCATCCTAACAAGCTCTCAAACGAATATGCTAGACCCATGTTCCTAAATTCAAAGGAAAAATGTAAATGCAAGGAGAGACAATCAAGGGCCCGACACAAAATTAATAGTTAAAAGAAACCACAATGGCTAATAGTTTAACATTATAACTTATCTCCTACTCATTTTTCCTATGATGAAAATTCATCCAAAATAGACTCATCCCCATTACAAAATCCTCTGTAGGGATAAGCTCTACATGAAAATTTTCCATGTCTGTCCAACGATTGACTAGAGTAGACAACAATCAGAAATTTCCTTATCTGATGGAAATACAATTGAACATTCAAAATTGAAGGCACACCTCAGATAAGAGGATAAGCCTCATCTCCCCACACCTTTGTCAACATATTCTTGCTCAAGATCCTAAATAGGGGCATCACCCTAATCCTAATTGTGTTAATATATTTTGTATGTGAACAAACATTCAAAGCCACGACAATATACAATTCATAACACAAGTTGAATTTGAGCAATCGGGTGCCAAATTCCCACATAAATGCCAAAATAACGATAAAGAGGAATCACAAGTCAGAAAGCAAGAACATTCATCTTCCACCTCAAGAATAGAAGAATTCCATGAAGCCAAAAAATAGAAATTTCCAAAAAATCCAACCACAATGAATCAAAGGCAAAAGACTACAGAATATACCTCCTTGGAGCTGAATAAAGTCTAGAAATCACTAGAAATTCCATGTAGAATGCCAAATCTTATGCTTTTCCACTAATAGGAAGCAACTTGTCATGGATTACTGAAACTCCTCCATAAAATGACCCTTATGTGGGTTACATAAGAAGTCTCCCCTCACCAACATGACTCCTCATTCAAAACTAATCTCCTCATTCCGACACCACCTTCAAAATTTGGAAATGAGGGTGATGCCCGTCATCCCCTATTCTCCTTTTGAAAAATAAATATTTTTTAGAAAATTGCAAACATGTCCATAAAGTTTAAGAAAAAAATTCTAAATATCTTATAAAATCATAGAAAACTCAAAATAATGTAAGAAAATACTAAAAAATGTAAAAATATAAAGTTCTCAACTACTTGATTGCACATAAATATATTTGATTTTCCTTGAGGATTAGTCACCATTATGAATCATGAGTCATGAATTGGGCTCCAAACTGTTCAATTTCAAATCTTTTGGTCTCGATCAGGCTCTAAGTTTGATCTATTCAAAATACCACAATTAGATTCGAAACTTTGTCATCTGAGGATGTAATTCTCCATCACACATAGGATCATCACCTCTTTAGGTCTTGGACTAAGACCTCAAACAAAACCACAAGCCCTATCTAAAATCCATGTTACATGTTGAAAAAATCCTACATTTAGTGGGTACCTTCATAGGGTCTTGGACCAAGAACTTAAACTAGAACACACACATGTGCCTCATGTGCCTTACATTTCAAAACCCCAACATCAGTTATGTACTTGCGTTTGGGTCCTAAATCATGACTATGATTGTATCATCTCCACATTTGAATCCCTAACTTGAGTAGGCAATGTTTTTACTTTAGCATTTAAGACCCACCCTGAGTAGGCAAGCATTGCATAATTCAATCTCTACTCCAGGTACGAAAATTTCATGCCTCCTTCTTGCATCTATCTATACATTATAACAGGAAAACTTTTTTGCATTCAATCCCTATCCCAAATAGGAAAATCATTTTTCATTCATCTACATCTAGTAGGAAACTAATCTATTAGATAATCTCCAACATGAATTGGCACATCAAAATTTACTCTTTCATTTCAAACCATAAATCTAGTAGCTAACTCATTTCATGTAAAGCCTACACACGATAGGCATCATGTGCTTCTTTTAAGCCCTATAAATAAGCACCTTTGCATTATTTAAAGATCCATCTTGCATAGGTGAATCCCACATTCACCATCTGAGGGTTATAACTCTAGCTCTAATTTGGTCCACCTACCAAGTGTCTATGTTTGACCTAGTTCACTCAGGCATCCAATTCCAAGATGAAGAGCGGGATATGATAAGGGCTAGAGATGATAAACACGCACTTTCAAAGGTATTTAACAATTACAAACTCATGATTAAATGAAATATGCTTTGATGAGTTTCAACATTTTGACCTTTCAATGACCCTTGAAAGAGACCCTTATGTATCCTTATGATTCCAACTTTCCTTGACTAGGGAATGAATCAATAAGAAAACCAAACACAAACTAAGTAAAGTCTAGAGTGATGCCACACCGTGTATGAGACTAGGAGAACTCCAAAAAGGACTCACTCTCCATGAAATATTGGCATCACCCTAGGGACAAGAGATTGATTAGGCACATTTTCTTGAATTGGGTTGGCTACCTTGAATCAAATTATTGTCTGGTTCCTGAGCTTACCTATTTATGGGTGATTGTCCCATTTTTTTCTTCCCCAAAAGGAAAAGAGACCTCCTGTACCACTCGCTAAAAATGATTCAATAGAATACCTCTTGACGAGTCTCACCTCTTGTCCTTTCATCACCAAAAATCTAGGTTGGACGTAGCTCAACTACATGACTCTTGCTCTTACTCTAACCTTGTCCTGATAGTGGCAATCCATTGATACCCATTTTGGTCATTGATTCAATGGGAACTATCAAATATGATTTCTGGACGGTTTTGGAATTTAATGATACTTCCTCATAATTTTCTCCTATTTAATCCACTCATTTCATCCATTTACCATTTATCGAGGGTTCAATAATATCCTTTCTTTGAACTTAAGTGCAGTTTTTCTATACTTGAGAACTTTATATACTTTTCCATTAATTTCTCAATTAAATAATCTTGAATATAATATTCAATTCCCACTTAAATTGGAAATTCAATTATCTCTCTTTTCATTAATCAATTCCATATCTTTCTGACCAAGAAATAGAAAGATGAAAGACTTTCCCTTAAAGTTTTATTCCTCAATCATAAAATCATGCAAACAAAAGGAATTCCTTATTCGATATATCACCATAAACTTCCAAAAAACTACAAAACTCAGATATGAAAACAAATTTGTTTATTTCTCAGATACTCCAGACAAAATCCAATGTTCCAAGAGGCTTCACACAGTGGAATCCCATGTTCCTCAATTTGAAAGCCCTGGGGAACATATCATTCTTCTAGTATTTTTCCCATGGAACAAAATCCCAACCTTTTAAGTTTCATTTTCTTTGATATAGTAGGGATTTTTTCTTTAAACTTCTTTTCCAAAGTAGATACCCCAAATCCTAATTGAAAACTATAAATACACTACCACATCCAACATCTAAAAGCCTCCATTTTTTACTATCCTGAAACTAGAGAGAAACTACCTCCCTTTGTGCAAGACTCTATTATCTAATTCCTAGAAGATCCCTCTTATAGATTATTGACTCCTCTATACTGGAAGGCTATAGCAACTCTAAGGAAATACGTTCATTTGATTTAATTGTTGGTTATCTATCTTGATATCAACTTGTTCAAAACCTAACCTCAATTCTTCTAATTGGTTAATCATCTACCTATTCAATGGATTCTTATTTAATGAAAACTATAGCGATTAGCTGACCTAGATATTGATTTCTCTATTGAGTCACTATTCAATTACAATTTTCACTAGTTATTTACCAAGTAAATATATTCATCATACATATTATTTTGCTTGTCGGCATGCATAAAAGTAGATGTTTATCATAGTATATCCTTCTCTGATTATCTATCTCTTTATCTTCTCACATCTCATGTTGATTTCCTGTGATGTATTTCTACCATGGGAGATCTTGAGGCTATTGAGATTTCATATTAAAACTAGAGTTTTTGAGGGTGACAATGGAAAATTGTGGCCATCTTGATTCCCCAATACTCACACACCTTTTTAGATCATACAATTTATTGGCTTTGTCTAATAGTTTGCCTTTGCTAAAGATAACTCCATTAACATCAAAACCAATATGGGACCAAATTTTTTTGATGAATATAGAATTAAAACTATCTGCCATTTGGACCTTCACAACATTAAATTTAGTAATCACATCATCAATTTCAATCTTTATTATTTTTTTCTAAGATTTAGAAAGAGTGGGCCCCTTCCACTATCTCTCACAGAAACCTTTGACTTGAATAAGGTTGCTAAACAAATTACAATTATATTTTTGGACATGACTTCTCAAATCAACATGATTATATATTATTTATCCATCAATGAATAAATACATAAAATGGTTTCTTTTCCATCTAGTTTTAATAGATGAATGAAAGAACCTAGTGTTTTGGTCTCCTTTAAGTCAATAAATTTGTGATTTTTACCTTAAGAGATTATATTCAAGGTTTGAAGCTTCAATACATTATTTTCTAACTAGCTTAGTTTGAGTCTGAAGATGAATATTAAGTAGATCTAGATCTAGTCTAGCTTGAACTCAAAGAGATCTATCACTCTGGATCCTGGTGTTACTCATTAAATTGCTAATTGTCTTCTTATTCCATTCTTTTTTTGGGTGTAAACTTGATAATATTTTGATTCCATTCTTGATGTATGATTCTAGTGTTTCTTAGCTTCCTATAAACTTGATACATGAAGAAACCTTATATGTTACAAGTCCAAGATTCTTTAAATAAATTTAATAATTTCTTTATGATATACTCATAGTTAATGAATCTGAAAAGAGATTTAAAAGCTCTTAGATTTCCAATCACAAAAATTCTTTGATCACTCAATGTATTGGACATAACTTTCCCAAAAAAATTCAGAAACATTATTGGGAGAATCATAGTGATATAATATTCTATCAATCTTTGAGGTAATGAAACTGAGTCATTGTTGATTATTGTCCCAAGTATAGTAGAGATATTTAACGTCAAGTTCAAGAAGACCAAAGTTATGAATGTAGTTTGTAAAATCTTACATGGATCTTGGAGTAGGAGTGTTTTTTACTATTTTATACACATACTTCCTAAAAACATTAAAATCCTCAAGAATATTCCACAATTCATTAATATTTTATAAATATATTCAACATATTCCCACAACTGGGCTTTAAAATATAAAGATTGTGACCATACACTAATGTAATATGAAAACATTCTTGAAAAAATATTGACTCTAAAATGAATGAGATGACCAATTTCACGTAATTATATATATTTCACAGTTATTAGGTTTCTAAAGCATAAGAATTCTCCCATGAACATGGGAGTCGTGGTTAGAAATATAGTCGTAAGTAGAGAAATACTTTGTAATCAAGTTACTATTTTTGTCTAATATTTGTTTTATTAAGAATGATGAGATGACTATAAATTCTACTCAATTCCTCTTGGACATCTATATTTTTGTTATGGAGGCCTCTTAGTGGGGTGATTTGGATTGATATATTCATTTGTAAACCTAGACAGGTTGGCTTCTGACCATGGTTTTAGCGTTCTCATAAATGGATCTAAGTTGATAAATCTATTATTATAGGTGAAAATAAAGATTTCATAACCATCTAAGAGATCCCTATTATTGTTTTTGTGAACAACTTTGTGGAGAACTTCATTTTGATCTAACTAGTTGGAAACCCTTTACATCAATAATTAGCACAATAGAGTTGGAGCTTTGAGTCATATCATCTAACACATGAACTGGTGTAGAAAGAATAAATCTTGGTAACTCACTAGATGTAGGTTGTTCAATATTATGAATTGAGTTCCAAATAACTATTTCTTCTTTTTATTTTCCAAATATCCTTCTTTTTAGCAAGCTCTAGACAAGTAATTTCTTGATTCCCAATTTGACCACACAATTTTCATACAATTGAAATCCATCCATATTTGAATATAATATATGTATATCTATTTCATCACTCTAAAAATGTAGAGATTTAGGAAAAGTTGAATAGCTTGGAATTAAGGCATGAATGTGAGAAAAATAAGCTTGAGTACAATCCTTAGCTTGACTATGAGCACTAAGACAAGTTCCTACAAAGGAACAAATTATTTCCAACACTCTTTTATCCTACAGTCCCAATGGAAGAGCTAAGATCTTGAACCGTGTTAATAATTTCTATGATTCCTCGTGAATTATATCGATAGTATAAATATTTCTCGTAAATGTGGTTTACAATCATATCATAAATGCTACACAATATTTCCATCATGCACCATTCTCTACCACATTAGATCTAGGATAAAAGAGCTTTCTTTCTTGTACTATAATTTTAGTGCATTGAAGACAAGCACCTAACTCTTTGTTTGGCACAGACTAGATATCCTTCCAACTTTTTGGAGAACACAACAAGGAGGAAAATTCATGAGAAGGTTCAAAGGAGTAGATGTCTTGTCCTTCTAGATCTTATGTGCTTGACATTGATGCAACACACTTCCACCGTCAATGTTTCCTTGCACCTGCCAACATCACCTCACTTATAGCCTTTTTTCAAGGTTCTTCATGAACCTCCATCTATGTTTTTTATGATCATTTACCATGTTAAGACATATATATTGCATGCTTTATTCACAATAAATCCCTAACAATAAAAGGACTCCATAGATCTCAAGTGAGGAACTCAAGTGCATAAATAATTCCTCAAAACAACCATGCTAACCCACAACGACCATTCCAATAAATCCTTAAGTGGCACACATTGACATATTCAAGAATGACTTCAGAATAGTCACCCTAGTGAGCCTTAGAGTTTTTTTGGGATTTTTATTGTATTTATTCTACGCCTCTTCTCTCAAAACCCTACAGCTTGAACAAAACCTTAACTTGTATGTTTGCTTGCTAGATATTGCTAATAGTAACTACTTATGAATGGTGAATATCTTATGTTAGGATATCTTATATCTTAATTGTGTTTTGTTTCCATAGTTAGCTTCTTAGTCTTGTTCATGCTTGTCTGATTAGTCATTTGCTTAGGTCTAGTTGATAATTACTAGTATGGATGGTTACTTAATCTATGAATTTGTTAAATGGTTTGCAAATTAGTTATCTTGCCCTAATTTCTAGTGACCCTATACATAATTAAACCTTTACTCACTTGCATGCCCCCTATCTTAATTAACAAAAATTGACATGAACCCTAAAAATCCTAACCCCAAACCTATAGAACCTAGAGCTCTAGTCTCTTGAACCATCATCATGGATTGACCCTAAATTGCATATTCATCCATGTTGTAGGCTCATGTTTGACTTGGTTTTACATATAGATTAGACATGTCACTTTGTCTATTGTTTAAATTGGGTTCTTCTAGTTTTAGGTTGTTCTATTTTTTGATGTAAATTCTTCTTTCCATGGTATGTTGAATTCAAATGGTCAATCTACTATCTTTCTCCACCACTTGGTGCTTTCCATGAGTGCACCGGGCCTCAAAGCATTGAATAATGTCCCACATCAACATTCTGCTAAATGCACAACATCAGTCATTGTAGTCACTTCAAGCATCTAAGCAACTAGCACTGAATTTGCATTGCTTGCAGCATCCCATCGTGTTATCACATTGATGAATCCTTAACCATTTATTAAGACTCTACATTGGTCGTTCCTTCCATTTTCCCATGGGGTGCAACAACCAATGTTCATTTTCTTCGTCCATTGCTAATAGTTGTCGGAAGCCCTATCTTGGCCAATGCCTCATGTCAGACCTCCGTAGTAGAAAACCCACATCACAAGAAGCCACTTCACTTGTCACATCCAATGTGATAATATGTCTTGCCTTGGTTTCTTATCTAATGATGAGTGATGCAATGAGTAGACTCTTGCCACCTTAAAATCATAATCCTCACTTATAAATATCCACCCCAACCTCCTTTTGGGAGGAATCTCATTTAGGGTTGTAGAAGCAAAGGTAAAACTACTCAAATGTTTGAGGTTCGTCCCCGTTCCCAATTCACCATCTTCACTAGCACCAATATAGGTCCTCCATGAGTTGACCTCAAGAGAGGATATCCTTGTGACTGTCCTTCACCATATCCACTGCCACTAAGATCCATCATGAGAACTCCTTTTGAAATCTGGTTGGAGACAAAGAAAAGAGAAGACAAAGAAGAAGGTTGATTATAACATTTATCCTAGGTGTCTTCCTCCTTGTACACTGGATATATCCCATCATTTGGCACAAACAATATCACTCACATAACAATGGTATGCATTTCTTATATGCTTAAGTATGATGTCTATATCATTCCTTTCCCTTGTTGATCTTGCTATTGCGACAAGGAGCGAGTAGCTCCCGTGCTAGGTTGTAGGGAGTATCCCTTATACTTGTTCTTTGTTATTTCCATTTATTCTTCACTAGATGAACAATTTTTACTATTTGAACAATTGTTTAATGATTTCAATCGTTATTTGGGTGACAATTTTGCATGTGCATCTAATCTTGGGTATAAAGAACTCTGAACCCATGAATTATGATACCATTTTATTCTTGTTAATCCCATAATGAGAATTTCATACAGATGATTTCTTAGGCAATGGATATGTGGCAACACATCCCACTATCACATAGACAGTGAGGTGTTACGTGAAAATGTGCGGAAAACACCATAACCACAGATTACTAAAACATGGGTTAATTAAAACCGATTGCGGAAAGCTGATAAACTGAGAAACCATAACATATAAGTCCTTGTCCTGTAAGGAAACATGTTATATAAACAGCTTAGAGGAACAACTGCCTAACCATCACGTGAGTTCATCACCTGTTTATATATATATATCTATATATATATATATATATAAAGGCCCACATCCAGCCAACAACAGGATATACAAAACATCAACAGCTATACATCGTGAAACAATGTCAAAACACCTCCAAGGACCTGAGAGTACAGGGATGACTCTAGACTCTACTACAAAACACCAAAACAGCAACATATCCATCTGTTGCCTTCTACTGCTCATCTAGCTGCTCAGCCGCAACTCCGCGACCACCACCACGTCTAGCTCGAACACTTGAAAACTAGCGGGGTGAGACAATCGAACATTGTCCCAGCGAGAAACATAACTCCCCACCGAAACTATAAAACCATAAGGATAAAGAAACATTAGAAGATAAATAGTAAAACATAGAATAATAACAGTCTATACCGCAGGGCTATTCATACCATCAAGCTTACCAGGCTGTATGGAAGACATATCATCAACTATCTCTTTATGGAACATAAGATTATAAGATCTTATCTCATAACATGAGAAACATATAGGTAGTTGTATGTATAACAAGGTTAACTACGCAAGCAAGGCCTCAACCAATGTTCCGTGTTTTTCCTTAAGCAATAAATATTATGCGGCTGGATTATGTATTTTTATGCCCTAAGGAAGTGAACCGTACCGTTCAAATCCAACCTTCGGCTGTGAAACCCATAACCGGTGCCATACAAGGTCAATGGAAGAGCCAGACTCCACGACCTCCCACCTCGTGGTCAGTACACGAGTACAACACAAGCAGGACCACAGTCTCATGCTTAAGTGGCCTCAGCCACAGGGTCAGCTCCATAGGCTACCCATCCTCTAGCCCACCTCGGTATAGGTCACGATGCTAGTATATCTGAGCCACGAGCCTATTCACCGTGCTCTGAGCCATGAACGCATTCATGCTCCACATATCACATATCCTGAGCCATGGGCCTGTTCACCATGCTCTTCACATACCCCGAGTCTGCAACCAAATCTACACTTGAATCCTCACTATTTTAGGCTAGGAGAAACCTCGCATATTCAAAAATATGTGCTCCAGGTTAACCTGTAAGAGAACCCGTTTCACCATCACCAACTCCTGACGATGATGGATCTATGGCCAGGGCAACTACATGATATTTTCCACTGTGATTAATTAATATCTTTTATATGGATTGCAAGATTCAACCAAGTTATATAACATGTAAACTATATATAGTAAATAAACAACATAAAACTCAATGTTATGCTTTTATTGTAATCACATCATCCCGATCCATCACAAGGATCCAGCAGTACATGTTATCACTTGGCCTCTTACCAAACATCTAGATCCATCTCAAGGATCATCACATACCATGGAATCTCAATCCCTCATCATATAGTGCCACTGCCTCTTCAAGGCTTACATCATCATCATGGGATAGCAATCCCCAAGTACTATTTAGCCAAACACATCATACATGTTATCTCATCATCAAGAGTAACTATTCAAGCATTGTTACTCATCATATATTCCTTATAGCCTTTTACTTGGCTAATCATCACCTGCATGGTTAGTGTACACAATAATCGTAGGCTTTTACAAAAGATCATGCTATCAATATAGGGTGACATTAAAGATTCTATACTTTATCAATCTGATGATCATATGCATAAGACAAATCATTAAGCAAACCATTTTATATGCTTATCATTATCTCAACATTATACAAATAGTCAAGGTGGTCACATTCATATGTGTAGCCATGCTAAGTTAAGAGGACAAACATTACCATAATAAATACCATTAAGCATGCAAGGAGTCACCATCGTGTTAAACAAGAACATATACAACAAAACTGTTTTCCAAGATAAGCAGAACCCTCACTAAAACGTCACAAACCCTCACTAAAAGGCTGTATCGGGCATGGCTCATTCTATCGGCCAACTCATAACGACCGACACAAGAAGGCAACCTACAACGCTGTGTTACCACCAAGGCAACCAAGCGTGAAACTAAGCAATGCCGCGTCAGGTATCGCGCACTAGGTCTATCGGGCAACGGCCAAGGGCCTGCCGTGCAACTAAGCATGACGGGCGACAGGGTGTCTTGCAACGCCCGTTAGGGCTATCGGCCGACACACCCAGACTTAGGGTGATGCCTGTCACATGACCATTAGCAACGCACAACGACACCAACCCACAACTACAACAGATGCATGTCGAGCTAGGTACTCTACAGGGGGTATCATCCAGAGGTGCAACACAAGCCACCATCAAAGGACATGTCGTCCAGCTCACCAAACTAGGGCCTAATGGCCGTCACATGGCAAGGTGATGGTGTGACGCCCGCCACAGAGACCGGGTATCGTCCACCACTAGCACTTCATGTGTCGCTTAAAGGTCTAGGTCAAGAGGGCTGTCGGAAGCACCTCCCCAAGCCCATAACGACCAAGGTACCACTCACAAGATCACCATCTACCTCAACCACAAGGATACCCAAAACACTAGAGAGAGAGTCACCATCATCACCAAGCTCACCCTTCTAGTCCATGGTGAGAGGAGAGTGTTGCACAAGCAACTAGAACACAAGCTCACCTCTCAACTTAAATGAGAGAGGAGTGTTGCTCATGATGCTAGGACTCAAGCTCACCCCTCAAGACCTAGGAGAGAAGAGAGTATTTCTCACCAAGGAACCCTAGAACACATGGTTCGGCCAACAAGAACAACTAGGCAAGAAACAAAGATAGCAACATATAAGAACATGAAAGGAGGTAGTATAGTTAGGGTTATGAGTTATGCAACCCACCTTAAGCAAGCTCCAAGCTCCAAGGAAGAAGAAGCTCCAAGGAAGGATCGGCCACCAAGCTAGCTCCTCCAAGGGTGTCATCCACCAAGCTTGCAAGGGAGAAGGGTATCGTGCACCAAGGTAGAGGAGAAAACCAAGAGAATAAAGGACCCCTAGCAAGAGGAAAAGAACACATATATAGAAGGGGATGGAGGAGAAAACAAGGTAGAACTAAGCAAGGTGTCACCCACCTAGGGACACTTTTCCTAGTACACGAGCCACCAAACTAGAGAACCCTAAACACATGTCCAAGGTCATTGCTACATGCAAGCATCAAGCACCAAGTGTCCACTAGTGGTGACACAAACAAGGTCAAAGCTTGGTCAAAGGTCATGGGCGACACACCTCATGGGCGACACACCCCATGGGCGACACACCCCATGGGCGACACACTCCCTTCTTGGCCGATACAAACACTCCTGGCCGACACAAGGGTCCAACCAACCAAAGGCAAGGCACCTCAAGGCCCAAAAAGCTCAACCAAGCCCAACAGAACTCCAAGCAACGAGCCCAAGCCTTCCTCTCTACACTAGAGGAATAAAAGAGAGAGAGGAACACCTCACAAGGTGGCAAACTTGCCCACAAACCCTAGACTTGGGTTAATTGCAAGTAGCACCTTCAACTCTCAATAAAGCACAACCAAACCCTAATCACTACTAAAGGTGATTAGCAAGCACCAAAGCATCAAGGTTAAGCAAAACAAACAGGCTAAACCCTAAATGAAGGTCAGGGTCCTTATAGGATATATGATCCCTAGGTAACATGAAAATGATACTTGAGTGATATCTATCTATGCATAATCCTCATTCTTTAATTTACCCAACCTCAATGGTTATTTGTTCATTCGTGTGATGAATGCAATGAGAAAGTGAACATAGGTAGAAGTTTTGAAATTCCTCCACTATGATGTTTCCATCCATTAAAGTTTTACCTTGATTTGTCCCTTGGATACTTATAGTCTTTGTTTCATTAAACAAATGAAACTTTTCTAATAAACACTATTTCTAGTTTGGTTAGATATATTAGTACAATTTTTATAGAGTTTGTACCATGGTATTCGGTCCAAACTATATTGTGATCAGATCCATCTGTTTGAGGGTGAACTATTGTATCTATTGTTAAGGTAACACTAGGATATCCATCATTGAATTTGAGATATCATAAAAGTCACATCAAAAACCTATAGTGACTAAGTCAAGCTTCATCAAGGAAATAGTCAAGTCCATCATTCCATCTAAAATTCTAATCAGTCCTCCCAATGCACTAAGCCTAGTCCTACATATAGGTTGCATTTTAACATACAAAAGGATCAGGATTGGAAGTAAAAACTAGGTTCCTAATAGTGAGATTTAGATCTTTAGTTAAATGGTACCGCCTCTTCTTTTTGGCAATTTCAAATGTGTGGTGTACAGGTAGATGGAAGGATCTACCATAATAGGCTACTGTAAGGCTTCCTTGTGGAAGGTTTAAAAACTATATATCCTTCTCCATTCTATAAAGATTTTGCATTAAAATAAATACTAAATATAACCTTAAACTCCTATCTTAGTGGAGGTATTTTCTTTGGAGCATGTGAATGTAATTTAAGTGCTTCCAGGGTCCTCTTGGGGCATCTCACCCTTTCCATTGGGAGGGACTTTGATTCCCATTTCAAGTGCACCAATCTTGGTGGAATGCATTTTGGTGTCATGTGATTAGTATGAAATATGAGTACTAAAATCACAGTAATGAAGACTAGATCATATGACATAAAAAATATTTATATTTCCAAATAAGGTGCACTAGGACTCAAACCATGAATGCACCATGATTCTATAGCATGTACAACACAAGAATTCAAACTATGCATTAGGATTTATATGCAAGCACATCAATATTCAATTTGTGAATGGACAAAAGTTCAAGATGGGATATGCACTATGATTGAGAACATGCATGCACTGTGATTAAAATCTTGTGTCTTCATGATTGTGTAGTAGTTTTATCGAATACAGATCATGTGTACACCGTGATTTAGTAATAGGGGACACCAAAATTTTGATGTGGATGGGTAAGGATTCAAATGATGTTTGCACTAGAATTAAGATATTATGCACCCAGACATGATTACACTAGGATTCAAATTTTGGTGCATCTAAATCCCTATGTGAGTGCACCAGGATTCCAATAGTGTGCAATAGTATTCAATTGTGAGTACACTAAGAAATTAATGTAGTTACAAAAGTTTTAGACTAGGATTCAATTGGAGGTGGTGCATGAGAATTCAAATGCAAATGCACCCTGTTCAAATGCAAAAGTATGATGATTCAAGTTTAAGTAGCATTTCCACAAATATTTGAGCAATTGGGATGAGTTTAAATTTAAATAACTATTGAGCACCGTGGGTCATGAAATTAAAATAACTAACAGTGAATCCAGACTCTCCGCTATGTGATCCAGATAGTATTTATGAATTTTTGAGAAAACACCATCTGAAATGTAGGTCCTCATATTGCAACTCCTACTTTGGTTCATTCACATTGAAATAATGCTCTTGTGAAAAATATGTATTCAATAATATGCTCTCATGTTTTTATACTAAAAGAGAAATAATTATTCCATCATTTATCTTCTACATATGATAGGGCACTTCTTATAATAAATCCTATAAGAACTCATAGATTTTTGATATAGTGTGGACATTACTCTCACCTTGTTTTTCTTGGGGAGGAGGTGGAATTAGAGAGGAATGAGAAAATGATGAGTGATTGGTGTTCTTACAAAAATAGTATATGAATGGTCTTATATTTACCCTTTATCTTCAAAAACCAAGTACATTCTAAATTTTCTATATCCATCTTCTATGCCCACCTTTATGCTCACCGCCCACAACATTTATTTCCTCGATTTATATGCTTGACACCAATGCAACACACTACCACCGTCAATGTTTCCTTGCAACTGCCAATATCACCTTGCTTAGAGAATTTTTTCAAGGTTCTCCATGGACCTCCATTTGTATTTTTTATGCTCATTTACCATATTAAGACATCTATACTGCATGCTTTATTCACAATAAATCCCTACCAGTCAAAGGATTCCATAGATCTCAAGTGAATAAATCAAGTGCATAAAGAATCCTTCAGAACAACAATGCTAACCCACAACGGCCATTCTAATAAGCCCCCAAGTGGCACACATTGACAATATCAAAAATGACTTCAGAATAGTCACCCCTGTGAGCCTTAGAGTGAGGGTTTTGTTGGGAAAACTTTTGTATTTATTCTACGCCCCCTTCTCTCAAAACCCTACAACTTGAACAAAACCTTAACTTGCATGTTTGCTTGCTAGATATTTCTAATAGTAACTACTTGTGAATGGTGAATAACTTGTGTTGGGATAGCTTATATCTTAATTGTGTTTTGTTTCCATAGTTAGATTCTTAGTCTAGTTCATGCTTGTTTGATTAGTCACTTGCTTAGGTCTTATTGATAATTACTAGTATAGGATGGCTACTTGATCTATGAATTTGTTAAATGGTTTGCAAATTAGTTGGGTTGTCCTAATTTCTAGTGAACCTATACATAATTCAACCTTTACTCACTTTCATGCCCCCTATCTTAATTAACAAAAATTGACATGAACCCTAAAAAATCCCAACTAAAAACCTATAGAACCTAGGGCTCTAGTCTCTTGAACCATCACTGTGGATTGACCCTGAATTGACACTCTTCTACAATCTTGTGCCCCTACGCTTATATATCTATTATATTAGAGTGTGCGAATGGGGTACTTTTGTAATCCAAAGGCCTTCACGCATCACATATTCATCCATGTTGTAGTCTAATGTTTCACTTGGTTTTACATATATATATTCTACATCTTACCCTAGATATTGTTCAAATTGGGTTCTTCTAGTTTTAGGTTGTTTTGTTGTTTTTTGATGTAAATTCTTCTTTCCATGGTAGGTTGAACTTAAATGGTCAATCTAGTGTCTTTCTCCACCACTTGGTGCTTTCCATGAGTGCATCAGGACTCAAAGTATTGACCAATGTCCATCATCAACATTTTGTCAAATGCATTACATCAGTCATAGCACGTCACTGCCAACATCTAAGCAACAAGCACTAAATTTGCATTACTTGCAACATCCCATTGTGTTATCACATTGATCAGTTCCCAACCATTGATTGAGACTCTACATTGATCATTCTTTCCATTTCCACATGGGGTGCAACAACCAATGCTCATTTGCTTTGTCCATCGCTAATAGTTGTCATAAGCCCTATCTTGGCACAATGCCTCATGTTAGATCTCCATAGTAGAAAACCCACATCAAGAGAAGCCACTTCACTTGTCACATCCTATGTGATAATATGGCTTGCCTTGGTTACTTATCAAGCGATTACTAATGTGACGAGTAGAATATTTCCACCTCAAAATCATAATCCTCACTTATAAATATCCACCCTAGTCTCCTTTTTAGAGGAATCTCATTTAGGGTTGTAGACATAAAGGTGCAACTACTCAAATGCTTGAGGTTGGTCCTCGATCCAATTCACCATCGTCACTGACACCAATATATGTCCTCCATGGGTAGGCCTCAAGAGAGGCTACCTTTGTGACCGTCCTTCACCATATCCACCGGCACTAAGATCCATCATGAAAACTCCTTTTGAGATTTGGTTGGAGACAAGGAAAAGAGAAGACAAAGAAGAAGGTTGATGCTGACATTCCTCCTAGGTGTCTTCCTCCTTGTATGTTGAATATCTCCCATCTTTTGGCACAAAGAATATCACTCACATAACAATGGTATGTATTTCTTATATGCTCAATTATGATGGTCATATCGTTCCTTTGCCTTATTGATCTTGCTATTGCGATGAGGAGCGAGTAGTTCTCACACTAGGTTGTAGGGAGTCTCCCTTCTACTTGTGATTTATTCTTTCCATTTTGTTTTCACTATATGAACCCATTTTTACTATTTGAACAATTGTTTAATGATTGCAATCATTGTTTGGACAACAATTTTCCATGTGTATCTAATCTTGGGTATAAAAAACTCTGAACCCATGATTCACGATACCATTTTATTCTTGTTATCCCCTAATGAGAATTTCATAAGGGTGATTTCTTAGGCAATGGATATATGGTCCCTAAGATTATGCTTGAGTGATATCTATCCATGCATAATCCTCATTCTTGAACTTACCCAACCTCAATGGTTGTTTGTTCATTCTTATTATAAAGCAATGAGAAAATGAACATAGGTAGAAATTATGAAATTCCTCCACTATGGTGTTTCTATCCATTAAAGTTTAACCTTGATTTGTCCCTTTGACACTTATAATCTTTGTTTCATTTACCAAATGAAACCTTTCTAATAAATGATATTTCTAGTTTGGGTAGATAGATTAGTACGAATCTTATAAAAGTTGTACCATGGTGTTCGGTCCAAACTGTATTGTGACAAGATCCATCTATTTGCGGGTGAACTATTGTATCTATTGTTAAGGTAACAATAGGATTTCCATCATTGAATTTGAGATATCATACACGTCACATAAAAAACCTACATTGACTAAGTCGAGCTTTATTAAGGAAATAGTCAAGTTCATTATTTCCCTCTGAAACCCTAATTAGTCCTCCCAATCCACTAAGCCTAGTCCTGCATATATGTTGCATTTCAACATATGGAACGATCAGGATTGGAAGTAAAACTAGGTTCCTAATAGTGAGATTTAGATCTTCAATTAAATGGTTCAACCTCTTCTTCCGGTAGCTTCAAATGCATGGTGTTCAGGTCGATGGAATGCTCTATCATAATCAACTATTGTGAGGCTTCCTTGCGTTAGGTTTAAAAATTGTATCTCCTTCTCCATTCTATAAAGATTTTCTATTAAAATGAATATAAATATAGCCTTAAACTCCTTATAGCTTAGTGGAGGGCTTTTCTTTGGAGCATGTGAATGTAATTTCAGTGTTGTCAGGGTCCTCTTGAGGCATCTCACACTTTCCATTAGGAGGAACTTGGGTTCCCAATTCAAAGGCCCCAATCTTGGTGGAATGCATCTTTGATAGCATGTGTTTGGTATGAGATATGAGTACTGAAATAACAGTTATGAAGGCATGATCATATGACATAAGAATATTTATGGGATTAAGAGAGAAATTTTTCTCCCCTCTCTCCCATGCCTATGGTGGAGGTCAAATGCCCGGGAGGGTGGTAAATAAAGACGACAACTGAGATTCAAACCCGAGCCCCTTCATGAGGAGACACCGTGCTTGACCACTTGAGCCATTCCTTGTCGGCGACATAAGAATATTTATGTTTTCCAATAAGGTGCACTAGGACTCTAACCATGAGTGCACCATGATTCTATAGTATGTGCAACATAAGAATTCAAACTAAACATTATGAGTTATATGCAAGCACACTATTATCCAATTTGTAAATGCACCAAAGTTCAAGATGAGATATGCACTATGATTGAGACGATGCATGCACCGTGATTAAAATATTGAGTCTTCATGATTGTGTAGCAAGTTTATCAAAGATGGATCATGTGTACAACATGATTTAGTAATTTGGGACACCAAAATTTTGATGTGGATGAGTAAGGATTCAAATGATGTTTGCACTAGAATCAAGATATTATGCACCTAAACATGCTCGCACTAGGATTCAAATTTTGGTGCATCCAGATCCCTATGCGAGTGCACCATGATTCAAATAGTGCATGCAATAGGATTCAATTGTGTGTGCACCAAGAAGTTAATGTAGTTACAATGGTTTTAGACTAGGATTTAATGGCAGGTGGTGCATGATAATTCAAATGCAGATGCACCCTGCTCGAATGCAGATGTATGGTGATTCGAGTTTGTGCAACGTTTCCACAAATATTTGAGCACTTGGGGTGAGTTTTTAGAAGTTGGGCGTAAGATGAGAACTCTTGCGCGGGTCATGAAATTTAAATAACATACATTAGATCCAAACTCTCCGCTATGTGGTCCAGATAGTACAAATTGTTGAGAAAACATCCTCTCAGATGTAGTTCCTTATACCGATGGTGACAATTATGACTCCTACTTTCATTAATCCACCTTGAAATAATGCTTTTATCAAAAACAATTATTCAATAATATGTTCTCATATTTTAATACTAAAAAAGATACAATTATTATGTCATTTATCGTCTACATACTTGGTAACCGACACACTTATTATAGGACGCGTCTTATAATGAATCTTATAAGAACCAATAGATTTTCCTTATAGCATATACATTGATTTTCACCTAATTTTTCTTGGAATGGGGGTGGGGTTGGAGAGAAATGAGAAAATGATGCTTCTTATTGCTGTTTTTATGGAAAGAGTATATGACTCGTCCTATACTACAATTACCCACTACCTTCAACAAACCCAATATATTTCAAATTTATATGCCCATCTTCTATTCCCACTACCCACAACATCTGATTCCTTGATTTATTGATCCCATTACGGGGGTAACCAGTAGTATAGGACACGTCCTATATTTATTCTATAAGACAGCCAATCAAAATACTTTATTACTTTTTCAATTTTCTTCAAAATCTAACTTCCTAAAAAAAATAAGGACAGAAAAACGTCACATGTATACTATAACATGTATACTATAACGAAACACTAGTGATTCTACCAAATTTATATAGAACACTTCCTATATGGGCATTGCGGGGTGTACCGTCGTGATTTGCTGGACACATTTAAGGGTAAAAAACCAAAACAGCACATTTTAATACAAATATGTACTGAAATAGCACCAAAGTCATCTTAATTCCGGGAATAGCTCACTTTTTGGGAAAAAAAGGAAAGCGCCAAAAAAATGACGTTTTATATAGGAAAAGTACTAAAAAATGGCGTTTTAAAGAGAAGCGCCAAAAAAATGGCGTCTTAAAGCTGGAAAGCGTAAAAAAAAATAGTTGTATGCGAGGATTGGCCGTATGTGAGGAAATGGGAAGCTGATACGATGGCTTACATTAGGGAGCTAACTCTGAGCATGCCGCCATCAGCTACTACTGAAGACAATAATAGCAAGAACGATCACAGAAGCTCCCTGCGCTGCGATCTCAACCACAGCGTGCCCGCTGTAGTGTTCTCGACCGGTGGGTACCAAGGTAACTTCTTTCACGAGCTGGTCGACGTCCTCACGCCGTTGTTCATCGCGTCTCACCACTACGGCGGACAAGTTCAGTTCCTCATCGTGGACTTCAAGCCATGGTGGGTGAAGAAATACAGGGCCATCATCAAGCGGCTGTCGTGGAGAAATACAGGGCCATCTCAGGGCAAACCCGCCGGGGAAGAAGGCGAAACTACTAACAGCAGCGAAGCTGAAGGTGACAAAACAGAGTTAGAAAGTAAACCTGAAGAGGAGAATTCAGTATCAAACTCTGATACTGGATCTGTTACTGAAGACCCCCAAGAAGAAAACAATGACTCATCGAGTGATGGTCATTCAGCATCGAAATTAGAAGATGAAGATTCGGATAGCACGACACCTAGTCCTCACACTCAGCTTGTGCATGAATCTCGGAGAAGAGAAGAGTTCTGATCTTATTGAATTTTGATCTTTTCCTTGAGTGTTTGTTCATCCACGAATTTTGATGGTTCTACCTGTATCCACCGGGAAATAGGCAAAACGTTGCGGTGTTTATAGTTAGCTAGCATAATTAATACGTGCTCCACAATTCGATTGCCCTAGTTATAACGTCTTCTGGGCCATTAGTTTTGCCTATTTCCGGGACATGTAGTGCAATTTTTTTAGGCACTTTCCAGCTTTAAAACGCCATTTTTTTGGCGCTTTCTCAACGCCATTTTTTTGGCGCTTTTCCTATAAAACGCTATTTTTTGGCGCTTTTCTTTTAAAACGTCATTTGTTTGGCGCTTTTGATCCCGCAGTCTATAAAACGCCAAAATTATTGGCGCTTTCCCCCAGAAAGTGGACTATTCAGTACTATTTCAGTACATATTTTTATTAAAGCGTACTATTTTGATTTTTTATCCCACATTTAATACCCTTTCAAACATCTCTACACTCTGCCCCCATCAATGCTTCATCTCTAAAACAGCTCTACAAAGAGCGAGGCGTGCTCTTTCTTGAGGACGACCATCACATCCACTCCTCCATCCCCAGCGCAGGACGGCAGGAAAATGGATAAGCCTTCTATTATAGGCAGTCCTGGCGGCATCAACCCACAAGGCCGGCATCCTCCAAGGTCGAGCATGTGAGAATCTAGCCCCAACCAGCTGTCAACTTCCATGTCCGGGCAAAGCACGTCCCTAGCCACTGGCACTGACGACACAAGATCAGTTGGGGCCGGTGAACGATCACCTGCCCTCACCATTTCTCCGAAAATGATGAACGAGCGGAAGTATGCGCCATCGAGTTTTGCCACAGCGTCCTGGATCACCCGGACAACCTGGCTGTAACTCGCGGCAAGGAGGTCCCCAACTGTCATGGTGGGGAAGGCCCAAAGGACCATATTACCGAAGTAGGAATCCTGGATGACTGGGTCCGGCAACCTCTTACGGCCATCCACCGCTACTTGAACTCGCGTGCTGACTAACGGACTAAGGCGCCGTGCGACAGTGACGTTCTTCCACAGATGGGCGAGGATACACTGGAAGGTGCTGCACGACGGCGATGGGTAGCCAGTGCCGCTGGTGCCAGTGAGCACGTTGGCTTTCAGGAGTAAGATAAGGTTCTTGGAATAGTGGACGTGGACATTGACCATAGTGGCGATGGATGCTTCCACAGCGACCAGGTCATTATGCTTCCTTTTGCCGCCTTTGCAGCTGATAAACTCGGTCTGGTCATGCCGGAACAAACATCTCGGAGGGTTCCCAAAGACAGTACTCAACTTTCTACGTGGATGCATAATATTTGCACTAGAATTAAGATATTATGCACCCAAACATGCTTGCACTAGGATTCAAATTTTGGTTCATCTAGATTCTTGTGTGAGTGTACCAAGGATGCAATTGTGAGTGCACCAAGAAATTAATGCAGTTACAATAGTTTTAGACTAGGATTTAATGGCAGGTAGTGCATGAGAATTCAAATGTAGATGAACTCTGCTCGAATGCAGATGTATATTGATTCGAATTTGTGCCGTGTTTCCACAAATATATGAGCAGTTGGGACGAGTTTATAGAAGTTGGGCACAAGGTAAGAACTCTTGCGCGGGTCATGAAATTTAAATAATTGACATTAGATCCAAATTCTCCGCCAGATCGTATGAATCGTTGAGAAAACATCCTCTCAAATTTATGTCTTCATACCACCTTGAAATAATGCTTTAGCGAAAATATATATTCAATAATATGCTCTCATATTTTTTATACTACAAATAAAATAATTATTCCATCATTTATCGTCTACATACTTATACTTAATAACCGACACTTATTATAGGACGCATCTTATAATAAATCCTATAAGAATCGATAGATTTTTCGTTATAGCATAAACATTACTTTCACCTTATTTTTCTTGGGGAGGGGGTAGGGTTGGAGAGGAATAAGAAAATGATGCTGCATTGTGATTGGTATTTTTATGAAAAGAGTATATGACTCGTCCTATACTTTACTCTCTACCTTAAACAACCCATTACATTTCAAATTTTAACATATGCGTTGGTCAGATGGGGTGGGCCATCATTTGCTAGGTCTTTGAGTGCCCATCATAACACGTGGTTAGTAAACTAAGTTGAGACTCTACTTTGATTTGGTGATGTGGCACATCTAGAGAGTAATCAACTTCCCTCCGAGTCACATGCAATATCCATCATTGATGGTTCATCCATGTCTATTGATTTAGACTCCTGGCCCAAACCAACCCATTCCATTAACTGGTCTTGTATGGCGCGCCTTCGAGTTTTACCCGTCTTCCCAAACTGGTAGTATAGGACGCGTCCTATAGAAATTTTATAAAACAACCAATCACAATGCAACTTTTCCTTCTCACTCTTTTTTAAAACCCAACCTCCTAAATAAACTAGGAGAGAGAAAGGTAAAAGATGTTCTATAACTAAATCATATGAGATCCTACCAAATTTCACAGGCGTCGCCATCTTCAACGCCCATTTCGCACAACATTTGATGACGACGTGTACGGCCGTGAATTGCTGGACATATTAAATACCTATTTAAACGTCTGTACACTGTGCCCCCATTAATGTTTCATCTATAAACAACTCCACGAAAAACGAGGCGTGATCTTTCTTTAGGACGACAGTCACATCCACTCCTCCGTCCCCAGCGCAAGACCAGTCCAAATCTGCTGTGACGAGAACCTGTTCCACATCCTGTTGCAGGAAATCTTGACCACTCATCTATCATAAAACGCCCCCTTAAAAAAATTAGTTTGGTGTTTCTACCGTCTCGATTAATTGTAACATGCCTGCAACAGGCTGCTCGGAACAGGGAAATTGATCCCGCGCAAGACGGCTGGAAAATGGAGAAGCCTTCAATAGGCAATCCTGGTGGCATCACCCCACAAGGCCGGCATCTTCCAAAGTCGAGCATGTGAAAATCTAGCCCCAACCAACTGTCAACTTCCATATCCAGACAAAGCACGTCCCCAGCCACTGGCACCGACGACACAAGATCAATTGCGGCCGGTGAACGATCACCTGTCCTCACCATTTCTCCGAAACTAATGAACGAGCGCAAATATGCGTCATCGAGTTTTGCCACAGCGTCCTGGATCACCCAGACAACTTGGCTGTAACTCGCCGCAAGGAGGTCCCCAACTGTCATGGTGGGGAAGGCCCAAAGGACCATGTTCCCGAAGTAGGAAGCTGGGATGACTGGGTCTCGCAACCTCTTACGCCCGTCCACCGCGACTTGAACTCGCGTGCTGACTAACGGGCTAAGGCGCCGTGCCGCGGTGAGGTTCTTCCAGAGATGGGCAAGGATACACTGGAAGGTGCTGCACGACGGTGATGGGTAGCCAGTGCCGCCGCTGCCAGTGAGCACGTTAGCTTTCAGGAGTAAGATAAGGTTCTTGGAATAGTGGACGCGGACATTGACCATAGTGGCGATGGATGCTTCCACAGTGACCAGATCATTGTGCTTCTTCTTGTCATCTTTACTGGTGATAAACTCAGTCTGGTCATGCCGGAACAAACATCTCGGAGGGTTCCCAAAGACAGTACTCAACTTTCTACGGTCTTGGAGCACCTCTAGGTCAGCCGCTGATCGACCTCACTCTGGCACTTCTACAAGCTTGCCATCTGGCGTTGCATGGAATTCAAAGCTCCAGGGCTGGGAAGTGCGTCCTGCGCCAGCCGGCTGATGATAATGTCCTGTCTTTTTATGTAGGTGAAAAGCTGACCAACCAAGTTAGGTTGCGTAATTGTTGGATGACTGCTATTTTTAATATCTGAACTCTAGTTTGCATGTTTGGATCGCGTTTCGCTTAGCTACCGAATCGTATTTTCCTATCGCAACAACTTCGAGAGATGTGTTGTGGCTCTAGTGTTTGGTCCAATTCTGGAGTATGAGAGTGCCTGGAATGGAGTTGTTTCAGTAACATTCCACTCTAACTTAAAGTTCAGCAACCTCGAGAGGGGTGTTGATGCTTGGTTAGAGGTATCCGCTCTGAGAGGAGGGGTACATGATGTTCCTGCTACGGCTTGTTTTACCAAAGTTTATCCTTCGCACCTTGCTTTAGCTCTAGTTTGATCTTTCTGTTTCTGTTGCATGATAACCCCTAAAAACTGCTAAATGACTAAAACCTTAAATCTTTCTTGTAGCTTCAGTTGGAGATAGTTTTCTTTGTTTTGTTTGTGACATCTTGTTGTTTCCCCTTTGGGGAATTTACTATCTCTTTGTACCTACCAGAGTGTAGCGTGTCGATTCTGGGTTCTCAACACTACCACCCTTATTCCTGTGTTTGACCCCGTAAACAAAGTTGCGGGGGCCTAGAAGGATTCGAGTTATAAATGTAAAAGTCCGATTAACTTCAAATCCGCCTCCATTTTTAGACGCGCGATTTAGGCCGGTCAACTTTTTGGCATTGTTGCCGGGGACAAGGCAAAATGGTACTGTAGACGAATCTGAATCCACTAACTACACTCCCGTGCCTCAAACTTACATCAGAAGCCGAACGGGCCGTCTGTCCCCACGCGACTAGAAACGATGCGATGGCATGCCCGTCCGCCACGCGGTGATGCCAGGTGAAACATATTGCCAGTCTGCCGCAAGAGAACCGATTCAGCTGGACTTGACAGAGTTCCCCGACGGCCAGCGTAGGCGGCACGAGGCACGCGACGAGGTCTGACAACAGGTCGAGAGGGAAGTGTTCCTTCAAAGCGGCATCAACCCTTGCCTCAATGAGTCGAATACCGTGATCTTTGAGAACGACGCACGGCCAACCGGCGGCGTCGGCTGTAAGGCTGCCGGCAAGGCTGGGGAAGTGGTACAGGGTCCGCGCTAGCGCGTCTGTGATGTCCCGGTTGTCCACGGCTGGAGCACGGAAGAAGTATAAGACAGCAGGGTGATCGTCATGGGTCGCTAAGTCGAAGACGGTGAGGGGGACTAGGGTTTGCAGGTACGGATGAGGCGAGTGGATGTTGGAAGAAGACGGAAGTGGAGGACGAGGTTTCAGAAGTACGTCGTGCAGTATCTCAACGCCGTTAGCTGAATGCAAACTACTCATGACCCTGTTTGAGCAATGCGTATTTCTTCGGTTATCTGATCGAGGAGGATGATTCACAACTCAGGAATGAGAGAACCTTTCAAAAGCGTCCTGTTATTTATAGCAGTTTAGTTGGGCATGAAATTTGCATACCCGCGATGTCGGTCAATAATGGACACATCATTTCCGATATTATTCCAGCACTAACACTACATAAATACTTATAACTTATTACCACACCTAAATCCTACGACGTCCGCTAATTACAGAGACCGACATCTATATTTGAAGACCGGTCAGACACGAGTATCGCTTTTTATTTAGCGTCGGCTTCCAAACATGAACTGACGCCTAAAATAGCCCGGCAAATCTATTTTTTCGAGCGAAAAAAAAATTACCCCACATACGGCGTCGGTTTTTTTACCTAATAACCGACGCCTAACGACGAAAAAAATTACCTCTAAAAGTTTTAATATTGTCATCGATTTTTGTGGAAAAACTGACGCTAATAAGGTTTCGCGCGCCGTCCCCGCAAAATTTTTTAGGGTTAAGATTATTCGACGCTGATGGATATTAGGTTTCGGTTTATGAGAAAATCGACGCCTTTATTAACTTAATAGCCCCCGCGAGAAACAGACTCTTCCCCATTCTCTGTTTCATCGTGAAATTAGCCCCTGAAGCTGCTGTTCCCCTCTCGCCGCCACCGCACCTGTGGTCATGCTCCATCCTGCTCCTGTGGTCGACGCCGCCTACTCCTGTGGTCGTCGCCGCCCCCTGCTCTCTTCTTCCTCTCGGCCGCTGCTCCTCACACCGCCGTCGCCGCCGACAGGGACGATGCTAGCTGCTCTCTTCATCCTCCACACCACTGATAGGTAGGTCGTTGCCGCTGCCCTTGCTTGCTCGTTTTGTTCCCGCTAACATGTATGGCCGTCCTATAGGGACGCCGGAGGTGGCTGAAATATGCCACCTCTTCTTCTTCCTGCTCCCTCCTTACCAAATGGATAAAAGCAAGGCCACGACCGTGGCAAGCCCACACGGTCGTGGCTTTGCTTTTATCCATTTAGTAAGGAGGGAGCAGGAAGAAGAAGATACATTTATAATTGAATACTAATGCTTCACCTAATTCTGTAAATTTTGATGCATGTTGAAATAAGATATTAAAACCCTAATGTGAAAACCCTAATATATATTTCATCATAATCTTGTATTAGCTATATTGTTGAAATCTTGTGATCAATCTATCCAAGATATTAAAACCCTAATGTTAAATATCTAATTTTGTAGTGATGTGTCGCCCTAACATCTACATGAATCCCTATTATATGATGTAGATTGATGATAATGCATGAGCTAGTTTGAAATTTTGAAATCAATTATCAATCTCTCCATCCCTAGGTCATACTAATTTATGTGTAATCTTTATCTTGACGATGAACATGCATGGACACTCGAAATGTTGAAATCAATGTTATAGAATATGACACCTAGATTAAATGATGTTACATGAAACCTAGAATATAAATGATGAAACTAGGATTGTAGGTATTGGAATGACAACATACATGTATTTGTTGGCCTAGAAACCTGTCTAAGATATACTCATTAGGAGTAAATCTTGGATAGTCTCCGGTTTGAGTCTGTTCTTGAACACCTAATCTCACTTAGGATGTAAGTGTATAATGTGTATTGGGTTTTAAGAAAATTTCGGTAGCATTTCCCTGTTTGTTCTCTAAGTACATATGTATTTGGAGAACAATGGGAAAATGTTGTCAAAATTTTCTTGAAAACCTAATACACATTATACACTTACTAGTGATGATATTAGGTGTTCAAGAATGGGATAGGTGGTACACAATTATTATATATAAAAATGACAACACATGTATTTTTTGGCTTAGAAACCCGTCCAAGATATACTCATTAGGAGTAAATCTTAGATAGTCCCCAGTTTGGGACTGTTCTTGAACACTTAATCTCACTTAGGATGTTTTAACCATTAATTATATATAAGACCTTAAACCCTAAAGTTTTAACCATAAACTCTAATATGTTAACCGTAGACCCTAATCTTGTTGTAATATATACTTGTTTTCTCTTTGATCATAGAATAGATAGATCATGGATGTCCATTTGCAATCGATGTACCCCAGAGTTTATTTCTGGTCTTGATTAGTTTATTAGATTTGTCGAGGAACAATGCTTGTTTGCCAATCCGATAGATGTGAAGAATTTGAGGTGGCATGCAGATGTTAAGAAAAATAATGATGAGATCCTACGACATGCGTCTGATTCCCCACAGTGGAAGAAGATTGATCTATTGTACCCTAAATTTGGTGAAGAAGTCAGGAATCTAAGACTTGGGCTTTGTACAGATGGGATGAATCTGTACGGGACATTGAGCAGCCAACATAGTACTTGGCCAGTCATGCTTGTTATATACAATCTTCCTCCCTGACTGTGTATGAAAAATAAGTACATTATGTTGTCGTTGTTGATATCGGGCCCTAAACAACCTAGAAATGATATCGATGTTTATCTTGAACCTCTGATTGATGACTTAAAGAAACTCTGGGGTGAATGTGTGATGACCTATGATGCTTCACGAAGAGAGAGACATTTCGTTTGCATTCTATGTGGTTTTGTACTATTAATGACTTTCCAACATATGGGAATTTGTCTGGATATAGTGTCAAACGAGCTAAAGCGTGTCCTATATGTGAAGAGAACACTGATTCAACAAGACTAAAATATGGCGGCAAAACTGTATATCTTGGCCATCGAAGGTTTCTTCCACAATTGTATATGTATCATAGGAAGCACAAAGCATTCAATAGATGGAATGAGGAACAGAGTACACCTAAACCTATACCATGGGAGGTTGTTTATGAAAGAGTAAAAGACTTTGTCAATGAATTTGGTAAGAGATCACAATGTACTATGGCCACATAGAGTGACAAATCTTTATTCAAGAAGAAGTCAATATTTTGGGATCTTCCTTATTGGAGTTCTTTGATAGTCAGACATTTTATCGATGTCATGCACGTTGAGAAAAATGTCTGTGATAGCGTCATTGGTACTTTGTTGAATATACCAGGTAAGACTAAAGATGGGATAAAATCCAGACTAGACCTATGTGAAATGGGAATAAGGTCAGAATTAACAGAATTATGTGAAATGGGAAATCAGAGAACATACTTACCACCCGCTTGTTACACATTGTCTAGAAAGGAGAAGAAAGCTTTTTGTGAATGCTTGGTAAATGTTAAGGTGCCACATGGTTACTCATCCAACATCCGTAGATTGGTATCAATGAAAGATCCGAAGTTGATAGGTCTTAAATCTCATGATTGTCACACTCTAATGCAACAAATATTGCCCATGGCAATTCGATCTATATTGCCGAAGCATATAACGTTTGCAATCACCAGACTATGTTTCTTTTTCAACAGTCTGTGCAATAAAGGTATTGACCCTGATACTCTCAATAATTTACAAAGAGAAGTGGTTGTTACCCTATGTCAGCTTGAGATGTATTTCCCTCCTACGTTTTTTGATATCACGGTACATCTTGTTGTCCACTTGATTAGGGAAGTGAAATGTTGGGACCAGTTTTCTTACATTGGATGTATCCCTTTGAACGATACATGAGCATTTTTAAAAGTGATGTTCGAAACCGTTATCGGCCTGAAGGCAGTATTATTGAGGGTTATGTGGCGAGAGAGGTTATGGATTTTTACAATGACTTTCTGAGTGGTAATGACACTCCTGTTACTGACAAGAATATTGAGGAGCAGTTTGGCAAAGGAATTTTGGGATTACGGGTGAAAGTAATCATCCGTGAGAAGTTGGAACAAGGTCACTTGTATATTTTACACAACATGGACGAATTGAGTGTTTACATCGAGGAACATACCAATTTCATCAAGAGACAATATCCTCGAGCCAATTCAATGTGGCTTTCTAGAGAGCATAACAAGACATTTATTAAGTGGTTTGAAGATAAAGTCTTACATCAACTATCTCAAACACTAGATGATAATACTGAAACTATCAAATGCCTTGCCTTTAAACCAAAATTGAATGTTATTTCTTATGAAGGGTATGTCATTAATGGATTCACATATTACACAAAGTGTCAAGATGATAAGAGTGTCTTCCAAAATAGTGGGGTCACCCTTCAAGCGTCGACTATACTTTTTGCAAGTGGAAAGGATAAGAGTCCACGTGAAGCTAAAATGTCATATTACGGTGTCATTGAAGACATATGAGAGTTTGACTACATAGATTTCAGAATTCCGTTCTTCAAATGTAATTGGGTTGATAACACCAAAGGAGTTATAGTGGATGAATTGGGTTTCACTTTACTGAACTTTAAAAAGATTGGTGAGAAGGGTGAACTATTCATATTGACATCACAAGAGAAACAAGTATTTTATATCGATGATCCTACAAATGATAAATGATTGGCTATTCTTCATGGTAAAAGATAGTTCATTGAAGATCCTATAGATGAAGAAGAGTACTATGATAAGTATGATGACTCCCGTCCATTCTCAGTTGGATTGCCAACACCACAAAATATTGAAGCTAATGATGACTTGTACATGTGAGGAGATCACAATGAAGGATTGTTAATTGATAAAAGATTGCAATATTAGAGGCATGCATGTTTATATTTTTTTATATGTTTTATTTTTCAATGTTTCATTTGTATATGTGAACTATACAATGTTTTATTATCTTCTAGTTATGTCAAATGCTAAATGTTTGATTTTTTAATGACATTTTCAGATGGCTAAGCATGGGCATGATGACCGTGATGTCCATGATGAGCATGGGCTAAATGTTTGATTTTTTAATGTTTCATGGGCCTCCATTACCATATGGTTGGGTTCGTGTGAGCCCACTATGTATATTCCCCAGTTGGATGGATCTTCCATTGCCATATCCCCACCCAGATTGTGAAATGATTGGTGAGACAGAAGGCGGAGTGATATTGTGGCCCAAAGCGGATGTCGTCTATACTGAAATTGTATGGTAAATTTATATTACGTTAAATTATTAGTGTGTATATATGAGGTCAATTGATCTGAAATTATATATACAGGTTAAAAGGAAGACACCCAGAGCATCTAGGCCTCCACCTCCACCTCCTACATTACCAAGTTGAGTTCCACATGACCTACCTGTCCCATTAGGTCCTAATTGTAGGGGTATGGCAGTATGGTTAGGTGAACATGATATAAATTGCCCTATAAATGTTTCTATAGATGTGGATGTTGCAGGTCAATCATACGAAAACAAACTATTTATACAAGATATTTTGGAGTTGTTTCGCTATATTGGCTGAATACATTTGTGATAGAGCTATGGATAAGGTGAGATCTTATTTATACATCCATATACCTTGTGTAGGATCTGGTGATATGGTTTGTTATATATTACTGCATACGTAATACATGTTTTGTAGCTACTTAGACAAGATATGTGCAAATTTTTCATTTGAAAATGTAGGAGTTTTGGTTCCATCTTTGATTAGTCAATTAGCTAAAGACCCTTCACCAGTTTAACAATACTGTTGTGATACTTTTACAAATTTTGGTCAAAATAACAAGACGGTGATAATAGTTCCATCCAATGTGGAGTAAGTTTACTTTGCTTATAATTTGGACTTAAGAAAATTACATTTTTATTATGGATTTCAAGTTATTAATTTTTAACTTTTTTACCTCTAGGGGTATGCATTGGGAGTTACTAATTATTATCCCTGAGACGTTCACTGTCTATTATCTAGATCCTAAGGGGACTAAATTGAATCCAAAATATGGACATGCAATGCAAATGGCATTATTCCGGTGAGAAATATTTCATTTTTATATCTATTAACATCTGTTATTACGTTACTATTTAATTATGCAATTTACTGTGTTACAGTAACATGTAAGGGTTTACATGAGTTCAAAAAGGCTGGAGGAAAGGTCCCTAGGAAAAAGAACCATCTAGTAATTTGGGAGAATGTGGAAGTAAGTTCCCGACTCCAATGTATATATTATTTATGTGAACTGTGCTTAGTTTTATTTTTTAATATTTTGTATGTTTCAATTTATAGTGTGCTACATAAGACAACGGCTAGGCATATGCATACAATGTGATGTGATTTATGCATATGATTATCGAATATGCCGCAGTGGACATCGATGCCATACATGAGGTATTATATATAGTCTCATTAGATATATAATATAAAATATATCAATTTTTATTTATATATTATTAATTATATATATACATCATTCTCTTTGCAGGTGTTTAAAACTGACCCCACTACAGGTAAGGCCTTATTAGATGTACATGCTGCCTATACGATGGAAGAATTAAATGATGTAAGAGAAGAATGGGAAAAATCCATATAAGTAGTGGAGGTTTTAAAATATAATTGGGATGTTGATAGAGATAATGACTAAAGAATGATATTTTGTAAATGAATTTTTCTAAATTGTCATATGTGTGAATGTTTATACATGTCTGAATGTTTCTACATGTGTCTGAATGTTTATACATGTGTGAATGTGAAAATGAATGGAACTGCATGTTGCTACATGAATGTTTCTACATGTGTCTAAATGTTTCTACATGTGTGAATATGAAAATTGAATGGAACTGCAGGTTGCTAAATGTGTGAAAATAAATCTTGTTAATTTTGTAGGTTTGTGGCCTATTGTTGGCTGATATCAATGGATGTTGTAAACCTACAGTTCATAACTAAACTATAGGTTTCTACATCCTGTTGACCAACCACAGCAGGCCTACAAACTGACAAGAAAAAAAATCAAAACATAACCGTCGGTTATTAGTATAAAACCAACAACAAAGACATACATTGTCGGTTATTAGTAAAAAACCGACGTCTACGTGGCTAGGTGCCACGGCCGTGCTGGGAAGCACAGCCGTGGTGGGGTCTTCATGGTACCAGGGATATGGCGTCAGTTATTAGCAAAAAATAGATGTCTGTGGGCGCGTTTTGGGTGGCACGAAGGGTTTTGGCGTCGGTTTTCCTACTTATAACCGACGCCTATAGTGGCCCTTGTTAGCACGTTTTCGGTGGCGTGAAGGGTTTTGGCGTCGGTTTCCCTACTTATAACCGACACCTATAGTGGCCCCTACTAGCATGCTTTTAGTGGCGTGAAGGGTTATGACGTTAGTTTTCAAACTGACGCCTAAGGGTTCGCCTTTTAGCGTCACCCACATATGTGTCGTTTTGAAACCGTCGCCAAAGGCCTTAAATAACCGACACCAAAGGTCGGATCTGTACTAGTGTAGCTAGCTCATTAACTTGTAGTTGAATCCATCCTACATTTCTTCTAGTCAACTGTTGGACACGTCCAATAACGATCCTAAAATATGTGACCAACACGAGGTCATCATTTATATATATGACCACCACCTTCACCTTGGGTATAAAAGATAGGAACATGATACATTTAACAGAAATAAGACCAGAAATAAGACTCCTTTTGGTATTATGTGTATATAAAAAAATGGAGGAGAAAAATTGTTACTTTTCTCCTCCAATTTTGTTGTTATGCACACATAATGTAAAAAATTACCCAACTTTTAATTTCCTTTCTGGTCTGCATAGCAAACCTCTAAAAGATAAGCCAATAGAATATCATGGAACAACCATAGCCACAAAGTTTTCGTCCAATGTCGCCCGTCACACATGCTCGCACATGCACACATAAATACATAATGACGTGAGTTGCAGGTATACTACCTTGTCGTCGTAATGTGTATATAAGGTAATGGACTTGCCTTTCAAATTACTGCTTCGATTAGCTATGGGTGTGAACCTTGTCATCGTTACCCTCTAATTGCTTTGTTTCTGCCTGACATTACTTGGATGTCCCTATTAGTTATATTAACTTTATCTAATTAAGTTAGTATGGGTTAAGCCTAATGTAGGAACAGTTAAAATATATAGAGAACACTATGTCATGGGTAGGGTTCGGTCGTGGTGGTGGCCGCGGAGGCAGGGGAATCCCGCACCACGATAGGCCACCAGAATCTGAGAACACCGTTAGTCAAGATCAATCTCATGGCACCGAGAAGCAAAGTAATCCAAGGAAGGAACAACTGCCATGGAGGCAGATGAAGGGAAAAAAGATGAGGACCCCAAGGTCTCAATTAAGAATAAGCTCTGCGGTACCCTTACGTACTTGAATCCTATATCCCCCGATCTCCTAAAGAGCTCTGCATCTTGGTGGATACAAGAGACGTCTTGCTTGCTATCTCCGTCAGAAACGACACGATCCAACCCCTTATTGAACCCTAAAAACATGATGTTGTCGTCAAGGCAATAGGGGTAAATCTGGGGTTTTCAAGTTATCATCAACAAGATACAAGATTTATGGCAACCCAAAGAACAGTTTAGAGTCATTAATCTAGATCAAGGATATTACATTATTCAACTCTCATCCCAGGATGACTACCTCATGACAATGACTGGAGGGCCTTGGACGATATACGACAATTACCTGTCTGTTCAATCATGGTCCCCCTCCTTTAGACCATCGGACCCGATACCACAAAAGTTAGTGGTATGGCTATGTATCCTGGAGCTCCCGATCTTCCTCTATCAAAACCAATTGCTTGCTAGCATTGGGGACCTGGTAGGGAAGATAATCAAGATCGATGCTCACACCTCTCTGGGCTATAGAGGGAAGTTCTCCAGGGTGGCAGTGGAAGTCAGAATGCAAAAATCCCTCCTCCCGGTAGTATTCATCAATAACAAACACTTTCATCTTCAGTATGAAAATCTCCCGACGGTCTGTATGAAGTGTGGGAAATTGGACCATAGCAACTCCGAATGCAAGTTCGTCAGCCCACCCCAATCGGACCTTGCCTCATCATCCATTCTAGTCCCTCTGCCTAGTGTATCTTACACTATGGAAATCCATGCGCAGAAGCCTGAGCGGCGCAAGCCCGTCTATAAAGACACCACCAAGACATCTAAATCTAAAGGATAGCCAAAGAACAAAGAGAAGGAGGATACCAAATTCACCATATCAGATGATGAGGATCCCACCACCGAATGGGAGGATGGTGAGTGGGAGACAATGGTCAATAAGAAGAAGAAACGACAGGCCAAGACAACCATCCCCACCCCTCCAGTTGACACTGCTGTCAAACTGCTAGATGATCAAACAAGTGAAGGGAGGTCGCAAAAATCTCGACCAGATGAAAACTACCAGTTCAAAGAACATAAAACCACAAGTTCAAAACCCTATCTTCCCTTGCGCCACCACGGCCAGGGTGGTCCCAATGGCAATGGTTACATGATGCTACGTAACATGAAGATTGTTTTTCAATCTGTTCAAAGTCCCAATAGGGTGAGCAAGAAAGGTCACATAGGTGAACCACAAATTGATGTAGACACTGATAACACCCACTTTATGGCTGCTGGAGCCTATATTTTATTACCAAAACTACCTCCAAACCTAACTTCCTCTCTGTTTTATCCTATTTTCTGTATAGAAATAATCCCCACTATGCTCCTGATAATATTTCCTATCTTTTGTAGAAGTTTCTCATATTTTCCAATGAAAAGAATCTTAATGGGCCCTTCTCAGCCCATCCGCAACAACTGACCTGTCCCGACCCAGTGAGCAATGTGAGGTGACACACCCCTTACCCGTCACAATCTCTTCCCAATATGGCAGCAACCCGACGCATGTGTGTCACGCAGGGAGACTCTGACGGACAACATGCTATTTACTCGACATGGAGCTTTGCCCGCCAAGATCTATTGGTCGACGGGGTCCATCGCGCGACACAACCACCACTCAGTGCAGCAGCCCGCCAAGAGTCTTTGCCCAACACGATCAAACATGACTTACTCGCAACCCAGCACGTGTCGACCCCTCCCAGGTGTGTGACGGGCGACAGACGTGTCAACCCTCTCCCAAAGCTACATTAATAGAGAAGAAGAAGGACACGTGCCCTAACAAGAGATGTGTGTCCCACCAGCCACTGCTTATAAATAGCAACTACATGACTTCGATGGGATGGGTCAGAACCCTAGAGGAGATAACTTCGAGAGCAAAAGGAGCTAGAGTTCCCAGGCATGCCGGTCGATACTAGGTGAGCATACCCCCAACCCGAGAGGGATGGGAGGAGTTCACCTAGTACCCATTCCAGTAGCTACAACAACACGATACAACCATCAAGGCCACATTAATGTGCCGGGCCACTAGATGGGTCTAAACCCAAGATGGTCTTCCCAAACATGCCTGTCACGAAAACTTGAGAACCTAAGAGGGAGATAACCTGACACGATACCCAAACCGATATGGCCTACTCGTCATGGCATGTCGTCTGAGAGGGTCGGCTGCCCAACACAGCCATATCGGGTAGGGAGTCCAATCCCGATATGCCCTTACCCATCGCGGTTCACGACCCAACACATTCAAGAACCCGACACGAGCGTATCCTGATAGAGCTCCTATCTGGTACCAGGTTAGCAGTACCTTAGGGGTCTGCTGTTGTGTACATCGACCTCCTACATCAAGGAGGTTGATACCTATCTTCCCTATTTCAACACTTTACTTTCATTTACCATTGCATTGTAACTAAACCTTTTGTCTCTTTATGTTTATGGAATCTGTGGAATTTATCTCATATTGTTCTGTGTATGGCTCCTTTTTGTTGGATGATCTCTTTATAGCATCTGAGCTCTAGTCTCTTTTGTTTGGATCGCACTTTGGACTAGCTATCAAATCGTGTTTCCTATTTTGACTCCCTTGAGAGAGGGATGTCGTAACTCTAGAGTTTGGTCCTGTCCGGGTGTACTAGAGTACCCAGGATCGGGGTTGCCCCGGTATACATTTCCACCCTAGTATATGTTCAATACTCTTGAGAGAGAGAATTAATGCATAGCTAGGGGCATCCCTTTTGAGAGAAGAGGGTGCAGGATGTATTCTGTTGCCACTTGTTATGTTTAAGTTTTCCTCCTTCGTGCTTTACTCCGATGATAGTTTTATCTCCTCGGCTTCCAATGTACACAAATCCCTTATAAAAATTGCTATGCGTTAAAACTTTAATTCTTCTGGTAACTCCCCTTGGAGATAGGATTTTTGTTTATCAAAATCTTATCCTTCGACCTTTTGATGTGCTTAGACAAGTGAAACTTGAGTTCCAAAGCACCACTCTTCCTATCCCTTTGTTCGACCCCGAACTACTTTGACCCTGTGCTAGTTGTAGGCATCTTAAACATTCGGGTATTATAAATTTCAAAAAGTTTGATAACCTAGACATGACTCCATTCTTGGACCCACATTTAAGGCTCGTCAATGTTTTGGCGCCATTGTCGGGGATAGGAAATGAAAACTGTTGTACAAACTCAAATTTTGCTTGCACTTTTCCAAAAACCTTGTACATATGCATATAATACTTCACATATCTACTACACATAGTTTGTACAGTATACCAATACCTTTACGCTTTTCTTTCTTTCCAGGTACTCTCTCACGTTTTCGAGCCATCTTCGCCCCCAACAAGTTATGGCTAACCAAGCTCCTAAAGCTCGCTCTCTGCGCTCATTTGTCCAAGTTTGGGCAAATGAAGAGAGAAATCCAGTTGTGGTGCAACCCCTCAACGTTACCAATTTCAAGCTGAAGCCTTCTTTCTCCCAGCTGCTACAACATAACTGGTTTGGCAGGAATACTTCTGAAGAAAACCCGTACAACCATCTAACAACTTTCAAAAGGACATGCAACACCTTCAAGATCAATAGGGTCTTGATAGCACACATCTACATCCATTGCTTCCCTTTCTCTCTGAGAGACAAAGCATTGGAGTGGTACACGAGTCTACAAGGCGGGAGTCTTCTTGATTGGGAGCATCTCACTAACAAGTTCATTGCCAAGTTCTTCCCCATTGAAAGAACAATCAAGTGTCAAAAAAAGATTATGAGGTATTCACAAAAACCTTCGGAGAATCTGCATGAGACCTAGGAGAGGTTTCTAAGATACCAGCGGGAGTGTCCACATCATGGCTTTTCTGAACCCAAGCTGATCACCACATTCTATAATGAGGTGTGCCCTATGGAGAGGAAATCCATGAATGCTGGAGTTGGCAGTGACTTCTTAGGGATCAGTGCTCAGAGGGCCAGGGAAATCATTGATAATATGGCCACGAATCAACAAGACAGTGAGTATGACTAGGAATCTATAAGCCACACCACCCCGGGAGAGTCCAAGGCGATGGAAGCCCTTGAGCCTAAGCTAGACAAAACAGTGACCGATGTCCAGACCCTAAAGGAGTAGGGGTATAAAGGAAAAGTTCAACAAGAAGTTGTGAGAAGTTGTGTCACTTGTGGAGAGCCAGGCCATCTATCTCATTTTTGCCCACACAGTCGTTCAAGGAGATCTCGATGAGGACACTACAGAAAACGTCAGTTATATCTAGTACAGATACCCTGATCACCCTAGTTTCTCTTATGGGAATACCAGTGATGTTGAGATCTCTCATCAGATGGTGAGTAGAAATCCTTTAGGAGGACCGTTGAACCAGCAACGTCAGGCAGGATTCCAACAGTAGCAGACTTTCCAACAAAGCCATCCGCAAAGACCATCTATGATGAAGGAGCTGATGTCCTTCGCCAAAAAGCAAAAGGAACTTAATGAGAAGATGCATAAAAGCTATGTGGACAGTACAACCCTTCTTATGCTAATGCAACAACAGATGGGGGGATTCTCACCCCAGATTGGGGAGCTCCAGTAGCACAATAAACAGATCGACTAATAGTTGGCGAGCCTCACCCAGAGCATTAATCATCAAGTAGGACGTTTCCCATCCAACACTAAGGCAAATATGTGGGGACATGAGACTACAAAAATGCCCGTCCTGAGGTCAGGCACAGTAGTGCAATCAGCTATGGAGAAAGAAACAACACCAACAACAACACCTACCAAAGAAGCTTGTCCAGAAGAGGTTGAAGAGGAAGTCCCAGCAAAGTCAAGGAGAGTGACCAAGGAAGGAAGCAATGATGTCTATTTTGAAGAGCATCCTAACAAGTACGCACCCCGTGTACTGTTCCCCCATAATCTAGTGAAAGCCCAGCTGAAAAAGAGATATGAAAAGTTTATGGCTGCGATAAAGAAATTGCACCTTGGCATCCCTTTTTTGGATGCCATTGAAGAAATGCCTACTTACGCCAAGTTTCTTAAGGATCTAATTTCAAGGAAGAAGAGAGGTGAAGATGTGGAGAACATAAAGCTAGTACAGATGTCCAACTCCTTCGTCAAAGCAAGTATGTCAACAAAGAAAAAGGATCCTAGGGCCTTTGTCATCCCCTTTCAAATTGGGGATAACATAACCCGTAAAGGTCTAGCAGACATGGGGGCAAGCAACAGCTTGATGCCCTTGTCCCTTGCTAAGAGGATTGGGCTTACTGATATGTCAAGCATGGACATGAGAATCCAACTCACCGATCACACCTTTACCAGGCTAGTAGGCATAGTGGAGGATGTGCCCATTTGAGTCGGGCGTTTCTTCATTCCATGTGACATAGTTTTGATTGATACCATAGAAGATCCCAGCTGCCCTATTATCTTTGGGCGACCTTTCCTAGTGACTGGCCGAGCCCTCATCGACATAGAGGAATGAATGATTATGATCTGGGTTGGAGGAGATCATATCAACTTCAACATTAGAGATTGTATGAAAGCCCCTTCGTTCCTTGAATCCTCTTATTTTGTTGAAAGCTACGAACAACTATGCAATGCAGTAAGGGAAGAGAAGGCCATGGTAGACCCGTTTATGTATGCCTTGTCTGGTGAGGCACAATAGGTCGAAGATCCATAGGTCAAAGAACTGCTGGCCTTGCTAGAAGTTGAAGGATCATCTGAAGAGGAAAATTCTATGGAAACAGTCATGTACGCCACTCTCCGAAAAGAACCCGCCAGTGAACTAGAGAGTGAAACCCTACCTGTTTTGAAAGTTTTGGCAAGAGGATTGGAATACCGGTTTTTAGATGAAGAGAAAATGAATCTGGTGATCATCAACTCAGAGTTGACCGACAACCAAAAATATCAGTTGCTTGAAGAGTTAAGGCTACGGAGAAAGGCCCTAGGTTACTCTATAAGAGACCTATGGGGGATCAACCCTTTTGTGTGCACAGGATCCACTTGGAAGAGGACTCCATGTTGTATGCCCAACCACAGAGAAAGCTGAATGAGAAGCTCCGTGAAGTTGTTAGTAAAGAAGTCGTAAAGCTCCGAGATGTAGGAATAAACTACACTATCAATGATAGCATGTGGGTAAGTCACATTCAAGTCATCCCAAAGAAAGGAGGTATAACATTGGTCAAGGGAGATAATGGAGTCAAGGTCACTACCAAGACGGTGATCGACTGGAGGATGTGTATCGATTACCAAAAGCTCAACACCGCCACTCGCAAGGACCATTTCCCACTCCCTTTCATCAATCAGATGCTGGAGCGCCTAGCCCATCACTCCTACTTTTGTTGGTTGGATGGGTACTCATGGTTCTATCAGATCTCTATTCACCCTGTCGATCAGGAAAAGACCACCTTTGCTTGTATCTATGGAACTTTTGGCTTCAGAAGAATGCCCTTCGGGCTTTGCAATGCACCTGCCACCTTCCAGCGATGTATGAATGCCATCTTCACCAATTTTCTTGAGGACAAAATGGAAGTCTTAATGGATGACTTCAGTGTGTATGACAGCTCCTTCAACGACTATTTGAATAACCTTTCTCTAGTGATGAAAAGCTGTGAAGAGCAAAGTCTTACTCTCAATTGGAAAAAATGCCACTTTATGGTGCAAGAAGGAATAGTCCTAGGACACAAGGTGTACAACAAAGGTATTGAGGTCGACCCATCTAAGGTCGAGGCAATTTCCAAGCTTCCTCCTCCCACATCAGTTATAGGTATCTGAAGCTTCCTAGGTCATGTTGATTACTATTAGTGGTTTATTAAAGATTTATCAAAGATCGCCAAGCCCTTGTCCAATCTGTTGATGAAAGACATGAAATTTGATTTCACAAATGAGTGCATGAAAGCATTCTCCACTCTGAAGGGTGCTTTGGTCTCCGCACCCATTCTCTATTCCTCTAACTGGAATGTTCCTTTCGAGCTCATGTGTGACGCCAGTGACTTTGCTATAGGCACAATCCTTGGCCAAAAGAAAGATAAGAAGCATCACGTGATCTTTTATGCAAGTAAGACCCTAGATGAGGCACAAATGAATTACACTACTACTGATAAGGAGATGTTGGCCATTGCAAATGCTTTTGACAAGTTTCGGTCCTGCCTCGAGGGCTCTAACTTGATAGTTCACACTAAACATGGGGCCATCAAGTACTTACTGCAAAAGAAAGATGTGAAGCCTCAGCTACTACATTGGGCATTGTTTTTGCAAGAATTCGATCATGAGATCATAGATAAGAAAGGTTCTGAGAACATGGTCGCCGACCACCTTTTAAGGATTTGGGTGGAAGATGACCACCCACTGCCAATCAACAAAAGCTATGCCGATGAGTCTATCTATGTTGCCCAGTCGGCCAACCCTGAAGGGCCATGGTATGCAGACTTTTGCAATTACCTCGTAGCAAACAACTACCCCCGAAAATGTCCTACAATCAGAAGAAGAAATTCTTCTCTGATTTGAAGAACTATTATTGGGACAACCCTCTGTTATTTAGGCATTGTGCCAATGGGTTATACATAATGTGCATACCTGAGGAAGAAGCCCCCAAGATCTATAACCACCACTACATGTGATGTCAGAGTTGTGATAAAGCTCTTTACCATGATAATATTTCCAAGATTTGGAGTGTCGAGAACTGTCATCAGTGATGGTGGATCTCACTTTGCAGAAAGGCAGTTTGAATCGCTGCTGCTCAGATATGGCGTTCGTCATAAAGTCACCACACTGTACCACCCGCAGACGTCGGGGCAAGTTGAAGTTTCTAACAAGCAGATCCTAGAAAAGAGAGTTGGTAAGTCTCACAAGGATTGGTCAGCTAAATTAGATGATGCTCTCTGGGCATACAAAAATGCTTACAAGACGTTGTTGGGCACCACATTGTACCGCTTGATATATGGGAAACCTTGCCACCTTCCCTTTGAATTGGAGCATAAAGCGTTCTGGGAAATTAAATACCTCAACATGGACCTGACGCTGGCTGGGAAGAAAAGATTTCTTTATCTTCAAGAACTTGAGGAGCTGAGGCTTCATGCTTATGAAAACACGAGGATCTAAAAGCTGCGAACCAAAGTCTGGCATGATTTCCATATGCGAGCAAAGGACGTCAACGAAGGTGATAAGGTTTTATTATTTAAATCTTCTATCCATCTTTTTCTAGGAAAATTGTAGTCTAGGTGGTCTAGACCATTCACGGTAGCAAATATATACCCATATGGGATGATGGAGCTTTATGATAAAGAAGATCTGATGGAAGTCTTTCCAATCAACATACATAGAGTTAAGAGATTCTATGAAGAGGAAGCCTTTATTAGTAAATCTGAGATACCCCTGCAAGAGGTTGGAGTTGCACCCACTGGAGAAGTATAGCAAGCTGAGAAGATGTCAGGCAGACGACGAAAACCACAACGCTCCTCGGGAGGCAGCCCAAGTTTTTCCTTTCCTAGATTAGGATGCTATTTCCTTTTTCCACAAAGAACATTACAAACATTATCATTGTAATAAGGCCCGAGTCTATGCCCGTGCTACGGGCATAAACTCTCTTGTTTTATGGGCCACCAAATTAGTTTTATCACCTTAGTGAGTAATACCATCTGAGGCTGAAATTCACCCTTAGGCCCGTGATATTTTACCATCAAGTGCTTTCTGATTTTTAGTTTTCAATCCTTGATTTTGCCTTTTTCGTCAAGCTTTTTGCTGGAATATCGGGCAAAGATGAAGATTGCATTCCTTCGCTCTCTGCCCAACATGACAGGCTTTATGACAACCATATCACCCGACTCACTTCGAACCATATCAGGCGACACCTTGGTCTTGGTCTCTCATGGTTGTGGAGTGGTGTATCAGGTGCCTGGCCTTACCGCACGACAAGCGCATCGGGATGCTTTACCGCCCAGATCGTATCATGCCCATCTGTGGTAAAATTTCGAAATGCGTATCGGGTAGCCGAGCCGCGTAATGCATCACACGAGGCACACAACTTGTGTCATGTGAGCTTATGTCGCGTAAAAAGTATACTGGACGACCATACCGGGCAACCGTATTGGGCGACACATCTCCGCCAGCCGACCTTTGTGCTACGTGACACACTTTTTCCTTGAAACCCACACGACAAGATAGATTAGACTGATTTTACCGTGTCCTGGAAGATGATTCGCCTCCTCACACGACACGTGTCTAGGTTTTACCCCGTTTTACTCCGATCACAACAACTATATATAGTAACCCAAGTTTAAGTGTGTCGGGTTACCAAGTTACCTACTCCCGCTCTCATATCGACATCTCTTTTGCTATTCTTGTTCCCATGTCAGCCTCCTTTTCCTGAACTTTGTGTTGTGCGCCAGACTTCCCTTTCCCAATATAATTAAAACTCGTGATGCCCAGCCTATCGTGCAACTTTGTGTGGCGAGGTCCGTATCGACCAAGTCATATCACACACCGCTCTATCGTGTCTTACCTGTACCGGGCAAACCCTTTTTGATGTGTATCGGGTTTCCACTCATCACACATTGGGTTTGACGGTCTTCCTCGTCGCCCTATTTATCTTGACTGCTTTGGTCATATCGGGCGACACCCGTGTCGCGCAAAAACATCTCTACCGGTCACGACACTTGACTCTATCGCCCAGTTTTGACTTGTGTCGGGTGACACGAGTATCGCTCGACATGACGAAACACACATTGAAGCATCATGCTTTTCAAGCCTTGTCGCATGACTCCCCATGTCATGTGATACCACTACCGGGCAAGACCAATTTTTAGGACAACCCGATACCGGCCCGCCGTATCGCCCTGACCATATCATTTTCAACAATGTTTTATCTTCCTCCCGGTATCGGTTAAAGAGCATATCGACATCCTCATACTGAGAATGCACATAATTCATATCAGGAACCACACTTGTCTTTAGCCCACTACTCTATATCGGGCAAGGTAGTTTGTTTGATCAAATCCTTTTTGACTTACTCCCATTGTTTAAAAATTGCAGAAATGGCCTGCACCAAACAAACTGTCATCCAAGTCGACGAACAAGGCTGGAGGATCAACCTAGAGGCCACAAATGAAGCTACCACTACCAGGAAGAAGTGACTAAACCTTGAGGCGGTTGGACCGTCTAAGGCCGAGAAGCAACCCAGAATAAAAGCAGCCCAGCACTAACAACAACGGTTGAACCAGAGCCCCTGGCCCACTCTTTGGGCCGATTTACGCCCTAAGATGAAGAGCACTAGAGATGGTATGCGGAGTTGGTGACAAAAATTTACCGACCAACCCGGTTCTGCCACCAAGCATCCTTCCAACAGATCGACGTCTTAGACAGACTGGTAAATGTCTTGGAAGCTACCAGACTGGTAAATGTCTTGGAAGCCGCCAGACTGCAGAAGATCTGCTTTAGCTACATTGCCTCCTACACCGATCTCACCAAAGAGTTTGTGTCATCCCTTCGCCAAGTCCCGAACACACCAGAAGAGGCCAAGAGGTTTGGCGGGGTGGACAGATTACAAGGGCGCCTCTACAATGCCGATCATGACATTTCAGAGAGGCCGCTCAAAAAAAAATTCTCCTCCAGTGAAGCCGAGATGGAGCTTCTCAATAATGGTGTCAGAATCACCGACGGCGACAGTTTCAACCCAGTCACACTCTGGAGGAGGTTAACCAGTGAGTCTTCTTTCAAGATGGGGAGCAAGGTGGCGGTAGTCCACTCCTATTTCTGGAGGATCATCCACAAGATCATGGCCAACCTTCTCTTCAGCAAATACGAGACGAACGACCTTTATACTGAAGAGCTCTATCTCATCTGGCACATGACAGAGGGCCGAACGATCAAACTGGGGTGATTCCTGCTAAATAGGCTGCATCCAATAAGGGACGCCACCAAAGAGTACAACATGGAAGGGATCGTCAACTTAATCACAATAGGGCTGGGGTACCCTAAAGAGCCGTGCAGCCTATCAAGGACAAGAGGCGACGATTGGATAGATACCAAGTTCCTCACAAGGGCGAACATTATCAAGGAGGGAAGCCACTTCTTCTATAGATTTGTGAGGATGGATCTACTCCTGCCCCTCCCACTCTGCATCAACTATGATGCGAAGAAGCTAGTCTTCACAGAAGAAGAGATTTGAGCTGTAATAGTTGAATCCATCTACGCCACCACCAGGATCATACAGGAAAGGGTGGTGGCCATAGGAAGGCCAATCCCCTTCGACGTTTGGTGAGACAAATCGTCAATAGTCGTCATCAATGACTTGCCTATCACCACCACCGCTGAGCCGTCCACCATCGCCACTGAACCCGCTGTGGCCACCACTACAATGCCCACCACAACTACTGAAGAAATGTCAACCATCATGGAGGTCGTTGACACTACCGGGGCTGCTACAACAAACATAGCCCCGGTGGCCGCTGCGGCAGACAAAATTGCCGTAACACCTATAGCTGCAGCCCTACTAGAAATGGCAGAGGCATTAGTACAGCTGAGCACCTCCCACAACAGCGATGAGGTGTTCGTTGAGCTCCTAGAGGCGGAGCTCAGGGCTGTGCAGCCAACACCAACACTGACACCAACAACGCTGGTGATCGCCATGGAAGAGGACGCCGAGAGTCGGATGGTCGATCAGCATCCGCCTACTCCGCAGGCCTCTCCACTACCCCAAACTAATGAGGCACAGGCGACCACAAGGGTGTGTGTCCCTCCTTACTGACCTGTATAGTAGCTTAGAGGTTTCTCTCTCTTACATCCAATTAGCATCTCATTACCATTTGGTCAGATTAGGCTCAAACAACCATTACCGTCCACTTTCATGAATCATTAGGAGTCTAGTTGTGAAATTTTGTTTTAAAGTTGACAAAACCAATCATTTTCATAGGATATGTGCCCAAGGTTAAATAAGACAAGCTTCCCAAACACACAAATTTTTTTTAAATTTCCCTCGATTTTCCCATGCACTATTAATGAGATGACACAACTTTATGACATCCACGATTACACTAGATAGCATGTGGATCCTACAAAAACTAAAATTGCAAGAAACTAATAACAAGAACAAATAATAAAGCTGAAAACTAAAAACACTAAAAGATAAAGTTGTTCCAACTACCCCCCTAAGCTTGAATTCGACTATGGCCTCATAGTCAAAAACAAACTTAAAGATTGGAACAGTGATATCGGATCACTCATCCTGTGGTGGTGGAGGCGGGTACTGCGGAGCCGTAGGATCCCAAGAAGGATACTCCCCCTGGAAGCTTGAATCAAACTGGGTCCTAGGTGGAGGTTGTGGATAGCCTCCAAAGTAGTTCTGGCTCCAATAATGGTCGTAGAAGGGCTCCTGCTACATCTCCATCCATTGCAACCGATTATGTATCTGTTGTTGGTTGTCGAGGAGAAGAAGTTCATTCTCGAACATCGCCCTTTGGTTATCCAGTATCCGGTTCGTAGTGTCTTGAATACCGGTATACATCGCCATGTGCTGCTGCTGTGTCTGGTGGATATCTTGTAGCATAGTGTACATGCCTTGCATGGAATAGGCATCCTCTCTTCGTTGCGAGGGCTGTGATGGTGGAGGCGGATGTGGACAAGATGAAGATGCACCCGGATGCATCCTAGGGCACTTCCGGGGTGCCACTCGTGATCGAAGAGGTGTGAACGCCTCTTCTTCCTTGTCCGCCGCCTCATCGTCATTGTCATTGTTGTTTCCGTCGTCTTCTTCATCGGAATCGATGGCTATGATTGGCCACCAGAAATGCTACATGCCGTCGATGTTGAAGACGGGGTCGGGTAGAGAACACTCCTGATATGTTTGATTTACGTGGCAATGTGCAAATGCCACGCCACCTCAGAGGACTAGGAGATTTGACTGGTGTAGATGTTGCAAGTTGACCTTGCTTTTTGTAGAGAGAGCAGTCAGCTACTGCAGATTTAAGCCCAAGTAAATGGCCAACCTAGTGATAAGCCCGCCAAAATGAATCGGGGCTTTTCTCATGCTCCTCTTCACCGCCAAAACTCATTGTAGAAAGAAGGCGCCGCAGTTGCATTCTCGCTGTTGTAGGAGTTGATATAAAAAGAAAAGGTCTGACTCCTGGAACTTGCTAAGGGCCAGATCGCCCCACGCAAACAAGGTGGAGCTCAACATCTGGTGCAAGACCCGGACAAATGGGTGCTCGAAGTCGGCTACCGCGGCATTGTGGTAGCTCACCGACTTCCCTTGTGGCACCGTCACCAACTCGGAGAAGATAGCGTCGTAGTTGGTGCGGTTATCCGGCCTCCTGTATTCGTACCACGAGTGATTCCAGTTGAAGATGTCGTTGAACTGCTCGAGGGTGATGGTGTAGTCGTGGTTGTAGAGCCGAAAAGATACCCTGCCCTTTTCCCACTCGCGGTCGCTTGCTGATATCTCATTGGGAACAACACAGACGTCTAGCGACGCCATAAATTCCGCCACCAACTCTTTGTACGTCGGCCACTCACCGAAGAATGGCTGGCTGTCTTCATGGTACTCAAGCTCATCATGTCCACGGCCCATTTGGTGGGCCTGCCCCTTCAGTACGTAATCCAGATTTGCCTTGAAGCCAAGATCATTGATCATCTCCGGATCCACATACCGGGTGGGCTCGATCTTGCGCTTCAGGATTTCTTCGTAAACCTTCTTCACATCTGTGGATGGGTGGACAAGTCGAGGACGTGCGACCGATGATGGCGGTGGTGGCATGAACTCGGGGATGTCAATCATATGAGCACGCGAGGATGAAGCTCCGATTGTATGCACCATTGTTGCGACGAGAAAAGGATTAGAAGAAGAGCTCGGTGAAGATGGAGAATTGAATCTCCACTCGGTGAAGATCGTCACACGGTGCTGCTGTTACTCGGGCTTGGATGGCTCGGGGGAGTGCTCGGCGCAAAGGAGGAAGATCGCTCTGAAGGTGTGACGTCAAATGACGTGATCAATCTCCTTATATAGACTTGGCCGGCGTCACTGTTGGCCCGTCGATGCTATCCGCCCCCCTCGCGAGTGTCGACGGTCGTCGATGGCTGGATCTTGAAACCCGGATCGCAGAGATATCGATACCATCGACAAGGGTTGATGGTATCGATGCTTGCCCCGGATTGATGACGTGGACACACGATTGCCGTTGATTCGTTTGCGCGGATCGGTGACGTGGATGGTGGATACCATCGACGTGGGTCGATGGTATCGACTTTTCTTCGTTGCAACACCTCTGCTTTGCATCTCAACCTGTAGCGGTGTTCATACCATCGACATGGCCGTCGATGGTATCGATTTCCTTGAGTCGATTTTGTCTGTAAATCTCCAGAGATCTCGATGGTATCGACACCCATGTCGATACCATCGACTTTTTCTTCACGATCTTCCTGTAGGTAAGTCGATACCATCGACGAGGCCGTCGATGGTATCGACGCAGAACAAAATCCGCAGTCATCAACCTGTACCCTGGTCGATACCATCGACCGGTGTGTCGAAGGTATCGACTCTGCCTCAGCCTGCACAAAGAACAAACCGATCACGGTATCTTTTTTACACTAAAAATTGAACCAAAACAAATCAACCTACGATTGTAAATAAACTATCCTAATGTACCGATGGTTGGGTTGCCTCCCAACAAGTGCCCTTATTTAACGTCTTAGGCTAGACGACATGAAGCTCATCATCTTTTCACTTTGGGGAATGTTCTCAGAGGATCTTGCAGTAGTTTAAATTCAACTCGATCTCCTCCAATTCCCAAGGACAGTGTACCTCTCCCTAAGGCAGTAACGACATCCTCCGTCGCTTGAAACGGTCTTCCTAGTAACATTTCACAGCTTTGGAGATGTGGCATATCCATGACAACAAAATCCACCGGGAATATGAATCTATCCACTTTGACGAGAACATCCTCGCACACTCCATATGGTCTCACTATAGACCCATCCGCCAATTCAATTATCGCGGCCGACTTCTTGATTTCTTTTAACCCAAGTTTCTGAAATGTCGCCAGAGGCATGAGATTTATGCTGGCGCCTGAATCACATTGCGCTTTAAGAAAATGTCGATCACCTATCGAGCATGGAATGTAGAAACCACCTGGGTCTTTTCTCTTCTGTGATGAACTCCCGTGAATAATAGAGCTCACTGTCTCATTCATCTGACAAATATCTTCGTCTTTAATCCGCCTCTTCTTATTGATGATTTCTTTGATAAATCTCCCATAGGCGGGAATCTTCTCTATCATCTCCACTAATGGAATATTGATGTGGAGTTTTCTAAACATTTCCAAGAACTTCCTAAAATGACGGTGCTCTTTCTTTGGCTTCGGATTGTCCCGACTTGACACATCCGCTGCATTGACACGCCTGTTAGGTGGCACATATGAGTTTTTCGGGGCCAGCTCCCCTAAGCTTGCGTCAATTACTCCCTCTGGTGTGGGCTTTGGCGAGACATCATCTACATTCATAAATTTCTATGGTTCCTCTCTCGCAGTAGAGGTATCCGCACGTTCACAGACAACGTTCAACTGTTCTTTTCGCCTAGGTGGAGATGTAACATTCAAAACTTGCTGTGATTTCCTGAAGAAAGTGCTTCCGCCTGATAATCCATAGTAAGTGCGAGGATATGGTATTGCCGGTGTCGCCTCCATATCAAACCTCATTTTGCTTTGACCTTTTGCTTCTGGAACCTGAGATTCCTCCTCATTGCTTACCATAGACATATACTTGACCTGATGATGTGCTTGGGCCACATTTGCATTCTCGGCCGATTTCTGCTGATTGGCGTGCTTAATGGCCACCACTTCACTTGACATCTGTGCCATGGTGGTTTCTAATGCCCGCATTTGTGCTCCATGGCTTTGTAGCGTCTGCCCAAATTTGGTTAGAATATCACCTTGAGATTGCAATTGTTTACCAAACATAGCCATCATCTCCTGATTCTGCTGCACCATTTGACTCAGTAATTCGGTGTTCTTATCTTCAACTCTAGGCTGTGGCTTCGCCTCCGGATCCTACAGAAAATTGTTAGGATCCTTCCAGGAGAACTTTTTGTCCTTCCTCCACGCATAATCGTTGTTTCTGTAGCCCTGTTGTTGCATGAATTTGACTTGGGCTTCGTCATCCTCAGATGCATCTTCCTTAGATAGAAACTTCTTGGCTAGAAGATCTAACTTTTCGTTCAGCTCTTTAATTACTTTGGATTCACCTGCAACTCTGACCTGCTCCACAATGCCTCTGTCACCCCATGACTGTTTCCTAGCCATGTTCTTTAATATCTCCCAACATCTGGTATCCGTATTATTCAGAAAGAATCCTGACCTAGCTGAATCAAGGTTGCTCCGAGAGCAAAATAGAAGATTTTCACCTGTGTTTCCTTATCCAGTCCATGATGCGGGCACCTCCTCAGCATAACATGAAATCTCTCCCAGGTCTTCGAATATGTCTCACCGGCCCGCTGAGTGAAATTGTGAATCTTCCTGATCATGTCGTTAGTCTTCTCAGGAGGGAAGAACCTCTCAAAGAAGACCTCTACCATATGGTCCCAGGACTCCACGAATTCATCATCTAAATTATGTAACCACTCTCGTGCCGCTCCCGCCAATGAACTCGGGAAAAGCTTGAGATACAGTGCATCCTGTGGAAACCTATCAATTTTTACCATGTCACAGTTCTCCACAAACTGGCTAATGTGAGCGACGGGATCCTCATTCTTAATCCCATGAAAAGCATTTGACTTCACCAGATTTATCAACGTCGGATCAATCTTATACGTAGGTATGTTGATTGTCTGCTTCTTTATAGGCCCTTTGGAAGCAGATGAGGAAGAAGCCTTGATCTTCTCCCATATAGTCTGTGGCTCGGCCATCTCTTCCTGATGAGATTCAGAATCTACCTCTTCTTGTTGCTCTTGCTTGTGATGATCCTCGTCCTCAGGTCCCGGCAGCGGAACCTTGGGTGCGGGATTCGCGTAGTCAGTACTACGCGTTTGCACCATACACAGTACCTGAAATAAGAAAATTCAGTTCAGTACAGTGCTTTGACGAGTATAAAAATTAACGAACAATAGAAATAAAATATTTGAAGTTGTTTCAAAATAATAATAATAAAAAAGTGGCCTAGAGTGGCCGCTCGTAGCACTCAAAGTGCCAACAATTCGCCGTATCCCCGACAAAGGCGCCAAAAACTTGACGCAATTTTACTATGCGCTAAAACGCAAGTGAACGCGTCGAGTAGTATAGGCCTTTGTGAGGCCCGAGTCGAACACAGGGATACTCAGAATTGTTGGAGACTCCTACTAACTATTTGCGATCAGCTAAGCCTAATAACAAATTTAGGGTTGATGTTAAAAATAAAAGAAAACAAAAACAAAATAAAACAAACGATCGATTAAATGTTAATTTAATCAATTCAAAAGGGTATCTTTAGGATTGCAGTTTCACCGCGGTTTTCATTGTATTAAATTTTATATAATACCTCAATCTTATCTCTCTATCTGGGTAGTGGCCTGAACACAGAATTACCCACTGTCGTGGTGTAATTCACTACCTAGGTTTAGGTCAGTTCCACCGTCGTAGTAACCTATACCCTAAACTAGGTGCATTATGAACGATCTCTCAGTATCCACCATTAATTTTACACCATCTTGGTCAAGGGATTTATCGATTAATGTAGATTTCATCTCTTTTCAGCTATTAATCCTTGTTTCAAAGTTATTAAGGGCATTAGGTTATTATTATGGTGATCAAGCATAACAATATATTGAGAAAACAAAACTATACCACAAATTTAAGAGATAAAATATGATTTACTATTATAAAACTGTCATACAATGAATTCCCGAGCTACTCCCGGTCCTAAAGACGAAGGGGATTAGCCCCGCATGTTCATCTCACACAAATACATGGTAGAAATAGGGGAAAACATGTGAAACACGTGGAATGAAAGGGAAAACCCCTGAACGGAGAAGAACCGGTTGATCCTTTGCGTAGAACACATGCTCTCCCGCCTTTCGGTGGTGAAATCCGTCTTCTGCGACATCCAAATCAACTGGTATGAACTTCTGGCCTCTGTTCTCCTCTCTACCTGCCCTCGGTACTTGTGCAATGGCTCAAAAAAATATGATCCCGTCTCGGCGGCTGTCATTAGGTATATCTCGGTCATTTGGTCGCTAATTAACCGTAGCCGTCCGATTGAGATCATTAGAAAGCCAACTCATATCCTACGGTGTCGATACCATCGACGCGAGTCGATGGTATCGACCTGCTATAGTAGCGGCAGCCCTTCTTTCTTTTCGTCCGAGTGCCTGATGCAGTCTCGATACCATCGACTTGGGTCGATGGTATCGACTTCCTGTAGGCGTCGATTTTGTCGTTTTGCGTCGATGTAGCCTCCATGTGTCGATGGTATCGACTTGGTGTCGATACTATCGACCGCTTCCTCGCCAGCAACCTGAAGGTATCTCGATACCATCGACATCCCTGTCGATGGTATCGACACTTTGCTGCTCCTTTCGGCTGGCAACCTGTACCCATGTCGTTGGTATCGACTTCCGTCGATGGTATCGACGGAAGGAAATACTCGTTTGTCCTGAAATTCAAACATGGAACCAAATAAATTCACACAAATAATAATATTTTGACAATTAATGCTCAAAACGATGTAATAAGGGAGATTTGACATAAAATGATAGCAAAGACCAAAATAGATGAATTATGCGATATTAACCATGAAAATGACTAATTAAAGCATAAAACACATATGAAATAGGTCTACAAATGCGACTCAAAATCATCACATCATTATTGTATAATTGCAATGCAAGAAGAATCAAACCAATTCACTAAGAATGATGTATGGGACTTAGTTCCTAAACCTCAAGATAAAACCATTATTGGAACTAAGTGGGTTTTTCGAAATAAGTTAAATGAAGCCAGGGAAGTAGTAAGAAATAAAGCTAGGTTGGTAGCACAAGGGTATAATCAACAAGAAGGAATAGACTTTGATGAAACTTATGCATCGGTGGCAAGACTTGAAGCCATTAGAATGCTACTAGCTATAGCTTCCCACAAAAACATCAAACTATTCCAAATGGATGTAAAAAGTGCATTTCTAAATGGAATAATACAATAGGAAGTATATGTTTCCCAACCACCTTGTTTTGAAATTCCTTGTAAAGATGATCATGTTTACAAACTTAAGAAATCACTTTATGGTTTAAAACAAGCACCTATAAATTGGTATGAAAGGCTCAAAAACTATCTCTTTGATAACAATTTTTCAATTGGAAATTCAGATTCTACTTTATTTTTCAAAACATATAAATCCGACTTTCTAGTTGTTCAAATTTATGTTGATGATATTATCTTTGGTGCATCAAATGAATCTTTATGTAAACCATTTAGTGATATTATGCCAAATGAGTTTGAAATGAGTCTCATGGGAGAATTGACTTTCTTTCTTGGTTTTCAAATAAAGCAAACGCTCGCTGGGATTTTCATAAGCTAAGAGAAGTATACAAATGAACTTTTGAAACGTTTTGGGATGGAACATTGCAAACATGCTACCACTCCAATGGCTACCTCTACTAAAATTGACAAGTATGAAAATGGGGAACCCATTGATGATTCCTTATATAGGGCCATGATTGGTAGCTTGCTTTACTTAACCGCTTCTAGATCGGATATCATGTTTTCTGTTGGACTTTTTGCTAGATTTCAATCAAAACCGATGCAAACTCATTTTCAAGCTGTCAAACGTCTAAGATACTTAGCCGACACCGCAAACTATGGTTTATGGTATCATAAAAGACTATCTTTGGATTTGAAATCTTATACCGATGCCGATTACGCTGGTTGTTGACTTGACTAAAAAAGCACAAGAAGAAGTTGTTTCTTATTAGGAAGAGCCTTAGTATCATGGTTAAGCAAGAAACAAAACACGGTTGCACTTTCTACCATTGAAGCTGAATATATGGCATCCGGGTCTTGTTGTGCTCAAGTGCTTTATATGCAACAAGTTTTAAATGATTATGGTTTTATATTTTCATCTACGCCTATCTTTTGGGACAATACAAGTGCTATAAACTTGGCACATAATCCTATCTTACACAGCTGTGCCAAACATATTGAAATCCGTCATCATTTTCTAAGGGATCATATTTCTAAAAAATATATATCCCTTCATCATGTTGATATGGGAGATCAATTGACTGATATTTTCACAAAACCACTTCCGTTAGATCAATTTAATAACATAAGGAAGAAATTACTTATCACTCCCTTAGAAGATGTTTTCTTTGACATTTGTTCTTCTTAAAATTGGTTGGTTTCTCCGATCCTTACATTTTGGATGTAAATGGACATCTTTTAGCATGTTTTAACGATTATCTTTTTGAAAGGGGAGAACCAATTAAGGGTGAGTCTTAACAAATGTTTTTAACGGTTATCTTTTTGAAATGACAAAGGGGGAGAAATAATATAAATCTTAAATACTCAATCAATGAGTTTCATACCTACTCTCTTGGCTTCACATCAAATGTTGCTATATTCCCTAAAGAGTTGGATTTTATGTTCCACACCTCTTTGGGAATAATAAGCACACATTCCATAAACAAGAGAAGGTATACACAAGGTAAATTTCAGGTGTGAAACTCAACTCAATATTATTCAAGCTTACTTGAGTTATATTTAGAAATGTTTGTCATCTTCAAAAAGGGGGAGATTGTTGGCTAAATGGACATCATCAAAATCCCTTTTGTTTTTAAAATGACAAACATTTCATTCTTGTGGATCTAACGTGCTACTTGAGTATTTCAGGAACAAAGTGGATGACAAAGTTTTGGAAGATCTACATGATTAAATTGCTTTATTTTTATGATTGTAATCAAGTGTAAACTTGTAAAAATATATAATGTACAAGTACTTAGATATCATGTAAATTAAGCGTTTAGATCTTCCCTATCCACGCACAACACTTAGATAAGTCATCCCTAAGAGAGCATCACAATTGCACATTCATTTTGAAATAGAGTTTGTCTCGGTCGACACACTTCTCGATCGAGATACTCTCGGTCGAACATTTTCTTGACTGAGAAACTCCCAAGTCTAAAGCACGCACATCTTTGCAAAACTTGCTAAAAGTCATCACAGAGAAAGGCTCGGTCGAACTTTACTTTGACCGATATAGTGTCTTGAGTAGGTTTTATAGTCGTTAGACTTAGTTCTATAGCCGTTAAAGTTAGTGGGAAAAAGTGGTTGGAAGTTGAGTTAAACGTTGCTCCAGACCTACCCTCGGTCAACAAATTCCTTGACCGAGAGACACTCGGTCGACAAACTTCTCGACCGAGAAGGTTTCTATCTGCACTTTTCTGAGTTAATTAACTAGTTGTTACAAACGTAATTAGTGGATACCTAACGGATAGTTGAGCACTAAGAACCCCCTAGAAAGTGTCCAGAACGTACGTAAGCACTAGTAGGCCATTCCTATAAATAAGACATGCCTTAGGACACCTAAACTCACTTGAGTACACATACTTGCAATTGAGAATCAATTCTTGTGAGCACTTGAGCAACTTCAACACTTGCTAATCATTTCCATTACTGGCATTTCATGTCCTATAGGCTAGAATCTCCTACCCACTATACTTCCAGTTTCATACACATTGGATAGGAGATCAAAATGCTTGATATATGATTCAAGCCTTGTGCTTAAGTGGTAATTGTAATTTTCTTTTTCCTTTCTTGTTCTTTCTTATTGCATTGTACTCTCCTTGCTACTCCTAGGTTGGAGTCTGCGGAGTGGATAGGGTGAAATCTTCTCAGGTGGAGAATGAGGACTTTGGACTACTTCTAGAAGGTCTCAACGGGAAGCTACTTCAAGGAGGAAGGCTACTTCAATGGGGGATCTTGAAGTTACTTCAAGTGAAGGCTGCTTCAAGGTTGGTGAGATGACTTTGCGTGAATGTTATCCAAAGGGTTTGGGAAGGTATTTGTAATTTTGTGTAATATCCTTGAGAAGGTAATAAAATTCAAATACTTTCAAAATCCCAATAGGAAACAATTGAGTAGTGGACTGACTCCCTTAGATTTTGCTAAGGGTGGAACCACTCTAAATCCTTGTCTCCTTCTTCAACATCCTTGTGGTTGTTTGTTGGTTGAATTATTTTAAAAATTATTATAAAACTCTATTCACTCCCCTCTAGTGTTTTTCAGATCTAACACATGAGTTAAGTATGAGATTAGTTTAGTTCAGTCGGTCCCTGTCACTTAGGTCCTAGTATAGATGTGAGAGAGTTGTAAGTGATGTTTTGTATCTTTGTTTCCTTAATAATAGAGTATGTATCTGATTATCATGTCATATGTATATGGAAGTGTGAGAAATAGAATGAATGTATGGATGTGTATCGTTTATGTTGAGATCATATTAATGTAATCAAAGTTTGATTCTCTTATAAAGTTGTTTATGTGATTGGATGTGAGAAAACAAAGAGTTTCAAATAAAAGGAAAAAGAAAAAATATCAGGAGTGAACTTTGTATTAAGTATAATCCTCAAACTTATGCCCTAATCTCATGATTAGTGATAATCGTGGGATGCGGGTGTGACAGCTTTGGTATCAGAGCTTAGGCTGATTTGTCAGGGACCATTAAGTTATTAAGTTAGAGTCATAAGTGTGGCAGATAGGAGATGTTATGATGTTAGCTCTGGGGATTTGAGTATTTGGATATCCTGGCCCGATATCTGAGTACTTGGATCAACTAGTATCAAGCAAGTTAAGGCTGAGCATCAGAAGGTGACAGGTACATTGCAACCCATGCCAATACTACAGTGGAAATGGAATCATGTAACCATGGATTTCATAGTTAGTCTGCCAAGGATAGCTAAGAATCATGATTCCATTTGGGTGATAGTGGACAGATTGACAAAATCTATGCATTTCATACCTGTGAAGACAACGTATACATCAGAGAAGCTTGCTCAGGTGTATGTAGACGAGATAGTGCATTTGCACGGTGTACCAACAACGATAGTTTCTGACAGAGGTCCTCAGTTCACGAGTCATTTCTGGGAATAGTTACACAAAGAATTGGGAACACAGTTGAGGTTTAGTACTGCCTTCCACCCACAGACAGATGGACAGTCTGAAAGGACTATTCAGACTTTAGAGGATCTTCTCCGAGCATATGCTTTGTAGTTTCTAGGAAGTTGGGATGTGCATCTCATTTAGATAGAGTTCACCTACAACAATAATTACCAGCGGAGCATCGACATGGTTCCTTATGAGGCTCTATATGGCAGGAAATGCAGATCTTCTCTATGTTGCTATGAGTCTGGTGAGTATCAGATTTTGGGTCCTAAGTTAGTGCAGAAGATAACAGAGAAGATCAGAGTGATACAATAAAAGTTGAAAGCGGATCAAGATAGATAGAAGTCATACACAGATAATCGTCGATGACCTTTAGAGTTCAAGGTGGGAGACAAAGTGTATCTTAAAGTCTCTCCATGGAAAGGCGTGCTGATGTTTGGTCGGAAAGGCAAACTAGCACCCAAGTATATGGGGCCATACCCATTAATAGCACATGTTGGCAAAGTAGCTTATAAGCTAGAGCTACGGCCAGACTTGCACAGGTTACATCCAGTGTTCCATGTCAACATGTTGAAGAAAAGTCATCCAGACACAGGGACAGTGATACAACTAGTTGAGGTTGAGCTTGATGAAGATGTGACCTACGAGGAAGGTCTAGTGATGATCCTTTATACAAGAGTAAAGAAGTTAAAGAGGAAGGGCTTGGTTCTTGTGAAGGTTCTTTGGCATCATTGTGGTGTTGAGGAAGCCATGTGGGAGCTTGAGGAAGAGATGAGGAGGAAGTATCCCTCACTTTTCTCTTCAGATTTCAGGGATGAAATCCCTTGTAGAGGTTCATGGCTTGTAAGGACCCTAACCTTTGTTTTGGGCTTATCCTATTTTCTTTTCCTAAACCTTGTTCTTAGTTGCTTGCTAATCACCTCAAGTGGTGATTAGGGTGTTTTTGTGCTTTGTTGAGAGTTGTAGGTGCTACTTGCAAATAACCTAAGTTTAGGGTTGATGAGAAAGTTTGTCACCTTGAGAAATGGTTTTCTCTCTCTTTGCTTCCTCTAGAGTTGAGAGGAAGGGTTGGGCTCGTTGCTTGAGTTGCCTTGGGATTTGTTGGGCTTTTTTTTGCCATGTTTGGGCCTTGCTCTACCTTGTTGGACCATGTATCGGGAAAGAGATCTTGGTGTCGGCCATGGTTGTGTCGCCCATGAGGCTGTGTTGGGAAAGGGAGTGTCGTGTGTCAGCCGATGACCATCTTTGACTCTTAGCTTCATTTGTGTCCCACTCTAGTGGACACTTGGTGCATGATACTTGCATGTGGCAATTGCCTTGGACATGCGTATGAGGTAGGATGAGAAGGTGGCATTTCCCATGGACAAGTGTCCCTTGGTGGGCGACACATTGCCTTGTTTTCTCCTCCACCCTCTTTTATATATGTATCTCCTTTCTCTTACTAAGGATCCCTTTAGTTCCTTAGTTTCCCCTCTTCCTTGTTGAACAAAACCTCTCCTTTGCAACCTTAGTGGCCGATACACTTGGAGGAGCTAAGCTTGGTGGACGATCCTTCTCCTTGGAGTCTCCTTCTTCCTCTTGTGGTGGTGCTTGAGCTTAGAGCTTGGAGCTTTGGAGCTTGAGGATCTTGCTTAAGGAGGGTTACATAACTTCTAACCCTAACTATACTACCTTCTTTTATGTTTCATGTTCACATATGATCATGATCGGCCATGCATGTTGTTAGATATGTTTCTTTCTCTAGTTTTCACCTTTGATCTTGATTTATGATCTTGTTGCTATAATGGATGTGTTGGATCTGCTTTGACCTTGTTGGCCGAACCTATGGTGTAGGGTTTTCTTTGGGGCAATACCCCTTTCTCTTCTTTGGTCTTGAGAAGTGAGTTCGGCTCTAGTGATATAGGCAACACCCCTCTCTCTTAGTTGTTGAGAGGTGAGTCTATACTCTAGTTGCTTGGGCAACACTCTTCTCTCACCATGGATTTGAGAGGTGCGCCTTGGTTGAGTATTGACCTAGTAGTGGTTGAGACCTTGGCCAATATGGAAATGATCCATCATGTTGCCTGATTGGTGATGGAGGTTGTGCAAGACACCTCTCTCTTGGTTTTTGAGAGGTGAGCCAATCCTCTTGATCTTTTAGGGTTTTGATGATGGTAACCTTGAGGTTGATGATGACCTTGTTAGGATGAGCTTGGTGCCTTGCATGTTACACCTTATAGTAGTGCTGCTCAACACACCTCCCTTGGTCTAGGGCTTTAAGCTTGCCTGATATGATGTGTTTGGTTGGCTTTGTGCCCGATATGGCTCTCTTGACCATGATGATGAGCTTGGGAGATATGCCTTGATCTAGATGATCCTTTGACCTAGTAGTTGTTGTCCCCTTGGCGGATAGAGTGCCTAGTTGATATCTCTATTTGGAGTCTTGGGTGATACATGTTGGGTCGGGTTCTTACCCAACATGGGTTGAGTGGTGGCCCTTGTGAGTACCTTGTGGTGACCGATATGGTGTGTTGGTTTTAATTGGGCGTTAGGCTTCCATGTGGTGCCCTTGTATCGGTTGTTGATGTGCACATTGATGGGCATTATGGTGCTGGTTTTGGGTGCCACAATCTTAGCCGATAGGGTGGTGATGGTTGTTCGACACAACCCAAACCCTAACCCTAGCTAAGCTGCCCATATAACACCTTGACCTTGGGTGCACAATAATCCCCATGGACTCAGCTACACGTTGCACTTCTTGGTCTTGGTTGCAAGACATAGTCCTTGCATCTGAACTGAGCGTTACTGCCTTTGCTCTCTAGGCGCACGACACACCATGAAGTGGTTGCCCGATATACCTTGCCTTTGGGTTGGTCGATATGTGGCTAAGTGCTTGGCCGATAGGCCTCTAGTGAGGGTCGTTACCCTGTCTGATACCACCTATAGTGAGGGTTGCCCTACCCATCACATTTCTAGTGAGGGTAGCGGGCATTTTTGGTGAATGTTATGACCAACCCGGAAAACCTAGCTAGTGATCCTTTATCATGTAATCACATTGTTGTTGATAATGAAATATGAATAATGGTTTGTAAACCAATGGTATGTTTGATGCTTAAAGATGATGCCGTTTAAGATGATAAGATGCTTGCTCATGTTTATAAGGTAAAGATCATAAATGGAAGCCATGATTTGATAGCAATGATGTAATTAATACAGTATGACACACATGTTTATAATCATGACATGTGCATATGCAAATCCTAATAACATGATAATCAGTAAGAGCCATGTCTAGTGATTTTAAGTTATCTCTCTTAATGTGCATACTAAGCATGTAGGTATATTAAATGGATTCATAGCAAGGTAAGAGCTATGAGGTTTATGTACTTTGAATAACACTAAATGATTATAATCCTTATTGATGAGATAACATGCATCACCAGCATGATGAGATAGGTCTGAGGACCTGATAAAGGTTGAGTGCCTAGTTGAGGTGTTATCCTCTGATGATGAGATAGGGGATTGCGATCCCAGGATGTTGATGCAGGATGTTGATGCCTTGAGAGGTAGTAGCAATCTGTGAGGAGGGATTGAGATCCCAGGATGATGTGATAATAACAATATTAATGTAGCTAGATGCTGTATAACTTGGTTGCCTCAACAACTCACTTAAAATATATGAATTAATTACAGTGGAACATATTATGTAGTTTGCCCTGGCCATAGATCCATCATCGTCAGATTTGGCGATGGTGAAATAGGTTTATCCTGTGAGATTACCTGGAGCGCATATTGTTGAATATGTGGGGTTTTCTCCTAGCCAAAAATAGGAGGATTAGAGTACAAATGCAATTGTAGACTCCGTATGGTAAAGAGCATGTTGAACATGCCCATGACTCAATGAGTTAGAGCATGAATGCGTTCATGGCTCAAGAGCACGATGATCAGGCTCGTGGCTCAAAAAGTATACTAGCACCTGTGTCAAGGTGAGCTAGAGATATGGGTAGCTTGCTGAGTTGAACCTAAGGCTGAGGCCATATAAGCATGAGACTACGGTCCTGCTTTGGTTTTCATGCACTGACCACGAGGAGGTGAGGTCATGGAGTCTGGCTCTCCCATTGACCTTGTATGGCACCCAGTTTTGGGCTTCGTAGCCAAAGGTTGGATTTGAGCAGGGACATCTCACTTCCTTAGGGAATAACAAAACATAATCCATCCGAATAGTATATATACTGCTTAGAGAAAAACACAGAACATTGATTGAGGATTTGCTTATATAGCTGATCTAGTTATACCTTGCAATTATGTGTAAAATCCTTATATTTTGTGATAAGTTCCTATAAAGCTTATCTTGTCAATCATGTTTCATAAAGAAGTACTTGGTTATATGCCTCCTGGATATCTTAGTAAGATTGCTGGTAATAATAGCCTTGCTTAGTATGTTACCCTTATTATATGTCTTAACCAGCTATCTACTTTAACCTTCTAAGGTTTTATAATTTTGGCGGGGAGTTATGTTTCTCGCTGGGACTGTGTGTCTCACCCCACTGGTTTACAACCTTTTTAGGTGATCGCGCTAGACGTGGTGGTGGTCGCGAGGTTGCTGCCAAGCAGCAAGAAGAGCAATAGAAGGCAAGAGATAGACATGCTACTGTTTTGGTGGTTTTGTAGTAGAGTCCTAGAGTCATCCATGTACTCTCAGGTCCTTGGAGGTGTTTTGACGATGTTTCACGACGTATAGCTATTGTAGTTTTGTATATCTTGTTGCTGGCCTTACGTGGCTCGTTATGTATGTATAAATAGGAGATGAACTCTGGTGTTGACAGTACAACTGGTTCCGATAAGCTGTGAACATATATCAAGGCTTGTAATATTTATATAACATGTTTCTATGTAGGATCTGGTTTCAAAAGTTCTCTTATGTATGCTTTCTACAATCGGTTTTAATTAACCCGTGTTTTCAGTAATATGTTGTTTATGGTGTTTCCGCACATTTTTGCATGTCACCTTGTTGTCTGTGTGATGGCGAGGTGTCACCGTTGGTTTGGTATCAGAGCTCTAGGTTTGTTGAGTCTACAGGGATCTAGGACTAAGTTTGTGTCTGTTCTTGTGAGTTTTTCATATTTTCATACAATCACCTTTTGCCCTCAGCGGAAGATCAAGCTTAAAGATGTCTGGAAACCATGAAGAACATGTTGTCGAGAGAAGCGATGTTGCATAAGTTGATGGAGCAAGAGTGCAGGCACATGAAGATCGGGTGCCTGATGTCCCCCAACTTGACCCAGCCATTCTTGAAAACCCTTCCTACCAGCACCTTATGGGGTAGTTGATGGATACGATGAATCACATGGTGGAAAGAATGCCAGTTCCTCTGCAAAGAGCACAGAATCCCCATGGTGAATCATCAGGTATTGGGAAGACCTCTGAGAGGTTTTGTCGAGTCGAAGCTTCGGATTATGCTGGAACGGCTGATCTAGTGGATGCAGATCTGTGGTTGACATGTCTCAAGAAGGCCTTCTGGATCCTCGACATCCCTGAAGTAGACAAAGTCAAGCACGCTGTCTACCTTCTGAAAGGTAGTGTTGGCCACTGGTGGGCCATTGAGAAGGAGAAGAGACCCGGTGAGGTGATCGGTTGGGAGGTTTTCCAGCGAGAGTTCATTAATAGATACTTTCTGAAGACGTATCTAGATGAGAAGATCAACCAGTTTGAGCGTCTGTGCCAAGGATCGATGAACATCACCGACTATGAAGCCAAGTTTATGGACTTGCTGAGGTTTTGTCCTCACATGGCGATGATAGATGATGAGAGAATCAGGCAGTTTGAGAAAGGTTTGAGTGCTAATATGTCGACACTTGCTGCTACTTTGGAAAATTGGGAGCGGTTTGCGACGTTCATGGAGTCCGTTCACAGGATTGAACAGTCTGTCAGGGAGAAAAGGGAGACCATGTCCAAGAAAAGGCCTACTCAGTACCAAAGACAGAGGTTTGATGGCTTCAAGAAGTCAAGGTTTTCAACACCTTCTGGGCTAAGAGGTTCTAGTGCACCGTCACAAAGGTCCCCGGGTAAGGGAAGAGGTTATGTTTCTTCACCATCGAAGGCGTGTAGTACAGCTTCAGTGGCAGTGACAGGGCCATCTAGGCCGCATATAGAAGGAAGGTCATGTTATCACTATGGACAGACTGGGCACTTGAGGTCAAATTGCCCAAAGAGAGATGTTGAAGTAACACAATAGCCGAGGCAGAATCAGCAAGGGTCAGATAGACAGCAGCCCAGTAGTAGCAGAGGGCAAGGATGTTGTCAAGCATCGCAAGAGGGATCGTCTTCTCATGGAAGTAGAGGACGTGGACAGCAAGCAACGACTCGATTCTATGTTATGAGTCAGCCGAAGGAGATAGTCAACCCGTGAGTGGTGGCATGTCAGATGGAGTTATTTCATTCTGATTTGTCTTCTTCTTGCATTATATCTATTCTGGTTGACCCGGGTGCTACGCACTCTTTTATCGCACGTAGTATGCTTGATAGCTGTCTTTTACCTGTTAGTTGTAAGAAAGATAGCATGTTGTTAGAAACCCCTCTTGATGGTTCCTCGATGCTTCGAGACGTGTGTCCATCTTGTGTTCTATCTTTTTCGGGACACAATATACAAGTGGATCATATACCACTTGATATGCATGGATTCAATTTGATCCTTGGAATGGATACCTTAGAGAAATATAAGGTTGTGATGGACTGTGGTTCCAAACAGGCAGTGTTTGATGATGGTGGAGAGAAGTGGATCTTCCAAGGAGATAGGAAGATTCTTCCAACATGTTTAGTGTCAGCAATGGTGGCAGAGAAGTTGCTGCGGCAAGGATGTAAGGTGTTCCTAGCTCATGTTGTGGATACCAAGGCAAAAGGTCCTAGCCTTAAGGAGGTGCATGTTGTTTGCGAGTTTGTGGATGTGTTTCCAGATGAGTTCCCTGGTGTTCCCCCACCTCGATAGATTGACTTTGAGATCAATCTGGTGCCAGGAACACAACCAACTGCTCAGACGATGTACAGGTTGGCCCCAGCTGAGATGGCAGAACTGAAGAAGTAGTTACAGGAGTTGTTGGACAAAGGTTTCATCTGACCGAGCACATCGTTGTGGGGTGCTTCGGTCCTATTCGTAAAGAATAAGGATGGATTGATGCATTTGTGTACAGATTACCGAGAGTTGAACAAAGTTACGATCAAGAACAAGTACCTCTTGCTGAGGATAGACGATCTATTTGATCAGTTGCATGGCGCTACAATGTTCTCAAAGATCGATCTACGGTCTAGATATCATCAATTGAGGATTAAGGTGGATGACATACCAAAGTCAGAATTTAGGACAAGGTATGGTCACTTTGAGTTTGTGGTTATGCCGTTTGGGCTAACCAATGCACCTGCTGCTTTCATGGATCTGATGAACATGGTGTTCTGTCCGTTTTTAGATCAGTTTGTTGTAGTTTTTATAGATGTCATCTTGATCTATAGTCGGGACAGTCAAGAGCATGAATAACATCTTCGACAAGCATTGACTCTTCTTCGCCAACATCAGTTGTATGCCAAGTTTAGTAAGTGCGAGTTCTGGTTGAAAGAAGTGACTTTCTTGGGTCCTAAGAAGGTGGAGTCAGTTGCAGATTGGGAGCAACTGAAGACGCTGACAGAAGTTCGTAGTTTTCTGGGTTTAGCAGGATACTACTGGAGGTTTATAAAGGACTTTAGTGTGATCGCGTTGCCGATGACAAAGTTGACCAGGAAGGATATACCTTTTGTCTGGGATGATTGTTGTCAACAAGCTTTCCAAAGTTTGAAGGAGAAGCTGACTAGTACTCCAGTGTTGGTGCTGCCAAAGCCTGGGAAAGGCTATGTTGTTTTCTGTGATGCTTCTAAGAAAGGATTAGGATGTGTGCTGATGTAGGAAGATCATGTGGTTTCTTTTGCTTCGCGACAACTTAAGAAACATGAGGAGAACTATCCGACACATGATTTGGAGCTGGCAGTGGTGGTTCATGCGTTAAAGATCTGGAGACACTATCTTTATGGGGAAGTATGTCAGATCTTTACAGATCATAAGAATCTGAAGTACATCTTCTCGCAGAGTAAGCTGAACATGTGACAACATCACTGGATGGAGCTGATCAATGATTATGATTGCACCATTGAGTATCATCCTGGTAAGGTGAATGTGGTAGCTGATGCACTTAGCAAGAAGTCTTCTTCATCTCTTCCTATTAAGAAGGCACAGTTTATTTCTTTGGTATGCCGTAGGCAGGATATGTTTATTTCGTTACGATAGATGAATATACAGTTAGAAGTTTCCGTATTGGAAAGACTATTGACACAAATGCAAGTAAAGCCTACGTTGAGGCAGTAGATCAAATACGCACAACAGACAAATGCTTCAGTTCAGTTGATCAGATTAGAGTTTGGCCGTGAAAAGCGTGATGGGTTCCATGAGTCTGAGGATGGACTAGTTTTCTATCATGGTAGGATGGTGGTCCCTGATGTTGATGATCTGAGAAAGCTAGTGCTTGAGGAAGCACACACATCGATGTATGCTATGCATCTAGGAGTCAGCAAGATGTATCATAATCTGAAGGATCTATATTTGTGGCATGGCTTGAAGAAGGATGTATCCGAGTTTGTGGCTAGGTGTGCGGTATGCCAACAAGTTAAGGTTGAGCATCAGAAGTTGGTAGGTACGTTGTAACCCATGCCAATACCGTAGGTGAATTGGGATCATAAAACCATGGATTTCGTAGTTCATCTACTAAGGACATCTAAGAATCATGATTCCATTTGGGTGATAGTGGACAAATTGACAAAATCTACACATTTCATACATGTGAAGACAACGTATACAACAGAAAAGCTTGCTCAGGTGTATGTAGACGAGATAGTGCGTTTTTACAGTGTACCATCAACAATAGTTTTCGATAGAGGTCCTCAGTTCACGAGTCATTTTTGGGAACAATTTCACAAAGCGTTGGGAACAGAGTTGAGGTTCAATACTGCCTTCCACCCATAGACAGATGGATAGTCTGAAAGGACTATTCAGACTTTGGAGGATCTTCTCCCAGCATGTGTTTTGCAGTTTCTAGGCAGTTGGGATGTGCATCTCAATTTGATTGGGTTCACCTACAACAATAGTTACCAGTGGAGCATCGACATGGCTCCTTATGAGGCTCTATATGGTAGGAAGTGCAGATCTCATCTATGTTGGTATGAGTCTGGTGAATATCAACTTTTGGGTCCTGAGTTAGTGCAGCAGACAATAGAGAAGATCAAAGTGATACAACAAAAGTTGAAAGCGACACAGGACAGACAGAAGTCATACGTAGATAATCACTGATGACCTTTAGAGTTCCAGGTGGGAGACAAAGTGTATCTTAAGGTCTCGCCATGGAAAGGCGTGCTGAGGTTTGGCCAAAAAGGCAAACTGGAACCCAGGTATATGGGGCCATACTCGGTAATAGCACGTGTCAGCAAAGTAGCTTATAAGCTAGAGCTACTGCCAGAGTTGCACATGTTACATCTGGTGTTCCATGTCAGCATGTTGAATAAAATTCATCCAGACATAGGGATAGTGATACAACTAGTTGAGGTTGAGCTCGATGAAGATGTGATCTATGAGGAAGGTCCAGTGACGATCCTTGACAAAAGAGTAAAGAAGTTAAATAGGAAGGACCTAGTTCTTGTGAAGGTTCTTTGGCATCATCGTGGTGTTGAGGAAGCCACATGGGAGCTTGAGGAAGAGATGAGAAGGAAGTATCCCTCGCTTTTCTCTTCGGATTTCGGGGACGAAATCCCTTGTAGAGGTTTATGGCTTGTAAGGACCCTGACCTTCATTTTGGGCTTATCATGTTTGCTTTGCCTAAACCGTGTGCTTAGTTTCTTGTTAATCACCTCAAGTGGTGATTAGGGTTTGTTTGTGCTTTGTTGAGAGTTGGAGGTTCTACTTGCAAATAACCTAAGTTTAGGGTTGATGAGCAAGTTTGTCACCTTGAGAAATGGTTTTCTCTCTCTTTCCTTCCTCTAGCGTTGAGAGGAAGGGTTGGGCTCATTGCTTGAGTTGCCTTGGGCTTTGTTGGGCTTTGTTTTGCCTTGTTTGGGCCTTGGTCTACCTTGTTGGACTCTGTATCAGTCAAGAGAGCTTGGTGTCGGCCATGGGTGTGTCGCCCATGAGGCTGTGTCAGGCAAGGGAGTGTGGTGTGTCAGCCTATGACCATCTTTGGCTCTTATCTTCGTTTGTGTCACCACTCTAGTGGACACTTGGTGCATGATGCTTGCATGTGGAAATTGCCTTGGACATGTGTATGAGGTAGGATGAGAAGGTGGCATTGCCCATGGACAAGTGTCCCTAGGTGGGTGACACATTGCCTTGTTTTCTCCTCCACCCTCTTCTATATATGCATCTCCTTTCTCTTTCTAAGGATCCTTTTAGTTCCTTAGTTTCCCCTCTTCCTTGGTGAATGACACCTCTCCTTTGCAACCTTGGTGGTTGATACACTTGGAGGAGCTAAGCTTGGTGGCCGATCCTTCTCCTTGGAGTCTCCTTCTTCCTCTTGTGGTGGTGCTTGAGCTTAGAGCTTTGGAGATTGAGGAGCTTTCTTAAGGCGGGTTACATAACTTCTAACCCTAACTATACTACCTTCTTTTATGTTACATGTTCACATATGATCATGATCGGCCATGCATGTTGTTAGACATGTTTCTTGCTCTAGTTTGCACCTTTGATCTTGATTTATGATCTTGTTGCTATAATGGATGTGTTGGATGTGCTTTGACCTTGTTGTTCGAACCTATGGAGTAGGGTTTTCTTTGGGGCAATACCCCTTTCTCTCCTTTGGCCTTGAGAAGTGAGTTCGGCTCTAGTGATATAGGCAAAACCCCTCTCTCTTGGTTGTTGAGAGGTGAGTCTATACTCTAGTTGCTTGGGCAACACTCTTCTCTCACCATGGATTTGAGATGTGAGCCTTGGTTGAGTATTGACCTAGTAGTAGTTGAGACCTTGGCCGATATGGAAATGATCCATCATAATGCCCGATTGGTGATGGAGGTTGTGCAAGACCCCTCTCTCTTGATTATTGAGAGGTGAGCCATGTTGGCTAAATTGACATTAGCATAATCCCTTTTGTTTTGATAATGACAAACATTTCATTCTTGTGGTTTTAACGTGCTATTTGAGTATTTCAGGAACAAGCATATAAGGTGGTGGATAACAAAGACTTGGAAGAAACAATTTGATAAAATCTCTTTATTTTCATGATTGTAATCAAATGTAAATGCTTGTACAAGTATATAATGTACAAGTAATTAGATATCATGTAAATCAAGCGTTTAGATCTTCCCTATCCACTCACAACACTTAGATAGGCCATTCCCCAAGATAGTATCACAATTGGACATTGATACACACACTTAGTAAATGAATACATTAAGTCAGTAATATTCTCGGTCGACAAATCGTCGATCGAGAAAATATCGGTCGACAAATCTTCGACCGAGAAACTCTCGGTCGACAAAATCTTCGATCGAGAATAGACCCTACTAGCCGTTAGACCCAGCAGACAAAGTGGTTGGGAGTTGGAAATGAACGTTGTAAACACTTGCTCCAGGAGGTCCCTCGGTCGACAAATCTTCGACCGAGAAGGACTCTCGGTCGACAAATTGTCGATCGAGAAAAGTTCAGTCTGCACTTTTCAGGGTCAATTAACTAGCCGTTGCAAATGCAATTAGTGGACACATAACGGCTAGTTGAGCACTAAGAACCCCCTAGAAAGTGTCTAGAATGTCCTTAAGCACTTGTAGGTCATTCCTATAAATAGGACATGCCTTAGGACACCTAAACTCACCTAAGCTACACGTGTGCTACACTTGAGATTGAATACTCATTGGCAATCTGTTTTGAGCAATAGAGCAATTCCTACATTGGCTATTCATTCCCATTGCTCCAACTTCATGTCCTATAGGTTAGTATCTCCTATCCACAACACTTACACTTATACATACATTGGTTAGGAGATCAAAACGCTTGATATAGGAAATCAAGCCTTGAGCTACAAGTGGTATTGTAATTTCTGTTTTCTTTCTTGTTCCTTTGTATCTTTTGTATTCTCCTTGCTACTCCTAGGGTTGGAGGCTGCGGATTGGAGAAGGTTCTTCTAGGAGGATAAGGTGGACTTCAAGCTACTTCAAGAAGGCTATCGCAACGGGAAGCTACTTCAAGAAGGTTATTGCAATGGGAAGCTACTTCAGGAGGAAGGCTGCTTCAAGGTTGGTGCAATTGCTTCTAGGTGAAGGCTGCTTCAAGGTTGGTGCGATTACTTCAAGGTGAAGGCTGCTTGAAGGGTTTAGGGAGAGAATTGTAATTTTATGTAAAGTCCTTGCGAGGTAATAAAATTAAATTCTTTCCAAATCCCGGTTGGGTAAGCAACCGGGTAGTGGACTAACTGCCTTAGTATTTGCTAAGGTAGGAACCACTCTAAATCCTTGTCCCCTTGTCCAATATTTTTGTGATTGGTTGTTTGAGTTCAATAAATTGTTAAAATTATTTAAAAACTCTATTCACCCCCCCTCTAGTGTTTTTTCAATTGGTATCAGAGCAGGCTTCAAGGAACCCTAACCAGGTCTTGAAGAATGAAGGGTGGTGGTGACTACAACCGCAAGCTAAGGAGCAACTTGGACCAACCTTCAACAAGTTGCAATTGGTGTTTAGGAACAAGTCACACAACAATCGGTTGTCCTTGGAGAGAAAAGAATAAAGAGGTACACAAAAATTGTCTCATTGCTACAACCAATGAAGAAGAAGAAGAGGTAAGCCTTCTTGATTTATCAAAAGAAGAGCTAATTTCTAGTCTTGAAGAAACACATAATAAGTATATTGAGTGCAAGAAGAAATTAAAGAAATCTAATAAAACAAATGATGAGTTGAATGCTAGACTTCTTGCTCTTACATCTGAAAATGAAGATCTCAAAAAGGTTATTGAAGATCATGATATTAAGCTAAAATCTGTAGAAGCAAATTGCAATCTTCTTTCCCTAGAAAAGTTAAATTTGCAAACTCAAGTAAATGATCTTCAAAAACAACCTATTTTGTGTACACATCTAGATTATGATATTATTGTGAAAGAAAGAGATTCTTTATTATCTAATCTAGATCAAGTGAAGATGGATATCAAGAAGAGAATGGATGAAATTGTTAAGTTACAACAAGAAATCAGTAGCTTGAGTAACAATGATATTCTCGATAAAATCTTAAGTGATCCTTATCGTCAAATTGGAAGAAGAGGACTAGGTTATAAGCCTAAAGGAAAATCTCATCAAAAACCTAGTTGGAGAAGGACACAAGCACTAGAGAGTCAATCCATGTATGTACCTAGAGGCAAATATACATATGTACCAAAGAACAACCTAGAATAAAAACATAGAAAGAGACTTGAGGTTGATTCTATATGTTGCCATTATTGCTTACGTCTTGGACATTACTCCTTTTCATGCCCATACAAGAAAAAGGATGTTGAGTTGGTATGGGTTCCAAAACCTCCAAACTAAATGAACGGAATTAAGTTGAGATATGACCAAGGACCTTAGTTGCATATTTCTATGTCTATCTCAACTCAACATAATGGGATAATAAATTAATTCAAGTTTTTAAACATCTAACTTGGATATATACAAAATCTTTCAAATTGCAAAAATAAATTTTTGCCTTACTCATAGCTAAATTGTTAATAAAGATTTGGATACAATTAGTTGGGATTTGATCTAAAAGTTCCTTTGATGTTCATAAAGTCTATCTCAACTAAACTGAGTCTTGAAATTGTTTAATTGAGTAAATAACCATTCATGATTTACTTATAAACAATTACTGAAAATGGTTCTGAAAACAATACAGAAACCTGATCGGTCGAGAAATCTTCGACCGAGCAGTTAGTCGGTCGAGAAATCATCGACCGAGCAGGTTACTGATGTCAGTCTGAAATAAGTCTGCTGAATAATTCTACAAAGGATCAATGTGCTATCTATTTGTTGTTAATAACTTTTTTACATGAACAAATTATGGAAATCATCTTTGGAACACTTATATGAGATCATTTTTATCTATGAATCATATTTGATTTAAGTTAAGGGAAAATTACTGTTTTTATGGTAACCCTTGGAATATCTATACATGAACCATGTGTGTATTGAAGTTTGTTTTAAATGATCATAATTATTGCATTTATATGCTGATCATTGTATATGCTTCAATTGTTCTATCATTACACCATGGATATGCTTCATCCTGATCATTATGTTTCATTGGTTTGTCTAAAATAATCTTTGATTCATATATACAAACCATGAATGGATATTATTCTTGATCATTGTGATTCAGATAAATTGAAAATACCATTAGCATAAAAGCATCTTGACATAATAAACAATGATTGTGGACATAGCTTGTGATAAAATAATGATGTTGCTATGACAAGCCAAACGGTGCCTCTTAGAACAAAAATATTAATGTTTTTATCTATTTGTTTGTTCTAAGAAATCAAAAGCAAAAATCTTGACTTTAAGATATTAATCTTGCTTTCAAAATATATGTCTCTAAAGAATCTTATGATTAATATGAAAATAAGGGTATAAGAATAAATGTGATTTAATATGTACCCATAGCAAAGCTTATGAAAACATCATTCACAATGAATGTAAAACATGAGTTCTAGAAAAATCAAGGACAAAGACTTCACTATGATGCCCATATTAAGTCTTCATAATAGGTATATCTTAATATGCTTCAAATAGATATTTATTTAAAGCTATCTGTAGAAATTATACTTCACATATGAATGTTTAAATTGGAAGTCTGCAGAATTTGCCTCTTGGTTGAAATTAAAATTGACCAAGGGGCGCTATGGTCGTAGTCAAGGGAGACCTAAAATAAGCTTTGACAAAATGCTTATATTGACATCATTTTATTGTACTTAATCTTAGTATACGTTTGATAAAGGTCAAAATCAAAATTTAAAATCATTTGTGACCTTAGAAGCCTTAAATTGTAAGATTAAGGGGGAGCTCATAAAAACAAATTTGATTATTTGATTAAGAAGCGTACAAAAATATTGCAAACATCATTTGAAGCCTATTATGACCTTAGTATTTTTACTCTTGGTTATGAAGAAATCAACAAATTTCATAAAATGATATATCTTGTTCTTAAAGGAATTCTCTAGACAAATTAGGGGTTAACATCCTGTGCATTTGGCTAGAGAAATTTTTGTGTACTATAAGATTAAAGAATTCTCATTTCATTTTTAGGGCTTAACATCCCTTGTAAAATGGATGAGAAATCAATACACAAATGCCATGAACCTAAAAGGAACTCATATTATTTCAAGGCTTAACATACATTGCAAATGAGTGAGAAATAAATTATGGCTAAATTTAACAATCATTGCTTTGCTTTAATCCCTTGTTTTCTAATTGAATATCTCTTTAAGGGGGAGCATAGCATAAAATTAAGGGGGAGAAATAAAATCTATTATATTGGATATTTTTTGAAATGACAAAGGGGGAGAAATAATATAAAATCAAAAACATAAAATAAAAATATGAGTTTCATAATATCTCGGCCAACATCCACTTGCAAAACAAGAATGGCTACAAAAGGTAATCTTCAGGTATGAAACTCACATGATTTATATTTTATATTTAGGAAATGTTTGTCATCTTCAAAAAGGGGGAGATTGTTGGCTAAATTGACATTAGCATAATCCCTTTTGTTTTGATAATGACAAACATTTCATTCTTGTGGTTTTAACGTGCTATTTGAGTATTTCAGGAACAAGCATATAAGGTGGTGGATAACAAAGACTTGGAAGAAACAATTTGATAAAATTGCTTTATTTTCATGATTGTAATCAAATGTAAATGCTTGTACAAGTATATAATGTACAAGTAATTAGATATCATGTAAATCAAGCGTTTAGATCTTCCCTATCCACTCACAACACTTAGATAGGCCATTCCCCAAGATAGTATCAAAATTGCACATTGATACACACACTTAGTAAATGAATACATTAAGTCAGTAATATTCTCGGTCGACAAATCGTCGATCGAGAAAATATCGGTCGACAAATCTTCGACCGAGAAACTCTCGGTCGACAAAATCTTCGATCGAGAATAGACCCTACTAGCCGTTAGACCCAGCAGACAAAGTGGTTGGGAGTTGGAAATGAACGTTGTAAACACTTGCTCCAGGAGGTCCCTCGGTCGACAAATCTTCGACCAAGAAGGACTCTCGGTCGACAAATTGTCGATCGAGAAAAGTTCTGTCTGCACTTTTCAGGGTCAATTAACTAGCCGTTGCAAATGCAATTAGTGGACACATAACAGCTAGTTGAGCACTAAGAACCCCCTAGAAAGTGTCTAGAATGTCCTTAAGCACTTGTAGGTCATTCCTATAAATAGGACATGCCTTAGGACACCTAAACTAACCTAAGCTACACGTGTGCTACACTTGAGATTGAATACTCATTGGCAATCTGTTTTGAGCAATAGAGCAATTCCTACATTGGCTATTCATTCCCATTGCTCCAACTTCATGTCCTATAGGCTAGTATCTCCTATCCACAACACTTACACTTCTACATACATTGGTTAGGAGATCAAAACGCTTGATATAGGAAATCAAGCCTTGAGCTACAAGTGGTATTGTAATTTCTGTTTTCTTTCTTGTTCCTTTGTATCTTTTGTATTCTCCTTGCTACTCCTAGGGTTGGAGGCTACGGATTGGAGAAGGTTCTTCTCGGAGGATAAGGTGGACTTCAAGCTACTTCAAGAAGGCTATCGCAACGGGAAGCTACTTCAAGAAGGTTATTGCAACGGGAAGCTACTTCAGGAGGAAGGCTGCTTCAAGGTTGGTGCAATTGCTTCTAGGTGAAGGCTGCTTCAAGGTTGGTGCGATTACTTCAAGGTGAAGGCTTCTTGAAGGGTTTAGGGAGAGAATTGTAATTTTATGTAAAGTCCTTGCGAGGTAATAAAATTAAATTCTTTCCAAATCCCGGTTGGGTAAGCAATTGGGTAGTGGACTGACTGCCTTAGTATTTGCTAAGGTAGGAACCACTCTAAATCCTTGTCCCCTTGTCCATTATTTTTGTGATTGGTTGTTTGAGATCAATAAATTGTTAAAATTATTTAAAAACTCTATTCACCCCCCTCTAGTGTTTTTTCAAGCCAATCCTCTTGATCTTTTAGGGTTTTGATGATGGTAATCTTGAGGTTGATGATGACCTTGTCGGGATGAGCTTGGTGCCTTGCACGTTACACATTGTAGTAGTGTTGCCCGACACACCTCCCTTGGTCTAGGGTTTTGAGCTTGGCCGATATGATGTGTTTGGTTGGCTTTGTGCCCGATATGGCTCTATTGACCTTAGTGATGAGCTTGGGTGATATGCCTTGATCTGGATGATCCTTTAACCTAGTAGTTGTTTCCCCCTTAGCTGATAGAGTGCCTAGTTGATATCTCTATTTGGAGTCTTGGGTGATATATGTTGGGTCGGGTTCTTGCCCAACATGGGTTGAGTGGTGGCCCTTGTGAGTACCTTGTGGTGACCGATATGGTGTGTTGGTTTTAGTTGGGCGTTAGGCTTCCCTGTGTGGTGCCCTTGTATTGGTTGTTGATGTGCACCTTGATGGACGTTATGGTGCTAGTTTTGGGTGCCACAATCTTAGCTGATAGGGTGGTGATGGTTTTCCGACACAACCCAAACCCTAGCTAAGTTGCCCATCACACCTTGACCTTAGGTGCACGATAAGCCCCATGGACTCAGCTACACGTTACACTTCTTGGTCTTGGTTACAAGATGTAGTCCTTGCATCTACGCTGACCATTAGCACCTTTGCTCTCTAGGTGCATGACACACCATGAAGTCGTTTCCCGATATACATTGCCTTTGGGTTGGCCGATATGTGGCTAAGTGCTTGGCCAATAGGCCTCTAGTGAGAGTCGATACCCTGTCTGATACCACCTGTAGTGAGGATTTCCCTACTTGTCACATTTCTAGTGATGTTAGAAGGCTCTTTTGGTGAAGGTTATGACCAACCCGAAAAACCTAGCTAGTGATCCTTTATCATGTAATCACATCATTGTTGATAATGAAATATGAATAATGGTTTGTAAACCAGTGGTATGTTTGATGCTCAAAGATGACGCCGTTTAAAATGATAAGATGCTTCCTCATGTTTATAAGGTAAAGAGCATAAATGGATGCAATGATTTGATAGGAATGATGTAATTAATACAATATGACACACATGTTTATAATCATGACATGTGCATCTGCAAATCCTAATAACATGATAATCAGTAAGAGCCATGTCTAGTGATTTTAAGTTATCTCTCTTGATGTACATACTAACCATACATGTATATTAAATGGATTCATATCCAGGTAAGATCTATGAGGTTTATGTACTTTGAATAACACTAAATGATTATAATTCTTGTTGATGAGATAACATGCATCACTAGCATGATGAGATAGGTCTGAAGACCTAATAAAGGATGAGTGCCTAGTTGAGGTGTTATCCTCTGATGATGAGATAGTGGATTGCGATCCCAGGATGTTGATGTAGGATGTTGATGCCTTGAGAGGTAGTAGCAATCTGTGAGGAGGGATTGAGATCCCAGGATGATGTGATAATAATAGTATTAATGTAGCTCGATGTTGTATAACTTGGTTGCCTCAACAACTCACTTAAAATATACTAATTAATTATAGTGGAACATATTATGTAGTTTTCCTTGTCCATAGATCCATCATCGTCATATTTGGTGATGGTGAAATAGGTTTATCGTGTGGGATTACCTGGAGTGCATATTGTTGAATATGTGGGGTTTTCCCCTAGCCGAAAATAGGAGGATTAGAGTACAACTGTGGTTGTAGACTCCGTATGGTAAAGAGCATGGTGAACATGCCCATGACTTAATGAGTTCGAGCATGAATGCATTCATGGCTCAAGAGCACGGTGATCAAGCCTGTGGCTCAAAAAGTATACTAGCACATGTGTCAAGGCGAGCTAGAGATATGGGTAGCTTGCAGAGATGACCCTAAGGATGAGGCCATATAAGCATGAGATTGTGGTCCTACTTTGGTTTTCGTGCACTGACCACAAGGGGGTGAGGTCATGGAGTCCGGCTCTCCCATTGACCTTGTATGGCACCGGTTTTTGGGCTTCGTAGCCAAATGTTGGATTTGAGCAGGGACAACTCACTTCCTCAGGGCATAACAAAACTTAATCCATCTGAATAGTATATATGCTGCTTAGATAAAAACACAAAATATTGATTGAGGCTTTGCTTATATAGCTGATCTAGTTATACCTTGCAGTTATGTGTACGATCCTTATATTTTGTGATAAGTTCTTATAAAGCTTATCTTGTCAATCATGTTCCATAAAGAAGTACTTGGTTATATGCCTCTTGGATATCTTGGTAAGATTGATGGTAATAATAGCCTTGCTTAGTATGCTGTCCTTATTATATGTCTTAACCAGCTATCTGCTTTAACCTTCTGAGGTTTTATAGTTTTGGTGGGGAGTTATGTTTCTCGCTGGGATTGTGTGTCTCACCCCGCTGATTTACAACCTTTTTAGGTGATCGTGCTAGACGTGGTGGTCGTCGTGATGTTGTGGCCGAGCAGTAAGAAGAGAAGTAGAAGGCAAGAGATGGACATGCTGTTGTTTTGGTGGTTTTGTAATAGAGTCCTAGAGTCATCCCTGTACTCTCAGGTCATCGGAGGTATTTTGACGATGTTTCACGATGTATAGCTGTTGTACTTTTGTATATCTTGCTGATGGCCTTACGTGGCCCATTATGTATGTATAAATAGGAGATGAACTCTGGTGCTGACAGTACAGCTGGTTCCGATAAGCTGTGAACATATATCAAGGTTTGTAATATTTATATAACATGTTTCTCTACAGGATCTGGATGCAAAAGTTCTCTTATGTATGTTTTCTGCAATTGCTTGTAATTAACTCGTGTTTTCAGTAATATGTAGTTTATGGTGTTTCTGCACGTTTTCGCAAGTCACCTTGTTGTCTGTGTGATGGTGGGGTGTCACAAGATGAGCATGTAAATCATAAAACTAGGATAAGAAACTTAGTTGAAACAAAGAGAAATGTTGGAAATAATGAGCTTGATTAAGGAATGAGGGTTGCGATATAATTGAGAGCATGTAATGTATACCTTTATTAATAATTTTAATACATTCATCCTTACTGCCTTTGGATTCTAAGTCTCTATAGAACAACAAACTAGTTTCTAAAATAAGAACAAAAGTGTAGCTAAATAAATGAATAAGTCATACAAAGGTAGACTATATTCAGGAAGGAAAAACTTGATTGAAAGAGAAACTATGTTTCACCCATGCATGATTCATTTGATTTAAAATGAAGGATATGTAATGTATTAAACATGAGGTGATACTAGTAGAGAGATTATTGATTTAGAATTTCAACTTCACATTAGTAGAAGGATAAAAGGAAATATATGCAACATGGTATATATGATCCTACACATAAAAGAAGCAACATGATCATAAGAGAAAACTAGAAGTTAAAGATGACATGTGGAATAGTAGTACATTGTAAGGGGATTATGGAAAGTGAATAAGGGTTTGAAACATAATGGAGTAATATAGATTATAAAAGAAAGATGTTGTGAGATTCAAGAAAGTGCTAATTAGTCAAGTATCCTTGTTGATAATTAATTAAACCTACATATGAGAAATGTATTATTGAATGTTTGAAGATAAGAATTCTAATTCTCAAAATCATCTTCTCTTTCATATTTTCCTTAATGAGAGCAATGTGGGAATGAAGTGATAAGAAAATGAATCATATACGATGCATAACCATCGTGGTAGAGACATCTAGTGAATGTAATAATGACACACAATATGATGATGAAACCCTAATAGGGTAATTGAGAATGTAATCTATCTGAATGGCCAAGTTAGAGAAAGGAAATTCAATTGATAAGATAAAGAAGACTTTAGTAAAACTTGAGATATCCAAAGTTTGAATTTCAAATTAAGGGAGAAAAGTCACATCACAATAACATCATGCTACTGATAAGGACCAAACCCTAGAATGTTTAGAGTTGTAGTAGTTCAAGGGATGTCACTAGTGATTTGACCTTGAATACTAGCATCTCTATAAAACAAGATCATGAAGTTTGCACTATGAGAAGTAAACTAGCACTGATAGTGTGATAACCTTGATTTTAGGGTTTTGATACCCAATGCAATATTTGAAGACAAACTTGGAGTAAAATAGATATGGATGGATAATGAGGTGTTGTGTTGTCAAATTAAATAAGTTGGGCCTGTGTTGATAATTTTGGGGGATAATTGATGCATAGATTAAGTCCAATATCTTTATATATGTACCACTTTTGGGTACTTATGGATTTGTGTACTAATCATGGTATATAGGAGCCCATATTATTGGATTATAAATATTGGAATACATAATGCTCAAGATAAAGGGATTGAACATGTTTCATCATGGTTTGACGATCAATTGATTCATATTCAAGGTTTATATAGCTAATGTGTTAAGTTAGTTGAATAAGTATTGGAGTTTTAGTAACAGACTTTGGTAGAAAGTAGCTTCTATGATGACCTAACTACGATTAAATTTTGATGGAGAAATAATGCACTCACACCATTTTATTTAAGTTTAAAATTGCAATTAATCATTCATGTGTGTATTGAGGACTATAGTCACTTAGGAAACAATGCATGTCATGACTTTATGTCACATGTCTTTTCTTGATCTAATGACCTAACGATAATCTTCTAGATCCTTTTTACTCGGGGCCCATGACCAAGTCTTTCCCTCAACTACTAATGCGTTGATTGCGCTGAGTTTGAGATGGATAACTAGCACTGATAATCCACTATCATCGGATCTATGCAGGAACCCCTCATCGTAGTAGAACAGACCCCCCACTCTTTAAAATTTTCTTAAGTTATCCGTTGGTGGTGGCTGGAGGTGAACGTAGAAGCCTCATAACCTTGTTGTGCGAGGGTAGGCACCAGGAACATATGGGTGTTGGACTAGCTTGATCATGGTGGATGGAGAAAGGGTTGTCTTCTTCCTTGGCCTTGCTACAAGTTTGAGTCAGGTTGGAGGGAAAGATCTCAGTTCCTGTGCCTTCTACCCGCTAGGAATGGTTCAAGCTTGCTTTGGACCTCATAGATCCAAACACAATGATCTTTACAAGGGAAGATGGACCCTAGAGCAAAGGGATTCACACGTGTTTCCCTACATCGTCAGTTTCATGACTACCCATCTTTAAGGTTAAGAAAATGATCCTTCAACATCTTAGAACTAAGACGTTGGGTTTTGGCCTCTTGAAAACCCCACGCACAAACCTTGGGTAGTTGGGACTCCTCGCCGTTCCTCCATCTCACGGAGACACGGAGGCACCAGGTCTGGAGAGCTCAACGGTGTCGAGACCCTTCTCTTCATGGGAGCAATGGAATCCCCGATAACCTGAAGCGGTACGACGTGAGGTCTTAGCATCCTTCATACCAACACGTTGTTAACCCCTCTACTTCCATGGTGATCCATGATGGGATTATCAAGTTGCAACATGATGCCAACATGGCCCTCGTCAGGGTGTATGTCTCGCGGCAACACTATCATACAGAGGTCGGAGAGTTCAGACCTGGTGAACAGGAGCATCACGTGTGACCAGAGAGAAAGGAAGGGCCAATGTTCTACGGAGGTGAATCCCAACCCAAATCAGCCGTTTGTGATCTAGACGTCAGGGGCCAGCCATTGTGCATCCTTACTGCTTCCTCCTTGTACGGCGGCCGGAAGTGCTTCCATCATGAGAAGGGGATGTGTTCTAAGAGCATGAACGAGAGAGCTTGGAGGTGTGTGCGGCGAGCCGATGTAGGAGATTCCACCATGAACAGGGTGGAGGAGGTGGAGACTTTGTGACACGCCCCAACCCCACGATTAACCACTGTTCACGAGATTAGAGCGTGACACGATGATTACACTTAACACAAGATCACGCTAAACTTTTTATTTTCTTGATCACTTAATTTAACTTGAATGAAAACCATAAAACTCAAATAGAATTGAATTAAATTAAAACTACGGAGGCAACTTTCCATTAACCTACTAAAAATAAAAACAGATTTACATGACATATTACATTTCTCATTCAGACTATAAAACACAGCGGATAATTGAAAATTAACTACATATTTCACCACATTCTCTCTCTAACCCACCACATGCCCAAGGACCGAGGGGAAAGGACTAAGAGACCACTAACTAACTATTAACTACCTTCTATGTACTCGGGTGATACGATCCTTCAGCCTCCTCGTGCTGACGTTGACCTGAAAAATGTTTCAATAGGTTGGTGAGCTACTGGCTCAGTGAGTAGATTTTCACCCAACCATCACTAAACAACTCTTCAGTTTTATTCGATTGAAGTAAAGTATAAGAAAATGCTATACTGAGCAGTTCTAAGCAACATAATTAAATCAATAGGATATATCAACATTTCATTATAATAACAATTGCAGCATAGCTGTAATTACAATTTCAACAACAAAATATCTTAATCATCATATAAAAGACAACTGTTGAAACTAACACAGAATCTACTAAACTCTTAACGTATAAAATTTACTGTGAGTTCTATGTGAACATATTTTATCTTATGCCCCAATCATATGCAGTGTACTCCACATATGAAGATCTGTAGTGAACTACGATCCCACCGTACAAGACTTAGCGACACACCCGGGAAATGCTAAGTCTGACTTTCTGTCCTGGTCTGCTACAAGACCCATAGGCTCTCTGGCCTTGCGGCACTCGCAAATGGGTGAACGCTAGACTCCTCCTTCTAGTTGAGTACACAGGCGGAGGATCTCTAAGTCTTCGACCACCAGGGCGTATCTCCAGGGTTGAGCTGGGACATGTCTCCGACCACCTGGGCGTATCCCCAGGGTTGAGCCGGGACACTACCTCGAGTCTCTGACCACCTGGGCGTATCCCCAGGGTTGAGCCGGGACCCTACCTCTCAGCCCTCGTGTCACCGAGACATTCGGTAAGTGTTAGACATGAGTCTCTGACCACCTGGGCGTATCCCCAGGGTTGATCGTTTCACCCCTAAGGTGCAGACCTCTCGAAGGGGTTCTACGGTGTCAGGGCACCTAAGTCTATCATTTTATTATTATAGAACACTTTAATCTGAAATACATAACTCATGTTCTTGTTCTGAACTCGGGTTTCTCTATGATACCACATCTAGTGATTTCAGATCAAACCACAATACAATGTCTTTCTAGAAGTGTCATAACATTAACTCAAATTATGGTGATTACTGAGAAATTCTTATACCGAACATAGAGGCACATTTACAACTCATAAGTAACCAACTCATATCACTTTAGCATATGCATACTAACTTTAAATATTTTCATAGAAAATTGAAATGATCAGAATAATTTACTTCACACGCACCAAATCATTCCTAAAAATCATCATTGTCTATATTACTCAGGTTATATCCAACCCGTACTATTCTCGGTCCACGTATTACTGATTTCAGCATTTACACTAAGCAATTTAGGTTCCGACGAACCATATAAAATCATTGGTCTAATCCACACTGATCAGATGCTAAACTAGATCATATAAAGGCATAAGGAAGCCGTTTATGAAATAAAATTCGGGTAACGCCAAATAGTGTCCAAAAGCCTGATGATAACTGCTTTTATGCACAGTTTACGGAAAATTTCCAAACAATAGAGTTAAATGAAATGAGTGAACTCCTACTCACAGCGATTTGGAAAGTCTGGATTCATCCTATTTTCGGGTGGAATTTGGTTGCCTTCTACCTTTGGTATTTCAATTTCACGGTCCTGTACCAAGATGCTTCACGGACAGGTTGACGGAGAGCTCAAACGATGGTTGGACTTGAATAGAAGCTACAAATTCTTGCTTGTACCTCCAAAACGGAGCTCAAACCAACCTCCTCTTATTGCCTTGGTGCCCAGGCTAGTTTCCTGTTGCTGCACGCAGCTACGACTGCTGCAAGGTGCTGCTTGGCCAAGCAGCAGGTGGCCTCTAGCCAAGGAAGGAAGAGGTAGGGGAAGAGGAAGGGAAGAGGAAGGAGAAAAGAAGAAGGGAAGAAGAAGACACGGACTACTAGAAAAAAAACGGAGCCAACTGCTCCAGTCGATCGATCGCCTGCTGATCGCCACTGCGGGCCGCAGTGCACCGCCAAAGAAACGAGGAAGGAGATAAGGAAGAAAGAAAGGAAAAGAAAAGAAAAAGGATCGTTTATAAGTAAAAACTTTGGAAAAATTGCCAATTTGACCCCATAAACTAAAAATCCTCATAACTCTTTCCTCGGAGGTCCAAATAGCATGATTTCTTTTACATATTTTCAAGTGCGAGATCCTTTACAATCCCAAGGCATGAAAACATGCTAATTAGGATATTTCACTGGTTCAAATTTCTAATTGCATCTGTAATCACTTAACTCAACTTAATCATCTTGATTATGCACTAATTGTATCTTGTGTACTTAATTCAACTTAATCAACTTGATGATGCACTAACCACCACATGAGTACTTAATTTAGCTCAATTAACTTAATTATGCACTAATCATGATACTTACAGATTAACTTTGAAACGGGTGATAACACTTTGTATGCTCACCAGAGTTCTTGCTGCAGCGGCACACAAGGGCACCTGCAGAAGATCACGGCTGGTGGTGCATGCGTGATCGCGAGGCTCACATGGGAGACAAATGAGCCAGGAGGGTCTGCGGGTCGAGAACCTAGTGGATTTATGCCACTGATCCGACCATTGTTAACCTCCCCTAAAGGTAATCTCTATTAAAATTTCCAAAAAATGTATTGTTCTTAGAAAATGCCTAGTAAATAGCTCCCATGGCCAATAAAAATGTATAAAATACCCACAGACTTAGAAAAACATTACCTTTATTGCTGGACCCTTAGATCAGACTTTTGAAGCATACATAATTATTATTTATAATGTAGATGATATACTCCACTTTATGATTCATTTAAATGGTGTAAATAACATCTGAAGTATATTAAATTTGAGAAAATTCCTGTGGAGCCTCAGTGTTGTAGGATACCTAAAATTGTACTATGATCTTAATAAAATCTCTGAATATTGGGTCATTTGATATTAAAATGTAATTCGATGCTTTAAACCTCATATTAATTCTAGAAAATAGACCAATCATCAAAAAAATATGAAACTTTGGACCAGACCCTCATGATGACCTCCTGATCAGTAGAAAAATATCATAAACATGTTCTAAGTCTGTAAAACCTAGGTTTGGTCAAAACCCTAATTTGGACCTAATTATCATTAATAATGGTGAATATTGTATTAATGATGATTAAATGTTATTAATCAGGTGATGACCATATATCTAGATGATCAAGAATTATTAGGAATCTCTAAACTCAGGTAAGTGGGTTTATTTAATTATATGACTATGGTTTTCTTGCTTGCAATCATGATATGTATGTATGTTCTCTTCTATTTGCAAATATTGGATGTAGTATTGCTATGTAGTACTCGTTGTTTTGTCACTTGAAAACATAAATTATGAGTAGATGTTTTGTAGTTATTTAAGGTGTTCATTATCCCCCTTATAAGGGAATGGATTAATTTTGACTAGTACACCTCCCTAGAGCACACAGTGTATAGGGAGTTTCCCTAGAGTACTTGGTACACGGGGATGGGCCCAATATATATGTTTTGGTACTAGTCCACCTTAGTAATGCAATTCATCTAGAAAAATAAGTAAAAATTGGGCTATTTCACTTAATCAAGAAATGTTTCTATGATCTTCCTTCTTTCTTTTTTTAAATATTTTCAAATTATGAAAACCATAAATGTATGTATCCTTCTACCCATGTACACAACACATTGTGTTGATTTGTTGTTTCATGTATGTTTTTGGTTCAGAGATAGCATGGAATAAAAGAACGGGATGTGAGCAGTTGTACAAGTTTACCTGTTGTGTTAAGATCTTAGCATACATGTTCAGACTTATGTAAAATATCCTTTCAATATGTAATTGTCACTCATGTTATAATAAGTTATTTTTAATATATACATATTGAATTTTGAGATTTTTCATAGTGTATGCATTATAATTGAATGTTCATGTATGTGTATTATGCTTTCGCATCACTCTCTGAAACGATTGGCTAACATTTTCGGATTTGTCCTCTCGGGCCTTCCAAGGTTCGAGATGGCAGAATCTAGGGACGTTACAGTTGGTATCAGAGCATTAAAAATAGTTACACCTTACAATTGCTCACCATGAAACATAAAACTAAATTTCACCTTTCACTTTAAATCCTAGAAACTTAGTAAGTTGTTGAATAAGATTAAGTTTGACCTAGCCTCTAGGTTAGAACCTAGATGTTCGAGAGCTAGGTTTAGACAAGTGTGTGAAACCCTTTCCATATAGAGCTCATATGTATTGGGTAGCTACACTAGTCTACACCATGTTCTCACCATTTCACTAGGTGACATGGAACTGGACTATCTACGGTGTGTGGGACACTCGTCTTGCTGATTTGATTTCATTTTCCCGCCAGCTCGAGCCTCGACAGTTTTCTCTGACGTCTTTTTTCTCAGAGAAAAACTATATAATATTTTATTATATATATGTATATATGAAAATGTGTCCCTCACACTGGAGAGTAGTTAGTGTTCATGCAACCTAAATGAAAGGAGGTGACATCAGTCTAGAAGAGAGAGTATATCTAGAATAGATGTCTAGAGCCTTATAAGGATATGTGATAGATAGATTGATAATTGAATGATAGATGATGTAAGCAAGGATGGTCTAATATAAATTCGATCTCTGAGGTATATGTTGTTTATAAAGACCTAAGTTGTAAATGAGGTCTGAATCCAAATTTGGATAATCTAATAAAGTCTTGATGATGAGAGTGCATTCCCTTTTCTTACTTAAGATAAGATAAGTTAAGATAAAGTTGATTATGCATGAGCCTCAAGCTCTTTTACAAAGGAGGACCTCAGTGTTTGGAAAAGATACATGGTGAACTCCATAGAGAGTGAGACCCACAAGGAGAGGGTCATAGGATCTATCCTATTGTATATGAAAATGTGAGATATAGGTGAAATGATGTGTCCTAAGCTGGGTTACTCCTGAGTAGATGAGTTGAGTCCTCTTGCATGATTGAATACTAGATGTGAGAGTTGGGTAAAAAAATGTGATGGGTAGAAGACTGAATCATGATGAGATGATTAATCCTTTGACAAAGTTAGTTCCTAGATTGAGTGACTTATGTTTGTAAAACTCATCATTAGCTGTAAGTGAGGTTATATATGAAACTCTTGTTCAGAGAGTAAAATGTCTTATGCCTAAGATATTCATAAATGTTGTTCCTTCCACTTCTCTTTTCTAATATATGATGCTAGAAACCTCACTTGAGCTATATAGATGATTTATATATGAGGAGTCACTCATAGAAGCTTGGCATAGTCTATATTCCCTCCATATATCATGGATGCAAGACCCATGCTTGAAATCATGATAAGCTTGATTAAATATATTCTCTTACCCTTCATATCATACATGAAACATATAAGTTGAAATCATAAAATTGAAGCAAAGATATCCTTGTATCTTAGATTATATGGTCACAAAGTATAGTGCCTAACCTCAATGCTTCTAAATTTATAATCTTAGATTGATGAAAACTCTCGCACCTCAGGGTGAAACCTAAATTCAGGCATGTAAAGTAATCCCTTCTACAATGATCAAATCTAAGTAAGATGTAAATCATATACCCACATTAATGATGTCAAATGAGATGATTCTAAAAAAATGAGGTGCACACTTGATATCACCTTACATGACTTAGTGGGGTGAAAGATGAAACTTAAGTAATACCTCCTTAACTTCATATGAGCAAAAGAAAACGTTATGCTTCACCTTTATAAGGTGGGTGGGTATGCCCAAGAATCTCTAGATTTTAAGAGGACAACCTAGCACACATTAAAAATTGTGATAACCTTGGCACTAAAACCAGTAGCCTAGAGGTGTTATAAACTCCTTTGTATCTTCCTAAGCATGCCATTAGTTGAATTTTGAGGACAAAATTCCATTTAAGGTGGGGTGAATGTGATAACCTTGATTTTAGGGTTTTGATATCCAATTCAATATTTGAAGAAAAACTTGGAGTAAAATAGATATGGATGGATCATGAGGTGTTATGTTGTCAAATTAAATAAGTTGGGCTTGTGTTGATAATTTCAGGGGATAATTGATGCATAGATTAAGTCCAATATCTTTATATATGTACCACTTTTGGGTACTTATCAATTTGTGTACTAATCATGGTATATAGGAGCCCATATTGTTGGATTATAAATATTGGAATACATAATTCTCAAGATAAAGGGATTGAACATGTTTCATCATGGTTTGACGATCAATTGATTCATATTCAAGGTTTATATAGCTAATTATGAGGTTAATTGAGGTGTTAAGTTAGTTGAATAAGTATTGGAGTTTTATTAATAGGCTTTGGTAGAAAGTAGATTTTATGATGATCTAACTATGGTTAAATTTTGATGGAGAAATGATGCACCCACACCATTTTATTTACGTTTAAAATTGCAATTAATGATTCATGTGTGTATTGAGGACTATAGTCACTTAGGAAACAATGCATGTCGTGACTTTATGTCACATGTCTTTTCTTGATCTAATGACCTAACGATAATCTTCTAGCTCCTTTTTACTCGGGACCCATGACCAAGTCTTTCCCTCAACTACTAATGCGTTGATTACGCTGAGTTTGAGATGGATAACTAGCACCGATAATCCATTATCATCAGATCTATGCAGGAACCCCTCATTGTAGTAGAACAGACCCCCACTCTTTAAAATTTTCTTAAGTTATCCACTTGTGGTGGCTGGAGGTGAACAGAGAAGCCTCATAACCTTGTTGTGCGAGGGTAGGCACCAGGAAGATATGGGTGTTGGATTAGCTTGATCATGGTGGATGGAGAAAGGGTTGTCTTCTTCCTTGACCTTGCTACAGGTTTGAGTCAGGTTGGAGGGAAAGATCTCAGTTCTTGTGCCTTCTACTCGCTAGGAATGGTTCAAGCTTCATGTGGACCTCATAGATCCAAACACGGTGATCTTTACAGGGGAAGATGGACCCTAGAGCAAAGGGATTCACACGTGTTTCTCTACATCGTCAGTTTCATGACTACCCATCTTCAAGGTCGAGAAAATGATCTTTCAACATCTTAGAACTAAGACATTGGGTTTTGGCCTCTTCAGAACCCCACGCACAAACCTTGAGCACTTGGTACTCCTCGTCGTTCCTCCACCTCACGGTGACACAACGGCACCAGGTCTGGAGAACTCGACGGTGTCAGGACCCTTCTCATCATGGGAGCAATGGAATCCCAGATAACCTAAAGCAGTACGACGTGAGGTCTTAGCATCCTTCAGACCAACATGTTGTTAACCCCTCTACTTCCATGGTGATCCATGATGGGATTAGCAAGTTGCAATATGATGCCAGCATGGCCCTCGTCGGGGTGTGTGTCTCATGACGGCGCTCTCATACATAGGCCGGAGAGTTTAGACCGGGTGAATAGGAGCATCACACGTGACCATAGAGAAAGGAAGGGCCAGTGTTCTACGGAGGTGAGTCCCAACCCAAGTTAGCCGTTTGGGATCTAGACGTCAGGGGCCAGCCGTTGTGCATCCTTACTACTTCCTCCTTGTGCGGCGGCTGAGAGCGCTTCCATCACGAGAAGGGGATGCGTTATGAGAGCATGAACGAGAGAGCTTCCATTAGTAAATAGCTCCCATGGCCAATAAATATGTATAAAATACCCATGGACTCAAAAAAACATTACCTTTATTGGTGCACCCTTAGATTAGACTTTTGAAGCGTACATAATGATTATTCATAATGTAGATGATATACTCCACTTTATGATTCATTTAAATGGTGTAAATAGCATCTGAAGTATATTAAATTTGAGAAAATTCCTGTTGAGACTCAGTGTTGTAGGATACCTAAAATTGTACTCTGATCTTAATAAAATCTCCGAATATTGGGTCATTTGACATTAAAATGTAATTAGATGCTTTAAACCTCATATTAATTCTAGAAATTAGACCAATCATCAGAAAAATATGAAATTTGGACCAGACCCTCATGATGACCTCCTGATCAGTAGAAAAATATCATAAACATGTTCTAAGTCAGTAAAACTTAGGTTTGGTCAAAACCTTATTTTGTACCTAATTATCATTAATGATGGAGAACATTGTATTAATGATGATTAAATGTTATTAATCAGGTGATGACCAGATATCTAGATGATGAAGAATTATTAGGAATCTCTGAACTTAGGTATGTGGGTTTATTTAATTATATGACTATGGTTTTCTTGCTTGCAATCATGATATGTATGTATGTTCTCTTCTATTTGCAAATATTGGATGTAGTATTGCTATTTAGTACTCGTTGTTTTGTCACTTGAAAACATAAATTATGAGTAGATGTTTTGTAGTTATTTAAGGTTTTCATTATCCCCCTTATGAGGGAATGGATTAATGTTGACTAGTACACCTCCCTAGAGCACACGGTGTACAGGGAGTTTCCCAAGAGTACTTGGTACACGGGGATGGGCCCAATATATATGTTTTGGTACTAGTCCACCTTAGTAATGCAATTCATCTAGAAAATTGAGTAAAAATTGGCGTATTTCACTTAATCAAGAAATGTTTCTATGATCTTTCTTCTTTCTTTTTTTAAATATTTTCAAATTATGAAAACCATAAATGTATGTATCTTTCTACCCATGTAGACATCACATTGTGTTGATTTGTTGTTTCACGTATGTTTTAGGTTCTGAGATAGCATGGAACAAAAGAACGGGATGTGAGCAGTTGTACAGGTTTACCTATTGTGCTAAGATCCTAGCATACATGTTCAGACTTATGTAAAATATCCTTTCAATATGTAATTGTCACTCATGTTGTAATAAGTTATTTTGTAATATATACATGTTGAATGTTGAGATTGTTCATGGTGTATGCATTATAATTGAATGTTCATGTATGCATATTATGATTTCGCATCGCTCTCTGAAACGATTGGCTAACATTTTCAGATTTGTCCTCTCGGGCCTTCTAAGGTTTGAGATGGCAGAATCTAGGGACATTACAGTTGGTATCAGAGCATGAACAATAGCTACACCTTACAATTGCTCACCTTGAAACATAAAACTAAATTTCACCTTTCACTTTAAATCCTAGAAATTTAGTAATTTGTTGAATAAGATTAAGTTTGACCTAGCCTCTAGGTTAGAACCTAGATGTTCGAGAACTAGGTTTAGACAAGTGTGTGAAACACTTTCCATATAGAGCTCATATGTATTGGGTAGCTATACTAGTCTACACCATGTTCTCACCATTTCACTAGGTGACATCGAACTGGACTATCTACTGTGTGTGGGACACTCGTCTTGCTGATTTGGTTTCATTTTCCCGTCGGCTCGAGCCTCGACAGTTTTCTCTGACATCTTTTTTCTTGGAGAAAAACTATATAATATATATGTAAATATGAAAATGTGTCCCTCACACTGGATATTAGTTAGTGTTCATGCAACCTAAGTGAAAGGGGGTGACATCAGTCTAGAAGAGAAAGTATATCTAGAATAGATGCCTAGAGCCTTATAAGGATATGTGATGGATAGATTGATAATTGAATGATAGATGATGTAAGTAAGGTTGATCTAATATAAATTTGATCTCTGAGGTATATGTTGTTTATAAAGACCTAAGTTGTTAATGAGGTCTGAATCCAAATTTAGATAATCTAATAAAGTCTTGATGATGAGAGTGCATTCCCTTTTCTTACTTAAGATAAGATAAGTTAAGATAAAGTTGATTATCCATGAGATTCAAGCTCTTTTACAAAGGAGGACCTCAGTGTTTGGAAAAGATACGTGGTGAACTCCAGAGAGAGTGAGACCCACAAGGAGAGGGTCATAGGATCTACCCTACAGTATATGAAAATATGAGATATAGGTGAAATGATGTCTCCTAAGCTGGATTACTCTTGAGTAGATGAGTTGAGTCCTCTTGCATGATTGAATACTAGATGTGAGAGTTGGGTAAAAAAAATGTAATGGGTAGAAGACTCAATCATGATGAGATGATTAATCCTTTGACAAAGTTAGTTCCTAGATTGAGTGACTTATGTTTGTAAAACTCATCATTAGCTGCAAGTGAGGTTATATATGAAACTCTCATTCAGAGAGTAAAATGTCTTATGCCTTAGATATTCATAAATGTTGTTCCTTCCTCTTCTCTTTTCTAATATATGATGCTAGAAACCTCACTTGAGATATATAGATGATTTATATATGAGGATTCACTCATAGAAGCTTGGAATATTCTATATTCCCTCCATATATCATGGATGCAAGACCCATGCTTGAAATCATGATAAGCTTGATTAAATATATTCTCTTACCCTTCATATCATACATGAAACATATAAGTTGAAATCATAAAATTGAAGCAAAGATATCCTTGTATCTTAGATTATATGGTCACAAAGTATAGTGCCTAACCTCAATGCTTCTAAATTTATAATCTTAGATTGATGAAAACTCTCACACCTCAGGGTGAAACATATATTCAAGCATGTAAAGTAATCCCTTCTACAATTATCAAATCTAAGTAAGATGTCAATCATAAACCCACATTAATGATATCAAATGAGATGACTCTAAAAAAATGAGGTGCACACTTGATATCACCTTACATGACTTAGTGGGGTGAAAGATGAAACTAAAGTAATACCTCCTTAACTTCATATGAAAAAAAAACGTGATGCTTCACCTTTATAAGGTGGGTGGGTACGCCCAAGAATCTCTAGATTTTAAGATGACAACATAGCACACATTAAAATTTTTGATAACCTTGGCACTAAAAGTAGTAGCCTAGGGGTGTTATAAACTCCTTTGTATCTTCCTAAGCATACCATTAGTTGAATTTTGAGGACAAAATTCCATTTAAGGCAGGGTGAATGTGATAACCTTGATTTTAGGGTTTTGATACCCAATGCAATATTTGAAGACAAACTTGGAGTAAAATACATATGGATGGATCATGATGTGTTGTGTTGTCAAATTAAATAAGTTGGGCTTGTGTTGATAATTTTGGGGGATAATTGATGCATAGATTAAGTCCAATATCTTTATATATGTACCACTTTCGGGTACTTATGGATTTGTGTGCTAATCATGGTATCTAGGAGCCCATATTGTTGGATTATAAATATTGGAATACATAATGCTCAAGATAAAGGGATTGAACATGTTTCATCATGATTTGACGATCAATTGATTCATATTCAAGGTTTATATAGCTAATTATGAGGTTAATTGAGGTGTTAAGTTAGTTGAATAAGTATTGGAGTTTTAGTAACAGACTTTGGTAGAAAGTAGCTTTTATGATGACCTAACTACGGTTAAATTTTGATGGAAAAATGATGCACCCACACCATTTTATTTAAGTTTAAAATTGCGATTAATGATTCATGTGTGTATTGAGGACTATAGTCACTTAGGAAACAATGCATGTCATGACTTTATGTGTGGCAACACATCCCACTATCACACAGACAGTGACGTGTTACGCAAAAATGTGTGGAAATCCTCATAACCACAGATTACCAAAAACACGGGTTAATTAAAACCGATTGCATAAAGCTGATAAACTGAGAAACTGTTACATTCCAGTCCACATCCTGCAAGAAAACAGGTTATACACATATGTACAAGCCTTGATACGTGTCCACAACTTAGAGTAACAGCTGTCTTGTCATCACATGAGTTCGTCACCTGTTTATACATATATAGAGGCCCACATCTGGCCAACATCATGATATACAAAACATCTATAGCTATACATCGTGAAACATCGCCAAAACCCCGCCAAGGACCTGAGAGTACAGGGATGACTCTAGACTCTATCACAAAACATCCAAAATAGCAGCATGTCCAACACTTTCCTTCTACTGCTCTTCTTGCTACTCGGCTGCAACTCCGCGACCACCACTACATCTAGCTCGACCACCTAAAAAAAAGGGTGTAAACCAGTGGGGTGAGACAATTGAACATCGTCCCAGCGAGAAACATAACTCCCCGCCGAAACTACAAAACCTCTGATGTATATATAGCAGCTAACTGATAAAAAGTATAACAAGAGTAGTTATAGGATGAAGCTGTCTATACCTAGCAAACTTACTAGATGTACTCAAGTATTACTTGTGAAACATGATTAACAAGACAAGATATATAAGTTCTACTACATATGAGGAACATAAAAGCAACTGCAAGATATGATGAGAGTAACTACACAAACAAGGCCTCAACCAATGTTTTGTGTTTGTCTTAAGCAGTAGTACTATTTGGTTGAATTACATATTATTATTATTATTATTATTATTATTATTATTATTATTATTATTATGCCCTGAGGAAGTGAGTCGTACCGCTCAAATCCAACCTTCGGTTGCGAAACCCAAGCCGGTGCCATACAAGGTCAATGGAAGAGCCGGACTCCATGACCTTTCCGCCTCATGGTCAGTGCATGAGTACAATATAAGCAAGACCGCAGTCTCATGCTGAAGTGGTCTTAGCCACAGGGTCATGCTACCCTCTGCCTAGCCCGCCTTGGTATAGGTCTCAGCGCTAGTGAAACTGAGCCATGGGCCTATTCACTGTGCTCTAAGCCATGAACACTTTCATGCTCCTCATATCACATATCCTGAGCCATGGGCCTGTTCACCATGCTCTTCATCTCAATTGGGCTACGGGCCTCAATAGTGAAACTGAGCCATGGGCCTATTCACCATGCTCCACACCTTGGAGTCTACAACTGAAGTTGCACTCTTACCTCTTCAATTTAGGCTAGGAGAAACCTCGCATACTCAACAATATGCGCTCCGGGTTATCCTACAGGGGAACCCGTTTCACCATCACCAATTCCTGACGATGATGGATCTATGGCCAGGGCAACTACATGATATATTTCACTGTGATGAATTAGTATCTTTTATATGGATTGCAAGATTCAACCAAGGTGTATAGCATGAAATTGTAATAGAAGTAAACAATATAAAACTCAATAGTTGCTTATATTATAATTCACATCATACTGATCCAACACAAGGATCCAACATCACATGTTATCACTTGGCCTCTTGCCAATCATCTAGATTCATACCATGGGATCTCAATCCCTCATCATATGCTGCCACTGCCTCTCAAGGCTTACATCATCATCATCATCATGGAACAACATTCATAATGTACCTATTATCCCATTATTCTTATATATTTATTCCTCATAGCCTTTTATCTGGCTATGCATCACCTGCATGGTTAGCACTATTCAATAATTATCATGAATAACTTAGAAACTCATATTATCAACACAGGGTGACATTTAGGATTAAGTGCTTTATCAACACAAAGTGACATTAGTGATTATATCCTTTTCTAAATCATGCCTCATCTTATGATCACATGTATAAGGCACATCATTAAACAATCCCTATTGCATGCTCATTATTGTTCTTAGCATTATACAGATAATCAAGGTGATCACATTTGTGTGTATAGCCATGTTAAGTTTAGACAAAAAGCTTTATCATAATAAGTACTTATCATGCAACGAGTCACCATTGATTAACAAGAGATAGACAACACATCGGCTTTTCATGACAAACGAAACCCTCACAAGAAGTACTCAAAACCCTCACCAAAAACTGTATGCAGCACGGCCATGCTGGGTCCATCTTAGCACGACCGTGGCAGCTAGCACGGCTGTTCTGTGGCATTTTTTCTTCAACCGTCTGTTCTGTAGATATCTGGATAGTAGTGTACTATTATATTTTTAATTATTTATTGGTAATCCAAATGATCTGAAATTTTAACTAGAGATATGAAACTCAGTCATAAACAACATGTACAATTTTCATAATTTTTGGATGCTTTTAGACCTTATCAGTAGATGAATTACAATAATATTTTTATGACGGAAAATTCAACTGAAATAAGAGAAAGTATAGTGAGGGGTCAATGTGCAATTGACCCTAGAAGCTCAATTGCTCCATATGGTCAACCTAACATACAAGGAGCTCTCATAATTTGTGATTCAATCTAGAGAAATGAAATCTTAGAGAGAGAGGGAGAGTTAGGGTTTGATTGGAGAAAGTGATGGAGATGCTGACCTAGGGTTTTGCAGTCTGAGGAATGATGAAATCATGTAAGTTTAGCTTCTTTGGATATAGTTTCATGGTGAATCTTCTCTCATATGTCAAGATTATGTCCCTCCCCTGATTGGATTCGAAATCATATCAAATCAAGTCCTTTTCTCACTATTTCTCTCCTAATCTTCAATTCTAGAGTTTCTGAGTTGAAAGGAAGAAGAAAGTGGCGATTGCAAGGGTTTTGATATGGATTTAAGATTTTTAGGTATGGGATACATTTTTAAGTTATTTTACATCTTAGGGTGAGTGGGTAAAAGAATATTTTAGTCAATTGTACTCAATTAGATGGTTTTAATTTATATTCTCAATTTCTCCCTAGATGACAATAAATAAAAAGAATTGTTCTTGAATTCAGTTTATAGAATACTTCAATTCATGTTCCAACTATTATCTAAAAATGTTTATATGATGACATGGGTATAAATATCTATGTATCTTGAATTCTACAAAATTAAGAAGTTTATTGAGAATCTTCTGAAGATATGAATTTTCAAGTTATTCGGGTGCTTGAACAACATTATAGCTGAAATTCAGATTTATGTTTATGTGGTCTTATTTATGTTCCTAGTGCATATAATTCTACATGTTTGTTCTCTTTGATTTGATATATGGACAATTAGAGTTTTTTATTTTCACAATACATATCCTATGAATAGCAAGTAATCAAGGATGGAAACCCAATCTAGTATGCTTTTACAAGTATACATATCTAATTTTGTAGTAAATGGCTGATTGAAACGATTCATGTGATATTGTGGGATTTTATCTGAATATTATCTTATTTGCATATATGTTTTGTTTATGAGATTCAAATTTTCTAACTCAAATACTTGTCATGAAATGCATATGTTGTTATTCTATTGCAAGTGGAGATATTACATGCCCTAGATAGGTATGTTATCGATGACATGCATAAATGTGAGAAATGTTGAATGAGAATATTTATATTAGTAGAAATGATATATGTTTGAATACATGAGAAGTTCTATATGTGCATGAGTAAGGAGAAACCCTAAGAAAGGGGTAAACAATATGTTAAGCATTTAGTTCAGTATCATCAGTGATTTCAATTCAATAGTCCGAGTAGTCATTAATATATAGAGTTTAAAGAGATCAGTCTAAGAGAAAGATATAATCAAATTTACAGTAATAATAGTAGCCCTGAACACTGTAGATTCCCTATGAGAGGTCTGCGCCATAGGGAAGAAATGACCTAACCCTGGCAGTGTCCAATATACAGGGGTCGGATCGTACTAACATGTGGTACGGGGGATGAAGCCCTAGTGGAAGTCTCCTTAAAAATATAGTATGTAGTGTCCAACATCAACCAGAGATCCTGGTGGCACTAGAGTGCAGAAAATCCAATAGGTGGCTTGACTCTTCACCTATGTGCTTAGGTTAGAGGAGGAGTCCAGTTTTATGGCCCATAGTGTGTCGAGGACAGAGAGCCATTTTCCTGTTGCAGACCAGCGATGTAGTCAGGCTTAGCATCCCAGGTGTGTCAGTTGAGTCTTGTACAGTGAGATCATATTTCGTTATGATTCTTCATATGTAGAGTACACTACATATGATCAGGGTACAAGCTAAAATATGATAATATAAGTTTAAAGAGGTTCTTATAAGTAAGAAGAGTTAAGAAAGATTTGATTTCAATTTCACAATAGTTGTTCTTTAAATGTAATATTGAATATAGTGAGGATTATATTTCCATAATTGTTTATTTCTAATGATTAACCTTCAATGTTATTAGTAAGTTTTTGAAAATCTTGTCTTTTAATTTGAAATTACTATCGTGTTTTATTTCAATTATCCAAGAATGTTAAATGTCTGATTTAGTACTTTAGATTGCATTATTGTTTTACTCATTCACTGAGTGAGTAGGCTCACCCCTCTACTCACAATTTTGTAGAGAAACCACTTGGACTTGAAGAAGGTCAAATCATCAAAGTAGATCTACCACATGAGTTAAGTATGAGATTAGTTTAGTTCAGTTGGTCCCTATCACTCTAGGTCCTAGTATAGATGTGAGAGAGTTGTAAGTGATGTTTTGTATCTTTGTTTCCTTAATATTAGAGTATGTATCTGATTATCATGTCATATGTATATGGAAGTGTGAGAAAGAGAATGAATATATGGATGTGTATCGTTTATGTTGAGATCATATTAAAGTAATCAAAGTTTGATTCTCTTGTAAAGTTGTTTATGTGATTGGATGTGAGAAAACAAAGAGTTTTAAATAAAAGGAAAAAGAAAAATAATTAGGAGTGAACTTTGTATTAAGTATAATCCTCAAACTTATGCCCTAATATCGTGATTAGTGGTAATCGTGGGATGCGGGTGTGACATGAACCGATCAGCTCATGTTATGAACTAAGCAGTTGGTGAATCAATTCAATTGATATAAGGATTTGTGTTGATGTCATGTTGTGAATTAAATTAGATTAAAATTTCCAATGCAATTGTGATTGGGAAACATGATGAAATGATGGGTTCAAGGGTTGAACCAATCGGCTCACATGCCAACTGATCGATTCACCTCTGAACTAACTATTTTTCCACTCATTGGTTGTGAAAATTCATGAAATTCCAATCTCTTCTGCTCCCACTTAGACTGGGAACCCTGAACCTAACCCTCTTGTAAATAGAGGGGTATTGGGGGCTTCTCAGACACCACTCAATTGTGTCTGAAAATTGTTTTTCTTCTGATGTTGTGGTAACTAAGAGAACCTGATGAAGTCCTACCTGATAAAGGGAGGGATAGCGAGGGTGAAAAATTGTGGTAGAGTAAGTTGGTGCTAGTACACCAAGGGAGAGGGACAACTCCTTTTTGTCAATTCCACTATAATGAAAAGTGTTCATGGTTGTCCATGTGGACTACCATAGAAACGTGGAGCTTTTCTATCTTGGAGGATAACATCAAGTTGATGTCTGTGGTGTTCAATTAGGAGCTACTGCTAACACCGTCCGAGTGCAATTTGAAGAAAAATGCATATTGCATTGAGAGAATAGTCATTGGACTTGTTTCTAGGACCAAGTATGATGTTGTAAACCGTCCCTTCCAATTACATAGTTATTGACATGATTGAATATTAAAGGGGAATCTGGAAGATATATTTTTTTATTCCTCTACTTAGTTGATGCCATATTTCCAACAAAAACAAGGAATACCCTACCAACAAGACCTAGAAGATAGAAAATGAGGAAGGCAAAATTAAACACAGATGATACTACCTAGCCTGAGGATTCAACTTCTATGGAAGGCAACAATGATATCAAGCGAGGAAGTGAGGAGATGGAGAACAAGCCTCCGACAAATAACATTTGAAGTTTTTTATCTGTTATCATCCTTTTTTGTTTTCTTTTGACAATATGTTGGACATTGTTTGTTGGAATGTGTGTGATATTGGTAAGGCTGAAACCCATCAAAATTTTGGGGAACTTATGCACTTACATAAACCCAATCTGGTTTCCATCATTGAACCCTATTTTAGTGGAGAGAAAGCAACTTCTATGATTAAAAACTAGGATTCAGTATGTCCTTTTTGGTCGAAGCTCACGGTTTTGCATGTGGCATCAAGGTTATCTGGAAGGACCCAGATTGTTAAGTGAAAACCATAAATAGTCACCATCAGTTTGTAACCTACTGTGTAAATAACTTGACACTGGTGACCTTCGTATATGCTGATACTCCTATCACGGTGTGAAGGTTATTGTGAAAACATATAGTGACAATGGGGGCTAGATTTTAAAAACCTTGGATTGCACTTTATTATTTCAATATCACTGCTAACCCAACAGAATGAAGTGGAAGAAATCACTCAACTTACTTGAAGCTCAAGTTTTCCAAGAGACTCTAATGGAGGTCGGTTTGAGTGACTTGGGGTTCTCTAGACCAAAATTCACATTCATGAGGGGGGAACTTAAACAAAGGCTTGATTGTGTGGTAGCTAATGAAGCTTTCATCCAAATGTACCCAATGTACAATGTGGAATGGCTGCCTAGATTATAGTTGGACTATTGTCTGATCTTAATCAGGTCTACTGACAAGAAGACAGAAAAAATAGGTTCGTAGCCAAAGCATCATGGACTGATGATACAACTTTTAAACCAATTCTTAACACTAGGTGGGATAAAAATAATGACTTCAATAACACCCTTAACAAAACTAGAGAAGCCATTACTGAATGGGATAGAAACAATGTAAATGCTAGAAGAAGAAAGAAAACCACGCATATGAGAAACATCCAAGCCCATGAGAAAGAGTTGGAGGACATATACAATTAGATTACTGATTGCATTTACATTAATATGAATCTTGACCTTATATATATATATATATATATATATATATATATATATATATATATATATATGTATATGTGTATATGTGTATATATATGTATATATATGTATATGTATATGTGTATATACATGTATAGATCTATGTATATATATATATATATATATATATAGAGAGAGAGAGAGAGAGAGAGAGAGACAGAGAGAGAGAGAGCGAGAGAGAAAGAAAACCACATATATGAGAAACATCCAAGCCCTCGAGAAAGAGTTGAAGGACATCTACAATTAGATTACTAATTGCATTTACGTTGATATGAATGTTGACCTTATATATACATATACATATACATATACATACATATATATATATCTGTGTTTGTATGTATGTATATATATATATACATATATACATATATATATACATATATATATATATATATGTCTATATATATATATATATATATATATATATATATATATATATCCTGAAAGAGGAGGAGGAGGGTTGGAAGATCAAGAGCCATATGGATTGGATGAGGAACAATGACACTAACACTAAATTCTACAATGCCTATGTGGAATAGAGAAAAAGGACAATACCATATCCACCTTAAAGTACTAAAACACTTATGGGTTAATGATGAAGCAGAGCTAAAGGATATGGTGCACTCACATTTCCATAGCCTACTATCTAAACGTGTTGCAAATCACCAACAAGTAAATATATCTATACCAAGAGATTTCAAGAAGCTCTCAACTAAAGAACTGGATGACATTGAAGCTAAACCTTTGGAACAAGAGTGCCTGGATATTTTTAAAACCATAAATACCGTAAGGTTGTAGGGCCAGATGGGATAAATGGTATCTTTTTTGTAAAGAACTGGGTTAAAATAAGTGAATTAGTGATAAATTTTGTCAAACACACACTAGGAGGTGGACCTATTAGGAAAGAGTTATGCATCTCAATAATTGTGCTTATCCCCAAGACATCTAAGTCATAGACCTTTGATCAACTCAGATTGATATCTTTAAATAGTTTTTATCTATAACTAGTCTCAAAAGTTGTAGTTGAATGATTCAATAATCACCTGCCTAACTAGGTATCACAAGCACAAAGTGTGTTCGTTCCTAGAAGAAGAATCATAGACATTATTTCCATTGTTTAAGAAGTGGTTCACTCTATGAAGAGATGAAAAGATGCACACCATATGGTCATCATGGTGGATCTGTCAGAAGAACATGATAGACTTTCTTGGAAGTTTATACATGGTACCCTACAGAAGATCAGATTACCAAGAAAAATCACAAACTACATTATGAACTCAATAATCTCAATCGAGTGCTCTATTTTGTGCAATGATGAAAACACTACACCATTCGATCCAAGTCAAGGGTTACATCAAGGAGATCCTTTATCTCTGTAAATCAATAGTTTTTGCATTGAATGAATAAGCTAAATGATTCAAGGATTAGTTGAAAGGGAGAGTAGAAACTTGTTAGAGTGGGAAGAACAAGTATCAACATATCACACATGTGTTTTGCTGAGGATCTCATTTTGTTTGGATATGCAAGCTGCAAGCAAATGCACACTATGAAAAAATGTTTGAAATTGTTTGAAAAGGCCTCAAACCATGCCAACTATGTATCCAAAACCCAAGTGTTTTATGCATAAAGTGTTTGTCACAGTGTCAGACACCAAGTAAACAAAATTTATAGATTCAAAGAAACAACATACCTGAGGAGGTATCTCGGGTACCTATCATACACACATAGGTCATGAAGAATACATACTCAGATTTTTTTGGAGAAGGTGGATTCTAGAATCAATGGATGGGCTGCAAGATGCCTATCATTGGCGGGTCGGTGTTGTCCAGCTCAGTCTACCCTAGAGGGCATTTCAACATACATGATGCAGACCGCCCATCTTCCTACATGCCTATGTATTAGAATTGATGATAGTGTCAAATACTTCTTATGGCGTGGAAACCATAAGGCACACCCCATGTCACTTGTTGCATGGGATAAAGTCACTAGTAGAAAAGAGCATGGAGGCCTAGGCATCAAAACTATGAAAGAATGGAACCTAGTGCTTTTATCTAAGAATTCTTGGGATATAGCATCATAGGGACACCACTCGGTCTAGGTTCATGGAGATAAAGCATACCGACTACAATGAAGGGAAATCAAATAATACTTCTTGACTTGTATGAGCAAATTTGAATTTCAAATTGCTAATACAATACCACTCCTACATACAACCCATGAATGGAGGCAACACCCAATTCTAGATTGATGAATGGGTTCGCTTGAGGATCAAGTTAGAACAAGTAACTAGGAGAAGGATCCTTGAGGACTTAAAATACATGTGGGTGGCTAGTGTGGTTAAAGATGATGCCAAATGGGATGTTGCCTTCCTACAAGAATGACTCCTTAAAGAGATGACGTGTAAGATTCTAGAAATGGAACCTCCATACATACTAAAACTATGGATGTAAGGGTGTGGGAAGCCTTGACACATGGGTGATTCTATCACAGATTCATCTATTATGCTAAGTCCACACTCCTAATTCTTCTAGACAAAGGTGAGTGAACCTGGGTGTCCGTCCCTAGAATGGATCACATAAGATATGCATGAATAAAACCACAAACAAGAACAAGATAAGAGACTACATGGAACATAATGAAAACTAAACTAGTACCTAACATAAGATCTTAAACCCATGAAAATTCCATTTGCACAACATTAGATGACCCCAAGAGTAAGAGAAGAAAATTACAATCATAGAATGGAAGCAACGATCATAGCAAGATTCATAGTGTACCTATTATCTAAAAACATAAAATGGGTGCACATCAACACAACTGTGCTATGTATGCTACAAAATACATAAAATCACTGGTTTACAAGAACATATATGCTTCAAAAAAACTTGATATAATGGTAAGAAATAAATAAACAACATTAAAGATGTTCTTATTAACAAGAAAACATGTTTTACATGCATTTCCATTTTACTAAACAACATTTCAGTGTCATTTGACTTGTTTCCCCAATGGAGGGGTCCATGAGTATGCCTTGTGCCCTTAGCCTGAGAATTCAGGTAGGTAGGTGAACAAGGTTTAAATAATGGACAAGTTCAATTATGTTCAAGGTTCGTTCAACATATTTCTAGAAAAATGAACATACTAATAATAGGGAACACATAGTTTAAACAAGTATATACAACCAAGCAATTAAATCATACATACATACAAGCAAGTTCAATACAATAGTATGGTCAATAGGAGGATATAGTGTACCTTGAGTAGAGCATAAGATTAACAACTTGATTAGAAAACCATTATTAGCAACTTGACCAAATCTTGGAAACTAGGCCATCATAGAGATCCTAACATTACAAATTAGTATAATTGGATTAATATCAACAAGATTAGGTATCATTTACTCATTATTATGGTGGTTGGATGTGTCACCTAGATCTAGGTATCATAGCATTCATCATTAGCTTCAACATATCGACTAGTCATGCAAGTTTATTATTAAGTTACATTATACATAATGGTTTCATCTAAAACTTAGGGTATCACATCACGACTAATATTAGGGATCATACAGTTAGGGTTTCATGATCTTAGATGGAGTGATCATATGATTCAAACAATGTAAGCATCAACATAGTCAAACTAGTCATTATCATGCAAGAATTTTAGCATTAGAGTATAGATGGAGTCTACTTGAGTTAGATGTCATAATGATCACAACGTTATTGATTTCAAAGCATAAGGTATCATGGATGATCAATAGAGAAATATTCAAGCATGATTAGAGATCTAATTATCACCATGTGCATTAGATTACAAATCAAGTCAAGATTGAGTCACTTAGCCATAAAAGTGTATAAGAATGCTCCACATAGATCTAGGGGTATGAGACATGTAGGGTTATTGATATAGAAGTCACACAATAGTTTCAAGTAGCATTATATCAATAAATGCATAATATTTAACATTCATCACATAAGGACATATTAAGACACACTTAAGTGTCACAAGATCATCAATGGGGTCCAAGAAATATCCTGACAAAAAAGATTACATTTGAGGGTGAAAGTTACTGATATAGAGCATTCATAGACATTTGAAGCACACTTAAAAAAGAAATAACATAAAATAAGGGATCGTTTAGATATATGTCTGTATTAAGCCATTTAGGTAACATTAGATCATTTTTGGGTTCAAGGGTAAATGAATTTCTAATCATGGAACAACAAGTTGCTCAAGTTTCTGATGTAATGCTAACATCACGTTTTGGGGCATAAAGGATCAAGCTTGAGCATTAGTGGAATAAAACACATAGAAAGAGATTAAAAGACATCATTTTTAGAATATCACTAAAAATTACGAACAAAATTTGGTCATAAAATAGTTTCATTGCAAATATCTCATTCTCTAGATGCAAATTCATTTATTACATGACCAAAATGGCTCAAGAGATGAGAAGATATGATCTTTACAAGTCCAAGAATGGTTATAAGAAAAAAAGAAGATGGATAGCACAAATAAAGAATATTTGGGCCAATCTTGGCCCTCTAGATTAAGTGGTCGTGAAGTGCTTGTTGGGCCAGGAAGGAGAAGTCAAGTGCAGCGGGCATGTCACCCATGTGGCGGGTTGCCATTGGACTACGTCGACCATGATAACACGGTTAATGGTTGGGGAGTGGGCTGAGACAAGATGCCATCTGAGCCCTCTATGGGTAGTCTGATGTTGCTAGCATCATCTTTTTCATGGGAAGATCTTGCTTGTGAGTTTCCCATCACGGAAGCACAGGGCAGTACACCTCGTCAGAGGAAGCTAGAATTCTTAGAAACTAGGGTCGAGGAAGAAAATCAAAGCGACGCCCAAGTCCTATAGGCAAAGATGAGGCCAATGATGGTATTTTTTTTAGGATGAGGTTTGCTATGTCACCAACACCTAAAGGGCTTGCTGGTGCTACGTCAAGGCAAAGGAGGCAGGAGAAAGGTGAAGAGCGGGTGTTAGGGTATGCAGAAGAGAATGAAAATAGGGGGGAAGAGAAGTGGGAGACAATTTTAAGGTGGAAAGAGCACCAATTTTTCGAGGAGGCAAGAAGGGTAGTGGTTGGTGGTGCTCATCACCATGGACATCGACCACGGTGTACAGAGGATGGAGATGGAAGTAGGATCACTAGATGGGGTTTTGATCCAAGACCGATGGATCTGAGGGTCATGATTCCTTGTCAACATAACTCATCCGCATGATTGGTCCATGATAGGATGTTTGGATCACTAAAAAGAAAGGTAGGAGAGGGTGGGCTGCACGAGTTGGTGCCCACAGTTGGGCCCAAATTGACTGACTCAAGATTCAAAATAAGAGATTAAATGCTACAAATTTGGGTTTTCACAATTAGATTTTCAAACAAGCATAACTTTGTCGTCTTAACTCAAAAATGAGTGAAATTTGATGCATTAGAAAGGCAAGAGAGATCTCTACAATATGAGAACAAAATAAGGGTATAGATTTACACATGGATATGATGAAAATTCAAGTGGAATATGATAATGGGTGACATTAAAGTATACTTGGTTTTTGTCAAATTGAGTATCATCGTAGTTATTCATGAATTCTAGATGAACTAATGTACATGAAAACACAATCAAAGATGAATTTGAGGTGAGAACAAAATTAGAGTTCAACTTGAAACTTGCATGAAGGGGTGAAGTTCTAGGTTATCACACCTTCACTAGTAAGTTGGAATTTCAACTTTTATGATGACACAAGGACAACGAAGTGGTAGGAGACTGGGATAGCATCTAGAAGGCAAATGTATATATGAAGGTCAAAATTTTCATGTGGCTACTTCTCCATGGAACATTAGTAACTAATACTCTAAAGGTCTAGAGGCACTTGATCACTCTTTTTCATGGGTCAAACATGCAAACACAATTCTCTAGTCAAATATATCAGACTTTGAATTTATAGCCGACTAGAAGAGACATCCGCAACTAAATACGGAGTTTATTGCAGTAGTACAAGGTTGAACATAGGGATAAGATAAATAACATAATAAAAATGTGAGACCTTAGCTTAGTCTAGTCTAATCGAATACGTGAATTTGACGGTGTTACAGTTAAGGAACGAATTAATCTAATTTGAGTAGGAAATCTAAGATAGAAAGAAACAAAAGAAGACATAAATATGATTTGAGAAAACTATGATAAAAAGGAACTTGGATTGGGTTCCACCAATCAAACCAACCACAACCATATAGAACCTTCACTCCTATTTTATATATGCTTCTACTCATTTTTCTAATAGCCATAAGAAAATATATGTTCCTTCCTTCTCTCAAGATCCGGGAAGATTTCTATCTAACAAGGTTCTCTCTCTCGAGTTCCAGGAAGATTTCTATCTAATGGGGTTCTCTCTCTCGAGATAATAACTAAAGGATCAAGGTAAAATTGTATGACTTTTTTTATAGAAACTCCTCACTCTCTTGTATCATTACTATCCTATACTCCATATCTATTTGAAACCATTCTCTTGAACAATATTCATATCAAACATCAGAAGAGGGTAGCTAATCATCAACCAACACAATAAAACAAGAGTATACAAACAAAACTTAAAGAACGTATGCCATAAAATAGAAAGATGAACAATTACATGGTTGGGAGGGTCTGATGGCTGCTCCCAACCCAAGTTATGGAGTTTAGCCGCACATGGAAATAGAAACAAATGGATTACAACTTGAATAAGTCATGGTAAGGAAAGAAAAGGGAAGGGATTGATACAAAGGTAGATTGAGTGATTGATCTGCCAACCTCTGGGAAGATTGAGCAAGTAGTCAAAAACAAGTCGACAAATCTCCTCCTCCCTTCAACCCTGGCGTAGAACAGAGATGGTATGTTGGATTGTTGATGGTGAAGAATCGAATGGCCAAGGAAAGAGGCCAACAACTAGGTCAACAAAACTAGACTAGTCGATGGCTCTCGTCCTTGGGTTCTAAATTTGTCAGCAACCTTTTTGCTCTGAAGACTCTCAAGATCAAGATGCTTTGAAGTGATGCCATGGGGATCCATTTGCCCAGTCTTAGAACTTGGTATATCAACATGATTGATCCATGTGGCATCGACCTCTGATATTGACATCCAACATCGATGAAGATCTTCGACAAATCTTTGTCGATCGACAATACTATCAATCTTTTGATGGTGTTGGTAGGAATCTATCAGTGTTGCTTGTGTTGACAAGGGTGTCGATGACATGATTCCCTTGGTCTTTGAACAACGTTGACAAAAGTGTCAAGGCATCATATTATTGTGGTGTTAGATGGCAATATTGCAGAATCATGTCGAGGATATGTTTGATAACATGGTATCGATAGAACATTGTTGAGGTAATATGTCGAGATGATCCTGACAGCCATGATGATCACCTTTCAATAGGTGATTGTTTGAATTATTCGAAGGAATCACTCGACATGTAGATGTTGAGGTCCTTCAACAATGTGGCACTCAAAGCGTCTGTCGAACATAACTTCGATAGCCTATTATGGATTCTTTGGAGGAAGGATCTTCTTTTGACCATCCTTATTGACAAAAATCTTGATGTTTGTTGGGAAATTGCTTACACTTCATCAGTTTCATCATATTTGTACCAAATGCCTTCAATTGTCAACAAAAATAACAACAAATGAATTTAAAGGTTAAATGAGTAAAACCAAACATCTAAGCATTAGTTCTATGGATTTTTATTATAAAAAAGTCTACAAAAAGTGCATCAAGCTGATGTTATCAACTCCGCCAAAATAAGAATTTAGCTTGTCCTCAAGCTAATATAATCATTATTTAATCGATAAGCAGAATCTAGAATGTATTAGAAATAAAATTTTATACAATCCTCTTATCAAAACTATTCACTTCTTCATAAAATGATCTAACTTATCAATAATATCAATTTGCCAAAAGATTCTTTCTTTGATTTGTTCTTAGTTTTTTTTAGTCATATTCTTAACTTCAGCATATGTGTCACTTTTTCAAAGTAGTTTTCACTCTCATCAGGGTATTATGTGGAACATATAGGTAGGAAAAAAGGCATATGGATGCTCCTTTATTCTTTGTGGGTCATTGAAGTACATGTCCGTTTAAATGGGCAAGTGATCCTTATGTTCCAAACCAGATGGTTTTAGAGCAATGATTGCACATCCTAAGTATCACTGCCCCAGATTTCAATACCTTTAAATGAACTCCATTGGAATTAAGGTAGTGTTTTTACTTAATAAATAAAATCAACATATATGTGTTTTTGAGAATAGAAATACATCGTTCTAATATCTCTATATTAGGTCACATCTCAAAGATTCTTTTTCACTCATCACTCTTTTTGTGATTTAATAAAATTTTTGGAAGAATAAATGAGGTAGCTCTTTCTTTGTTTTTGTGAAAACATTCCTTTGACAAGATACAATTTTATATTCATTAAATATTTTGGTAAGAATCATTTGATGACATCTTGAAGTAAAAATCAAAATAGAGGAAGAATTGATGTTTTGCAAAGAGGAAAGCCTAACAGTAATATCAGTAACAAAAAGATTATTTTGTGACATCTTATAATATTGCAAAAAGGTATAGTTTGAGAGAAAACTAAATTCTTTATAGAGGGAGTTTTCCATCATCTGCATCTTCATGACTTTACACAAGAAAATTTGAAGATTGTGATGAAAAATAAAGAAATTATGAAAAGAAATTCCAAGGGAATAAGAAAGAAAAGTTTTTGATACCATATATACCTATCTCATGGGATTACACCCCCAAAACATACAACACACACTATCCTTAGAGTGTGAAAAAGAAAGAAGGAAAAAATGTAAACACGTGAGATGTTCAACGGAGGTCAACTATTGCCCATGGAGACTCGAGTTGCGTTACGATGTAATTCCCTTGAAGGCAATGATAGTCATCATTGTGAGCTTCTTCCACAATAGCATGGAGTACTCCAATGGTGTACATCCAGTGCATAACATAGAAACCACAATCATTAGATAACAGGCGTAACTTAGGACAATGATGCCAAAATTGTGGAACCTTCCACCTTTTGGGTTCCTGGGAAGCATATCCACTGCCAAATGCCTTTATTAGTGAAATGAGTTGTTTAGTACAAGCATCAACAATGTTATTGTTCTCACTACAAATTAACGCAAAATATCAAAATCCTATAAAGCACAACCTACCTTTTACAAGTGAAGAAAGTAAGTAGAGTCCAATGAGCATCATGAAGTATAGGTAATTAAAATATAGAGGAATAAAGTCTTGTATATGATGAAGAAGTAAGTCCTTTTCACTAGAATCAATGCCTTTACAAAGATCATTGACAAGAGCAGGGCCAACTATATAGACATCATCAATATTTTGGCAGATAAGAGATTGGTAAGACACCATGAGGCCATGAGATAAGCATCCTTTGGATTGAAGTGTCTCTAGAAAGTCATCTTTCATGACCAGTAGATCATCTCAAATGAAAACCACATGATTGCCACCGAATTGGAAACACTTCATTAACATCATCAACTGAGAATATGTGAGTTCACAACAGGAGTTTCTGTCAAAGTTATCAAAACTGGGCTTTATGGTTGCAACTGAACCATAAACTGGTAATGGCACGTGTTCATTTAAGAAATCCAATATTGTAGAAGCCTTTGTTGCTTTTGTAGTGGTTGTTACTATGGTAGGATGATCAGCGACTAGAGGTGATGGTGTTATCTTTCCTTATTCTGCTTCTTCTCTTTGTAGAACATTAAGGAAGGGCTCCTTAGCAGGGTGTAGAATTAATGGGTAAAGATCTTGTAAATTCTTAGGGAGTTCACGATCTTAAAAGAAGTGTCTATCGTGGATTACCTCCATTGCATAACATCCATGAACAGGTGTGAACCCTTCTGGATCCTGACTAGAAATAGGTATTTCACGATTGAGAGCTTCCATGACTCTGAGGATTATGAAGGCATTGTTGTTCTTGTCTAGGTTGTGCTGGTAGGTTAATGGTGCAATCACGTAACTTGTCTAGTTTGGTTGATAATAATTGACATCACGGAAAAACCTTTGAAGAATAATAGGAATGTGTGGAAGTTTTTCTACAACATGATCTTTGAATCACATGTCATAATTTTTTAGTTCTTCGATGCAAGTATTAAACAAAGTAACTTGGCGTTTATTCAGAACAACAACACAAAGCAGCCATAATCCCCAGAAATGAAAATGTAACATGATAACTCTTTTTGTATTTAATTTTGAGCTTATTCATAAGAGTTGAAATGGTAGGAGATTTCATACACTTCTTAAATAAGTAGTCATATAAGGACGATGTTGCATTGTAATATGGCCAATCCTTATCACTTGGCATGACATCCTCTAGTATAGTCGACGGTAAGATGATAAACATCTTATTTGTAACTTTGGTGGGGTTGCGAAATATATTTCAAAAATTGCCATGGAAGAGGGTGATTGAACCGTTATAGTAAACAATATGACTCTCATCATGGTGATCATCAAGAATGTCTTGTAATACGAAAATATCACGGACTGCTAATCCTTTCAGACAATTTGGATCAATTCCACTCATCTTGAAAGGAACTGAGGTGGAAGGGGCAATAGTGGTTTTGGAAAGACTAGATCAGATAAATGGGGAGGCACAACTAACAAAATGATGGAGAGACCTCCAACATCATCATCAAAAGAAGCATTCTCTTAGTCTAAAGGACTGTTAGCATCCACTTATAGATCTAGATTAGTGGTATATTTTCCAACAGATATATCCTCCTCTATGGTGTGGCAACTGAGGAGGGAACAGATCGAGCTTAGATTGAGCATAGCCTCATCCAATTTCTTCTTCATGTCCTTTCAAAAGAATCAATGGAGGATGGTGGAGATGGAAGTGGAATGTTCTTTGATGGGTGCACATGGATATCATCAGACAAACTGACAATGGGTGCAATGACAGGGGGTACTCCACCAGGTTGCAACTGAGGGATGGATGGAATGTTGTCTGAAGGAAAATATTTAGTTGTACCTAGAATTGAATCAAACACATTGGAGATAGATTCTCGAACTGATCCATCAGGATGTTCTGGTGAGCTACAACAAGCATCTTTAGTGTTTGGAACATATGAGTTTCCTTGAGAAGAACAAGAAGACGAGTAAGATGATGCTTCAACAGAACAAGCAAGAAAAATACGACGTTGTTCGCATCGGATAGCCCACCGTTCTTCTCTACACTTTTGATAATTTTCCTATATTGTGATATGCAACAAGATATGATGTTGAATAGTCAAGATTTTTTTAAGTTGGCATTCAAAAGTTTCCATGTGGAGAAGGATGTTGCTAAGCTCGTTGACTTGCTGATCTAGGGTCTGGACCTATTTAGCTATGTCCCACACATCTTTATGAAGGTTAGGAATAACATTCATAGTTACAACTATTACCTTACTGATGTTGTCAAACACATGTCTGAAGACCCCTCCCATGGTCTCTGGATATGTGTAATCATATGGGGATGAAGAATAACTCTTAGATTGGAGAGAAGTATAAGGGAGATCACTATGATGACAACATCATGAGGGACTATTGACTACATCATGTAGCGTCCTTTTTAATGGAAAATGAGGTTTGCTTTTTACAATAGTTAGAGCTGGGATGGAGGTTGGGCTCTTTGAGGTGGAAGGACGTTCAACATGATTTGTTCATGATCATAGTAATTCCAAGTCATAATTGACTATTCTCTCTTGTTCACTCCCCTCATATTTCTTGGATAGAGGTTTCTTGGGATATTTTGGCATGATAGACTTAGGGCGGACTCAGCTAGAGAATGCACCTTGTTGTATTGGTTTGGCCTTACGAGATTTGTTCACAAGTGTAGTGATTTCATCCTTAGAATACAACAACTGTTCTTTTCCGTAATCAGCCAATTCTAGTAACGGAGTGGAGATGTTGGTCTCAGTGAACCAGTAGTGGTTGACATTGTTACGACAAAACAATATACTTGAAGATGTCAGATACTTTGTTGTGATGAAATTATCACCATGAATTTTCCTAAAATCCTTGGAATGTGGGTGCCCATATGCTTGATAGGTAAGTCTGTTGATACCACACATGCAATATTCTTTTTGTAGATCAGAACAGATAAGTAACCACTTTTTTAATTAAAAGGCAACCAATATTGATAGGTCAGCCTTCCATTATGAGAGATAGTACATAAAGTTCCTCAAGATAAATGCTACCTATCTCTGACTTTTTGAACAGGATGTTGGCTACCATCTTGTGTATAACTCTCCAAAATCTAGAATGCACCACATATTCTTTGGAATATCCAGATTGGTACTTCTTTTATCCTGTCAATATTCCCAATACTTAGAAGCATTAAAATTAGAATCTTCTTTTTCAAGAAATCCCAAAGAAGCCCTGGTAGCTTCTTCCTATGAGCCATATAAGATTTTATTCAGTACTTAGTTAGTGAGAACATGATCAACGTTGTTGATCCCAACTTTCAAGTTTTTAGGAAAGTCTTCTTGGATAGTGGATATGAATTTCATTGTCTCCTCAACAGAAGTTATGGGTTTGGCGAAGTAGAGATGGGCTAAGTTGGACTTGGTTAGTAGGTCTTGGACTTTTGGTGGTATGATGATCTCTGCCTCTCAGCACCTTGTATGCCTCCAAGTGTTCATTGTTGTGATGCCTAAAGGACCCACGGTAAGGAAGATCCATCTATGATCCCTGAGGTGCATCAGATTTAGACTCAGTGATCCTTTCTCTCTTGCTGCCTTCATCAGAAGGTTGTTCAGGGTGAGGCCATTTTTCTCCTTTCTTAGATGAGCCTCCAGTAGTTGAGATTGAACTGCCTTGCTGAGCCATCACTGTGAAACAAAGAACAATGAAAATGATATAAGTGTTTATAGGATAAAGAAGGTAGTGTCGATAGGGTATAACAATCAAAAGGACACTCGTTGATACTATTGTCAATAGAGTTATATCTTTGACAGTAATTAGACAGAAGGCTCAACATATCTATCGCTAAAATGATCGACATGGCTTGTTCCTATTGGTTGAATTCAAAACAAGCTCGACACATTCAAAGAAAATGATCAGGGTGTCTTGTCGACAAGAACAAAAACTCCTCCTTCAATAAGTAAGTTTGATAAAGCAGATCAAAATTTAGGTCGACTGCTCATGGTGAAGTGATTGTCCATGTTGGATCTAGGGCTCTCTTATCACAAGAATAGTTAGACCTTCAAATTATATCAATTGCAACCAAATGCTAAAATTGAATATGAAGTCCTATCTAAACAAGCATACAAAGTATGAGAGAGATTGAAACAAGCACTGAGACAAGGTGGTTAGAGTGGTTCCAATCTCCAAACTAGGAGACCGTCAGTCCACCACCTAGAGAGGTCAACCTCTCGGACTTTACAACCCATGTATACTTATATTCCATTATAAGAGATACAAGAATACCACCATACATCTAAGGACTTACCTATTCAAGACAAAAGTTTTTCACCTACACAAGGACTTACCCACTTGATCAAGATGTCTTCAACCTTCACCAAGGACTTACCCACACTTGCATCAAGTCTTTGTCCTTGAAGGAATTAGCTACTCTTGTTGAATCTTCCACCTTGTCCTTCTCCTTCACATCGAGAAGATCTTCACTCCTTCTTTAACCTTGAAGAAAAACAACAACTCCTCCTTCACTCGGAGAAGATATCTTCAACCTTTTGCTCTTTGAGAAAGGGTATTGGGAAGATGGAAAGAATGAGAGCTTTAAAAGATAACATGGAGGTATCTCTCTTACAAAATGCTTAACTCACTCATAATCACAAAATGCTTTGTAAATGAGAAAGATAAAGGGGCTCAAAGGGTTGTAGAACACCCAAGTATAGCAAGGACCAAGGATAGCATGAATGAGCAACCTTGGAATGAACTATAAGAGGTCATATTTATAGCTGGGGGTGTTCCTTTGAGTGTGGGATCAATTAAGAATGAAAATAGCCATTTTACAACTTACAACAAATCTATTTTTATTTCTAACAACTCTCCAATGGTTGGGATCACTTTTTTTGCATTTTCCTTACAATACATTCAGTCGAGTTTCAATTAAAGTAACTCGAATGATCCACTAACTGCCAAAGCCAATTTTCAAACTATCGGCCAACTTTGTCCTGGGAAACTCAATCGACGAGTCAAAATTAGTTTTGGACAGTGAGTCGATCGATCAAGTTCTGTGAGTGCACAAATCGACCAATTGATCCATTTCCAAAAATCCATCACTAGTTGGTCAAGATCCAAACTCGACTGACAGAGTTACTGTGAAAAAGTTTTCAAAATGATTTTTGAGTGATCAAATTTTGGCATTAAGTGTCCCGAATTTTCTCTGATCTTTGTTACAAGTCATATCATCAATACAAATGATTACATTGACTTGAACGTGGATAAGCTAGGGCTTGTGTAATTTGATCCTTTTCATGTACCTAAAGCCTGAAATCAATCTTAAACAAACATATTAGATACATATGAATGGAATGGTGAAGTCATTATCAAAATATGGACAATGTATAGCTCTCAAGTCAACTTTCTCCCCCTTTTGACAATGACAAACCATTCCCCAACATATTGAAAAGGGTATGTAAAGTTATACCTTAGCCGTGTCAATTTTAAGGGGTTTCATAATTTTAACAATTTGAATTGCTCCCCTTCAATCTATGCTCACTCTTACCTGCATAGTTAGTCTTTCTACACAAAGCAATATAACATATATATACTATATGGTTCTTTAGCAAGTCACGTGATAAGGCATATATTTAGATAAGAAAAGGATCACATGGACAATAAAAGCAATATGGTTGAGCTTCAAAACATTGAACTTCGCTCCCCTTTTGACATTATCAAAAAGTAAGGGGGTAGAAGAGCACAGAAACATGTCTTCTTCAAGAACAGCCAAAACATTCAATCCACATGATAGAACATGCAACCTCATAGCACATATCAAATAGAAATGGGAGAGAGACAAGCAAGCAATTTCATAATCAAAATATGGGTAACATACCACCAACTCATGAGATATAGTCAACCAAAGAGTAAGTGTACATATAAATTAGATTACAACACAGAAGGCATGTCCTCAAAAAAACTGCAAGCCAAAATGATGAAAACAACTTGATGATAGAAAATAGTGCATATTAGATATTGTGCCCAAATGTTTTTTAGTACAAGATAGTATGGAAAGATATATATGATCAACATATACAGACAAAAAACTAAAACATCTAAATTTCTAGGCTATATATGTCCACAACATCATCATATTCAACATCATCATCAGAAACTTCATGCTTGTTGTTACGACCCCATCTGAGCTTAACTAGTAAACTAGGGTTTACCTAGACAATCGCGAAGATTAATTAGAATAATCATTCTTGAAATCTAATTAATGACAATAAAACAATTAGTATGTTTTAACTATGATAAGAAGTCTAAATGTTCTTTTGTCTTGAGAATTAGGGTTTGAGAAGCATAAACCCTAATCGGCCCAAAATAGGGTTTTAATGATGCAGGAATACAGAATTTGATAAGTAGAATGTCTCACTAAATGATTTTTAGTATTTTATGTGTAACTCTGATTTACTTAAAATTTGGATATGATTTAGATATATAAAATGTGAACAACATTGGAAAATATCAGAATTTTTGAAGAGAACTCTGACCTGTTTGTCGGCCGAGTTTCAAACTCGACCGATCACATTTCCAGAATTTTACAGCAGTGTGGTAATTGAATTTTATCTTTTTATTGATATATCCAATTGATCTCAAATTTTAATAGTATTTGATAAATACAATTTTAGACACTCTGTTAAATTGGCATAATTTTTGGATGACTTTTGAATCCCTACAGTAAGGGTGTCGGTCGAGTTTGTGCAGGACAAACTCGGCCGAATATATTCTGCAGATTGCAATATAGCAGTGCACTGTTAGATTTTTAATTAATTATTGGTAACTCCAAATGATCTAAAATTTTAACTGAAGCTTTATAGATCAATTATTAACAACTTGCTAAATTCCCATAATTGTTGGAGAATGTTTGATCTCTGAAATAAGCGAATTACAGTAACTTTTGTATAACTGAATATTCAGCCTATATAATTAAAGTTAAGTGTTGGGTCAATATGCAATTGACCCAAGCAGCTCAATTGACTTATATGAACGACCACACACACAAGCAGCTCTCATTCTTCGTCATTCATTCCAGAGAAACGAGCTCCTAGAGAGAGAGGGAGAATTAGGGCTTGAGTGGAGAAAGTGGGGAAATTGCTGAATTAGGGTTTTGCGATTCCAGGAAGGGTGAAATCAAGTAAGTTCGGATTCCTTGCATAGACTTTTATGGTGAATCTTCTCTCTTATGTCAAGATTCCGTCCTTGCTCTGATTTGATCCAAGATAATGTCGAAATCCCCTCTTTTCTCACCCTTTCTTCATAATCCCTCTTTTTCAAGGTTCCCGAGTTGAATAGAAGAAGAATTGGGAGATTTGCTAGGGATTTGATGGGAATTCGAGATTCCCTGAGTTGAGCTGCAGTTTTGAGGTGTTTTCACACCTTAGGGTGAGTGGGTTCTTCCTTCAAACATTCTAATGCACGAATTTGATTATAACATCCAAATCCCTAAATGCTTAGCATGTGAAATTCTAAATCCTGAAATGTCCATTTGATTTAAGTTATTGTAAATTGATATGATATGGATTCCTTTTCTGTTTGAATGATTCCTAAATGGTAGATTCATATCAGATACGTATACAACACTTCCTAGTGAGGATGCTTTTAGATTTATATCAAATGATGTAATTAGGGTTTGACCTAATTGAGATATCGCAGTGATGATATGGAAAACCTAAATTTAGTTGAATTTCCATGGTTTCATGTCTATATTGATTGCATATGATTTGTTGGAAACAATATTTATTTAGTGAATGCTTATATCCTATGAAATCCTTATGAGAGCCATGTGACAAGTGAATGAGGTAAACGAAAAGGTGAATGAGGCAAATGCAACCCTAAGAGTAGGGTGTTGGCATGTGATGAATGAATAAGGCAAATGAAACCCTAAGGATGGGGTGTTCAATGAATCATGCTATGGTAATATGAAAGGTCTCGATATGAGATGTGGTGATGCTTAATTGTTGAATTGTATGTTTCTAGTGCATTTAACTTTATATGCTTGTTCTCTCTGAAATGATATTTACATACTGCAGGGCTTCATATATTTCAATACATATCTCGTCAATTGCAGGTGATGAGATATGACATGCCCTAGAAAGGGATGTTATTGAGACATGGTATATGTTGAATACATGAACTATGATATTTATCTGTTAAACAGTTAATAGACTTAGGTGCCCCAACATCGTAGAACCCCATTGCGCGGTCTGTACCTTTGGGGTGAAACGGTCAGTTCTGGGGATACGCCCAGGCATCGGAGACTCGTGTCCAACAAATACCGATTGTCTCGGTGACACGTAGTCTGAGTGGTAGGATTCCGGTCAGTTCTGGGGATACGCCCAGGCATCGGAAATCCAAGAGTACGTTCCGGTCAGTTCTGGGGATACGCCCAGGCATCGGAGAAGTCTCGGTCAGTTCTGGGGATACGCCCAGGCATCAGAGACTTAGAGACCCTCCACTGTGCACTACAGGTTTCGGAGGAGTCCAGAGCACTCAGAGTTAGTGCAGTGAGGCCTTGTGAGCCTGAGAGTCCTGTGCAGACCAGGACGAGAAGTCAGACTTAGCATTTCCCGGGTGTGTCGCTAAGTCTTGTACGGTGGACTCGTAGTGCACTGTGAGTTTCATATGCAGAGTGCACTGCATATGTTTGGGGCATAATCTAAAATATTATCATATAGGTTCACAGAGTTCTTTATAAATGATAGAGTTAAGGAAGACTAGAGCATAGTTTTCTAGTAGTTATTATTTGGATGCAATATTTATATTCTTTGCTATTTCAATTATATTGTTTTAGAACTGCTCAGTGTAGTATTTATTGCTGTTAATTCTCATATCGTTTACTTAAATTATATCTGTAATCACATTAGTGCATTAGTCTGTTTCCTTGAAGTACTCATTCACTGAGCGAGTAGGCTCACCCCTCTACTCAAACATTTTAGGGTTAATCGCGTGGACTTGAAGATGATCAGAGCGTCGGAGTAGATCTGCCACAGGAGTCAAGTATGAGATTAGTTGAGTCAGTCGGTCCTTGTCACTCTAGGTCCTCAGTAAGAGATAAGAGAGAGAGTTGTAAATACGATGTGTAATATTGTTCCTCTTTGATATGTATGCTAATTAGTAAGTTTCATGTGCATAATGTGTGAGAGACATCGTGAATGTTTATACATGTATCCTTACTTTTAAAGTTTGATTAGTAATGAAAATGTTCATATTCCTTGTTAAGATGTTATGTGGTTCAATGCGATGAAACAAGAGTTCTTAATATATATAAAAAAAAAAGTTAAGGGTGTTCTTTGTGTTAATTATAAATCCTTTCTTACGCCCTAATCTCATGATTTGAGGAAATTGTGAGATCGGGGTGTAACAGCTTGGTATCAGAGCTTAGGGTGAGTTGTCAACGACCATTAAGTTAGTAAGTTAGAGTCCTATGTGTGGCAGATAGGAGATGTTTGATGTTAGCTTTGGGGATTTGAGTATTTGGATATCCTGGCCCGATATCTGAGTACTTGGATCAGCCAGTACAAGCTACTCTGTCTATTCTCTCATGTATACCCTGGCCAGGTATACAGTGGAAGAATGGGCTAGAGAGAAACCCTAGAAATGTTAGGGTTCGAAAACGAGAAAAGAAACAAGAATTAAGAGCATAAATGTAAAAAGGAGATAGAACTTATATTTCATAATGTTGTTTTTGTTGGAAATGTATAGAAATGCTCTTATATGTTTGAATTGAAATATTCAATACTTTGAAAGATGGGTCTTTAATATTTTTTGCACACTATGCAGTTGTTGCATTTATTGATTTCATTCTTTGTAACATGTAGATTAGAAATCATCTTGAAATGAGCTTTTGTTTCTATGGTTTTGCCCGCTGATTCGAGTGAAATTGACATCAGCAGGTCTGTTTAGGTTTTCAGTCTGTACACGATTCGGCCGAGTTGTATGTGGTTCGGCCGAGTTTCCTTAATAGGCAATCGAACAGCAAACTGATCGGCCGAGTTGTATGTAATGCGGCCGAGTTTCCTTTTTTCAGGAAATCAATCAGCTAGTTGATCGGCCGAGTTTCAAGCGGATCGGCCGAGTTGTGAAGCAATCGGCCGAGTTTCTGACCAATCGGCCGAGTTTCTGAGCTGTGAGTGGCAGTTCAGGAAGAATGTAATTCTTGTATTTCTTGGCTTCAGGACTTCAGGTTTGGCCTGCTCCGGCTGGCATGATGCGTTACTAGGATCTGATGAATCCTATCAATAGTATAATAAGAATAGAATTTGAATAATTAGACCCACATTAGAGTAAGAATGTACATACAGTAAGATGTTGAAACATATGAGCAAGATCAGAACAACTAAGAATTAGTTGAAACTGATATCTGAGGTTTAACTTGGGGTCTCAAACGTGAAACCCTTAATTGGGAATAATAGAACATGATAAGAAGTTCATAATCAGTTTACTGATTAATTTTGCATGAACTATACATATAAGATATAGAAAAGATACGTGAAATGTATGTATGGTTCAAGATGACAAGAATCAATCATGAAGAATGAATCATATAATAGAGTATAATGCTTTTATGAACTCTAAAGCAAAGGCTAAGTAGAGAATAGGGTTGAGCATTTAATAGGTCCATAGAAGTAAAGAGTCTTCAAATGAGTAAAAGTAAAGAGAATCGTATGAACATGTAATTCATAAGACTAGAACAACAAACTAGTTTCTAAGCAAAGGACATAGGTGTAGTTTAACGAATGAATAAGTCATACAAAGGTAGACTGTATTCAGAAGAGAAAAACTTGATTGAAAGAGAAACTATGTTTGACCCATGCATGATCACCTTGATGTAAAAAAATGAAGAATATGTAATGTATTCAACATGAGGAAAAACTAATAGAAGGACTATTAATTTAGAACGTTAACTTCGCAATAGCATAAAGATAAAGGAGGAAATATGTGCAACATGGTATACATGATCATACATATGAATAAGCAACATGGTCATAAGAGAAAAATTTAGAATTAAAGATGACGGGTTAAAGAGTAGTATATGGTAAGAGGACTATGAAACGTAAGATAGGGTTTGAAATATGATGGAGAAGTTATAAAATAAAGAGGTTGTGAGATTCAATCAAGTGCTAATTAATCAAATATCTCTGTTGATAACTAAGTAAAACTACATACGAGAATGTATTAAGGGAATGTTTGAATACAAGAATTCCAAGTCTTAAAATCATCTTCTCTTTCATATATTCCTTAATGAGAGCAAGGTGGGAATGAAATGATAAGAAAATGAATCATATATGGTGCATAACTACCTTGGTAGGGTCATCTAGTGAATGTAATAGTGACATACAATATGAAAGATACATACAATATGAATGAGCAGAGAGATATGGGAAAGCACTAGCTTTGTGTAATATGTGAATTTGTTTTTACATGTATGATTTGTTGAAGGCATATTAAGGTATGAAAGCTGGTTCTACATATGATTTCAGTGTATGTGTGCAAGCTATATGTTAAACTAAAGGCGTATGATAGTTGTAGTAATTCATACCTGATATGCATCTTACTATTGTGTAATTGTGATATGGTGATACGATTTGGATGATGTCAGAACACATGGAGAGATACCCTGAACAAGGTAGTCATACATATTCACTCATATTAATAGAAAGGGATGATAATTAGATTGTTTAGACAAGTAACCCTAATGAGGTGTAGCTTGTTATACCTAGCTCTAATATAACTGAGTGATGGTAATTGAGTATGATTAATGCTTGAATGACTGATACAATTGTGGATTACTTTATTACTGTGGTTGAAACTGTAAAATGATATAATACGATGGTTACACTTTGAATTGTGCGTGGGCCTATAACCCACAGATCACAGGATAGTATGGGATGAGGTGGTAATGCTTCACCTCATGTATCCAGGACCCAATGGGGATGCCAAGAGTAGTATCGTGCAATTGATGGTTGAATCTAGTCTTTAATTCAAGACTGTTTTGCTATTTGAATAGCACTTGATTAAAGTTTAAAACAACATGGTGAACTTGCTTTTATCACTTAAAGGTGATACAGAACAATAGAACTCTCTGAGCAGCATAAGTTGAGATAGTTGTATCAGAGTTGCGCAGTGAAAGCGTGGTGGTTTATCTCTGCATTCTATGTTTGATTGTGGCATAAAGAATTTGCTTGATATCATTGAGAACTATTTGAAATATGTTGTGATTTAGTAAAGAATTAAAAGATCTAATGTTGAAAACTACATTCAGGTATGAAATACAAGAATATGATGACATGGAAGGCTTTAGAAGCTTAGAATAACCCTGAATGTATCTTCTTGTAGGTTTATGTTTCGAGAACGAAACATTCTAAGGGGGGGAGAGTTGTTACGACCCCATCTGAGCTTAACTGGTAAACTAGGGTTTACCTAGACAATCGCGAAGATTAATTAGAATAATCATTCTTGAAATCTAATTAATGACAATAAAACAATTAGTATGTTTTAACTATGATAATAAGTCTAAATGTTCTTTTTTCTTGAGAATTAGGGTTTGAGAAGCATAAACCCTAATCGGCCCAAAATAGGGTTTTAATGATGCAGGAATACAGAATTTGATAAGTAGAATGTCTCACTAAATGATTTTTAGTATTTTATGTGTAACTCTGATTTACTTAAAATTTGGATATGATTTAGATATATAAAATTTGAACAACATTGGAAAATATCAGAATTTTTGAAGAGAACTCTGACCTGTTTGTCGGCCGAGTTTCAAACTCGACCGATCACATTTCCAGAATTTTACAGCAGTGTGGTAATTGAATTTTATCTTTTTATTGGTATATCCAATTGATCTCAAATTTTAATAGTATTTGACAAATACAATTTTAGACACTCTGTTAAATTGGCATAATTTTTGGATGACTTTTGAATCCCTACAGTAAGGGTGTCGGTCGAGTTTGTGCAGGACAAACTCGGCCGAATATATTCTGCAGACTGCAATATAGCAGTGCACTGTTCGATTTTTAATTAATTATTGGTAACTCCAAATGATCTAAAATTTTAACTGAAGCTTTATAGATCAATTATTAACAACGTGCTAAATTCCCATAATTGTTAGAGAATGTTTGATCTCATAAATAAGCGAATTACAGTAACTTTTGTATAACTGAATATTCAGCCTATATAATTAAAGTTAAGTGTTGGGTCAATATGCAATTGACCCAAGCAGCTCAATTGACTTATATGAACGACCACACACACAAGCAGCTCTCATTATTCGTCATTCATTCCAGAGAAACGAGCTCCTAGAGAGAGAGGGAGAATTAGGGCTTGAGTGGAGAAAGTGGGGAAATTGCTGAATTAGGGTTTTGCGATTCCAGGAAGGGTGAAATCAAGTAAGTTCGGATTCCTTGCATAGACTTTTATGGTGAATCTTCTCTCTTATGTCAAGATTCCGTCCTTGCTCTGATTTGATCCAAGATAATGTCGAAATCCCCTCTTTTCTCACCCTTTCTTCATAATCCCTCTTTTTCAAGGTTCCCGAGTTGAATAGAAGAAGAATTGGGAGATTTGCTAGGGATTTGATGGGAATTCGAGATTCCCTGAGTTGAGCTGCAGTTTTGAGGTGTTTTCACACCTTAGGGTGAGTGGGTTCTTCCTTCAAACATTCTAATGCACGAATTTGATTATAACATCCAAATCCCTAAATGCTTAGCATGTGAAATTCTAAATCATGAAATGTCCATTTGATTTAAGTTATTGTAAATTGATATGATATGGATTCTTTTTCTGTTTGAATGATTCCTAAATGGTAGATTCATATCAGATACGTATACAACACTTCCTAGTGAGGATGCTTTTAGATTTATATCAAATGATGTAATTAGGGTTTGACCTAATTGAGATATCGCAGTGATGATATGGAAAACCTAAATTTAGTTGAATTTCCATGGTTTCATGTCTATATTGATTGCATATGATTTGTTGGAAACAATATTTATTTAGTGAATGCTTATATCCTATGAAATCCTTATGAGAGCCATGTGACAAGTGAATGAGGTAAATGAAAAGGTGAATGAGGCAAATGCAACCCTAAGAGTAGGGTGTTGGCATGTGATGAATGAATAAGGCAAATGAAACCCTAAGGATGGGGTGTTCAATGAATCATGCTATGGTAATATGAAAGGTCTCGATATGAGATGTGGTGATGCTTAATTGTTGAATTGTATGTTTCTAGTGCATTTAACTTTATATGCTTGTTCTCTCTGAAATGATATTTACATACTGCAGGGCTTCATATATTTCAATACATATTTCGTCAATTGCAGGTGATGAGATATGACATGCCCTAGAAAGGGATGTTATTGAGACATGGTATATGTTGAATACATGAACTATGATATTTATCTGTTAAACAGTTAATAGACTTAGGTGCCCCAACATCGTAGAACCCCATTGCGCGGTCTGTACCTTTGGGGTGAAACGGTCAGTTCTGGGGATACGCCCAGACATCGGAGACTCGTGTCCAACAAATACCGATTGTCTCGGTGACACGTAGTCTGAGTGGTAGGATTCCGGTCAGTTCTGGGGATACGCCCAGGCATCAGAAATCCAAGAGTACGTTCCGGTCAGTTCTGGGGATACGCCCAGGCATCGGAGAAGTCCCGGTCAGTTCTGGGGATACGCCCAGGCATCGGAGACTTAGAGACCTTCCACTGTGCACTACAGGTTTCGGAGGAGTCCAGAGCACTCAGAGTTAGTGCAGTGAGGCCTTGTGAGCCTGAGTCCTGTGCAGACCAGGACGAGAAGTCAGACTTAGCATTTCCCGGGTGTGTCGCTAAGTCTTGTACGGTGGACTCGTAGTGCACTGCGAGTTTCATATGCAGATTGCACTGCATATGTTTGGGGCATAATCTAAAATATGATCATATAGGTTCACAGAGTTCTTTATAAATGATAGAGTTAAGGAAGACTAGAGCATAGTTTTCTAGTAGTTATTATTTGGATGCAATATTTATATTCTTTGCTATTTCAATTATATTGTTTTAGAACTGCTCAGTGTAGTATTTATTGCTGTTAATTCTCATATCGTTTACTTAAATTATATCTGTAATCACATTAGTGCATTAGTCTGTTTCCTTGAAGTACTCATTCACTGAGCGAGTAGGCTCACCCCTCTACTCAAACATTTTAGGGTTAATCGTGTGGACTTGAAGATGATCAGAGCGTCGGAGTAGATCTGCCACAGGAGTCAAGTATGAGATTAGTTGAGTCAGTCGGTCCTTGTCACTCTAGGTCCTCAGTAAGAGATAAGAGAGAGAGTTGTAAATACGATGTGTAATATTGTTCCTCTTTGATATGTATGCTAATTAGTAAGTTTCATGTGCATAATGTGTGAGAGACATCGTGAATGTTTATACATGTATCCTTACTTTTAAAGTTTGATTAGTAATGAAAATGTTCATATTCCTTGTTAAGATGTTATGTGGTTCAATGCGATGAAACAAGAGTTCTTAATATATATAAAAAAAAAGTTAAGGGTGTTCTTTGTGTTAATTATAAATCCTTTCTTACGCCCTAATCTCATGATTTGAGGAAATTGTGAGATCGGGGTGTAACACTTGTAGTCATCATCTCCACCTAAAGGTGTAGTACAGACAACAACTTCACCTTCATTACTATATGCACCAGCAAAGCCATCATCAGAACCATCGGAACCATCCCCAACATCATCCTCAGATGCCTCCTCATCAACAACAACAACTTCCTCATCAACCTAGTCTGGCATCTCCTCATCGGCAGAAGGACTGAAACCACGACTGGACCACATGCCATTCTGCTTAGCCCAAGACATACCAAGGTCATGCAACACCGGGCTTGAGGAAAAGTGGGAGCAGAGTTTCCAAGTCATGAAAGAAAGGTAGCTATAGAACCATCAGGGAGAGGTAACACTCCAGGGGTAGAACCACTGACCGTATAGGGTGCATCAACGAAAGCAGCGGGTGGAGGGGTGGGTAAAAGTGACTATATGCATAGGATGCATAATCACCGACTGGGTAGGGCTGGTAGGCATGATAAGGATAAACATAGGATAGATAGAACATAGATCCCGATGCATATGGTATTAAACATGAAGGTGATATGCCTGCTGATGCATCATGTAACCCATGAGAGTTTCATTTGATACATTAAACGAGGTGTAGGTATGCTGAGATGGTTGAGGAGGTGGAAGTGGAGGCTCCAGGTGTGGTAGAAGAGGATGGATGCAAGATTTTCTGAATTATGGTCTCACTGATACATACTCTTTTTCTAGCAGGTTTGTAATGAAGATCATGAAAAAAAGACTTCCCAGTGGGAGATTGAAAGAGACCATAAATTAGGGCTGGGTAGGGTGGTGGGTACCTCAGGTGGTCTTCCAAGAGTTGAAGCAAGTCATGTGGTAGAGAACATGTATAGACCACTTGACTCTGATGTTCTTCAGGATAGAAAACATAATCAGAGTGGTATTCTCTACAATTTTAGTTTGATTTTTCTTGGGATGAATATTGTAGTTGACTATTAGAGCGAGAATGCAGTTTTTCACATCTAAGGTAGAGAAGGAAGGGTGGACTTCTTCCTATAGGGAAACTAAGGCTTCTTCAAGAATTTATGTATGTTAGGGAGAGTGATATCATATTGCTTGTAAAAGGCCTCAGGGTCTAGGATGTCAAAATACTCAGGATAATCCTTCATCCATGTGTTGGTTACCTTAGTACCAGAGAAAAAGATATCAATGGTATCCTCTGAGATTTGGAACTTCCTATAGGAAATCATGGAAGTAATATTAACTTGATTATTTAGCGGGGGTACAAGAGTGTCATAATTCCATGAATTTTTTTCATAGAACTCATGAACTACCTTAGTGCTTGTGATGGAGTTGTTATAAAAGTGGCATTTGACACTCATTGTTGATAGGTAGTGGTCATACAATAACTCGTCTACCTGATATATGACCTTTTGTCTATGCAGACGAGGCTCAAAAAAGGCATTATAAGGGAAGGGGTTCCTAGTAAGGAGCTCCTTGTACCTATTTAGAGCTTCATTAGAGACAAAGAAGGTAACATTGAACACAATGAGGTGAGAGTTGGAGGAGGAGGATGGTGCTCCGGAGGGAGAGGCTCTATTTCTCCTATTGGAAGCCATTGAGGTGGAAAGAAGGAGATAAAGAGGTCCAAAATGAAGGAAACACCACCAAAAACCAACCAAACACCTAGGGATGGTGTACAAGAGAGATAGGAAGGTCAAGCAAGGCTGGATGGGGCTTGGAAAGGGAAGGTTGGGGCTAGGGTTGAGAGCTTGAGGGAGCTGCAGAGGGAGTCAGTCGATTTTTCTCTAGTTGAGAGGGAGAAAAGTCAGCCAAATGATACTTAAGTTTTGCTCCATCCCATCCGTCAGTCGAGTTTTGTGAGATGGAAATTCATTTGAATGGCTTATTACAAAAGTGCTTGATCACCCCTCAGTTGAGTTTGTAACTCGATCGATAGAAAGCCTGTCCCAAACTTAGAAATCTTAATTTATAGCCATTTGAGTGCTAATTAAATTTATTTTTCCTATCCATTTTGTATTTTAAACATACTTAGGCACATATAACTCATCATTGGGTACTATTTAGCAATAAAATAAGTGTTTACGAGAAATACCAAAATCATGCAAAAAACCAGGCATAAGAACATGAAATTTAGCACCTTAGCAAGCAAGGGTGATCAAGACATGAGAAAAACATATAGGATAGATAACAAATAGCTAGAAGGCATATCAGATTCATTCAAAGAAATTATGAGCAGTTTAGATCTAATAAAATTAAATTTCTCTCTAGCTAGTGGTTTAGTAAAAATGTCTGCCAACTGATTTTCTTTGTCCACATGCATGATATAAATATCCTTTTTGGCAATGCGATCATAAAGAAAATGATGGTGAATCTCTATATGCTTGTCTTCACTATGGAATATAGATTGTAAGGTAAATTGATTGCACTAGTATTATCACAATAAATAGGAGAAGCATCAAAATAAATGTTAAAGTCCTGAAGCATTTGTTTCATCCATAGAACCTGGGTACAACAACTTCCCGCTACAATGTATTTAGCCTCGGTAGTTGATAAAACCATTGTCCTCTATTTCTTGGAGAACCAAGACACCAAGCATGGTCCTAGGAGGAAGCAATTGCTACTTGTGAACTTTCTATCAATCAGACATCCTACATAATCAACATCACTATAAGTCGTGAGAGAAGTCCCTTGACTTGGGATACCATTATCCAAAATTTGGAGTTTTGGCTAAGTACCGTAAAATCCTCTTAATATCTATAAGATGTGATTTCTTGGGATTTGATTGAAAGAGAGAACACAAGCCAAGACTAAGAATTATGTCAGGTCTATAGGAAGTTAAGTAAAGTAAACATCCAATCATACCTCTATAGAGATTATCATCCACTTTCTCACCTTCTTCATCTTTAACAAGTCTGGTGGTGTTTGACATGGGGGTGTCCATCAGCTTCGTGTTCTCCATCCCAAAGCGCTTAAGTAGCTCACTTGTGTACTTGCCTTGGTTGATGAAGTTCCCATCTTTAGTTTGCTTGATTTGAAAGTGGAGGAAGAATGTAAGCTCACCCATCATACTCATCTTGAACTCACTCTGCATAAGATCACTAAACTCCTTGCAAGGATCAAAATTAGTTCCACAAACAATGATGTCATCAACATAAATTCGAATTATAAGAAAATTGTTAGAAGTGTGTTTAAGAAATAAGGGTAGAATCCACTATGCCCATGATATACCCATGATCTAACAAAAAGTTCTTTAATTTCTCATACCAAGCTCGAGCTTCTTGTTTGAGTCCATAGAGATCTTTTTGCAATAGATAAACATGGTTAGGTAAACTATCATGTTCGAAGCCCAGAGGTTGTGCAACATACACTTCCTCCTCAATTGTACCATTCAAAAATGCAATTTTAACATCCATTTGATATAGAAGAAAGTTCTTATAACTAGGAAAAGAAAGCAACATAAGAATGGACTCAAGTCTAGCTACATGTGCATATGTTTCATCAAAATCTATATCTTCCTGCTAATTGTAGCCTTGAGCCAATAACCTTGCTTTGTTTCTCACCACCTTGCAACTTTCATCTAACTTGTTGTGGTAGATCCACTTGGTGCCAATGATCTTTCTATTACATGGTCTTAGCACTAGAGTCCACACTTTGTTCTTCTCAAATTGCTCCAATTCTTCTTGCATGGCTAGGATCCACTCATCATCCCCAAGAGCTTCTTTGACATTCTTTGGCTCGAGTTGTGAGATGAACGCACGGTTAGCTTGTTCTTTGTTGAAGGTTTCCCGTGCTTCACTCTTTCAAAGGGGTCAACTAAAATTAGCTCTATAGGATGATTCTTTGCAAAGAGGGGAGTTGGATCCATCTTCTCTTCATCCTTCTCTTCTTCTAGAGTGGCCACGTCTTTTTCCTTTGGGGTGATGTTGAGTTCTTTTAAGATAGGAAGATCCTCACCTGCAACATCATCATTTGGAACAAAATATTTGGGAATAGAGGGGTTATTCTCAATAAATTTGACATTAATAGATTCTTCTACTTTAGATATATCAACATCAAACACTCTATAAGCCTTTCGAGTGGTGCTATAGTGAAGAAAGAAAGCCTTGTACGATTTTGGATCAAACTTGTCAAGAGAATCTTTTGGGTTCAAAATAAAACTAGGACACACCAAAACCTAAAAATACTTGATAGAAGGATTCCTACCACGCCATAGATCATAGGGGATTTTATTCAAAGAAGGATGTGTGAAAACCCAATTTTGCACAATACATGAGGTACTAACAGTTTTGGCCCAAAACTTCTTTGGAGTGTCATACTGTAATAGCACGGTCCTAGCCATTTCCTGTAGTGACCTATTCTTCCTCTATACAACCCCATTTTGTTGAGGTGTTTGATGTGAATAGTAGTTATGTGCATATCCAGACTCTTCATAAAAACATTCAAAAAGTTGATTTTCAAATTCTGCCCAATGACCACTATAGATGGAAACAATCTGGCAAGAAACTTTTTTTCTCAACTCGTTTACAAAAACTAGAGTTGGAAATGAGAAATAAGGTCCAAGTATATCAAGAGAAATCATCAACAATAATAAGACAATAATTGAAGCCATGAAGTGATTGAGTGTTCATAGGTCTAATTGATCAATATAGAGAATTTTAAGAGCTCTCGTGGTGCTAAGGACTCCTTTGGATTTGAAGGAGGACTTGGTTTTCTTTCATTGGGTACAAGGTTGGAATTCCTCATCCTTTTCAAAATCCAATTTCATAAGTCCCTTGACCAAGTCATTTTTGCAAACTTCTTCAATTGATGCATATTTACATGACCAAGCCAACAATGCCAATGAGAAATATCATTCAAACTGACTACTAGGCATCTACCAACAATAGGCTTAATAGAGTTACACACAATTACATAAATATTACCATTTTTGGTTCCTTTTATGTGACATGATAGGTGAGAGAATCTAGAAGCAAGCATTCAAAAGAAGTAAATAGCACAAGGTAACTATTATGACATAATTGACTTACACTTATTAAATTGTGATGTAGGCCATCCACAAAGATAACATTCTTGATATAAAAGGATTAACCTACGTCACCCTCACCTTTAACCTTACCTTTATTGTTATCCCTGAAAGTAACCAAACCTCCTTCTTCTTTATGAATTTGTTGAAATGGCTTATATCACCTATCATGTGCTTAGTGCAGCCACTATCAACAATCCATTTTCCTTTTTCCTACAAGAAAGCAGAGTGTTAGTTTCCAACTCAAACTTTGGAATTCGGAGTTAGCATGGGGACCCATTTCATCTTTGGGTTGGTCCCCTTAGGCTTGTAAGGACAATATGTGGAATAATGATCATCACTTTTGCAATGGGAGCAAACCATAGGGTTCTTAGTTCCAGAAGACTTTCCAATGAAAAGAGAGAGTTTCCTTACTCTTTTTCTTACCTTTGGCCTTATTCTTTTCCTTAGGTGCTCCCCCTACAAATCCCAAGCCAGTAGTACCACTTTGTTTGGTAGATTGGTCAAGGATTTCATTTAAGGAGTCTTTCCCTATTAGGAATTTCTACAGAGAGGCTTTAAGTCTATGATTGTCATCAGTAAGAAATATAATAGTAGAAGACAAACTAGCAAGATCATTTCTAGCATGAACAAGGTCGGCCTATAAATAAAGGGTTTAGTCAAATAAGAGTCCTTTTCAAGAGTAATGGAAGCAACATCATTACTAGGCAAAATAGTTCTAGAAGATAAATCATTTACTTGACCAAGAAACCTAGCATTTTTAGATTTTAGCAATTGAATTTCTTTGATATAAACATCCCTTTCATCTATAAGAGCATCAACAATAAGCTTAAGTTCAACATTTTTCATTTTAAGTATCTCAAGCTCGTTTAGGCACCTGTGGTTGTCTTCCTTAAGTGATTCAATGTTCTTAAGGTAGACTCCATTCTCTACTTTTAATCCATTATATTGGAGCTCAAGATCAAGAAATTGTCCTTGCAAGGTATCAATGCTCGCAAGATGAATTTTTTCATTTTGCTCAAGAATATCAAGTTTGATATACAAATCATCAATGATTTTACCTAACCTCTTCTTTTTACATTTACATTTAGAAAAAGAAGAATGGGTAGTAACAAGCATGTCAATAATAGTTTCTTTAGCAAACTCATGCAAACTTACCTCATTTACCTCACCAATTACTTCACTAGTAGAGGCCATGAGTGCAAGGTACCACCCTCCATCTTCATGAGAGCTTGAGCCACTAGAGGATGGTCCTATCCAAGCTGTATGAGCTACGTCTTTACCTATCCTCTCCTTCTTGTCCCTCCTCTTGTATTTGCTATCTTTCTTGTACCCTTCCTCCTTCTTGGAGCTGCCTTGTGGTGTGACTTTCTAGTCTTAGGACATTCACTCATGTAGTGTCCTTTTTTACCACATTTTTGGCACCTTGGAGTAGAAGAGGAAGATTGGTTTCCTTTGAATTTCTTTCCACTAAAGAAGTATGCTTCATGCTAACTAGGGCCATCATCTTCACTTGAGGAGGAGGGAGAGGTCCGACAAGCAAGTTGTTGTTGAAGGATTAGGGCCTCCACTTGATCTTTGAAGGAACTATCTTTGATCTTCCTTGCTTCCTTTTCTTCTTGTTTAGCTTCCTCTTATTGCTTGTCAAATCTTGGCTCATGAGCTTGTAGATTGCCAATAAGCTCCTCGGTTGGAATGTCACCAAGACTTCTCACTTATTCAATGGAGGTCACCTTTGACTCCCATATCTTTAGAAGAGACCTCAAGATCTTTGAGTTGATTGTTCCTATATCCATATGGCAACCTTGAAGAAGAACAACAACTACTCCTTCACTCAGAGAAGATCACTTCAGCCTTTGCTCTTTGAGAAAGGGGATTGTAAAGATGGAAGGAATGAGATCTTTACAAGATAACATGGAGGTATATCTCTTACAACATGCATAACTCACTATTAATCTTGAAATACTTTATAAATGCGAGATAAAAAGGGGCACAAAGGGTTGTAGCACACTCAACTATAGCAAGGACCAAGGATAGAATGAATGAGCAACCTTGAAATGAACTCCAAGAGGTCCTATTTATAGTTGGGGGTGTTCCTTTGAGTGTGGGATCACTTAAGAACGAAAAATAGCTATTTTACAACTTGCACCAGATCTATATTTGTGTCTAACAACTCTCTAATAGTTGGAATCGCTTTTTCTGCATTTTGCATACAATACATTCAGTCGAGTTTCAATAAAGATAACTCGACTGATCCATTAACCGATAAATCCAATTTTCAAACTATCAGTCGAGTTTATCTTGGGAAACTCGACCGATGAGTCAAAATCAATTTTGGTCAATGAGTCAATTGGTTGAGTTCTATGAGTGTACAACTCGACATATTGATCCATTTCCAAAAATCCATCACTAGTCGGCCGGGATCCAAACTCGACCAACAGAGTCACTGTGACATATTTTTCAAAATGATTTTTGAGTGATGAAATGTTGGAATTAAGTGTCGCTAATTTTTTCTCATCTTAGTTACAAGTCATATAATCAATACAATGATTACAAAATTATTCTAAAGTGGTTTGGAATGATTTCCTAAAAAGGATATTTGCATTTCTTTTGACTTAAACTTGAACAAGCTAGAGCTTGTGTAATATGATCCTTTTCTTGTACCTAAAGCATGAAATCAATCTTGAACAAACATATTATACACATATGAATGGAATGGTTAAATCATTATCAAAATATGGACAATGTAGAACTTTCAAGTCAATAGTCGACCAATCACCATTTAGGAAGAAAACATTTGTCCATCTTGATTTAGATGGACATAATTAAAAAAAATTGTGAGAAACAAAAATTGGTGGGAAAATAAAACAATAATAAAAGTTAGAAACAAAAAAGCTTGGGTTGCTGACCAAGTAGCGCTTGTTTATTGTAAGTTAGCTTGGCTCCATTGACGTCTTATTCGTCTTTCGGGGCATCCAATATTTTGAAGTCTGCTTTTATGATGATAGCTTCATGTTTGTTGTATCTCTTCAATCGATAACCATTGACCGAGAAGGTGCCAGATTTCTCACTATGAATGTCCATCATGCCAGAGGGATAATAATGACCACTGTGAATAGACCAGACCAATGAGATTAGAGTTTTCCTAGAAAGAGACAGTGCTAAATTGAATAGAAGAACCTTATCACCTTCAGATATATCCTTCTGCTTGATGTGAGAATTATGCTAGATCTTTGTGTGTTCTGTGTAGATTTTGGTGTTCTTGTAAGTGTATAGATGAAGTTCTTCTAATTCCTATAGTTGTAGGAATCACTTTTCTTTTGTGTGGTCAACATCCATATTGAGATCCTTGATCGCCCAGTAAGCCTTATGTTCCAATTCCAGAGGAAGGTGACATGGTTTGTCATGGATGAGGTGTAAGGGTTTTTTCTGATAGGTGTCTTATAAGCAGTTTGATATGCCAGCAAGGCATCATTGAGTTTCGATGACAAAAACTTTTGGGATCCCCCTACTGTTCTATCAAGAATCTACTTAATATGACTATTAGAGACTTCTACTTGGCCAGTAGTTTGAGGATGATATGGAGTATAGATCTTATGTTTGACTCTATACTTCTTCAAAAGTGCCTAAAATTGCTTCTCTATGTAGTGTGAACCGCTGTCACTAATAACTATTTTGGGGACTCCAAACTTGGGAAATATTATTTTTGTGAAAAGACGCATCACTATCTTGGATTCCTAGGTGATGATGGTATAAATTCCACCCATTTTGAAACATAATCAACATCCACCAGAATGTATTTGTTGCCAGAAGATGGTGGGAATGGTCCCACAAAATCTATTCCTCAAACATTGAAGATTTTGACTTCGATCCATTTGGCCATTGGAATTTCATTCCTTTTGCTGATGTTCCTAGTGCCTTGACATGCATCACATTTTTTGGTATAGGCATGTGCATCCTTAAAGATAGATGGCCAATAAAAACTAGAATTCAAGATCTTTAGTGTTGTCTTCTCAACACCGAAATGTCCTCCATAAGGAGTTGCATGACATTTTTCCAAAATAGAACAAGCTTCATTGTGATCAACACAATGACGGTAGACACTGTCGGCACATTTCCTGAACAATAGAGGGTATAATAGTTATTTAAGTCAGAAAAGAACTTCTTATTTTAATTGTAAGCCATTCCTAGAGGCAACTACTGGAATGCAAGATAATTGCAGAAATCAGCATACCATGGGGTTACCTGGTCATGGGAGCAAATAAGAAGAAGGGATTCATCTTCATAGGACTCATTGTTGGGAAGCGGATTGTTATCTTCAACCCTTATCGAGAGAGATGATCAGCCATGACATTGTCGGCACCCTTTTTGTCGATGATAACATGATCAAATTCTTATAGTAGTAGGGACCACTGAACGAGGCATGGTTTAGTATCTTACTTTTGCTCGATATACTTAATTTCTCCATGATCTATTGATATTATTACCTTCCCTCCTAGGAAATAAGACCTAAATTTTTTGAAAGCATAGACAATCACAAGTATCTCATTTTCAGTGGTGGTGAAATTCACCTGAGCTTTATTGAGAGTTTTACTGGTGTAGTATATGACATGATGTTTCTAGTCATTATTCTGACCTCAAATTGCTCTGACATCATAATCACTAGAGTCACACATTAGCTCAAACGGAAGGTCCCACTATGGATCCTACATGATGGGTGCGGTAGTGAGGTTATTCTTCAGATTATGGAAGCCCTTCAAACAATCTTCATCATAAACAAACGATGTATCTTTAATAAGCAGTTTTGGAAGAGGTTTTGTAGTTTTTGAGAAGTCTTTAATGAAACATCGGTAGTACCCTGCATGTCCTAGGAAACTACAAATAGAAGAAACTCTTGATGGAGGAGAAAGTCTAGAAATGGCATCATGAAATGACACTTCTCCCTAGTAAACTCCCTCTCGCACCATGAAATGGCACTTCTCCCTGTTGAGAACCAATTATTTTTCTTTGCACCTATGGAGAACAAGGGATAGATTTTTCAGGAAGTCTTTAAAGGATGTCCCATAAACTGAGATGTCATCCATGAAGACTTCCATAATTTCTTCTATTAGATCATAGAACATGGCTGACATGTACATCTAGAATGTGGTTGGTGTGTTACATAGACCAAAAGGCATGCGACGAAAAGCATACGTCCCATACAAATAGGTAAATGTGGTCTTTTCCTGATCATCAGGATGGATAGGTACCTGATAAAATCCTGAGTACCTATCCAAGTAGCAGAACTATAAATGATATGCTTGTCTTTCCAAAACTTGATCATTAAATGGTAGAGGAAAGTGATCCTTGTGTGTAGTTGCATTCAGTAACCTGTAAGTGATGCACATATGCCATTCAGTTACCGTGTGGGTGGCGCATTCCTTTCCATCACTATCCTTGACTATGGTCATGCCTCCTTTCTTTGGTACCACATGTACTGGGCTCACCTAGTTGTTGTCATTGATGGTGTAGGTTATTCCTGGATGTATAAGTTTGATTACTTCCTTGCACACCACTTCTCACATTTTGTCGTTTAGCTTCCTTTGGCCTTGCACGCATGGGTTTGCATCCTTGTCAAGATTAATTTAGTGAATGCAAACAATTGGATTGAGAGTTTTAATATCATCAATGCAGTATCCAAGGACCTTTTTTTGAGTCTTGAGTTCAGACATGAGTTGTTATTATTGTTTAGGAGACAATTGTATGTTTATTATTACCAGATTCCTCTTTTGGTGATCAAGAAATTCATATTTCAAACCTTTAGGAAGTGGTTTTAGTTCTGGTGGAGGTCTTGTTGAAGAGACATCTTTTGGTTCTCGTTGGATAGAAACATACTTTACTGTTTCGGTAGTACCTTGAAACTCTTCCTCTTCTGTGGCTTCTAAATATGCCAAGATCTCATTAACTTCAGGATCTTCAATCCCTGAAGTAGGATTGCTCACATCAAGGGATCGACTACAACATTGTATTCTCAAATTTTTGCAAATAATTGGTTGCAACAGTCAGTAAAATAACTTATCTCTACTGGTGAAGGGCCTTTCATGTGATTGTGGATATGAAAATCAATTAATTTGTTCCCAACTCTTATAGAGATTAACCCATCTACAATGTCTATCAATGCACGTGTTGTAGAAAGGAAGGGTCGTCTGAAGATTATTAGACATGTAGGGTCTTCTACCATGTTAATTATTACAACATCACAAGGAATGAAGAAGTTTCCAATCCTAATTGGGACATCCTCCACTACTCCAATCGGTTTGGTATAAGAATTATCAGCCAAATGAATTCACATGTTGGATTTGATAATGTCACTCAGTCCCGACTTGGTGGCCAAGCTGTAGGGCATGAGGCTGATACTAGACCCTAAATCTATGAGACCTTATCATGTTGACATATCTCCATTGATGCGGCCAAGGTTGTGATAATAGAAACTTTATTGTAGCCATGATGTGGACAATTTCTCAAATATTCTTGATATCTTTCCCATGCATTGTACAAACTTTCAAAATGCTTTTGCTTGAAATCAGTAATCTTGTGCTTACACCTGACGGTCTTCTCCAAAGGATAGAATTTTTTTACGAAGGATTCAGATAGTTGTTGCCAAGAGAAAATCCCCTTTTGAGAAAGGTACCACTACAAAGCTTTGTCCTTAAGATAGAAACAAAAACCCTTCATATATATGACTTCTTGAGGAAACCTATTCATCTTAAAGGTGTCACATAGATTTTTTAAAGTGTCAATATGATGGTAGGGGTTCTCTTCAACAGAGTTTCCTCTAGACATATGATTCTGAATCATACTGATGAACCCATGCTTTGACTCGAAATTAGTTATTGGTATGAGAAGAAGGACAATAGGTTCTCGATTGTCATTTACTTGCTTAGTGACTAGCGAACAAAGTGAAGGCTTGTTTTCAGGATCAACGGGTGGCTCCTATGCTGCCATTGGGCCAATGAGGAGGATATACACCTCTAGAAATTTAGAAAGGAACTCTGGGATTGATAAGAAATGATGTTTAACTACCTAAGTAAAATATGAAATGGATCAGAGTCAAAGACTGAAAACATAAGCAATACTCTAACAAATAGATAGTTTAATAGGAATGCTAATAAACCTTTTGCAAAGTTTAGAAGCAATGACTAGTGCTATGTAGACCACAAGTTCTTAAAGGTTATCCGTCGCCTTATCCCCAAAAATGGTGCCAAAAGTTGATCACTCTTTTTCGTGGGTCAAAAGTGTAAACATGATTATCCAGTCAAAGATATCAAACTTTAAATTTTATACCCGACTAGAAAAGACTTATGCAACAAAATACAAAGTATATTGCAATAGTATAGGGATAAGGGGAATAATAGAATAAAAACATGAGACCTTAGACTAGTCTAGTCTAACCAAATAAGTGATTTTGATGACTAACTGGTTAAGGAACGAGTTAATCTGATTTGATAGTAAATCTAAGATAGAAAGAACAAAAAGAAGAAATAAAGATGATTTGAGAAAACTATGATAAAAAGGAACTTGAATTGGGTTTCATCAATCAAACCAACCATTTAAAACCTTCATTCGTATATTGTGTATGTTCTCTACTCGTTTTGTAAACAACCATAAGAAAATCTATTTTACTTCCTTCTCTCAAGATCCAGACAGATTTCTATCTAATGAGGTTCTCTCTCTCAAGATAATAACTGAAGGATCAAGGAAAAACCATATGACTTCTGTTATAACAACTCCTCACTCTGGTGTATCATTACTAGACTATAATCTGGATCTAGTTGAAACCATTCTTTCAAACAATATTCATATCAAACGTCGGAAGAAGGTAGCCAATCATCAATCAACGCAATAAAACAAGAGTATACAAATAAATCTTTAAAGAAAATATACAATAAAATAGAAAGATGAAAAATTACATGGTTGGGAGGGTCTAATGGCTACTCCCAACCCAAGTTATAGAGTTTAGCCACACATGGAAATAGAAACAAACAGATTATAGCCTGAATAAGTCATAGTAAGGAAAGAAAAGGGAAGGGGTAGATGCAAAGGTATATCGAGTGATCGATCTACCAACCTCTCGACTGATCAAGAAAGTGGTAAAAAACAAGTCCACAACTCTCATCCTCCCTTTGATCTTGGCTTTGCATAGAGTAGGTCCATTGGACTATTGATGGTGAAGAATCGAGCCACCATGGAAAGAGGTCGACAGAACTTGACTTGCCGATGGCTCTCATCCTTGGGATCTGAACTTGGTAGCAAACTTTCATATCTGAAGACTCCTGGGATCCAAGATTATTTGAAGTGACACCCTGGGGTCTATTTATAGTCTTTCACTATTGGTTTATCGACATGACTGATCCATGTGGCATCGTCCTCTAACATCGGCATCCAACATTGATGAAGATCTTTGAAAAGTCTTTGTTGATTGACAAATCTATCAATCTTTTCATGGCGTCGACATGAATTTTTCGTTGTTGCTTGTGTTGACAAGGGTGTCAATGATAGGAGTCCCTTGGTCTTTGAAAAACGTCAACAAAAGTATCAAGGTGTCATATTATCAGGGTCATCAATGGTGATATAGAAGATTCACTCCTTGACAAGATTGTTGAGGATACGTTTGACAACTTGATACTGAAAAAACTTTGTCAAGGTAATTTGTAGAGATGATTCTGACAGGCTTGACGATCACCTTTAGAGAGGTGATTGTTTGAATTGTTCGATAGTGATCACTCAACACATATATCTCGAGGTCCTTTAACAATGTGGCACTCGATGCATCTATTGACCATAACAACCTATTATTGATTCTTTGGAGGAACGATCGTTAGTCGACAATCCTTATCCATGGAAATCATGGAGTATGTTGGGAAATTACTTATACTTCATCATTTTCATCAAATTTGTACCAAGTTCCTTGAATTGTCAACAAAACTAACAATAAGTGAATTTAAAGTTAAAATGAGTAAATCCAAACATCTAAGCATTAATTCTAAGGATTTTTATTAATAAAAAGGCTATGAAAAGTGCATCAAAACTGATGTTATCAGCACTTAACCATGGACATCTTGTGTGAGTGATGCAAACTACATCAAGAAATGTGTATGCATTCAATTTGTGATTGCATGTTTATGGATGAAGTATGGAGCGAATTACTCTTGGGCAGAGCACATATGGACTTCTTTCAACTGAACATAGGTGACTGGTGAAGAATCAACTAAAATTAGAGAACCAAGATTGATATCGATGTATGATATCCTAATGGAATATATGGAGCATGAGGAACAATCATGTATTTGAAAATGTTATCAAGCATGTCATCAAGTCTAATATATTAGGAGGGAAACATAGTATTCATAACAAGTCTGGAAACTTGAAGATCAAGCAACTAGTAAACCAGTCGAGCACAAGTGGAATAGACCATGCCATGTTTATATCAAAGTGAACAATGATGCATAATGGAAACAAGAAGAAGGCTATAGAAGCAATAGTTATTTGTGATGATACTAGGAGATGGATTGGTGGACATGGATGGAAAATCTGCATAAAATCTGCCACTCATGTAGAATTGGTTGTTGTTGACATGGAATTGAAGATGCTTACAAGAAATAACATCCTAATAGCAGAGGCTGAAACTAACTATAAGGTGCTCGTGGAAATGTTTCAAACAACTCCTAAACACAATCCTAAGTTTGCAAAGATGATTGAGAGGTTACAAATAAGACTCAAAGAAAATTGTAGGTGGAGAGTATGTTTGGGAATAGGACTTGTAACAAGATAGATGACACCTTACCAAACAACCATTTTAAAAATAATATTGGGTTATTTGATTATATTACACCTCCAGACTGTGTTAAAGTCCAACTTGAGGAAGACAATTGTAATGGTTGTAGTACTATCAAGTTTAAAGCTAAAATCTTGATGTGTGTACTATTTTTCTGTATTATCTCATAAGAGGAGGGAGAGATGAATGAAATAGTCTCCTATCTTCCCCCCAAAAAAGGAATACTATGTTTAAATTGGCCCATTAACCTTTCTAACTATGTGGTGGTATATATGCACATAGAGCAAGTCATGTGATGATTGTAATGGGATAATTTGTAAATGATTTGAATAATATTAAAGGTATTTTCTGATCTATATGTTTTAACTATTTCTGAGATGATAGTGTAACGTGATAGATGTCTAAAGAATTGTTTTACTCAATGACGTATGCTTTTAGGTTCAGGACCTAAAAGATGAGATCATACGGATGTTAAGAGTATACATTCTTGTTTTTGTCCCTAGTCAATTGTTATTGTGGAAATAACCATAGACATTAATAACACTAAATACTAGATTGTGTGTTGGTTGATGACAAAATCTCATTAGTCATGATATAGTGATATCAAACCAAGCACATAAGTACTTGTTAGAGAACAAGTGTACTGGACAGACCCACCGTGAGAGTGACACATGGAACCATGATTTGGTAGTCACAGTCAGCTCTCACAGTGATGGTGGTGAGTGTGATTCTTTGACCTGAAATCACTACACTCAACACATGTCATTGGGTACACTTTGACATCATCAAACGTAGTCCTGAAACATGGGTTGTTATAAAGGTGATGATTGGGTGACTTTGACACATGGGCTTTTGAAGGGGTGAGTGATAGATATGGGATTTGTCCCTCCTAAGGGAGTTTGATGTCCATGGCCACTTGATGAGTAGGATTGAGAAAGGCATGTGCATGCATGTGTGAATCAATATGTGATATTGATGTCACACACATCTCACCCAGTCTGCTCTGAGATCAAGGAAATGGATGAACGTTGAAAGGATGACTGTAACATGCCTTGAGATCATTCATGACATTAGTGACAAAGGAATTATACATTCACTGTAACACCATTTACGGATTGTAGGATTGAAAGTTGTTCTCCAACTTTCTATTTCACTTGGGAAGCACTGATGTGTGACTAGGCACCACTCTTTGCTTGTGTAGTCATAAGTGTTATGGACTTTCACTGCCAACGTGAAATGGACCTGTAGGGTCACACACACTAGGACATGTTCCTGGAAGAGGAGTTTCTCCATAAATCTTGTTTGGATTGATTACTAAAGGAGTTTAGCAGTTCAATTAAACACCCAATCAATTGATAGCTCAAAATCATAGTGTTCAAGGTGTTGGATCAGATGATTAGAGTATCAGATTGATTGAAACTGCAATTGACTAATCTGCTACCCCAACCGATCTACTCATAGAGATGAACTGATCAGCTCAGGTCAATGAACCGACCGGTTCACATTGTTGAACTGGTCAGGTGACCAACCGAGTTCGTTTCACTTATAAAATTTGATTTGGACAAGGACTAATATATGATTAGTTAGAAACGAACGTGAAAGTCAATTCGAGTTAGACCAGGAGCATGAACCGATCGGCTCAAGCATGAACCGATCGACTCAGATGCCCCAAACGATCAGTTCAGGTGTGAACCGATTGGCTCAGGTCACCAACCGACTGTTTCGGGCTTGAAACGATCGGTTCAACTGGCACAGTTTGTCAGATTTTGTGGAAAATCTCGAACCCTTCTACTCCTACTTTAATCCTACATTGCTCGGGGTAGAGAACCTTATCCCATGACCCTCCTATATATATAGGGGTACTGGGGGCTTCTCAGGTAGTACAACTCAGAACACCAGTTGCTCTACAAATTTTTCGTTCTCTCTGGTTGTGGTAATCAGGAGAGCCCAAGCAAGTGCTACCCAATAAGGGAGGCACAACAAGGGAAAGACAACTGAAGAAAAGCGACTGATGGCAGGAGAGTGTGTTAGTGACTAGTACGCTGACAGGAGGGTACGACTCCTTCCGGTGCCTTGTGAAACAAGGCGATCGGAGTTCTAGGAAGTCCATGTGGACGACTGCAGCGGCGGGAGACTTCTACCGCTCAGAGGACAACTGTCAATCCCGATAGTCCCGTTGAGACCAGGAGCTGCACAGACACCATCCAAGACCAGAGGTGAATACCATGCAAGAGGCAAGGTAACGTCACCGAGAAAGCCTCATGACAAGGTATGTCTCTACAAACCATCTTTCCTACTGTATAGACATTGACGTGATTCCTTTATACTGGGTTTGGGGAGAAAATTTTTGTTTCCGTTGCCATCACTACCTCCTCTAAAACACTACAGTGGTATCAGAGCCACGTCAACTTCTCTATACTTTAGGATTATTGATGTGATCAATTTTGGTTTGTCGCCTTTATTTATTGCATGTGTATCAAATTCTAAATCCACAAATCCCAAAATACATATATGATATGTAATATGAATGCACTCGATACACATCGCCCTTAAATGAGTTTTTTTGTAGATGTATAGCATGGTTATGGCCAATAAACCCTATGTATGTGTGCTTGGTTGAAAGTGGTTGCTTGCATCTCAGTCTGCGCACTGATTCCCTACCTCCTTTTCTTGATGTAACTTGAGATAACTTGAGATTTCTTTCCTACTTTTGCTCCCCCCAAATGTAACTCGGGGTTTCTCAATTCAAATGTAAATAAGATAGAATTTTTATTTCTTGTTATGTCAAAGAACGGAGGACAACCTGATGACAACTGAGATGATCGGTTCAAGGCATGAACTGATCGGTTGGCATTCCAGACGACCAGTTCGAGAAGAGAGATGAGCGGGTGGCAACCATGAGGAGATGCACAACGATCAGGTGAACCGATCCGTTGGAGGAGCCAATTGATCGGCTGGTGGCACCCAACTGACCGGCCTAATGGTGAGCCGATCAATCATGGAGATGAGTTGATCAAACCCAGAATGGAAAAGTGCAGAGTTCATGTTGTATAGGTTGCATGTGATGTGGACCTAGATAACTGTGATTCCTCTTGGCTCGAGGAATCACATTAGGATGGCCATAATCATCACTTTTTATCATTTCGCATGTTTTCTGTGGGATATAGCATGTATATGATACATACTATATATTGTGGTGATTGGATATGTATATGTACCTATAAAACCAAATCCCTCATTAAATATTAAGTCTTATACGTCTTTCATTAGAGACACACATGAAAAACTTGATCGACCAAGCGTAGGTTATGCTAAAGCATGATGCGCCGTCCATCTTGCGGAAGTGTGAAGGGTAGACATGTAGGATCTGCCAAAGAAGGATGCATGTTTACCGTGTCAACTTTTGGGTTAGACTTAACTGGTGATTCTTAGAGCGTCTAAGCCTAGAGGCACAGGATGAATGGCAAGGAGTTGCACATTTCATCCATCCAAGAGTTGCATAGGATGCAATTGGCAAGTGTTGCCTACCTAAATAATCTATATTATGGGCAATCAACCAAAGCTAACTCATGATTGGATGAAATATGGATATTGGACCCACTTGAAGATTGTACATTGTAATCTTATGAATTGATAGTGAGGGCTGTCAATTTGAATCAAAATAGTGGGAATGGTAATTAATTAAAGGCCTAATTAACTATCGTCAAACTTTATTCAAATCAAATCAAATCAAATCAAAAGGAGTTTTGAAAAATGCAATTTTCTCTTGTAGAATGGCAAAAGAATCATATTTTAAAATGGGCAAATTAATTGAGAATAAATTGCATAATTGGTTAGGGATTGTGAGAAGTGTTCTGCACAATCCAGATATACCAATGGCCTTTGAGTCCACTCTAAGTACGCTGAATGCGTTGTTTGAGAAAAATAAGAAGGATAGTTCATTGATGAAGATCAATGGAACAAAGTCTAAGGATAAAGGTGAGGGAGAGAAGGGTTCTCTCGCCAAACCAACATCAAAGTCTTATGTGCTCAAAACATGGAGAGGATGGAAGGAACGATGGAATAAGAATCAAGAGATAGATATCTCTACTTCTGGTGTATACGTGATAGAGATTAACTTTACTACTTCTTTATCATGGGTACTTGATATTGGATGTGGATCTCACATTTGTTCAAATGTGAAGGATCTTAAGAGAAGTAGGCCTTTAGGGAAAGGCGAGGTTGAACTACATGTTTCCAATGGTGCAAGGGTTGCCGCCATTGTTGTAGGAACCTATGAGTTAACTTTGCCTAGTGGGTTAATAATAGAGTTGAAGAACTGCTATTATGTACCTACCATAAATAGGAATATCATTTCCGTTTCTTGTTTAAACAAGGATGGTTTTGAATTTCTCATTAAGAATGGAAAATGTTCCTTTTCAAAAGATGGGATCCTTTATGGCAGTGCCCCAATGTCTTATGATCTATACTTGATAGATCTAGACACAAGTGTATACAACATAAACACCAAAAGGCAAAAACTCAACAACTCAAACAAAACATATCTTTGCCATTGTCGTCTAGGGCACATAAAGGAGAAGCGCATCTCTAGACTCCATAAAGATGGTTATCTAGATTCTTTTGATTATGAATCAATAGAGACATGTGAATATTATTTGTTGGGTAAGATGAAAAAGACTCCCTTTTTAGGTAAAGGTGAGAGAGTTAGTGATCTATTAGGACTCATACATACTAATGTATGTGGGCCTTTTAGAACTAATGCCAGAAATGGGTGTCAGTACTTCATTACCTTCACTGATGACTTCAGTAGGTATGGCTATGTATACCTGATGAAACATAAGTCAGAAACCCTTGAAAGGTTCAAGGATTTCATGAATGAAGTACAGAACCAACTTGGTAAAAGTATTAAAGCACTTTGATCTGATCGAGGTGGAGAATACTTAAGCCAAGAGTTTGAGGACCTTCTGCGAGCCCGTAGTATCGTATCACAATGGACTCCGCCTGGAACACCACATCATAATGGAGTTTCTAAAAGAAGGAATCACACGTTACTTGATATGGTGTGATCAATGATGAGTTTTGCTGATCTTGATTTCACTTTGGGGTCATGCTCTTGAAACCGCTACGTTTACAGTTAATCGAGTACCATCTAAATCGGTTCAAAAGACACCATATGAGATATGGACTGGGAAGCATCCCAATATGTCCTTTATGAGGATTTGGGGATGCGAGGCATATGTCAAGAAAATGTTTCCTGAAAAGCTAGGCCCTAGATCTGATAAATGTTATTTTGTTGGATACCCTAAGGAGACCAAGGGATATTACTTATTCCACTCAACTGACAACAAAGTGTTTGTTGCCAGGGATGTTGTGTTCCTAGAAAATGAATTTATTTCCAAAGGAAACAGTGGGAGGAAAATAGAGCTTGAAGAGGTTCAAGCCCAACAAGAAAACATTGAACTAGTAGATATACAAGAGGAACATAGAGGTTCACAAAGTGTTGTGGAATCTCAGTCTCCTCAACTAACACAAGGACCTCATAGATCTAGTAGGACACACCTTGAACCTAAGAGGTTTGGATACCTTGTGACTCAGGAAGGCAGTGAGTTGATCATAGATGATGATCTAACTACTTATCTAGAGGCCGTAGAGGGACCAGATTCAGAGAAATAGCTTGAGGCCATGAAATCTGAGATGGAATCCATGTACTCCAACAAAGTATGGACTTTGGTGGAACCACCCGAGGGGGTAAAACCCATAGGGTGCAAGTGGGTTTTCAAGAAGAATACCCACATGGATGACAATGTGCAAACTTATAAAGGAAGATTGGTTGCGAAGGGTTTTCGACATGTTCAAGGTGTTGACTATGATGAAACTTTTTCTCCAGTTGCCATGATTAAGTCCATCAGGATCATGCTTGCTATTGCGGCTTACTATGACTATGAGATTTGGCAAATGGATGTTAAAACTGCATTCCTTAATGAGAATATAAATGAGGATGTGTACATGACACAACCTAAAGGTTTTGTAGATCCAAAGGATGCCAATAAAGTATGTAAGCTACAAAGGTCAATCTATGGATTGAAGCAAGCATCTCGGAGTTGGAATCTTTGATTTGATGAGGAAGTCAAAGTGTTTGGCTTTATTCAAAATGAAGATGAACCTTGTGTGTACAAGAAGGTTAGTGGGAGCACGACCACATTCCTCATATTGTATGTAGATGACATACTATTGATGGGGAATGATGTCACAGCCTTAGAGAAGGTAAAGACTTGGCTTGGGACTACTTTCTCAATGAAGGACTTAGGAGAAGCATCCTACATTCTAGGTATTAAGATCTATAGAGATATATCTAGAAGGCTTCTCATACTAAGTCAAAGCACATACATTGACAAAGTGCTAAAGCGGTTCAACATGGAGAACTCAAAGAGAGGCAACATACCCACGCTACATGGAGTCACCATCTCTAGAGCTCAATGTCCCCAATCTTGTGAAGAGAGGGATCGTATGAATGGGATCCCATATGCATCAGCCATCGGATCCATCATGTACGCTATGTTGTGCACACACCCAAATGTCTCATATGCTCTCAGCATGATCAGTAGGTACTAGTCAGATCCCAGGGATGCTCACTGGACTGCCGTAAAGAACATCCTAAAGTACTTGCGAAGGACTAAGGATCAGTTCCTTGTATACGGCAGCGAGGAAGAACTGTTAGTAAGGGGTTACACTGATGCAAGCTTCCAAACCGACAAAGATGATTACAGATCACAATCAGGATCTGTATTTTTCCTAAAGAATGGAGCTGTGAGCTGGAAGAGTTCCAAGTAATAAACAGTTGATGATTCTACGACAGAGGTCGAGTATATCGTTGCTTCACATGCAACAAAGGAGGATGTGTGGATCAGGAAGTTCATCACTGAACTTGGTGTAGTTCTCAGTAGTTGTGATACAATTGAGCTTTATTGTGACAACAATGGAGCTATTTCTCAAGCTAAGGAGCCCAAATCACATCAGTGGTCCAAGCACATACTGTAGCACTTCCATATCATATGAGAGATCATAAAATGAGGATATGTGAATATTTGTAAAGTACCAACTGAAGACAACATAGCTGATCCACTGACTAAGGCCCTTTCTCAACAGAAGCATGATGGTCATGCTAGGCCACAAGGACTGAGGTTCCTAGATGATTGTCTCTAAGTGCAAATGGGAGTCTGTTGGTATGTATGCCCATAAAGCAAGTCATGTGATGATTGTAATGGGATACTTTGTAAATGATTTGAATAATAATAAAGGTATTTTCCGATCTATATGTTTTAACTATTTTTGACATGATAGTGTAACATGATAGATGTCTAAAGAATTGTTTTACTCGATGACGTATGCTTTTAGGTTCAGGACCTAAAAGATGAGATCATACGGATGTTAAGAGTATACATTCTTGTTTTTGTCCCTAGTCAGTTGTTATTGTGGAAATAACCATAGACATCAATAATACTAAAGACTATATTGTGTATTGGTTGATAATAGAATCTCATTACTCATGCTATAGTGATATCAAACCAAGCACATAGGTACTTGTTAGAGAACAAGTGTACTGGACAGACCCACCGTGAGAGTGACACATGGAACCATGATTTGGTAGTCATAGTCAACTCTCACAGTGATGGCGGTGAGTGTGATTCTTCGACCTAAAATCACTACACTCAACACATGTCGTTGGGTACACTTTGACAACATCAAACGCAGTCCTAAAACATGGGTTGTTATAAATGTGATGATTGGGTGACTTTAACACATGGGGCTTTTGAGGGGTGAGTGATAGATATGGGATTTGTTCCTCCTAAGGGAGTTTGATGTCCATGGCTACTTGATGAGTAGGATTCAGAAAGGATGCACACGCATGTGTGAATCAATATGTGATATTGATGTCACACACATCTCACCCAGTCTGCTCTGAGATCAAGGAAATGGATGAACGTTGAAAGGATGACTGTACCATGCCTTAAGATCATTCATGACATTAGTGACAAAGGAATTATACATTCACTATAACACCATTCATGGATTGTAGGATTGAAAGTTGTTCTCCAACTTTCTATTTCACTTGGGAAGCACTGATGTGTGACTAGGCACCGCTCTTTGCTTGTGAAGTCATAAGTGTTATGGACTTTCACTGCCAACGTGAAATGGACCTACAAGGTCACACATACTAGGACATGTTCCTAGAAGAGGAGTTTCTCCATAAATCTTGTTTGGATTGATTACTAAAGGAATTTAGTAGTTCAATTAAACACCCAATCGATTGATAGCTCAAAATCATAGTGTTCAAGGTGTTGGATCAGATGATTAGAGTATCAGATTGATTGAAACTACAATTGACTGATCTGCTGCCCCAACCGATCGGCTCATAGAGTTGAACCGATCAGCTCAGGCTGGTGAGCCGACCGACTTAGGTCAATGAACCGATCGGTTCACATTGTTGAACTGGTCGGGTGACCAACCGAGTTCATTTCACTTGTCGAATTTGATTTGGACAAGGACTAATATATGATTAGTTAGAAACAAACATGAAAGTCAATTCGAGTTGGACCAGGAGCATGAATCGATCGACTCAAGCATGAACCGATCGGCTCAGATGCCCCAAATGATCGGTTCAGGTCACCAACCGACCGTTTCAGGCTTGAAACGATCGATTCAACTGGCGGTTTGTCATATTTTGTAGAAAATCTTGAACCCTTCTAATCCTGCTTTAATCCCGCATTGCCCGGGGTAGAGAACCGTATCCCATGACCCTCCTATATATATAGGTATTGGGGGCTTCTCACGTAGTACATCTCAGAACACCAGTTACTCTGCAAAGTTGTCGTTCTCTCTATTTGTGGTAACTAGGAGAGCCCGAGCAAGTGCTACCTGATAAGGGAGGCACAATAAGGGAAAGACAACTGTAGAAAAGCGACTGGTGGCTGGAGAGTGTTTCGATAACTAGTACACTGATAGGAGGGTACGACTCCTTCTGGTGCCTTGTACGACAAGGTGATCGGAGTTCCAGGCAATCTGTGTGGATGACTGTAGAGGCGGGAGACTTCTGCCGCTCAGAGGATAGTTGTCAATCTTGACAGTTTCGATGAGACCAGGAGCTGCACAGACACCGTCCAAGACCGAAGGTAAAGACCACGCAAGCCGCGAGGTAACATCGCTGATCAAACCTCGGGACAAGGTATGTCTCTACAAACCATCTTTCCTACTATATAGACATTGACGCGATTCCTTTATACTGGGTTTGGGGAGAAAATTTTTGTTTCTGCTACCATCTTTGCCTCCTCTAAAACCCTACACTATGATTTTAATACCTGGTGCAAATCATGGTAGGAATACTAGTCTTTCCACTCTATTTGTTCATGCGAACATGTTTGACTAGAATATCTAGAATAATGATACTTATGTACAACTATACTTATATTGGGCTTGTGTGTTCTGCCCAGGGAGTGTGTTTCCACCCTTAGTTTTTTGGCCATGATTCTATTGTGTTATGGCCTTGTTTTAGGCATTTTTAGTCTACATTGTTATACATGCAAAAGTTTATTGTTTATTTTGAGAGTATAAATGTGGTTCTGGAAATATGTTTCTTTTATTTCAATTATTTCTCTCCAATAAATATTATGCCTCAATTTCTTGATTAGACTCTTGTTGAAATTACCTACTTTTAAATGGACCTTTTTTTATGGAAACATCCTTTTTATACTTGTAACCAATTATAATTCCCAATTGTTGTTTATATGCACTTAATGTTTACTGAGACATGCCTTTGCTTCCTATTTCCTGGGTGATATTCCCCTTCCACCCAGGTGTAGATATGTTAGTGCAAAAGAACTCAAGACAAACGTATTTTGCAATTTAAATTTGAGGATAGTTTGGAATGGTTCAGTTTCTATCTGCAATAGGTCTTGCATATTATTAGTTTTGTTAGATGTGTACCCTTTATACTTTCCCATACCACCATTTATGGTGAGGAACAATTGTATAATGATACATTTTGTACCTTTGTTATAGTCTGGTTTCCTCTTCTTTATTGTTACATGGCTCTTGTATTGTACCACTTGAGTGGATTCCGTATGGGTTCCCACTCTTTACAATATGAAATCAGAGCCAAAAGCAGTCAGAAACTTGATTGTTTCAAGTTACCCTATATCGTTTCTCAATAGATACTTAGATGACCCTTTACATGTAGTGTATGTCTATAACCCTTATTAGTGGAATTGGTTTTGATAAATGCATATTTATCCACTTTATTTTAATCTTTTAGATCTCTCTTTAGGAGCATTTTGTTTATTATTCCTTAGTTTTAGATTCAATGCCTTAATTTAGATTTTCCTTCCTCAATTGGACTTTTTACTAGATTTTTTGGGTTTTATAGGAAAATGTCCCAATCACACCAAATCCCTAAAAGATCAAAGAATTAAAAGTTTCAGTTGCACATTCATCCTCCCAACTTTTAAGTCAATCAACTAGCACATCCAGTCAATCGACTCTCTAATAAGACCCAGTCAAAATCACAATCAGGAAATGCTCATTAATTCTGATGAAATCACTAGATAAAAGCAAGCATTCAAGCCAAATGATTAATTGTTACTCCATTCGATCAACTCACCAACAAGACCCAATCAAAGTTAGAATATGGAAGCCTCATTACTTTAGACAAAATGACCAGATCAAAGCAAGCATTCAAGCCAATTGGTTGACTGGTACCTTTAGTCAATCAACTCGCCAAAAAGTCCCAAGCAAATTTAGAATCCAGAAAGAACATTATCATAGTGAACCCCCTTTCAGACGAAAGCATTCAATGAAGCCAATCGATTGACCATTCTTCCATTCAATCAATTGGACATGTTGATCAAGTTTCCCCAGCTGCCACCAACAACCTTATTTATGGGTTTCAGGCCCCATTTCCCTCCTATAAAATGAGGGGGCATACAAGCACAAATACCATCTCATATTCTATGACCTAGATCCTTTTATGGGCTTGTTCCCTTGTGTTTATGTTTATCATGACTGAGTAGTTTCTTTATTGGGGCATGTGGAGTATCCCTGTATCCCGTTCTTTACCTTGATTGTATTTAAGTCCAATTCTTTAGTGATTCAATGATTTTCATACAAATTATTTATTTTATGGTTAGAAAGATTATATTCTTTTGGTGGTCACAAGACCCCTTATCCTAACAAGAATGAACCCATAATATCTTGACAAGACCTCCTGAAGGAGTTTATGATCTTTTTACCCAGTTTATCTTGTTTGTTATAACTTGTGGTGATGGGATTACCTAATCCATAAGTTTGAACACCGGATTGGAAATCACATATTCTTGATGAGACCCCTTATAGAATTTTGTTGGAAGGTTAGATGAGGATCCCCAAATGTTGTGACCACAAGTTTGACAGAAGTCCTACCCTTGTGATATTTGTCCTCTGCAAGAACATAAATCCACATGAAAATGTTATGATCATTAAAATTAAGGAGTTGAATCACTTAAGTAAAAAAATTGAATATGGCGGTTACCCTCCAGACCCCAATATCTTTTAATATCAATCAACTAGTTTTATTTCTGCACTTTTAATTTCTGGTTTAGCTTACTCACTCTCTCAAAGTTGGATCTTAGAGATTGTTCGTTGCAATTGGTTTGATTTAATCTCTTAGAATTTTGTTCTTAGGGACCTGTACCTTTCTATACTAAGAATTTACTTGCTTATTTAAATTTGGGTTGTTTTCTATAAAAAGTTAAACTCTAGGATTTCCTCCTTCTAAATGTTTGATGCAAGCAATGACACATCAAATTTAGGCATTGTTGTCCTAGAAAATAGAGTTTCTTTCGAACAACCATTGCTTAGGGTAACTAGGATCTTTACGTTCTAGTTATCTTTGTAATTTTAGTTTGGTTTTGTAGTTCTGTCTTATAATTTCTTAGTTTATTCTTGTAACTCTTAGTTTTGTTTTTGTATTTTTTAGTTTTGTTCCATTATTTCAGTTTTATCTTAGATTTTTCTTTTTATCTTAGTTTTGTAATTTTTTCTTATTATTCTTGTTAAAAAATTAAATTAGGTTGATATTAAATTTCTAAATTTTCATGAAGTGGTCACCACAACAAAGCATACGATGTGTTAGATGTGTCTCCTTTTATCATGATATATGGGGGTGTTATGAGATGACTCCACATGTTGCATGCATGCAGAGGGTCTACCTCGAGCACAATATTAGACCTTCTAGAGAGGGATATGATGAAAATTATAACCCAAAATTTTCTAGAGGCTATTATGAAGAGCCATGCCACACATATCAGTATCCTAATGAGGGGGTTATGACCAACAATATTATGGGGAGCATGGTTAAGAACTGTATGGTGAAAACCAATATTCACCTCATGAAGAGGAGCTTAATATCCTAAACATGATGTTAACTAGGATGATGGCATGGAGAAGATGAAGTGATTCACTATTTACTCAACTGAAAGCACACCTCTCCCTCCCAGTCACACCACTTGAAGGACAAACAGAAAGGTCAATGAGGAACTTAGAGTAACCAAACATGGTTTTCTTGACGATGATGATAATGATACCATCCCCATGTCAACTATGCTAGATTCACTAGAAAAGGCACACACATTCTAACCATTGTGTGATGAGTACTCGACCTCTCTTCTAGGGGCTTTACTACTATAGTATGAAAAGTCACTACAAGAGAGTTGTCCTTGAATGGCTGATGAACATGAAGCTCCACCAACCACCCATGGTGAAAACATTGATCCAAGAATTATCATTGACCAACCAACTTTGGTTGAACCTATTCTAGATAATGTATCATCAAATTCCCATGATGAACTGGTGGAGTCTTTTGAAGAAAGGCTTCCTCACTAAGAGCCCTACAATACACCTCAACTAGCCTATGTTCCATATCAGATTGAACATGAAGAGAAGATTCCACCTCTGCAAGAAGTCTACATGTCCCCACTATTTGAATACGATGTGGTTCCTTCTGAGCCCATTAAGTTGGGAACATGCTTGATGAAGGAATCAGATCCACATTGTTTCATGGAAAAGGACCATGATGCCCCCATTAACCTTAACATAGATGGGATGACAGACGAGGAAGAAACTCAACCGCACATAAAGTTGTACCACGATGATAAGATAGTTACCCGTGCCAACACCATGTCTACTACATGTAGATCCAAGTGACAAGGAGAAATCTAACTTAGATCCTCCCTTGATCTACCACAATTGACACTACAGATAATGGATTCATATTATACCACATCCTTTGAAAAAGGTGATCCAACACAGGTCTTTGGGGAAGAGTTAACCCCAAAGATGCTCGATGAATACTATGATGTCGCCAACACACATACATAGACAACACTTCCTCTATTGATGAATGAATATCTACGGATTCTACTGGAGGGACAACGGGGTGAAAAGCATCATAATTTTACTAAAGTTAAAAGAAAAAACCCCTTTGAGCTTCCACGACCACCCAATCACTAGGTGCAACACGAAGGCTTGTCATTCAAGGCTCCTACCCTCACCAACATTCCATTCAATTTGACATTTTTTGAGTTACCAGGGCTGCCTAGTGATCTCTGTGAAATTCTTCCCTCCATTACAGATTTAATTTTTTCTCGGGATGAGAAAAAAAATAGTTTGGGAAGGATGTGGGTGGTACGTACTTATTCTACCCAATTTATCTTTCCCTTTATGAAATTTCTACTATATTATGTAGTTTAGCTTTAAAATTTTCAAAATTTCCCTTTCTTACTTTAATTAAGGCCTATATCTAGTCACCCAGTTTCTTTCATATGCATATAATCAATACATCCCCAACTAGATTGAAGTATGTTTCTTGCAACAATTTCATAAAATTGTCTTTGTTAGAAATTATCTATCACAGAAGATGTTAGTTAGCAATATTACTTGGAAAAGTTGACAAGCCTTAATGGATAGATAGGAATCAAATGAAAGATCTAGATGGGGGATGAATAGAGCTTTATGATAATTTTAATCAAATGAAATTACTCAACTTAAAATGTAGCAGAAATAAAAGGTGCAACCATAAAAGGACACACAATGGAGAGTGGTTCCGTCAAATGACGTCATTCCACTACCTGGTTGTTCTCAACTAGGATTTGCAAAACATGTATTTTATTCCTTTTATATACCTATACACAATACACAATATTTACCAGTGTTTTTGTGGTGCAAGACTAACCCTCCTTGCTCAAGGAGAACTCCACATCCTTTGATAGGTTGAGGAAGGTAACCCACTTGGAGAGGATTGCAATCCACCTCCACCACCTTGGTAGCAACCTTCAACTGAGAAGTAGCACCAAGAGAGCTTCATGATAGCCTTCTACCTCAAAGTAGTGAGGAGAAAATGCAAACTAGAGCATAGGAACATGAAAGGAAGAAGGATATTACAACTCTCTTTCACAAGATATACAATCAAGCTCTCATGGGCAAGTGATGACGATCCACTCCACAAGGTTTTGGCAAAACTATGTTTGTGGAGAAGGATTCTAGTATAAAGATAAGGCTTAGTATAGATGGATAGAAACTTGAATTGTATAACCTAAACTCTTTGAGAATGATGGAAAGTAATATGATCAAGTTTGTGATATGATAAAAATTCATGTATGCAAACTTGTTGTTTAGGTGTTCTATGACCCCTACTGTTTATAAGAAATGTTTACAAGTGGTTACGACAACTTTGGGTAGTGTCTAGAGTGTTCTAGGATGAAAACTAGCCATAAACATTAAGTCAAAAAAGTTTCCAGAACAATCTATGTCCACAATATTATCAACTGAAAGAGTCTCGATCCACAATATTGTTGACAGAGATGTGTAATTGTTTGAAATTTTCTCCAACGAGTATATATCGGTCGAGCTTTCCAGTCAAATGTGTGCAATGTCTATATCTAGATCGAGAATTTCTTCAACTGAGAATGACCCAAGACTCAATTAGAGTCTCGAATGACAATATTGTGGACTGAGATTTGCGATTGTTTGAAATTTTCTCCAACGGGTATATATCGACTGAGCTTTCTAGTCGAATGTGTGCAATGGCTATATCTTGATCGAGAATTTCGTTGACTGAGAATGACCCAGGACTCAATTTATTCAATAGCTATTTCCAGTTGATAGACCCTTTGACTAAAAATGATTTCGGTCCACATAGAGTTCGAGTGAGGTAGACTCTAAAAAACAAAATGCAAATAATAGGAACACCTAACTAATGATATATCTAATGAAACCTAACCACCCTAAAGGCTTCATGTGAGTGTAGGATAGGGTTTTGGGTAGGTTTTGGAAAATCATCACTTGTACTTACATTATGTCTATCAAATCACATGTAAACACAAGAGTACAAATATTTACTTGGTTCAACTTGATTTGCAAGTATCCTAACATATGTATTTGTGAGGTCTTTGTAGTTGGATATTGATTATGTTCCTTAATCACCTGAAATACTTAAAACTCATGTTAGTAATATAATTTAGGAATTATATGTATCGCCAAAATATGAGTGTGCATATCCAAAAAGCCAACATCAAACACAATGTGTCTTCATCTAAATTGTAGAACAGATTATAAATTTTCTAGATTTCTCTTGTTATGGAATGAACTTTAATTAATGTTATGATACTCCCAAAGATTTAAACTTCAGAATATGAGAATGCATAAATTCAGCTCTTCTATACTTCTTCTACCACCTTATCCCTTCATTTTAACAAAACAAAAAGAAATCAAAAGACAAAATTTTGCCAAACTCCATGATCGGGGGTGCAAACCCTTCTCCCTATACTTCTTCTTCCATACACCTCATAAATTTAGTAGGGGCGTATCATCAAGAAAAGATGCCAAAGTGCACACTGAGAAAACATAATCAATGTAACTATCACAAATAAAATAAAAATCCTCAAGTCTAATAGAGGAGAGATCGCCTTCATCCATACCTCCCTTTCACTCCATTTTTCTACCTAGGGGAATTTTCCATACCCCCAATTCACCAATAAGAAAACCCTAGTCTTGTGTAAAAACCTCATAAGAATATCAGGGAATACCAATAACAAAAGGGATATAACATCTATTTCTTTGCAAGTCTTGAAAAAGAAGCAACTTGTGAACCAAATTTGAGTGGAGAATGTGCAAAAATTGTATTTAATGGTTCTAGGAAATCAGGGTCGCTTGGCCAAAAAAGGTGGTAAGGAAACAAATAGTTCTATGTAGGTGAGGAGGACAAGATGTCATTATTAATAAGTGGGTGTCTATGATTTCGTGTTACTCAAGGACGAGCACCCTTCATGCTAGGGGTATTTTTTAAATACATATTTATCCATTTTATTTGCACCTTTTATACATCTCTATAGGAGCATTTTGTTTATTATTCCCTAGTTTTTAAGTTTTTTATTCAGCTTTTCCTTCCTTAATTGGAGTTTTCACTAGATTTCTTGGGTTTTTACATGACAATGGCCCAATCACTCTAAAGTCCCAAAAGACCCAAGAATCAGAGGCTTCAATTACTCATTCAATCTCCCAGGCTCCCAGTCGACTGACTGGCACACCCAGTCAATTGACTCACCAGTAAGACCTAGTTAAACTCAGAATCAGGAAGGCTCCTTTAGAAGAAATGACTTTGTCAAATCAAGGATTCAAGACAACCAATCAATGGTACCTAGTTGATCGACTTGACAAGAAGACACAGTTAAAGTTAGAACTGGGAAGGCTCATTACTTCAGACAAAATGATTGGGTCAAAGCATGCATTCCAGCTAACTGATTGACTTGAAACCTGAGCAACTCACCAACAAGACCCAGTGAACATTAAAATCAAGAAAGCTCATTATCATAGTCAAACCCACTTTCAGACTAAAGCATTCAATTAATCCAATCAATTGACCGGACTTCCAATTGATCGACTGGAAATGCGGACCAAGTCTCTCCAGTCGCCACCATCAACCTTTTTATGGGTTTCAGCCCCCATTTCCCTCATATGAAAGAGGAGCATTCAAGCACACAGACCATCTCATATCCTATGACCTAGAGTTTCCTTTGGGTCTGTTCCCTTGTGTTTATTCTTATCATATATGAGTAGTTTCTCTACTAGGGCATGGGGAGTAGCCCCATAGCACGTTCTTTACCTCGATTATATTTAACTCCAATACTTTAGTGATTAAATGTTTTCCATCTTATTTTGAACTTGTTTTCTAGTTTGATACATTATATTCTTTGTGGGGTTACCAGACCCCTGGTCCCAACAAGAATGAACCCATAATCTCTTGACTAGACACACTGATGGAGTTCATGATATTTTTACCTGCATTATCTTGTTTGTTATAATTTGTGGTGACAAAACCACCTGATCCATAAGGTTGAACACCGGATTAAAAATAAAATATTCTTGACGAGACCTATGATAGAATTTTTTGAACGGTTAAATGATGATCCTCAAATGATGAGACCCCAAGTTTGAGAGGATCCTGACCCTTGTAATATTTTTGCACTACAAGGATACAAATCCACGTGGTCCTGATCTAATCATTAAAATTAAGTAGTTGAATCGTTTAAGTTAAAATGAGGTCAATGATAGTGATCCCCCAGACCCCAATATCTTTTAATACCAATCAACTAGGTTTATTTCTATACGTTAACTTTCCAATTTAGTTTAATTGTTTTTCCAAAACTAGTTCTTATATATTGTTCATTGAAATTAGTTCTAGTTAATATGTTAAAAATATTGTTCTTAGGGACCGATACCTTTCTATACTAAGAACTTACTTGCTTGTTTACAATTGGGTCATTTTCCACTAAGAAGTTAAACTCTAGGATTCCCTCCTATTGAATTTTTTTGCAAATGATTGCACATCAGGTTTCAACTCCCTATCTAATTTGGTGACTTCCACTCCCCAAACCACTATGCGGTCAAGAATCAATTTTTAGGAATCCTAGTAAACTATACACCCTATGGAGTACTGAATATCCCTACACATGGTTTGACTCTCCTCATTGTATACCATCTCTAGTCTTATAGGAGTATAGTTCATGACTAAAATAGAGGTTGACTTAAATACTCAAAGATATGCTTGATTTTTTATAGCATGCAATATTATCAACCTCTATTTTATATTGAGCCTATTTATGAGTATTTAAGTCAACCTTATAAGACTAGAGATGGTATCCAAAATAGAATGCCCTATAGCATGTCTTATAGGCTTACCTCATGCTATAAAAAATGGAGGTTGACTTAAATACTCTAAAACTTATAGCATGCCTCAAATACATCCAATGGGAGAACTGAGCATATAAATGATAAACATAAAAATCAGATATAAGTATTAAAATGGTGATAATTCCCTTAATATTTGGTGATGACCTTAACTATCTATGTTGTGGATAGGCACGTGTTGGATTTAACATGCAGTATTTCCACATAGATCTATCCAAATCCATCAATCTAAGGGCTATATACCATCCTCATTGAGCTTGTTATGCCTCATATATGAGAATTGGTTGAGGTAAGCCATAAATTTTAGTAGATATCTTAAGTGTTCACCTCTCTCATATCCAATAATGTTCTTGGTTTATATGGTGATTGAGATGCATATCTTGACTATATAGGTTACCTTATCTTGTGAAGGCACTATTGCTATAAACCAGCTAGTGATGGAATAATTTTAAATTGTTTCCTATAACATTGGATAATGTTATGACTACTTTAGGTTTCACGATGAGGCAGTGTCAATTATGATTAAGAGTGACATGGGGAATGGTGGATGTGATGCTTTATATGGGTTTTATAGATGTTGACAGTGCATTATAAGAAACCCTTATCCATCATATGCTACTATATTAGAGGTGCAGTCATATTCTATTTTAGGTTTTTGAAGAGTTAGACCCCTTTTGTGGAGTTAAGTGATAGTGTATGTGTTGTGTTGTGGAAGGTGGTTGACTTGGTTATCAGATTAATTTTGGCACAAAATTTGGATATTCGTCATAAATCTTTCATTGCTACACTTGTTTTCTTTATTAAGTATATGTACAAAAAAGCAAGCTCTCAGATTTTATTTTTGTCTTTTGTAATCAAGTCACAACATAAGGAAGTCATAGTAGTAGATAAATTCTTTAGTGAAGAACCCTACAACGTGCTAGATCAAATGAGACCATAAGCCTATGTGTGAAGTAGAGAGTAAGAAGGAGTTTTAGGTCTAAGTGATTGTTTACCTACCCTTGTTGATTTATCCTTGTTTCTTCTCTAGATGGTTAGTTATGATATTTCATAAGACTTTTAAGGGGTGGAATCCACCTTAATAATTTGGGGTATAATGTAATCAAAGGACTAACTAAGCTAAATAGAGGTTAAAACTTGTAATAATTGGGTAATAGTTTTAGTTAGGACCGAACTAGGGTATGTTGGTAAACCTTGCCAATTTGATTACCATGAATGTTGATTTGATAATCAAAATAAGGATTAAAATTCATATTCACATATATAAACCGGTATACCTTAGTGAGGTAAGTTACTAAGTAAAAATAAATAGGGATGATTGATTCCTATAAGTTGATCTTACTGCCCTTATACTCCATGATAGCTTATAATAAATGGTATGGATAACCCTACCCTAGAAACTAGGTTCAACAATTTAAGGATGTAAAAATTAATGGAAGTACATATTGCATGCATGATAATAACAAATTCAAGTAACAAGGATTTAATAATCATAATATAATATGTACTTTAATGTATATACTAAAAACCATGGAAGACTCGTTCACTAAATTTTGTACAATACACTAAGCTGCTTAAATGTGGAGGGTATGATATGTTCAAACCCTAATCTCACATGATAAAGTTAATATGCCTAAGAGTATATGAAAGGATTTGGTCATGAGACTTTATAAATCAATTGATTTTGGTGTAACCTTAGCTGAAAATATTATATGAGAAGACTAACTCAGACTTAATGTTAATCAAGGGTCAACATAGTGTTTTGGTTATAAGTATGACCAGAAGGGTATACCATAACCCACTATGTTAAGTATAATATAAACCTTAGATTGGTTTATAAGTACATGACTTAATACACTATGATAATGATGGATGGATTTGAGGGACAAAATCCTCTTTAAGGGGTTGAGTGTTGTAGAATACTCGTATCGAAGTATATAGGCTAACCCTCCCTTGTTCTAGGCTGTGATCCACTATTTTAATAAGTAATACCTAATTTACGTAGTCTAAAATGCATCAGGAATAATTGTATCCAATTACTATCATGTCTATATAAATACTCTTAATATTTTATATTTAAGGTAAATAATTATATTACATTCAACCACAAGCCTTAATGGATAACTATGCCAAGTACCATGCTTGACTCTATTTGACACCCTAAAATATTCTTAGTGGTATAATATGAATGAAACTGAATTGATATTAATATAGTGTCATAATGAGTAAATACATTCAACATATGTATAGTATGCAAATAGTAAAATATACTAATAAGCTCCTTTAAAAAGGTAAATTGATGGAAAATTTTGACTCCTCCCATCCTATTTAGCACACGTACTAGTTTTCATATTAATCAGACATAATTGTATATATATTCATTTACTTGGTTGAAAGCTATAACCTTAGTACATATTGATACACTCAATATGTACATTTGATTGTAATTCTCCATATCTTTTCCTCAATTGTCAAAAATAAATATGTTTGACTGAGAGTTCTTCTTATTCCTCACATTGATCACATCTCACACCATATACTCTGCTTCACCATGTAATTGACAGTACCTCCTCCACCCTCTTATTTTCTCTTCATGTATTCTTTATGTGATCTCTTCCTACTCACCCCAAAAACTAACAATAACCACCTTCTTCTCCTTGCTTTTGTAACCTCAAGTGTTATGTAGGCGAAACCTCTAAATTTCTTCTTCCACCAATGACCGACCAAGTGCCACAATAGATCCACTGTGGCATCGCATATCCTCTTACACCAATGACCTACCCTTGTGATGGACTTTCCTCCTTCCTCCCCTTCCTCCTAAATTCTTCTATTGAGTCCCTGCACCCATCAACACGACTATGTTATAGGTGCACACCAGTGGTAGCTCGCCCTATCTACAACCACTGCACATGAGGGATGTCATGGAATAGAGCTATATCTCACACAGAAGGATTCCAATTGTAGCACTAAATCACCTTCAGACTGATAGGTCTAGATTGTAGTGGTTCTTAGTTTGCAATCCTTCCTCCTCTCCTTCTTCCTTGTGTTGGAAGACATGCATTATGTAAGAACCAGCACATTTGCACTCCCTCCTCTACATCTTCTTCTTCTATCCCTCTTCCTCTTCATATTGTTTCCTTTCCATTGCCCTTAAACCCTAGCCACCGATATCTATCTCCCCAAACTTACAACCATGGAGACAAGAAAGTGTGACAATTGTTTGCAGCAACTGATGGTTGGCCTTTGGGAATCCCAACAACAACAACATCCTTTTATTCTTCACCTCTAAGGTTGTCGATGCTTGAAGGAGACCACCAACCAACCGAATACCTTCTCACATCTTCTACAATCTTTTCTTGATCCACCTAGCAGACATGCAAGATGAGTTGACCTTCATCTTTTCTGGGGAACAAAGTTTGAACCAACATCCCAAACACCTCATTTCTTCCGAGACAACTCCCTTTACTCATACATGTGTAGACAACAACATTTCACAACCCTAAGAGGTATAAGAGGATACCACTCCAACTAAAGTCTAGACCTCATTGCCAAGATGGTTGTTGAAGCCAATGATGGTATTTGGAATGAACGTCCTATAGAGGAAACTTGTTTGAGAGGGGCTCACACTTCCTTGAACTTGGGCATCGATAGGGTCACCTCTAGCTATAGTTCATTTGATGATAAAATTAAATTGACATCATCATTGTCAAAGGATTTAGGGACCAAAAGCTTGACCGTAAAGACCAATCCAAATAAAGATATGTAAGTTTTTAGAGTGTTCTACTATTTCTGAACCTGTTAGTTACTTTCAGAATACTTATATATAAGAGAGAAAATTAGCAATTACTTACGATCCGGATTGTATATCACGTACATGAATATAAGCAACATTGTTGATATACTAAAAATCTTTACAAGTAAGCACTTGTAGGTCTGAAATAATAAAACATTGTGTTAGGTAATCACATTATCTTTAGTAATGGACTAATGCATGTGGAGTTTATAGAAGGATTCAAACATTAATTAGTAGGATATTACTAATATAAGTAATTAGTTCAATTACTTAGCTAACCATACAACACGATGATATACATATTGATATTCTTGTATCAATGTTTGTACACCACTAACATTGGAGACATTTAATTATATAGGTCTACAATGTGAGTCATGATACATCAACATTGATATTAAATGATAAGTAGTGTACCTGGGTATGCAAAAATGTGGTGTTAATTACAACTCAGATTAGAAGATACATTTTCTAGGTGTTTGATATTTTAATACTGATAAGTATATATGTAGGTGCATAAGTGGTTGGTTAAATAGTAACTTCATAAATTCGGGAAACTATTTGTTAGAAAAATATGTAAATAAATTTTATTTCCTTTATATGCTAAACCCTTGAAACTTATTACCAATCTAGGGATATTTTGAATCCCATATCAATGTACTACCAATAATCATCATTCTTATCATATTCTTAAGTATCAAAAAACATAAACCCTAATGTGTCATTAGATGATTGGAACTAAGATAAGAACCATATAAATAGACATATTAGAAATGAATACACATGTTCTTTTGTGTTTGATTAACATACACCGTTCCTAGACTGAATACTCAACTTTGGGGGATTAGGTATGTCTTAGTCTTGAAGATCATGTATGTAAAATCCCTATATTCATTTGGGAAATATCATGATATTGATCTAAATTCCTATACTGAGGCATTTACTTGAATTCTAGCCCCTTTTGGAGATTCCAAGTTGTACATCCATACTTTCTGATTGAATTCTTATTATTTTGTGGATATTGAACTCTACTTAAATGGGTCCTTTGACCCCTCTTACAATGCTTTTAATACCTGATATGAAATATTATTAGAATAATAGTATTTACACTCTATTTGTGCATGCTAAATGTTTGACTAGAATATCTAGAACAATGGTACTTTTGTTGAACCATATTTATATAGGGTACACGTATTCTTCCGGAAGTGTGCATTTCCACCCTTACTTTTTAGGCCGTGATCCTATGGTGATATGGCCCAATTTTAGGCATATTTAGTCTACATTGTTATGCATGTATGAGTTTATTGTTTGTTTAGAAACTGTGAATATTTTTTTTGCAGTATCACCTTATCATCAGATATGATTACACTGGTGTGTGTCCATTACAAGAGCATTGAGGAATTCTATTGGGAATCTAGAGGAGTATATGGCTTCAGGATACTTCAAAAACCATTTGGCCAACTTGTCGGTCATGTGATTGGCTTCTCGATCGGTTTTTTGCAAATTTGAGGGGATTCAAGTCCTTTCTTAGATTTAGAATCTTCTTGGTAACTGGACACTACTTGGGTGAACATTGAGATGGGTTATCCAAAAACCCAATTGCCAAAAACAAATCAAAATTGATCTCACATCTATGAATACCTACCTTTTGCCTATTATATTCCCCTTAAAATTTCCAAAAGCTCCCCATCCAGTGGGTCATCTCCTAATTGCTTATAATAGTGACCAAGCACCCAATCTCCGTTGTGTTTCTTGATGATTACACTTGTAGTAATTTTCTGATTACCGGAATAGGTCGCAACACATTGATCAGAAGTTGGTCTTTATATGGGAGGATCCACTTACTATGCTCCTTGTTGTTTTTTGGTTGATGGATGTTATCCCTTGGATTCCAAGAACTAATGATGTTCAATGTTGTGGTGAGGACATTCATGCTAAGCACTTGAGCAAGCAACTGCATTATTGAAGATAACCTGATTCTTCCCTTCCGTATGTTCCAACGTGTAGACATGAAGTAGGTATTCCAGTTGTTAGCCATAGTGATAAAGCTATAATCAATCCCATATATTGTTTCAGTAGTTTAAAATAAGGACATAGCAAGTTATATATTAATAATTCGCCATGTTTATTTGCCATGTGCCAGTCTCTAATCGCATGTAGGTTACTTTCCACACCCATTGCATATTTCCCATGTATCATCATCTGTCATGTGCATAATTTTCCTTAGCTCATTTGTGAGAATGTGATCATGGTTGAATGATCAGATAATTTTTTTAATTATGTGGTGATTTTTGATTCCAAATTGTTTCCCTGTCCCCCATGAAGGAACAACTTTAGATGCAATCATGTTTTGATACACTTGTTTGACATACAACTTGCCATGGCTGTGATCTGTGCAATAAATTTTGTCTTCATCCATGTAGGCATTGAACAAATAATACCCACACTTTCATCATCAAATTAGTGGTTGAGGAAGTCAATATCCTAGACGCCCTCATGGATTACTAGTCTAGAGACTTACATATCTTTCAACTCATCAGGGATGGTTCTGTCACTCTTTAGAGTGGGAACTCAAGCCCCTAACAACCATTTCATGTCCCATACAATAGTTCTCTAACCATTCACAATGACTATCACGTGTTGGTCATGGAATATCAATATCTGGTTATAAATAACCCACCACAGTGTTGAGCCCTTTGGTCTAATATCACTCAATCACTACAACTATGTCGCCATTAATGGCTTCCATATGGTCAACTTCTTTTCCATGAATTTTGTAGTAATATTCATGATTAATTCTTTGTTAATTACCTTCAAGGCTCTAATGTGTAGTCCTCTCTCCACAGTAGAAGTAAGTAATTTGGACCACAATATCATATGAGAAATTTTCCTTTTCAAACTTATGCTCCAAATGAAACTCCTCATGATTTGGTCTAACTTTTCGCAGGTGAAGGAAGGTGTTTTGAAGATTGCATAACATGAGCTATTGTAGTAGTGAGGTCCGACTTCAACAATGTGATTCTTCCTTCTAGGGATAGATTTCCATTTGTCTAACTATTGACTTTTCTTTGGTAGGAGTTATCTTTCTCAAGATAGATCGCTTTAGAGTTTCTTTTATGGATAACCAGTATCCCTAAGTTCTTCCCAAAGTCCCAAATACGTATGATTCCCATTTTCCTAGATATTTTTCATACATGTGGAAATGGGTGTATGTTCAGAGAGGAAATATGATGATTTCCCTTGAGCCACATGTTTCCCTAATGTAGACACGATCCTTTGCAAGCATATAAGGATGCAAGAAGCTTGGTTGATGGTTGTCTGACCAAACAAAACAATGTTGTCTGTGAAGCATAAGTACAAGAAGGATATCTTTTTTATTTGTGACTGTGTCGGTTTCTATGGTTTTAGATGTAACTCTTTTTGAATAGTTTGGCATAATATATTCATACACTGAAAAAATATATAGGGGGAGAAGGGGTCCCCTTGTTTGATACCCTAGGACGATTTGAAGGGTGGAAGGTTTTCTCCATTCCAGACAATGGATAATTGGCCTGAGGACATAATCTACATAACAATGTGGATGTTGTTTGGAGGGATTGATATTCTGCATTAAGTATCAAATATTAAGTTTTTGCTGAGCTTGTCATAAGATTTTGAAATGTCTATTTTTAGTTCCATTGAGTGTTTTGTTGATTTCCTTTTGTCCATGGAGTGTACGATCTCCTACATCAGAATCACATTATCATGTAGACTCCTTCCAGGTATAAAACTCATCTCTATGGGTAAAATCTATTTATCCAAGAAAGGTTTGATTCAGTTTACCAGGATCTTTGAGAGCATTTTAATAGATACATTTTTTAACAAGATAAGGCACAATTTATTGCAAATGGTAGGATGTTGGGTTTTAGGAATAAGAACAATTTATGAATCTATTGATCCTGGTTCCAATAGCGCACCAAGGAACAACTTTTGAACAAACCGGATGAGACTTTTATTAATTATGTTCTTGTTGTGTTGTAGGAGACCAACATCAATACCATTTGTCCCAGGTGCCTCCCCCAAAGCCATGACAAGAGACTTTTCTTTATCTCTACTTCCTACGGGACTCTGGTCATTTACTCTAGCTAATCCTGAGTCAAAGGAGGAAACATGCCACCATAACTCCATGCCTTCTGTATTTGTGAACCCAAATTTGGGTTAGTGAATCTATAATGGAAGTGGTCATTAACCAATTTGGTCAGACTGTCATTGTTCTCTACCATTTCATCATTAGGGTATAGAAAAGCTTGTTATTTCCATCCCCTAGTTTTAGCCACTCACAATGCTTCTTTTGTTTCCATTCAATCTATTTAGTTCTAATTTCTTACATAATTTCATTCTGGAGGTCGATTATCAGGTCTTCCACCTCCGTTCTATATTTTTTGCCTAGATTTTGTTTTGCAATAAGTGAACTCACTTATAAGGTTTTCATCTTCTTCCTTCTATTGTTATAGTTTTGGTTGTCCCAATGTGACGCCTCCTGTACAAATTTGAGGTTGTCCTCATGAAGCCTCTTGCACCCCTCTAGTGAGCCTTAAGGAAGTAACTATAATCCTTATCTTCCTCCCAATGTGCATATGTTCATAGCTAGTGAGTGAAGGGTTTCCTGATAGATCTTTTAAATATCAGGATTGGTGAATGATCTGATTTAACACATTTGATGATCTACACAGATGTGTTTGAGAATTTTTCTAGCCAGAAATCATTGACCATGGCTAGATCTAAATGCATATGAAGGAACCCCCTTTTGAAGGTCATTGTAGGGCCACCTGCCAGGTCCTACAAGAAATAATATGCTAAAGCCTCAACAAACACTCGACAACTTATTGAGTCTATAATTTTGTCACCCATCTTCTCTTGGGGTAGGATGTGAGCATTGAAGTTGCCCACAACCATCCATGGTAGTATGTAACTTGTGCTTATGTATTTAAGTCGATTCCACAACAACCTTATTTCTGATGCCATGATACTTCCATAGATAAAGTCAATAATGATCCTCACATATATTTGATAAAGAATGAATTTCCTATGAGAGGAGTGTATCTTGATTTGATGGATCTCTTCTTCCATATAAGCTGAATGCCGCCTGAATACCCTTGTACCTATACTCTGTGTGAGTGAGAGAAACCCAAGGATTTGATTATGTTTTTCACCCACACTCCACTACATCATGGTCCCAATATGGCAAGAATGTCCACCATATACTTGTTAACCAGGTTCCTCAGAACAATGTGGGTATCATCTTCATAGATACCATGGATATTCCATGTGATGATATTCATGAGCTAACCATTGTCTAGGTTGCCTCCTCCTCCTTTTCTTGTGCACATGTTTCATCTTTGAGTTCCTACTATTGGGACTCCATCCCACATTTCCTCAAATTGGATCTACTAAAGTCCATTGGAATCACTTTTTTCCTATTTCTCATATGTACTCCAACTATGGTGTTCCCTGTGTAAGTGTCTATGTAGGGTACTGCTACACATGTAGTAAACCTCACATTCTAAAATGGGTTGGGAGATATGTCAGATCCTTTAATGAGTTTGTCTCCATTGAGGGTGACCACAATATTCATGCCCATGGTGTCCTCCATGTGTGTTGTATCTCCATCTAAGTTGATCACCTCAGACTACTTATCCTTATGGGTGTTTGTTTGATAACTCTGTCTGATTGACTCCTAGTTCCTTTAATTGTTTGAGTATATTTTGTTTTTCTTACATTCCTTCCCATCAATCTTTGTGGCCTTGTCTCCTTGAGAAGCATAAGTGTCTTTAACAACCTCCTCATCCTCCTCCTAGTCGTTTAGGTTTTGTAAGTTTTGGAACCTATTTTGTTTAGGAATATACTCTTCTTCTGCATGTTTTCCATTCCTTCTCAGTTTCTTGAAACAAGGTTTTGCATGGATGTCATCTCATAACAGAAATGGAGTGGTTACATCATCCAATTTATGTTGTGTACTATCCCTGTTCTTAGTGCAAGGTTGCTACATATTCTGTAGTGGACATTCTGTATCTGTATGCCCAACTTTACCACAATTCAAGAATATCAATGGGGTATTTTCATATTGGATCGGGTACTTTCTTTCGTCAATGGTGACAAATGGTGTTAGAGGTTTCCCTAAGTAGATTCCCAAGCTATGCTAGCAAATGTTCCTCATCTCTGCACAGTAGTATTGATTAAACCTTGATGGTTTTATTGATCTGGTTTCTGATTATGGTCAAAAATGAATCATGGTATAAGTGTATTGGCAAATTGGGTATCCTTACCCATGCTATCATCCTCTCTAGGTGTGTGCTATTGGTAGAGAGCATAGGTTTCTAGCTCTGGACAGACAAATAGGAGCCCAATAAGGGCCAATGACCACCTGTAAGTGCTCGGGCATAATCATCCTTCAATTGAAGATGGACTAGGAACTAATCATTGTCTAAGTCTATGAGATTGAAGGCACCCGTCTATTTCCATAGAACCCTGATTCTATCCTTGAGAGTGAGGTATCTGATGTCTTTTACTATGAGTTTGACTACAACTAAATATTTCCAGGGTTTTGTCAATCCTGCAATTGGTTTGTTCTTCAAGTTGAAAGTCGACATCCCATCCTTTGATGATATCATGATGTCCTCAGGTCTTAGTAATGCTTCTATACCCATAGCGTCGAAGGGATCCTCTGACTAAGTGTTGTCCATGATATCTTTGTAAGAGATATGTGGTCTAGATATATGTACTTTCCTTTCTCCACTTTGGTTGTTGATGCCCCTGTTTGGAAACTATTGTGGTTCATCTTGTTGGGTTAGAGTGCTTAGTGGTGGAAACTTGGGCAAAGAAGATATGATGTTCTGTACATCCACAGATGCATCAAAAAAGGTTTTTGAGTCACTGAAATGTTCTTCCATCCATCTTGTGTAGTAAAGGTTGAATCCCATGGTTTATAGCAAGAATTTATTCATGGCCTCCAGATTAACACCATCCATCATCTCAGTCAAGACCATTTTGGATTCATCATCTCTTACTCTGTTAGGTCAGGTTGTTGTTCTTCTTACTGGATGCAGGTTGTGAAGGTCCGACGACCTTCCTCTCCCCCAGCTGTGTTTCTAGATCTTCCACTTCCGCACTCTCATGTCCCAAACCCAAGGACCATCATGTCTAATTAAGTTATGATCTAATTTTCAAAAGTGTGAATGTTGTTATGGTAATATGTTTCTTTTATTTCATTTATTTCCCTCCATGTAACATTATTTCTCAATATATTGATTCGATTGTTTTTGAACTTACCTACTTTTATATGGCCCATTTATTTTGAGAACATCCTTTTACACTTTTAACCCATTGTAAATTCTAAATGTTGTTTATATTCATATACTCGGTATTTTTTTATGCATGGTTTTGTTACATATTTTTTGGGTGATGTTCCCCTTCCAGCCAGGTGTAGGTTTGTTAGTGGACAAGAACTCAAGAAGACCATATTCATGAATTTGAACTTGAGGATTTCTTAGAATGGATGAGTTTCCCTCTGCTATAGGCCTTGCATGTTATTGGATTTATTAGATGTGTACCCTTCATACTTTCCCATACCACCTTTTTTGGTGAGTAATAGTTGTATATTGTTACACTCAGTAACTTTACTATAATTTTGTTTTTGATGCTTTATTATTAAATGGATCTTGTATTGTACCCTTTGAGTGGAATCCCTATCAGATCTCTTATCAACATCATCAAATAAGATGTATGATGTATAGTGCAAACCTCCTTTCAATGCTTGAAATGTTCTATCTGATACATTAGATAAAAATATTAAATAGAGAATCAAGATGTTGAAAATATTTCTTCTCAAAATTCTTTAAGTTTGAAGTGGTAGAAAATACCTCTATTATTGGTTAAGCACGTGATTTTCAAATATTTATGTGATGAACACTCCTAGAAGTGGTTGTTGGATTACCTAAAAACTTTATTTTCATATGTACAGTTCAAAAGTTTCCTATGTCTTGGGTGACCTTTGGCCTAGTCTCAAGAACTAAAAGGGTGATGTATCCTAAAAAAACTTATGTTAGTGATAACATCCAATTTTGTGCATGTTTGATGCAAAATTGTGTACCTAATTTCTTTCTCTAGTAAAGACTCACTTTACTTTTCTCACATTATCTTCGTATTCCTCCTTTGTACCTTAGTTAGACATTAATTACTCCATTTTTGTAGGAAGTCTTCAACTAATAGCCTTAACCAAAGAGATCGACTTAAGTCAGAACCACCATATGTTCTCACAACATATGGTCACTCTGTGTCCTGCCTTAAAAAAAGTTATCCATTCATCAGTGGCTAGAAACTAACCCGCCATCATAACCCAGATACGATACCTCACCATCAGCATGTAAGTTCTAAAACACCCATCAGTCCCCACCATCTGATGGTCACGCTCGAGTGGCTTTCTGATGGTGAGTCAAGATGTTCACCTACCAATGAAAGGATGGGGCCCATATTCCAATGTCCCGTCTAACTGCCATTTACAGATGGGCCATCGACCTGCCAACTATGGATGGTCTAGTAGGGTAAAGCTAGCAATGTAGGAGGCCTCCTACACTTATTGTATATGAAAACCAATGAGAACACCAAAAACCCAACCCATAAAAAAATTAATGGAGAGAGAAATTATTTTTTAGCATTAAAATGAATTATTTAATACTATAATTAATTCTCATTGGTCTCCTACCATTTTTCTATAAGAGGCCTCCTATAGGATAGACATTCCTAGTAGGGGGTCATCGGCTGAAGAACCATCCATGCATATTTTCCGATGGCACGAATGAGCCTGACTTTTCTGATGGGTAAGTGGGAAACCACTCCTCTAGGTACCATCGACACCCATCTACTGATGGTTTGGCAACATCCCTCATTTAAAGGTCAAACAAAAAACAACATTGTTTATCGATGGTTTGGCAGATCCACCACCTATACTAATGGCAATGTTGCACACATCAGACATCTACATAGTTAGGTGCGTTCCTCAAGGCATGTGATAGAAGACTTGGAGCATAGGTGAAGCTCCTCTAAGAGCACCATGAGCTCTGATGCGATGATTTTGAGTCGCATTTATAGACCTGTTTGATATGAGTTTTATGCTTTTATTAGTCATTTTTTACGGTTAATGTTGCATAATTCATCCACTTTGGTCTTTGCTACTATTTTATGTCAAATCCCCTTTATTTCATCATTTTGAGCATTAATTGTCAAAATATTATTATTTGTGTGAATTTATGTGGTTTCGTGTTTGAATTTTAGGGAAAACAAGTATTTGCTTCCGTCGATACCATCGACGGAAGTCGATACCATCGACCGGACCACAGGTTGTCAGCCGCGAGTATCAGCAAAGAGTCGATACTATCGACAGGGATGTCGATGGTATCGAGCTACCATCAGGTTACTGGCGAGAAAGCAGTCGATAGTATCGACACCAAGTCGATACCATCGACGCACGGAGGCTACAGTGTCGGAATCTTGCAAAAACTGATGCCTAAAGGAAGTTGATACCATCGACCCGCGTCGATGGTATCAAGATGATGTCAAGCGCGACAAAGAAAGGATTTGTAGCCAACCGCTACCACACTTGGTCGATACCATCGACCCGCGTCGATGGTATCGACACCGTAAGATATGCGTTTGCGTTGGAATGATCTTAATCGGACGGCCGTGGTTAATTAGCGTCCTAATGAGGGAGATATACCTAATGACGGCCGCCCAGACGTTGAAAAGGAGGTGATTAGCCATTGCACAAGAACCGAGGAGGAGTAGAGAGGAGAACGGTGGCCAGAAGCTCATACCAGTTGATCCGGACACTGAAGAAGACGGATTCCACCACCGAAAGGCGGGAGAGAACATGTTCTATGCCGAGGCTCAACCGGTTCTTCTCCGTTCAGGGGTTTCACCTCTCATTTCATGTTTTTCATATGATTTCCCCTATCTCTACCATGTACTTTCTTGAGATGAACATGCGGGGCTAATCCCCTTGGTCTTTAGGACCGGGAGTAGCCCGGGAATTCATTGTATGGTAATTTTATAATAGTAATTTATATTTTATCTCTTAAATCCGTGGTATAATTTCATTTTCTAAATATATTGTTATGCTTGATCACCATAATAATAACCTAATACCCTTAATCACTTTGAAAAAAGAATTAACGGCTGAAAAGAGACGGAATTCACATTAATTGACAAATCCCTTGAACAAGGTGGTGTAAAATTAATGGTGGATACTGAGAGATCGTTCATAATGCACCTAGTTTAGGGTATAGGTTACTACAACGGTGGAACCGACCTAGACATAGGTAGTGAATTGTACCACGACAGTGGGCAATTTTGATTTCAGGCCACTACCCGGATAGAGAGATAAAATTGAGTAGCTATATAGAATTTAATACAATGAAAACCCGCGGTGAAACCGCAATCCTAAAGATCTCCTTTTGAATTGATTAAACCAACATTTAATCGATTGCTTATTTTGTTTTGTTTTTATTTTTCTTTTAATTTCTACAACAACTCTCAACTTGTTAATCGGTTTAGCTGATTGCGAGTAGTTAGTAGGAGTCCCCGACGATTGCACGTATCCCTGAGTTCAAATCGGGCCTCACAAAGTCATGTACTACTCGACGCATTCACTTGCGTTTCTACGCACAGTAAATTTGTGTCAAGCTTTTGGCGCCGTTGCCGAGGATACGACAATTTGTTGGCACTTCGAGTGCTGTGAGCGGCCACTCTAGGCCACCTTTTTATTTATTATTATTATTATTCCAAAAATTCATAATCTATTTTCTAAATATTTGCAGTCGTCAAGCACTGTACTAAAATGAATCTTTCTATTTTCAGGTACTGTGCATGGTGCAGACGCGTAGTACTGACTACGTAGGTCGCGCACCAGAGGTTCCGCTGCCGGGACCAGAAGACGAGGAAAGCCACAATCAAGACCAGTTAGAAGAAATAGAGTCAGAACCTAAACAAGAAGAGATGGATGAGCCACAGACAATATGGGAGAAGATCAAGGCTTCTTCCGCATCTGCTTCAAAAGGGCCTATAAAGAAGCAAGCAATCAACATACCTACATATAAGATTGATCCGGCTTTGATAAATCTGGTGAAGTCCTATGCTTTTCATGGGCTCAAGAATGAGGACCCCATCGTGCACATAAGTCAGTTTGTTGAGAACTATGACATGGTTAAAATTGACAGGTTTCCACAGGATGCACTTTATCTTAAGCTTTTCCCGAGTTCATTGGCAGGAGCCGCGTGAGAATGGCTACACAATTTAGATGATGAGTTTGTGGAGTCCTGGGACCATATGGTGGAGGTTTTCTTTGAGAGGTTCTTTCCTCCTGAGAAGACCAACGACATGATCAGGAAGATCCATAACTTTACCCAACAGGCAGGTGAGACATATTCTGAGACCTGGGAGAGGTTTCAGGTCATGCTAAGACGGTGCCCGCATCACGGGCTGGATAAAGAAACACAGGTAAAGATCTTCTATGCACGATATGAGCAACCTTGATTCAGCTGGGTCAGGATTCTTTTTGAACAACACGAACACTAGGTGTTGGGAGATATTAAAGAACATGGCTAGGAAGCAATCATGGGGTGAGAGACAAAGAGGCCCCGTGGAACAAGTTCGAGTGGCAGGTGAATCAAAAACTATGAAGGAGCTGAATGAGAAGATGGATCTTCTCGCAAAGAAATTTCTTGCAAAGGAGGAAACTGAGTCCGAGGACGAGGCTCAAGTGAAATTCATGAGGCAGTACCCAGGTTACAGGAACAACAACTATGCATGGAGGAAAGACAAGAAGTTCTCCTGGAAGGATCCAAATAACTTCTTGCAGGATCCGGATGCTAAACCCCAGCCAGCTACAGAGGATAAGAGCACAGAGCTGCTCAATCAAGTTATAAAGCAAAATCAAGAACTCATGGCTACTTTCGGTCAGCAAATAAAGCAACAAGGGGAGTTCTTGAACCAATTCGGGCAGACACTGCAGAGCCATGGGGCTCAAATGAGGACAATAGAGACATCTATGGCACAGATGGTTGCGGAGATAGCCAGTTTGAAGAAGCCGGCACATCCAGATTTCCCGGGAAATACTAATGTTCCAGGAGGGAACCAACAAGCTAAGGCCATCTTGCTAAGAAGTGGCAAGAAATTGTTAAATCCCAGGGCCGATGAAGCAAGCAAACCCCAAGATGAAATTGAAGTTCAAGCCACAAGGGAGCTTCCCACACCGGTCACAGAACCAGTCGATGACACAGTTGTGGAGGCTGCGGAAGACCCTATTGTAGAGGAGGAGGGACCTCAGAAAAAGACACCGTATGTGCCACCACATCAAAGGGCACAGGAGGTACCGATCCCTTATCCGAACAGTGCTAAGCCAAGGAAGGTAGATGATCAATTCAAAAAGTTCTTGGACAGTTTCAGGAAGCTTTCAATAAACATCCCTCTATTGGAAGCTATTGAGCAAATTCCGTCTTACGGAAAATTTCTAAAAGACATCATCACGAAGAAGATAAAAATTCTGGACACGGAAGTAGTTGTGCTTAAAGAGCATGTGAGTGCCTTCATCATGGGCACATTGCCACCAAAGAGGCAAGATCCGGGTTGTTTTAACATTTCGTGCTATATCGGGAAAGTCAAATTTGGTGAAGCATTATGTGACTCGGGAGCAAGCATAAATTTAATGCCCCTTTCTACATTCAAAAAGTTGGGATTAAAGGAGTCAAGGCCAAGTAACATGACAATTCAATTGACGGATAACTCTGTAGTGAAACCATATGGGATTTGTGAAGATGTGTTAGTGAAAGTGGACAGATTTGTTTTTCCAGCAGATTTTGTAGTCATGGAGATGCAGGATGAACATGGCAACGTGCTATTACTTGGGCGTCCTTTCCAAGCTACAGCCGACATGATTTTAGAGATGGGGAGAGGTCGTTTGACGTTGGGTATAGCCGATGACCGATTTGAGATGGTCATGCCCTCTAGTACTGTGTCGTCTAAAGCAAAGGAACAATGTCGTGTGGTAAAACATCTGGATAATAATATTTCACTCTATCTTGGGAAGCCATTTCTGGACATGGCTCATGTGATGAGCAAAGTGGACAATGGAACTTTGGCTGTGGACATCATGGAACATACCAAGGTAGTATCTCTGTGTAAAGTTGTAGGGTTTTTCTAATGATGAGGATGAGGACATTCCGCCTTCTACGGTAGATGATGTTATTGCAATTTTTGTTTTTGATGCATATCCTGAATTACCATTGGAGGCTTGCTTGGTAAATATTACACATGATTGGATGCGGAGAAAATCACTCAAGGAGTGTGCCAAAATGCTTTAGATGCCTCCATGCTTCTATACGAGGCATTATAAAGATTTAGGTGAACTTCCCCCGCCGCTTCAATCATCTCTGATCAGCCCGCCGGGGTTAGAATTAAAGCCGCTGCCACCGCATCTCAAATATATCTTTCTAGATGAGGAAGACAAGTTACATGTGATCATTTCTGCTTATTTGAGTGTGGATGAGGAGGAACAATTGTTGATAGTGCTGAAGAACCACCGGGGAGCTTTTGGGTGGTCCGTTGCAAATATCAAGGGGATTTCCCCTACATTGTGTCAGCATAAGATTCGGCTCGAGGAGGGAGCCAAGCCCGTGATCCAACCTCAACGACGTCTCAATCCAAGCATGATGGAGGTTGTGAATAAGGAGGTTATTAAACTTCTTGCTGCAGGTATCATTTACGCAATATCAGACTCGACATGGGTGAGTCCCACACAGGTAGTCCCTAAAAAGGGGGGAATTATTGTCACCCAAAATATTTTAAATGAACCTGTCACCACCCGATTGGTAACCGGGTGGCGAGTTTGTATTGATTACTGCCATCTGAATGCCTCTACGCTAAAGGATCACTTTCCTTTACCTTTTATAGATCAAATTCTAGAGCCTCTTGCCGGCCGATCGCACTTCTATTTTCTTGACGGGTACTCGGGGTCCAACCAGATTTCAATTGATCCTCTGGACCAAGAGAAATCTACTTTCACTTGTCCCTATGGGACTTTCACGTATCGTCGAATTCCTTTTGGTTTATGCAATGCACGTGCGACTTTTCAGCGTTGTATGCTCGCTATCTTTTCTGACATGGTAGAATGTTGTCTTGAGGTATTTATGGATGACTTTTCAGTGTATGGTGCATCGTTTGACGAATGTCTCTATAATCTGGACAAAGTTTTACAGCACTGTGAGGACACACATTTGGTCCTCAACTGGGAAAAATGCCACATGATGGTGACTGAGGGGATAGTGCTAGGACACAAGGTGTCTAGCAAAGGTTTAGAGGTGGATCCGATAAAAATTGAAGTTATTTCCAAATTTCCCCCACCAAATTCTATTAAAGGGGTAAGGAGTTTCTTGGGACATGTCAGATTTTATCGTCGGTTTATAAAAGATTTTTCAAAAATCGCAAAACCTCTATCCGAACTGCTTGAGAAAGACGTTGTATTTGATTTCAATGACAAATGTCTACATGCGTTCGACATGTTGAAGGAGAAACTGATTTCTGCGCTGGTTGTTCAAACGCAGAATTGGACTAAACCATTCGAACTCATGTGTGACGCTTCTGATTTTGCGGTAGGAGCCGTGTTGGGGCAGCGGGTGGACAATAAACCCGCCGTGATTTTCTACGCTTCAAAGACTTTGAATGACGCCCAATTAAATTATACAACTACTAAAAAAGAATTACTCGTCGTTGTTTTCACTTTTGAAAAATTTCAGCAATATTTAGTTGGATCTAAAGTAGTCGTTTGGACTGACCATGCCGCAATTAATTATTTAATGGAGAAAAAAGATGCAAAGCCTAGATTAATTAGGTGGATTTTGCTCTTACAAGAATTTGACATTGAAATCAAGGATAAAGCTGGGATTGAAAATGTTGTGGCGGATCATCTGTCTAGGTTAGAAAGGGTGGATGAAAAAGATTTACATATACCCATCACCGAGACATTTCCGGATGAACAGATTTTGAAAGTTAACTCTAAAGACCCTTGGTTCACTGAGATTGTGAATTATTTGGCTTGCAGGATCATCCCGGAAGATTGGTCATATCAAGAGAAGAAAAGATTTTTCCATTCTTTACGATATTATTTTTGGGATGACCCGATTCTTCTTAAGCAATGCAGGGATGGTATCCTACGCAGGTGTGTGCCTGAGGTGGAGTACGAGAGCGTTCTCCGTCATTGCCATGCACTACCTACGGGAGGACACCATGCGAGCTCTCGTACGACAGCTAAATTTCTGGAGAGTGGCCTTTATTGGCCAACCTTGTTCTGAGATGCCTACGAGTTTGTAAGGCTATGTGATTCCTGCCAACGAGCAGGTAATATTTCAAAGAGACAGGAGATGCCCCTAAATGTGTTGCAAGAAGTGGAGGTATTTGATCTGTGGGGCATAGATTTCACGGGACCCTTTGTGTCCTCAAATTCAAATTTATATATTCTTTTAGCAGTTGATTACGTGTCAAAGTGGGTAGAAGCAATACCCACAAGGACTAACGATTCCACTGTAGTGTGCAGGTTCATGAAAGAAAACATTTTCTATAGGTTTGGAGTGCCCCGAATGATCATCATTGATGGGGGTACGCATTTTAGGAATCAGAAGTTCTCACATTGTTGAAGAAATATGGGGTCAAACACAACATAGGTACCCCATATCACCCGCAGACTCAAGGACAGGTGGAGGTCTCCAATCGCGAAATTAAGAAGATTTTGGAGCGTACAGTGGCGTCCACGAGGAAGAATTGGAGTGCCCTACTACCGGATGCAATGCGGGCGTACACGACAGCTTACAAAACACCTATAGGCACCACGCCTTTTAGGTTAGTGTATGGTCGGGCTTGTCACTTACCGGTAGAGTTAGAGCATAAAGCACACTGGGCGTTTAGAAGGCTCAACTTGAGTTACGATGGAGCGGGGAAAAAGAGATTGTTTGAATTAAATGAATTGGATGAGTTGTGCATGACTGCATATGAGAACTCTCGGATATACAAGGAGCACACTAAGTTGATCCACGATCGTCACATTCAGTTGCGCACGTTCAAGAAAGGAGATAGTGTATTGATGTTCAATTCATGACTGAAGTTGCATCCCGGGAAGCTCAAATCCCGGTGGAGTGGGCCGTTCGTGGTAGAAGAGGTCAAACCACACGGCGCAATCTTGGTGCGTGATGGTGAGACCACATTTTTGGTGAATGGACAAAGATTGAAGCTCTACTTTGGTGAAAATTACAAGAGGAAGGTGAATGAGGTCAAACTCATTTCACTTTTGGATGCATGATGTGACTCAGGTCGTCTAGCCTAAGACGTTAAATAAGGGCGCTTGTTGGGAGGCAACCCAACCATTGGTACCTTAGATTAGTTCATTTACATTCGTAGTTTAATTTGTTTTTACTTAGTTTTTAGTGTAAAAAAGATACCGTGACTGTTTGCTACTTGTGCAGGGCTGAGGAAAAGTCGATACCATCGACCCTTATGTCGATGGTATCGACCATGGTACATGTTGATGACTGCAGAAATCTGACTGCGTCGATACTATCGACGGCCTCGTCGATGGTATCGACATACCTACAGGCAGATTGAAAAGTCAAGGTCGATGGTATCAAGATGCCTGTCGATACCATCGAGATCTCTGGAGATTTTCAGAAGAAATCGACTCAGTGAATTCGATACCATCAACTGGCATGTCGATGGTATCGACACATTCAAGAGCAAAAGGCGGCGGCTAGGCCTCGCGAGGATTTGCCCTAATCAGAGAGTCGATACTATCGACTCGCATCGATAATATCGACGCGCCACGTCAACAATCCACGAGAAAGATCAACGACATCACAGCAAACAAAGAAGTCGATCCGGGGGATGGGTCGATACTATCGACCCACGTCGATAGTATCGATGCGTCAGCAATTCGGGCCCCGCAGATCCAGCCATCGATGACCGTCGATACTAGCAGAGGTACGGATCGTGCTACCTGAGTCGATACCATCGACTCATGTCGATGGTATCGACGGGCAGACAGTAGCACCGGCCACAGCTATATATGGGGAGTAGTTGCGTCAGATGACATCACACCTTCAGTGCAATCTTCCTCCACTTGTGCCGAGCGAGTTCCAGAGTTGTGCAAGCCCGTCGACGAGCAACACCAAGCTAGTTCTTCATCGATCGGAGATTTGATTCTCCAGTCTTCACCGAGCTCCTTTCTAATCCTCTTTCTCTCGCAAACATGGTGCATGGAGCTGGTGCATCATCTTCACGTGCGAACCCGGTGGATATCCCAGAGTTCGTGCCACCTCCTCCAGCGTCGGTTTCATGCCCGCGGATGATTCATCCATCTGTGGAGGTGAAGATGATATACGAGGAGATCTTAAAAAGGAAGATAGAGCCAACCCGTTATGTCGAACGGGACATGATCCGCGACTTAGGGTTCGAGGCCAACTTGGCCTACGTTCTGAAAGGACAGGCATGCCACACAAACCGAAGACCTAACGAGCTAGAATTTCATGCAGATGGCCAGCTGTTCTTCGGCGACTGGCCCACGTACAAGGAGTTGGTGGCAGAGTTCATGGCATCGTTGGACGTCTACGTCGTGCCCAACGACATTATTGCCACCGACCGCGAGTGGATCAAAGGTCGGGTGTCGTTCCGGCTGTTCAACATCGACTATACCCTCACACTCCGGCAATTCAACAAGATATTCAACTGGAACCACTCGCCAAACGATTACCGATGCCCGGACAACCGCACTGACTACGACGTCATCTTCATCGAGCTGGTTACGGTGCCGCCGGGGAAGTCCGTTAGCTACCATAATGCTGCGGTAGCTGATTTCGAGCACCCTTTCGTCCGGATTCTGCACCGGATGCTCAGTTCGATGTTGTTTGCTAGGGGTGATCTATCCCTTAGCAAATTCCAGGAGCCGGATCTTTTCTTCTTGTATAAGCTCCTGAAGCATCAAGAATGCAATTGGGGTACCTTCTTTCTGCAAAGAGTATTGGCGGTGAAGAGGAGTACGCAGAAAGTGTCGATTCACTTCGGTGGGCTCATCACCAAGCTGGCTTCATACCTCGGCTTGAATTTCCAGACCCTCACTCCTCTATCTACTAGGAGCAAGGTGAACTTGCAACATTTGCACCGGTCCAATCTCCTACTTCTTCGAGATGGTTTGGCATTTGCGCATTGCCACGTCAACCATGCCTGTCAGGAGTGCTCGTTGCCTGATCCGGTCTTCAACATCGAAGGGGCGCAACACTTCCAGTGGCCAATCATAGCCATCACCGACTCCGATGAAGAAGGCGGCAATGACGGTGGCGATGACGGAAATGACGACAAGGATGAGGAGGAAGAGGAGACATTCACACCTCTTTGGGCACGAGTGGCACCACGGAAGCGTCCTCGGATGCATCTGGGTGCATCTTCTTCATCACAGCCTACGCCACCACCACCACCACCCTTGTAGCCAAGAGAGGATGCCTATTCTATGCAGGGCATGTACACTATGCTGCAAGACATCCAGCAAATGCAGCAGAAGCACATGACAATGTATACCAGTATTAAAGACACTACGAACCGGATACTGGACAACCAAAGGGTGATGTTTGAGAACGAGCGTCTTCTCCTCAACAACCAACAACAGATACATGATCGGTTGTATCGGATGGAGATGCAGTAGGAGCCCTTCTATGACCACTATTGGAGCCAAGATTACTTTGGAGGCTATCCACAACCTCCACCTAGGGCCCAATTTGATCCAAGCTTCCAGGGGGAGTATCCTTCTTGGGACCCTACGGCTTCGCAGTACCCGCCTCCACCGCATGAGTAAATCGGTATCACGGTTCCAACCTTTGAGTTTGTTTTTAACTATGAGGCCATAGTTGAATTCAAACTTAGGGGGGTAGTTGGAACAGTTCTATCTTTATTTTCTCTGTTTTTAGTTTTATTATTTTTGTTGCTTGTCATTTGTTTCTTGCAATTTTAGTTTGTTGTAGGATCCACAATCTATCTAGTGTAATCATGGATGTCATAAAGTTTGTGTCATCTCTGTTGCATGTGTATGGGAATGGGAAACTAAAAAAAATTTTGAGTGTTCACAAGCTTGAGTGTTGTTTAACCTTGATCACTTAACTTAGAAAATGATTGGTTTTGTCAACTTTAAAACAGAAATTCACAACTGTGTATCCCTAATGATTCATGAAAGTGGACGGCAATTGGTTGTTGAGCCTTAACTAAACAAATGGTAATGAGACTCTAATCTGAAGTAAGAGAGAGAAACCTCTTAACTACTACACCGTTCAGTAAGAAGGGACACATAGTATTTTTCTAAGGTTTAGTCAACTAGTCTTGTGATCTATTCACCTCGTTGTTTTCATAATCCACCCAAGAATTGGAAGTAAAGTACGATTTTAACTCTTCTTGATTGCATGACATGTAGATAGGATTTGCATTGCAATTTTTCTTATGTTTGCATGGAAAATGAAAAATGAAAAAAAAATAAGAATAGTTATACATGCACATTGCCCCTTAGGTGCATGTCATGTAGTTGAATTCATAAATTTTATGCATAAAGTATGTCATGTTCCTCATTTATTATTTAATGGTGAATTCAATTGTTCCATACCTTCTAAAAAATTCAAATGTTTGAGTTATGCAGAAAAAATAAGCCTTATAAATTATTCATTGCCAATTATGGATATAAGGGCTTGGAAAAAGAGAAGAAAAAAATTCTGAAATTGAAAAAAAAGAGTTATTTAGAAGCAACAAAAATAAAAAAGGAGAAAGGAACATAATTTCACATGTATTTCAAGATAAGTGAGTACATGATGTAGCTTAATTAGATATCCATCTCATGTTGAGATAGGATTGTTAGTGCATGCATCATTCCACCCAATTTTAGGCATTAGGGAATTTTTCATGTGCATTTGCATCATTTAGGACATTTTTGTTTCATGCATGTTGAAATTGTATAATACTTCCACTTCTTCCATGAGCCACCCATTTCACTCACCCGTTGCTCAGATTGGTAGGTCGCCGTGAATTTCTCCTCACTAATGAATATTAGGAGAACTGCTTCCATGTACATGGTAGTTAGGGCGAGCAACGTAATATAGAAGATCACAAGATGCACCAAGCCTGGACCGGCAAATTTTATTATGTTAACTACCTTATGTGATAGTGTTCATCAGTTTTGAGGTCAACATCTTTTATGGATGATTACTGTCGCCTTCAGGGTAATTATCATTTTGTGGTTAGCGAAGGCCGGTATGTGAATGTCCGGCGGGAGTCATAGGGATGTCTGTTGTGATGCTTTGTTCTTTAGTTGACTCTGACAATTCTATTCTAAGAAATAGTTGCTCGAGGGCAAGAAACATTCAAGCTTAGGGGAGTTTGATGCGATGATTTTGAGTCGCATTTATAGACCTGTTTGATATGAGTTTTATGCTTTTATTAGTCATTTTTTATGGTTAATGTTGCATAATTCATCCAATTTGGTCTTTCCTACTATTTTATGTCAAATCCCCTTTATTTCATCATTTTGAGCATTAATTGTCAAAATATTATTATTTGTGTGAATTTATGTGGTTTCGTGTTTGAATTTTAGGGAAAACAAGTATTTGCTTCCGTCGATACCATCGACCGGACCACAGGTTGCCATCCGCGAGTATCAGCAAAGAGTCAATACTATCGACAGGGATGTCGATGGTATCGAGCTACCATCAGGTTACTAGCGAGAAAGCAGTCGATAGTATCGACACCAAGTCGATACCATCGATGCACGGAGGCTACAATGTCGAAATCTTGCAAAAACCGATGCCTAAAGGAAGTCGATACCATCGACCCGCGTCGATGGTATCGAGATGATGTCAAGCGCGACAAAGAAAGGATTTGTAGCCGGCCGCTACCACACTGGGTCAATACCATCGACCCGCGTCGATGGTATCGACACCGTAAGATATGTGTTTGTGTTGGAATGATCTTAATCAGACGGCCGTGGTTAATTAGCGACCTAATGAGGGAGATATACCTAATGACGGCCGCCCAGACATGGAAAAGGAGGTGATTAGCCATTGCACAAGAACCGAGGAGGAGTAGAGAGGAGAACGGAGGCCAGAAGCTCATACCAGTTAATCCGGACGTCGAAGAAGACAGATTCCACCACCGAAAGGCGGGAGAGAACGGGTTCTACGTCGAGGCTCACCGGTTCTTCTCCGTTCAGGGGTTTCACCTCTCATTTCATGTTTTTCATATGATTTCCCCTATCTCTACCATGTACTTGCTTGAGATGAACATGCGAGGCTAATCCCCTTTGTCTTTAGGACCGGGAGTAGCCCGGGAATTCATTGTATGGCAATTTTATAATAGTAATTATATTTTATCTCTTAAATCCGTGGTATAATTTCGTTTTCTAAATATATTGTTATGCTTGATCACCATAATAATAACCTAATGCCCTTAATCACTTTGAAAGAAGGATTAACTGCTGAAAAGAGACGGAATTCACATTAATTGACAAATCCCTTGAACAAGGTGGTGTAAAATTAATGGTGGATACTGAGAGATCGTTCATAATGCACCTAGTTTAGGGTATAGGTCACTACGATAGTGGAACCGAGCTAGACATAGGTAGTGAATTGTACCACGACAGTGGGAAATTTTGATTTCAGGCCACTACCCGGATAGAGAGATAAAATTGAGTAGCTATATAGAATTTAATACAATGAAAACCCGCGGTGAAACCACAATCCTAAAGATCTCCTTTTGAATTGATTAAACCAACATTTAATCGATTGCTTGTTTCATTTTGTTTTTATTTTTCTTTTAATTTCTACAACAACTCTCAACTTGTTAATCGGTTTAGCTGATCACGAGTAGTTAGTAGGAGTCCCCGACGATTGCACGTATCCCTGAGTTCGACTCGGGCCTCAAAAAGGCTTGTACTACTCGACGCGTTCACTTGCGTTTCTACGCACAGTAAATTTGCGTCAAGCTCCACACCAGATCCTATAAATAGAGAACTCATGTCTACTATGAAAAGGTGGCACATTGCAGGGGTTGAAGACGAAGTGTTGCTCCTGTGCCTGTGAGCCATCGACCTCCATTCATTACCATCAATATTCAGAATCCAAGGATGAGAGTCTAAGCATCTAGAGACCCTTCACCACCATCGAGAGGAACCATGATTCTTATTTGAGAGAAGAAGGACGACAAATATGATGCCATCTTCCTCGCACCATCAGAGGAATTAGAGAAGAAGGAGGTCTCCATTGTCCTTAATTTGAATTGAGTTGTTGTTTGGTTATCTCCCTCCTTCTTATCTAATTTATCTTCTTTATCCCATCCATCCATTGCCATGTTATCCTACTTTGTAAATCTAAGATGTCACTCATGGCCATGAGTGACTGACTCATTTAATTGGGTTGGGAGTAGCCACTAAAGCTCTCCTAATATGTACATTCTTATATCTATTTAGCATATATACTCTTAGAAATGTTTATCTCCACACTCTTTCTCTTAATGCTTCACTAGCATGATTATCTACCATCTTTTGTTATTTGATTATTAACACCTCAAGAGAGCAGTATTAACTCATATATGAGAGTTATGGAGTTGCTTGATTTTCTATGAATATTGGAATGCTTAAGCTAATGATCATATGTTGATTTTTTATCTTGAGAGAAAGACAATATTATAACTAGATCTATCGTAAGCTCCAGAGAGGAGGGAATAAACACTTATGTTGATTTCTTTTAATCTTTCTAAGGGAATAAAATGGGTATGGGTTTTGCATGTTGGTGAGAGACCTTAGATGGTGAAACCCAATTCAAGATTCCGATCCATACTATCTTATCTCATATAAATATACTTTTTTGTTTAATCTCTTATTTTTCTTTACTTGTTTGTTAACTTGATCATTAAAACACTTTTGTTCTATAAAGAACACTTACATACCTTTTTTATTTGTGTAACTAAGAAAAGACTATCAATTCTTAACACATACAAACCTTTTCCCTATGTTTGACCCCAATTTACTACATCATACCTCATCATTGTCATTGTGGGGGCCTAAGTATCAGGTATAAATTCAAAATCCAATCCTTATGAATTTGCCTCCATTTTGGGCATGTGATATGGGCCAATCAACTTTTGGCACCATTTTTGGGGACAAGGCAACAAGTACTGTTAGGAATTACCCAAGTCTACTTAGCATACATTTATGCCTTAAGTCTAGCAATATACTTAACAACACATTCTAGATCCTATAACTCTTTCTTTCTTGAATACCTCATATTACATGTCCAATCACTAAACTCAAATGTACAATTTATTGTAGGGATTTAGCATGAACTGGACCACCATTACTACAGGCTGCTATAGTCATGCCTCTATGAAGGATATCGACTATTCTCCTCCAAAAAAATGAGAAGAACCATCAAGAGCATAACAAATATCATAATGAGGATTTCTGCAAGGAAGAAGAAGATGAAGAACATTTCCATGAAGATAAAGATTGTCAACCTTATGGCGGTTGAACAAATTGAAACAATGAAGATAACAATGATCATAATGATCAAGATGGATGCCATTATTTTCACAAGTTAGCCGCCACACGAGCCTATGAATCTAGATGCCTAATCCTCATTCCTTGGTTCAACAATGTGAACTTTGAGTTTAAGCCAACAATTATTAATCTGATCTAGCAAAGGACCTTTGGAGGGAACTCGTTGGATGAAAATCCCTATAACCACCTAGATGCTTTTATGAAAATTTGTGACACCATTAAGATGAACGATTGACACAAGAATTTTTCTAATACAAGTGGTTCATTTTTTCTCTGAGAGACAAGGCCTTATTACAATACCTTGATTTGATATACAAAGGAATCAATGGATGGATATCTTTTGCTAACACTTTTGTCACCAAGTTCTATCCACTAGAGAAAACTCTTTAAAATAGATAGAAGATTACAAGTTTCAGGCATAGGCCAAGCGAGAACCTATATGAGGCATGGGGGTGATTCAAAGAATATCAATGGGATTGCCCTCATCATAATTATGACAAAGGATTGCTACTAACCGCCTTCTATAATGACATTACCTCTACTGAAAGGAAATCTTTCAATACAGTCGCAGACAGTGATTTCTTGAATAAGAATCCAAAGAGAACTATGAGGATAAATAAAAACATGGCTGCCCTACAAGCTGGCCTTGATTATGAGAAAGGGAAAATGAGCAAGGTGTTGATTGAAGGGAAAATAGGTGAACCTAAATCCCTTGAAACTCTAATTGATCATATTCAAAAGATCGCTATGTATGTTCACCAGTTGAAGGATGTTGCAAACAAAGGAATGAACATAGATAAAATAGTGATGAAGTGTGTTACATTTAGAGAAGGAGGGCATTGAGTGGAAAATTCCATCCATACCCAACCAGAGGATGACAATCAAGAAGATGATACTAAAAAATCTCCTATGTCACTTTTAAGAGCCTAGATCACCCGAGTTTCTCTTATGGGAACAAATATGCAGATGGGAATGCTCAACTTTTAAATATTCTAAACAATCCATCTTAATAGAACACCTAGGTTTGGTAGATGAGGAGGACCCTCTAGATTAAGTAGGAACACAAACTATCTGCAAAGAAGAAACTATTATCAAGTACAAAGTCAAAACCATAACAAATTCACTGGGGGAACAACTTCAAGTCAGAAATAGACTTCTACCCAGCAAGACTTGATTCTAAAATGTTTGATTTTGTAAAAATACAATCTATTATAAACAAACAACTAAGATATACTTCCACAAACAATACCTTCCTCCAGAATATGATGCAATTCCAGATAGGGGACGCCACTTCACAAATGGAAGATATGCAAGTTCACAACAAACATATTGATCAACATTTATCACAACTATCCAAGCTTATCAAGAACCCACAAGGTAGGATACCTTCAACAATGAGTCTATAAAAGTGGCTATTCTTAGACCAGGCAAAGTTTTGGAGGGGTCAACCAACAAGGATACTTAAGGAAGTTCTACCATGACTGAGTCCTTACCTAAAGATGACTAAAGAAAGGAATAACCCAAAGCTGAAGTCATATAAGGTTAAGTCAAAAGAAAAGAGTAATGGAAAGAAGACATTGCAGGAGAAAAATCTTGATGCATATAAAGAGACCATAACCAATAGGGATCCCTATGCACCAAGAATAGCTTTCCCATACAAACTGATAAAATCACATATGAAAAAGAGGTATGAAAGTTCTTAGAATTTGTGAAGCAATTGCACCTAGACATCCCTCTTCTTGATACCATCAAAGAGATATCGACTTATGTGAAGTTCTTCATTGATCTGATTTCAAAGAGAAGGCATGGAGATGAAGTTAAAACTATCAGGCTAGAAAAGATGTCTAATACCTTTGTACAAGCAACAATGCCAACTAATTAGAGGGATCCTAGAGCCTTCACTATCCCATTAAATGTGGGAGGCAATGAGGTAAGACAAGGGTTAGCTGATTTTGGAGTAAGCATCAATCATATGCCACTCACATTAGCTTAGAGACTAGGTTTAACTGATATGGTGAAAAATGGAATGTGAATTCAACTAGAAAATCATTCCTTCACAAAGCCCATTGGGATAGTAGAGGATGTTGGGATTTGTGTTGGATAATTCTATATACCCTATGATATAGTAGTTGTAGATATTGTGCAAGATCTGACATGCCCCATGATTTTTTGGTGACTGCTCCTTTCTACCAAAAGAGCTTTAATTGATGTAGAAGTAGGAGTTATCATGATAAGAATAGCAAAGGATCATATCAATTTCCATGTATAGGACTCTATGAGGGGACCTTACTTTTCAAATAGATATACTTTATGGACAATTATAACTAGTTATGTGAGTCAGTTTAGGAACAAATATATATGGTTGACCCTATAATGATAGCTTTAAGTAGCCCTAGTCCCGATGAAGAAGACCCAAAGGTCATTGAAATACTTATCTAAACAACTAGAAGGTGATCAATTACTATACAATTTTAGAAACTATGAAATATGCTTCACTAGAACAAATTCCTGAATAAAAAGAAGAATGGAAGCCTAAACCATAACTAAAGAAACTTCCAGAAGGCATGAAATACATTTCTTGGAAATGAGGAGAGAAACTAAGTCATCATAAACTCTACTCTGATGGAAAACCAACAGGAGAAACTTGTAACTAAAATTAAGTTGAGAGGAAAGCCAATTGCCTATGTTGTGGATATATAGGAGGATTGAGTCATATTGATCGCATGCACATGATCCACCAAGAAGTAGGTGCAAGGACTCTTTCCCAACCTCAAAGGTAACTCGATTCGAAATTGAGAGAAGTTGTTAAAAAGGAAGTCATAGAACTCTAGGATGTTGGAATAATATATCCCATCAGCAACAATAATTAAGTAAGTCTCATTCATGTAGTACCCAAGAAAGAGGGAATGATAGTAATTAAAGGAGAAAATGGTGATGAGATAGAAACTAGAACAATCACAGGATGGAGATTGGGCATCCGCTATAGAAAATTAAACTATACAACAAAGAAGGATTATTTTTCATTGACCTTATTGACTAGGTTCTACAATTACTACCCCATCATTTGTACTTCTTCTTTCTTGATGGATATTGAGGATTCTATCGGGTTTCCATACACCTAGATGACCAAGAAAACACCACATTCACCTATATCATGGAACTTATGCCTTTAGGAGGATGCCATTTGGACTCTACAATGCATCCGGAATGTTCCCAAGGTGCATGATATCCATGCTAGTAGATTTCTCAGAGGTTATCATTGAGGTGTTTATGGATGAATTATTTGTACAATGATCCAACTTTGACATTCACATAATAAATTCATCTCATGTTTTAAATGATGTGAGGAAAAATAACTTGTATTGAACTGGAAAAAGTGTCACTTCATGGTACAAGATGGAATTATGCTAGGTCACAAGATCTCTGAAAGAGGAACTAATGTGGACTTTTTTAGTATGTATGCCTAGAGATCTAGTCATATGATGATTGTAATGGGGCATTAGATACCTAATTTGATAATTATAAAGGTAATTCCATCTATTATGTTTGTCTCAATGATTATATGATGATACATACATAGTATATGTCTAAATAATTATGTTACTAGATGACATATGACTTTAGGTTGAGGAGATGAACAATGAGATCATATGTATGATAAGAGTACATGCATTCATGTTATGTCGGTAGTCAGATATTATCATGGAAGAAAAATAGACAACATTAATACATAAGACTAGAGTGTGTGTTGACTGATGATAGAATCTTTGTAGTCATTATATGTGATATCAAGTCAAGCACAAAAGTACATGTTAGGGAATAATGTATCTGACAAACCCACCTTGAGAGTGATACATGGATACCATGGAATTGTAGTCAGACTCAATTCTCATAGTGATAGTGGTGATTCTGGTTCTTAGACTTAAAGTCACTAAACTCATCACATGTCGCTCATTGTAGTTTGACGTCATCCACATGACCTTGAATAAGGGTTTCCATAAAGGTGATGGTTAGGTACTCTATCACACATGGGGATTGAGTGTGAGTGATGTAGATGGGATTTGTCCCTTCTATAAGAGATTGATATCCAAGTCACTTGATAAGATAGATTGAGAAATGTATGTGCATACTCATGTGACTCAATATAAGATATGTAAACTCACATGCATCTCAGACAGTTTTCTCTAGTTCAAGAAACATGGATTGAACATTGAGAGTATGATAATTCAATGCCTCGAGTTCAATCTGGATATCAAATAAAAAGGAATTATATGATCACGATAACATTGATCACGAATTGTAGGTTGAAGTTATTCTCCATCATTACAAATTAGTTTCATAGCTATGATGTGTTGCTAGATACTTCGCATTGCTTATGATGTCATAAATTGGTTATGGACATTCACTGTCAGCGTAACTTGGGACCTATAGGGTCACACACATAGGATGCACTAGGAATAGGATTTTACTCATGAATGATGTTTAACTTGATTATAAAAGTGTTTAGGTATTCAATTTAAACATTTAAGGTTGCAAATTGACTGACAAAATTGTGAATCAATCTGTTCATGTGTTGAACCGATCGATTCAAGTGTCAGTTCAGTACAAACAACAATTGGCTGAATATTTGCCTGAGATGGACATATGAAACGACCATTTCAAAATGAAATGACTGTTTCATGATATGAAATGATCATTTCATGAAGTAAAACAACTGGTTCATCATCTAGATCATCTGTTTCAGGGATAAATTTGATTGGATCAAGGATTGATGTTGATGTCATGATTGTCCATTAATCAAATATTAAAAGCCAATATGTTTGCATATAGGAATTGATCAGTTGGATAGTGAACTGACTGATTCATCGTTCACAGGTTCCAAAAAATTCATGAAATTTTGTCTCTTTGACTCCCATATGGACTGGAAACCCTGACCCCAACCCTCTTATAAATAGTGGGATATTGAGGGCTTCCAGACACAACAATATGATCTGACCATTATTGTTGTTACAACCTCAATTTTGGATATGTTTTCATAAGTGAAATGTAATGATTTTATGAATATGGACTTAATTGAAAAGGTTATATGCTTTGCTTCAAAGGATGGATTTCTTTGCAAATATCCCTTTTGAGAGGAATTTTGTGGTTCCTATTATTAGATTAATCCAATCATGAATATAAAAGAGAAGAACAGAAGAAAAGTCCAAATAATGGAGAAAGATGCAAGATAATAGATATTAAGCAAAACATTTATGAAAATATTTGGAAATATCTAGAAAGTGGCATTAATGGCCACAATTGAATAACTTTCGTTTATATGTGAGTTCTAATGGAAGAAATAGAAAAAGAGGATAAAGGAAATAAAAGATAAACATAAATCCTTCAAAGAAATCTTTTAATAAAGAAATAAGTAAGATAATGAGAAACAATGGATGTAGATGCATCTAAAAGGATAATAAGCATCACATATTCTTTTCTCTGAGTTCTTTCACTCTGGCATCTATAAACTGCATAGGTGACTCAGGTCATTTCAGCCTCCCTTGGGCTCACTAGGTTCATTTCACAGCACTTGGTCTGGGTACCTCACATAGTGCTCTAAATTGGACACCTGAAACTTATCATGCATTATTTTATCCTGAGGGGTAAGATCAAACTTAGCCTTCTCCAACAATCCATCTCAAATGAACCCATGCATCGGGGACTTAGCTCTCTTAGTTGTAACTTAGAGGGGTCAGATTTTCATGTCACATATTCTCCCACAGTGAACTGCATGTCAGTCTACTTTGCATCCGCTCACGACTTCTGTCGTCTCTATGCTCCTTTCAGACATTGCATGATCAAAGCGACTTCATCTACACACACGGTGGTCCTTTTCTAACCATCACATGGTCCTTTCACCAACATCACCTTACTGAAGTGGTAACCGACACAACCTCCCTTACAGAGCTTCTTTCAATCCTGATACTGGCTATGGTGGTTATCATCACATCTTTCATAGGACAAGAACTGTCTCTAGATATCACCCTGAACGAGCACACATGCTCTCATCAAACCCCTTTAGTCTGGATCATACTATCCATTAGTTAGAGGTGATAAATGGTACTAATCACAAGTTCTTAATGTACCTACTTTCACCTTTTGGAAGGGAACCTTTAGGTCAAACTTAAGAACCTTTGAAATCGCATCATGGTGTAGTTGAACCATCTCTCTCATATGTAGTTCAACCCAATCTGTCCCTTGATAGTACTCTTTCTTTCTCATGTCATCTAGGTAAGGTGATCTACCATAACCCATATTGCATCTTGACCTTCCCTAGTCTAGGGGAGACTTACAACATCCATAGCGATGAACTCTCTTTCTCTTTTGGGAACTCTTTATCCTTTATATCAATGCACTGGGTTACTGGTGTTCGTCCTTTGCCCTCAGCTTGCATGGCCATATACCACATGCAACTTTATCTTAGGTATCTAAAGTACCACTGTCACTTATTATCTTCGTAGTACGATGTATGGTGATCTTAAAATCATGATCTCCTATATGTCATTATTCTACAAGATTAATACCTCAAAAACCCTAAACCATTCTATCGGGGTTTCATCACCTTCTTTTCCAATGAAGTGCATCAGAGGTCCTACCACCATCCTTTCATTGCATCAAGGACTAGAATGGCTAACCAAACAACCATTAACTGGTCTCGTTACATTAGTGTTAGCTAAACATATCTTCTTTTCCAAACTTAGGGTTAGTCTAACAACTTCTTCTAGCCAAACTAGGCAGATATATCTTCAACCAGAGCATCCATTACCACTTCTTATGTATTAGGTAATGTTGATGACATACACCTTCATGCATTTCACTTATCATCTCAAACTCGAACTCTAAGTCTATCTTCATTAAGAACCCTCTCTGATTTCATCATCATGGTGATCAAACTCAACCTGGTATAACTTGTAAGTTCCACATTGCTCATGATAAAATATTCTTCAAAAGATGACTACTTCATTTCTCTTAGTGTTGGTAAACCGTCCATGTATCATTCACTACACCAGGGTATGTTATCTTCTTTGTCCCCATATCTCATGGCAACGTTCCACCCACATCATCTCTATCCTAGGTGTATGGCATGCGTATTGTCCTATCTCTCTCTCCCATAATAAGAGGAAATAAGCATTTGGCTGTAGTCCAAATACAAAGTTCTTCCTGTTCCAAGAGTAGAGATGGTTCATCCCACCTCTCCAGTACACCTTTAAATCTAAGCTGAAACGTGCCTCATATGTCACTTCATCACAATCATCTCGATATCAAAGTTACTTCCATGGAAAACTGGTCTTGAACCTACTTGGGTCACCACACAATCGTTAGTCATCTCCTCTAGGTCTATAGGGTGCCTGCACTTTTGGGGGTCATCCCTCTTCCCTTATGCATCCAGAGAGTGCCCTACTCATCTGCCCTTTGGGTCTCATGAGTTCATGAAGGTGATGAATCTCCTAACCCATGGCCCTCGGACAATGCTAGTTGTTACCTCCCGACCCTATGGTCATGTGCAACTAGGGAATTAGGAAACTCCTACTTTCATCAGTCTTATACCCACCTGACCCTAGAATAGACTTAGGATTCTCTTATAGTATATGTTCAACTTAGAACCTTGACACAATTTTACCATGTGTATAACGCAAGTGCACGCGTCAATGTAGTACAGGCCCTTGTGAGGCCCAAGTCGAACTCAGGGACACTGAATTATCGGTAGACTACTACTAACTACTCGCAATCAGCTAGACCAATAAAAAGGTTATGAGAGGTGTTGTGAAATAAAAGAAAATAAAATAAAACAAGGCAATCGATTAAGTGTTTAGTTTAATCAATTCAAATGAAGATCTTTAGGATTTCAGTTTCACCGCGGGTTTTCATTGTATGAATTTCCATTTAGTTACTCAGGTTCATCTCTCGATCCGGGTAGTGGCCTGTAGTCAGAATTGTCTACTGTCGTGGTACAATTCACTACCTAAGTCTAGGTCGGTTCCACCATCATACTAACCTATACCCTAAACTAGGTGCATTAGAATCGACCTCTGGGTTTCCACCATTAACCTTACATCACCTTGTTCAAGGGATTTGTTAATTAATGTGAATTCCGTCTCTTTTCAGCCGTTAATTCTTCTTTTAAAGTAATTAAAGGCATTAGATTATCATTATGGTGATCAAGCATAACAATATAATTGAGAAAACAAAATCATACCACAGATTTAAGAGACAAAATATGAATTACTATGATAAAAATGTCATATAATACTTCCCCGGGCTACTCCCAGTCCTAAAGATAAAGGGGATTAGCCCTGCATGTTCATCTCAGAGCAAGACATGGTTGAAGAAAGGGGAAACATGGAGAAAAACGTGAATAAGTAATGAAACCCCTGAACGGAGAAGATCTGATCGTTCCTCAGCGTAGAGTGCGCGATCTACAGCCTTGCGGTGGTGGAAAATGTCTTCTTCAGCTTCCGGATCGGTCGGGGCATGCTTCTGGGCTCCGTTCTTCTCTCCACACCTTCTCGAGATGTGTGTAGCGGCTAATGACGTGATACCCTACTCTTGGCCGCCATCATTAGGTTTAATCATCGATTTAGGTTGCAAAATTATCACAACCATTGGATTAGAGCCGATCTGAAACAAACTTTAATCTAACAGTGTCGATACTGTCGACGCGAGTCGATGGTATCGACCCCTCACGATATCGGCAAGACTTCTTTCTTTTCTTTCATTGCGCCTACTGCTGGCTCGATACCATCGACGCGGGTCGATGGTATCGACACCCTTAGGCGTCAGTTTTATCCCTTTTCCGTCATTGAAGCTACACGTGTCGATAGTATCGACTTTGGGGTCGATAGTATCGATTGGATGGTCACCAGCAACCTGATGGTATGTTGCTACCATCGACTTCCCAGTCGATGGTATCGACTCTGCGCTGCTCCTTGCGGCTGCCCGCCTGTGGTTGTGTCAATAGTATCGACCGCTGTCGATGGTATCGATAGCTGTAGATATGTCTTTTTCCTAAAATTGCAAAACAAAACCACATCAGCCGAGATAAAACCTATTATTGTAATTATTTATGCTCAAAACAATAAAATAAGAGAGATTTGACACTGAGAAGGATCATAGACAAAAGTAAGTGAATTATGCAATATTAACCACCAAAGTGACCAATAAACGCATAAAACGTAAGTAAAACAAGTCTATAAATGTGACTCAAAATCATTGCATCAAACTCCCCTAAGCTTGAGCATTGCTCGTCCTTGAGCAACAAAACTCTAGAATAGAATTGCGAGGATCAACGAAAGAACATATTATCACAACAGACTGCGCCATATGATCCCCGCCAGACATTCACATTTCGGCCCTTACTAACCACGAAATGATAATTACCCTAAAGGCGACAATAATCATCCATAAAAGATATCTACCTCAAAATTGATGAACACTATCACATAAGGCAGTTAACATAATAAAATTCTCCAGTCCAGACTCGGTGCATCTTGTGATCTCCTATCTACGTTGCTCTCCCTAACTACCATCTACATGGAAGCAGCTCTCCTGGTATTAACGAGTGAGGAGAAAATCACGGTGGCCTACCAATTCGAGCAACGGGTGGATGGAATGGATGGCTTGTGGAAGAAATGGAAGCATTATACGGTTTTAACATGCACCCAAAAAAAACAATAATGACCTAGATGATGCATATGCAAATGAAAATGCCCTAATGCCTACATTTGGGTGGAATGATGCATGCACTATCATTTCGTCTCAAGGTGAGATGGAATATAAAAAAAAAACTACACCATGTGCTTATTATTCTTAGTATGCAAGTGAGAACATGTTCCTTTCTCCCTCTTATTCCTACTTACTTCTCAATTCTCTTTTTTTTCTTCTCTTTTTTTTCACAACTTTTTTTTGAAACCCTTATTTTCATAGCTGACAATGAATTATTTGTCGTGCTCACTTATTGCTGCATAACTTATACATTTGAAGCATTCAGAAGGTATGGAACAAGTTCATCACCTTTTATGTTTAGAAGACATAAGATGCATGATGTACTATATGCACACAAATGTGAATGCAGCTACAAAATGATAGGTATGCAACTAAATGACACGCACCTGAGGATAATGTGCATGTATAGCTATTCTATTTATTTTTTTCATTTTCATGCATAAATATGTGAAAACATTAGTTGCAATGCAAGACCTATCTACATGTGATGCAATCAAAGAGATGAAAACTGTAATGTACTTCCAGTTCTTATGGTGGGGTATGAAAACAATGGAGTGGATAGATCACAAGATTAATTGACTGAACCTTTGGAAATCATTATGTGTCCCTCCTTACTGACCTGTGTAGTAATTAAGAGGTTTCTCTCTCTTATTTCAAATTAAGGTCTCATTATCATTTGGTCAGTTCAGGCTCAAACAACCAATTCCGTCCACTTTTCATTAATCATAGGAACGTACAGTTGTGATTTCCTATTTTAGAGTTGACAAACCCAATTATTTCCTTAAGTTATGTGCTCAAAGTTAAACAACCCAAGCTTGCAAAAGCACTAAAAATTTTCAAAATTTTTCCCGGGATTCCCATGTACAAGAAACGAGATGACATATGACATTAGACATCCACAATTACACTAGATAGAGTGTGGATCCTATAAACAAACTAATAACTAAGAAAAATAAATGACAAAACACAAAGCAATAAAAACTAAAAACTAAGAACTAAAGGATAGAAACTGTTCCAACTCCCCCCAAGCTTGAATTCGACTATGGCCTCATAGTCAAAAACAACCTTAAAAGGTGGAATAGTGATATCGATCATTCTTCAAGCGGAGGCGGGTACTGCGGGGCTGTGGGGTCCCATGATGGGTACTGCCCCTGGAAGCTCGGATGATACTGGGGCATTGGTGGAGGTTGTGGATACCCCCCAAAATAATTTTGGCTCCAGTAATTGTCGTAGAAGGGTTGTTGTTGCATCTCCATCCTGTGCAACCTATTGTGGATGTTGTGTTGGTTGTCTAGGAGGAGGCACTCATTCTCGAAAATAGCCCTTTGGTTATCTAACAGTCGGTTTGTTGTATCCTGAATACCGGCGTATGAAGATGTATGATGCTGCATCTGATGAATTTCTTGCAGCATCGAGTACATCCCTTGCATGGAGTAGGCATCCTCTCCTTGATAAGAGGGCTGAGGCGGTGGAGGCTGTGAACATGAAGATGCACCTGGATGCATGCGGGGGCGCTTTTGAGGTGCTACTCGTGCCCGAAGAGGAGTAAAGGCCTCCTCTTCCTCTTCATGCTCGTCGTCATCATTATCATTGTCGTCATTTCCACCGTCTTCATCCGAGTCATCAATGGCTATGATGGGCCACCTGAAATGTTGAGTGCCCTCGATGTTGAAGATGGGGTCTGGAAGTGCACATTCTTAATATGCATGATTGATGTGGCAATGTGCATAAGCCAAGCCATCACGAAGTAGGAGGAGGTTGGAGCGGTGCAGATGCTACAGGTTGACCTTGCTCCTGCTGGAAAGAGGAGTAAATTGCGAGATATCCAACCCAAGATAGATGGCCAATGGTGTGATTAGCCCTCCAAAATGGATAGGAGCTTTCCTCATACTCCTTTTCACGGCCACCACATGCGTCAAGAAGAACGCACCCCAATTGCACTCCTCACGCTTCAGCAGTTTATGCACGAAGAACAAATCTGTCTCTTAGAATTTGCTAAGAGACAAGTCGCCATGAGCAAACAGTGTGGTGCAGAGCATGCGGTGCAGAATCCGCACAAACAGATGCTCGAAGTCAGCAACTGCAGCGTTGTGGTAGCTGATGGATTTACCCAGAGCCACAGTGACGAGTTGGGTGAAGATGGCACCATAGTCTGTCGTATTGTTGGGCCTCCGGTGCTGGTAAGCGTCATGATACCAGTTGTACACCGAATTGAACTGGGCAAGGGTAATGATGTAGTTGTTGTTGAAGAGTCTGAACGACACCCACCCTTTCTTCCACTCTCTGTCGGTGGCGATCAAGTCATTGGGCGGCACATTGATGTCCAATGATGCCATGAACTCTGCCACAAGTTCCTTGTAAGTCAGCCACTCACCGAAGAATGGTTGGCCGTCGGCGTCGAACTCCAGCTTGTCGTGCCTCCTGGTTGTATGTCTCGCCTGCCCCTTCAAGACGTAGGTGAGATTGTCATTAAACCCCAGGTCGCGGACCATCGTTCGATCGACGTAGCGTGTGGGCTCAATCTTTCTCTTCAAAAGCTCCTTGTAGACCTTCCGGATCTCCACGGAAGGGTGGACTATCCTCGGACAAGGAATCGATGCGGGTCATGGAGGAATGAACTCAGGAATCTCATTGGGTACCGCCCGTGAGGAAGATGCTCCTGCGGTATGCACCATTGTCGACGAGAAAGAAGGAATAGCAGACGGAGCTCAGTGAAGACGATCTCGGAGAAGACAATCTCTGCTCGGTGAAGACTCGGTGAAGATCGCGCTCCTTGGATTCTCATGAAAGGCCTTTGGTCGCACAGCACAGCGCAAAGCACAAGTAGGGGGCAAAGACTCTGAAGGTGTGATGTCATATGACAACCATCCCTCCCTTTTATAACTGTGGCTGTCGCTGATGTGCACCCATCGATACCATCGACGTGGGTCGATGGTATCGACACCAGTAGCACAATCTGATCTTCCTCTAGTATCGACGGTTGTCGATAGCCTGATGTGGGGGCCCAGATCGATGATGCATCGATACCATCGATGGGTTTCGATGGTATCGATCCATCCCACAGATCGACTCTCTTGACGTAGCGATCACCACTGATTTTTTCTCATGGATCGGTGACGTGTCACGTCGATACCATCGATGCAATTCGATAGTATTGACTCTTCTTAGGGCAAACACCCTTACAAGGCCCGGCCGCCGCTTTCTGCCTATAACCGGGTCGATACCATCGACTGACCCGTCGATGGTATCGACTTCACTGAGACAAATTTCGTCTAAATATCTTCAGGGATCTCATGAGTATCAACAGCAATGTTGATACTATCGACCCCATTCTGGTGATTTCTTCGGCATTACTGATGGTAGGTCGATACCATCGACGAGGCCGTCGATAGTATCGACACAGAGAATTTTTTTTCAGCCGCCTAACTGTACCCATGTCGATACCATCGACAGCAGGGTCGATGGTATCGACCCTTCCTCAGGCCTGCACACTGAACAAATGATCATGGTATCATTTTTACACCAAAAAAAATCGAATGAAACTAACTTACAAATGTGAAAGAAACTAAACAAAACTACCAATGGTTGGGTTGCCTCCCAACAAGCGCCCTTATTTAACATCTTAGACTAGACGAAATTAAGCTCATCATCTTGAAGCTTTGGAGAGTGTTCCTAGGGGATCACTCGGCAGTTTGAACTCAACTCGATCCTGACCAATCCCTAATGTCAATGTACCTCTCCCGATAGCTGTGATAACATCAGCCATCACTTGAAACGACCTACCCAATAGCATCTCACATCCTTTTAGTTGTGGCATGTCCATGACAATGAAATCCACCGGAAAGATAAACCTATCGACTTTGACAAGTACATCTTCACACACACCGTGTGGCTTCATGACAGACCCATCTGCCAACTCAATAGTCATAGCAGATTTCTTTAGTTTCGTCAACCCAAGCTTTTGAAATGTGAACAGTGACATAAGATTTATTCTAGTGCTTGAATCACACTGTGCGTGTGGAAAATGTTGGCCGCCTATGGAACAATGAATATAGAGGCCTCCTGGATCTTTCCTCTTTCTTGGTAAACTCCCATGGATAATTGAGCTCACCATCTCATTCACCTGACAAACATATGTGTCTTTTATCCGCCTTTTCTTAGTGATGATATCCTTGATGAACCTCCCGTATGAGGGAATCTGTTCTATCATTTCCACTAACGGGATATTAATATGGAGCTTCCTGAACATCTCCAAGAATTTCCTGTAATGTCTATGCTCTTTCTTCGGCCTCGAACAATCCGGAAAAGACACAACTGCCTCCTTTAGACGCTTATGAGGTGGTGCATATGGGCTTGTCGGGGTCTCCTCCCCTAAGCTTGCTTCATTGTCACTCTCTGGCGTAGGCTTTGATATATTTTTTACCACTGCTGTAACTTGTGGCTGATCGTCTTCCTCAGTGGTTGTAGCTTTACCGTGAAGTATGGCCTTCACCTGCTCTTCTTTCCTAGGTGTGGGTGCGGCCGTGATGTTCTCTTGGTGGATTTTTCTGAATGGGAAATATCCGCCAGGTAGTCCATAAAAACTACGAGGATACAGTATTCTCGGTGCAGCCTCCGTATCAAACATCATTTTGCCTTTTTCCTGGACCTCCACCACCGGAGATCTGCCTCCTTAATCACAAATATGTACTTCACTTGATGATGGGCTTGAGCAACTTCTGCATTTCCAGCCTATCTTTGTTGATTTGTATGCTTCATGGCCGCCACTTCATTGGCGATTTGAGTCATCGTCGCCTCTAGTGTCCTCATCTGGGCTCCATGACTTTGTAATGTCTGCCCAAATTTAGTCAAAATCTCACCTTGGGACTGCAACTGCTTACTAAACATGCTCATCATCTCTTGATTTTGTTGCACCACTTGACTAAGCAATGTGGTTCTTTTATCCTCTGCCGTTGATTGTGGCTTTGCATCTGGATCTTGTAAGAAGTTGTTTGGATCTTTCCATGAGAATTTCCTATCCTTCCTCCAAGCATAATCATTGTTTCTATAGCCCTATTGTTGCATAAATTTGACTTGGGCTTCCTCCTCGGATTCTGCATCTTCTTTGGCAAGCAATTTCTTAGCTAGAAGGTCCATCTTCTCATTTATCTCTTTGATGGCCTTTGACTCTCCTGCAGCCCGAACATGTTCTACTGCATCTCTGTCACCCCAAGATTGCTTCTTAGCCATGTTCTTCAGAATTTCCCAACACCTTGTGCATGTGTTCTTTAAGAAGAAACCTGAACCTGCGGAATCTAAGTTACTTCTATCATGCTCGGAAAGAGCAAAATAGAAGATTTTAACTTGTTTCTCCTTATCAAGCCCATGATGCAGGCACCTCCTTAACATGATCTGAAAACCCTCCCAAGTCTCAGAGTAAGTCTCACCCGCTTTCTGACTGAAATTATGAATTTTTCTAATCAGATCATTCGTCTTCTCGAGCGGAAAGAATCTTTCAAAGAACACTTCTACCATGTGGTTCCATGATTCCACATACTCATCATCAAGATTATGTAGCCATTCTCATGCATTTCCCGCCAGAGAACTCGGGAACAGCTTCAGGTAAAGCATCTCTTGTGGAAACCTGTCTATCTTGATCATATCACAGTTCTCCATGAACTGTCTTATATGAGTCACTGGATCTTCATTTTTAAGCTTGTGAAATGCATTTTATTTGACCAATATTATTAATGCAAGATCAATCTTATAAGTCGGAATGTTGACTGCCTACTTTTTGATTGGCCCCTTAGAAGCGGATGAGGAAGAAGCCTTTATCTTCTCCCATATTGTCTGTTCTTCTGCCATCGCTTCTGGTTCAGGATCCAAATCTATTTCATCTGGTTGGTCTTGAATAAAGTTCTCCTCGTCGTCTGGTCCCGACAGTGGAACCTCTGGTGATTGTTGCATGTAGTCAGTGCTACGCGTCCTCACCATGCACCAGTACCTGCAAAATAATAATTTAGGTTCATTACCGTGTTAGACAATTTCTAATTATGAAAAATAAACTATGAATTTCAAAAATGATAATAAAATAATAAGAAAAATGTGGCCTAGAGTGGCCTCTTGCAGCACTCGTGGTGCCGACAATTGCCGTGTCTCTGGCAACGGCGCCAAAAACTTGACACAATTTTACCGTGCGTATAATGCAAGTGCACGCGTCAATGTAGTACAGGCCCTTGTGAGGCCCGAGTCGAACTCAGGGACACTGAATTATCGGTAGACTACTACTAACTACTCGCAATCAGCTAGACCAATAAAAAGGTTATGAGAGTTGTTGTGAAATAAAAGAAAATAAAATAAAACAAGGCAATCGATTAAGTGTTTAGTTTAATCAATTCAAATGAAGATCTTTAGGATTTCATTTTCACCGCGGGTTTTCATTGTATGAATTTCCATTTAGTTACTCAGGTTCATCTCTCAATCCGGGAAGTGGCATGTAGTCAGAATTGTCCACTGTCGTGGTACAATTCACAACCTAAGCCTAGGTCAGTTCCACCTTCGTAGTAACCTATACCCTAAACTAGGTGCATTAGAATCGACCTCTGGGTTTCCACCATTAACCCTACATCACCTTGTTTAAGGGATTTGTTAATTAATGTGAATTTCATCTCTTTTCAGCCATTAATTCTTCTTTCAAAGTAATTAAAGCCATTAGATTATCATTATGGTGATCAAGCATAACAATATAATTGAGAAAATGAAATCATAACACGGATTTAAGAGACAAAATATGAATTACTATGATAAAATTGTCATACAATACTTCCCCGGGCTACTCCCGGTCCTAAAGATAAAGGGGATTAGCCCTGCATGTTCATCTCAGAGAAAGACATGGTTGAAGAAAGGGGAAACATGGAGAAAAACGTGAATAAGTAATGAAACCCCTGAACAGAGAAGATCTGATTGTTCCTCGGTGTAGAGTGTGCGATATACAGCCTTATGGCGGTGGAAAATGTCTTCTTCGGCTTCCGGATCGGTCGGGCGTGCTTTTGGGCTCCGTTCTTCTCTCCACACCTTCTCGGGACGTGTGTAGTGGCTAATGACATGATACCCTACTCTTGACCGCCGTCATTAGGTATAATCACTGAGTTAGGTTGCAAAAATATCACAACTGTTGGATTAGAGCCAATCTGAAACAAACTTTAATCTGACGGCGTCGATACCATCGACGCGGGTCGATGGTATCGACACCCTTAGGCGTCGGTTTTATCCCTTTTCTGTCGTTGAAGCTACACGTATCGATAGTATCGACTTTGGGGTCGATAGTATCGACTGGCTGGTCGCCAGCAACCTGATGGTACGTCGCTACCATCGACTTCCTAGTCGAAGGTATCGACTCTGCGCTGCTCCTTGAGGTTTCCCGCCTGTGGTCGTGTCGATAGTACCGACCGCTGTCAATGGTATCGATAGCTGCAGATATGTGTTTTTCCTAAAATTGCAAAACAAAACCACATCAACCGAGATAAAACCTATTATTGTAATTATTTATGTTCAAAACAATAAAATAAGAGAGATTTGACACTGAGAAGGATCATAGACTAAAGTAAGTGAATTATGCAAAATTAACCACCAAAGTGACCAATAAACGCATAAAACGCAAGTAAAACAAGTCTATAAATGTGACTCAAAATCATCGCATCAAACCTTACCCAAGCCTTCATCATCTCTCTCTCTCTGCATTCATGGGATGACTTTCATCCTTTCATAGGGATTATGGCAACCTGCCTACCTTGGTCAAGCCCCATACTGGTTACCTCCATGGTAACACATCCATATGCACATAGAGATGGCTATCTATGCGTCTAGAGGTTCATCTTCATGCCATGTACTTTTCACTTAGCTTCTCAAGATCCTATGAGACCTCTTTAGGTTACCTTAAACCAACAAAACTGGTATACACCCTACAAAAGGGTCCCTCTCCCAGGATGGGAGGAAACTACAACTCTTGACAACAAGGTCACAAACATCCTTAGGGTTTACATCCATATGAGCATGCTTGACCCTAGCAAGCCATTAAGGCACAAGATAACCACCTGCTAAACCATGCTAGGTCACACTTATTCTCATCCTCAACATTGGGTCAAGATTATACCTTCCCATGTCATCAACTTAGTTGTAAGGGGTTCATCAAACATACCTTTAACTTAAGGAGTTTCTTTTTCCTCTACACATGAGGAGTATTATGCACGAAACTATAGAGACTCAAATCGCATCATGAGCATCGGGTACAACACTTCCCCTCTTAGGCCTAAGAATCCCAGGTTCACTTTTAGGTGTCCAACTACATGCTCAATCTCTTAACCATGAATCAAGCATGTCCAAGGTATGTCATTGTAACGACCGGGCCCACTGCCCTAGGCTCTAGTAGAGTTTTAGGAATGACGACTGGCCCCACAGACCACCACTAGCCTTAACTGCGCACTTATCCACACTCATGCGCAATACGGGGTCAACTTCCCGACTGGTCACCCATCCAAGTACTACTCCAAGCTGAGCACGCTTAACTATGGAGTTCTTTAGAGATGGGCTCCCTGAAAAGGAGGTGCACCTTGGTGATATGGGTAGTCCAATAATTCCTTTTAAGATCACCTTATCCGAGGCCTCAAATCCTGGGATGTTACAATCTCCCCCACTTAGACTCTTGACCTCCTTGTCAAGTCTCAACTATATGGCCTCATAATCTGACCCCATTTCAGTGCAGACCCACAATGACCCATGGACACCCAGCTCCCATCCACGGCTACCAGCGTAAGGGCGGCTCCATCTCGTCTCTAAGGATAGCCCTTTCCAACTTGTCTGGACCGCACGGCTCAAGACTGGCATGCCACATGCCCATGTGGGCCCCACCTACTGGAGGGGTTATGGATCTGATACCATTTGTAACGACCGGGCCCACTGCCCTAGGCTCTAGTAGAGTTTCAGAAATGACGACTGGCCCCACAGACCACCACTAGCCTTAACTGCGCACTTTATCCACACTCATGCGCATGTCGGGGTCAACTTCCCGACTGGTCACCCATCCTAGTACTACTCCAAGCTGAGCATGCTTAACTATGGAGTTCTTTAGAGATGGGATCCCTGAAAAGGAGGTGCACCTTGGTGATATGGGTAGTCCAATCATTCCTTTTAAGATCACCTTATCCGAGGCCTCAAATCCTGGGATGTTACAGTCATGTACTCCTATGACCCTTTTATATGAGCCACACCCCAGAGTTGAGTCCTCCTCAAGGACAACCAACTAGGTACAAGGCCTCATAACCTGGTTACCTAAACCTCCTCAGGGTCTAAGGCACTCTTTGTCTCATCTCAGCAGGTAAACACTTATACCATAGGTACATAGGTACAAAAAGCATCATCCTCTCTCTAGGGTTTTAGTTCCTCTCATGGCAACCAAGACATTATCAACCTCTAGGGATCAAGCATGTGACGACCACTATCATCCACTTAGGTCGCATCATCCTCAACTCCCTACTTTTCCTCATATCTCGGGGTCTAGGATCCCAACCTTCTTGTTTGGTTTCCTGCTCTCTTTCTAGAGATAACCCTACAACCAACCTCACCATTAGAGGTCCTCTCTTCATGAAGGATCAACCTCAAAAGCATCCTCTACCTAGGTGAAGCCTATGTTCACGCTTATGTTTACTCACGGTTATCCATTATTCCTTATGCTTATCTCATCAGCTATCCAACATGCTCCCTTGGCCAGGGTTTCGACCTACTGCCTGTACTATATGATGTGCTCTGGGTGCATATTATGCCAAGCTCATGGGGTTTTCATAGGTTCTTCTCTAACCTCATCCATGAAGGAGATATCCTTCGCTCAAACATGCATGACCCTTCCCAGGGTTGGGTTGCCAAAGGTGTGAGGTCATCCCACATCTCATGGCTCGTATGGCAATCCAAAGGCATGTCCCCCCAAACACCCAATCTATCGTGATATCTATTCACCACTTCATATCTCTCTAACCAACACCTAGGGTTAGGGTTAACATCATCTTTAGGGGATGTGCCAAGTCTCCACTTATAATGGAGGTCTCTACCTCCAAGACTAACTCTCTTTACTTATCCTCCTGACAAGAAGGTCTAGCCTCAAGTATCTTCTGAGGACATGACAACTTATGTCATACGACCTAAGCATGTATCTATTCTTTAGTTTGCACTTAATCTATTAAGCTTATATCCATGACATCTTATTTACGTGATTTTCATTAATTTGGTAGAGGATTCCTTAAACCTTATCAACCTTACCCATACCTCAAGAGGGTGAGGAGAAGAGAGAAAACCCTGATCCTTAAGGTCCTTAATAGAATTTGTGATGAGAAGAAAGTCCTAAAGGTATCTTATTTCGATTCATACCCTAAGACTTTGGCCATGCAGTCACATAGATCAGGGAGTCCTCGTATTCTGACTAGCGGTGCGGAGGAAAATATTGCCAGCCCCCGGTCGTGATCTGTTTCTAGACACCTCCGTCTTTCAGATAATCCTCTAATAACTCCCTTGGGTTCTATGGAGTTCGTAAAATTTAATAATTATTAATGGTTAAGTGAGGAACCTACGCTCTGATACCAAATGTTACGATCCCACCTACCGGTAACCCCCAATTAAGGGAGACCGAGAGGTCGAAGCCGCACCCATAATTTCCAGATCAAAGGTTCGACAATTAACCAAGAACAATTATTAAATTTTAACAAACTAAACTGGAAAGTTGTAAGAAAAAACAATTATGCATACCTTTTGATTTCTAAACTTCTATCCATGTATGAATTCTTCTCTAACTAATCCTCCTTGTATTTTACTTCATGTATTTCACAATATGACGATTTATTGTTTGTCCTTTTGGCTTGAACCTAAAACACCAACAAACAAAATGTCGCTCAGCCGCAGCTGGTATGTGGGGGAACAAAAATCATGCAACTATGATAACAATGTATTGCAACCAATTACCATTTAACAAATAATTTTACATTATAAACATAACTGCGCGATCCATGCATTCCTTATCCTCTGCGTTCTCCCTACAAACCTGGATGCTACTTTCCTTATAGTAGATCCACATTAAACCCCTCAATGTCCCACCTATAGGTGAACCAGTTTCTAGAGTTGAGTCACATGGCACTACCCGTAAGTAGCCCACTCCTTAACTCATGGCATGCTAAAGGGTCTCATGGCACTACACTTGGTAGCCCAGTTTCTAACCCACGATAACCTAGACCTTACTCTAGGTTACCCCTTTTTAGCCTTTACAAGCCACAGAGGTGGATTCGGATCTGAGCCAGTTATATATATATTCATAGTGATAATCATAGTCACTTTATAGTTGCATGAAATAAAAGGCATCCAACAGTTAATTTCAAGCAACTGATAAAACATTCGGAAATTGCCGTAAAACTAAAGCGATTATTCATAAGCGTAACCACATACTTGTTCAGGAGATATCTCGAGCTAATATCAATTCAACCAAGAAAGCCATCCAAGCAAGTAGTTCAACCACACAATCAAGAATCCTAAAAAATGCATGTACTCTATTTACTACACACTTTATCAAGATTCTTTCTATTCAACTTGAAATTGCTTCCTAAGGTTTCCGTATCCATTTTAGGGTTTCTTTTTGCAATTAGGGTTTCCCTTCATCTTTTAGCATATGAAACCCTAATTTTATGCCATTACTCATAAACCCTAATTATCTCATCTATTCTTAAATATTAAGGTTATCTTAACAACATATAACCCTATTTTCAACTAAAAGGTGCCATTAACCATCAACTAATTTCATTAAGCTTCTTTCACATTAAATCTACTATTGTTATCCTTTTAATCCATGACAAGATCATTATACACCTCTATCATTAATTCAAAGTTCATTAGGGTCTAATTAACATACGAACTAATTTTGCCATCAATTCCACCTTTTATTCATGAAGAGACCCTAATTATTACATTTAGGGTATTTATCCAGAATTAAGGTCTTTAATGCTCGAAATAGATTAGAACCATCATATAACAACATATTTTCACATTTTTCAAATTAAATATGATCTTATCCTCTTTGACCCTAAATTAGGGTTTCTGTAACATCCTAGGATTTGAGGCCTCGGATAAAAAGATCTTATAAGGAATGATTGGACTGCCCATATCACCAAGGTGCACCTCCTTTTCCGGGAGTCCATCTCTAAAGAACTCCATATTTAAGCATGCTCAACTTGGAGTAGTACTAGGATGGGTGACCAGTCAGGAAGTTGATCCTGGCTTGCACGTCAGTGCGGACAAAGTGCGCAGTTAAGGTTAGTGGTGGTTTGTGGGGCCAGTCGTCATTCCTAAAACTCTACTAGAGCCTTGGGAAGTGAGCCTAGGTGTTAAAAATGGTATCAGAGCCAATTCCCCTCCAGTAGGTGGGTCCCACATGGGCATGGCATGCCAGTCTTGAGCCACGCAGTCCAGGCATGTAGGAAAGGGTTGTCCATGGTTGACGTAGCCACCCTTGTGCTGGTGTTCCATGATCGGGAGCTGGGTGTCCATGGGTCATTGTGGGTATGCACTGAAATGGGGAAGAGATTATGAGGCCTTATAGTTGAGCCTTGACGAGGACGTCACGAGTCTAAGTGGGGGAGATTGTAACATCCCAGGATTTGAGACCTCAGATAAAAAGATCTTATAAGGAATGATTGGACTACCCATATCACCAAGGTGCACCTCCTTTTCCGGGACTCCATCTCTAAAGAACTCCATAGTTAAGCGTGCTCAGCTTGGAGTAGTACTAGGATGGGTGACCAGTCGGGAAAATGATCCTGGCTTGCGCGTATGTGTGGACAAAGTGCGCAGTTAAGGCTAGTGGTGGTCTATGGGGCCATTCGTCATTCTTGAAACTCTACTAGAGCCTTGGGCAGTGGGCCTAGGTGGTAAAGTTTCTAAATACTTAATCATTCTCATATGGGGTAAAAACCCTAAATTATGCAATTTTACATCTGCATCAAGTTTGAATCTAACATTATCATTCAACAGGTTATTAATACTTCAATTAACCCATTAAGCATACTAGATTTAACCTTTAATCACAAATAGAGTTTTTAACTTAACTTTAATGCACTTTTCATCAACTTATATTACTTTTGCAATTAGGAACGGAATCAATCTTTAATATCATTTTTATTGGATTCCTCTCATTCTCTTGATCAAAATACATATATAATTCATATTTATCAGAGCTACGATTTATTAGATATGAATTTCACAAAAATACTTACTTTGGGCCAATCCAGAAGTGCCATGTGGTCGTTTCCTTGCAACGTTACTCAGTGCTTTAGAAATTATTTCGAATTGTCCTTCTTGCCCTCGGTTAAGTCGTATATTCTACAGCCTACAGAGGGGCATATCTATCCAAACGACCCTCATGTCATCTTCTTCCTTGGGACGGCACTCCCTGCCACCCTAGACGCAACCTGCGCGGCTTCTGCTCTCCTCCTTGGATCCCATCGACCACCGGAGTTGGTGCCTCCACCTCTGACGCCCCTAGGTGCTCCCCCAGAAACCAAAATCTCATGACCAAAGCTGCTAGCTTGCACTGGCCAGGCCTACAACACTTAGCAGCCCTACAGCCTTGTCGTTGCTGCCACAGGTGATCCAGGGCACGAAAGTGCCGGCCATCCCTCCCCTGGTGTCGTGGGAGCATGCAACATCAACCCAGCTCGTCCACTGGCCCCTCGTTGCTCCATAGATGTGCTATATCACATGGTTAGGGTTTCAAACATCAAGAAGCAATGGGGAAGAGAGAGGGAGATGTAGGATATCTTTTGAACACGAACGGGGTTCTACCCTTTATATAGGGGTGAGTAAAGAAGCCCTAGGTCGGCTATTTGTGAATCTAAGAGTCTCTTTCCAAGTAGGGAGTCAATTCCTTCAAAGAGAAGTAATATTCTCTCTCTTCTTTATCCTTGGTTATTCTCTATTATATGGATATTAGGAATTCGAAATTCCTCTTTCATTTTCTTTGTACTTTCCCTTTTTAATTCATTGGCCACGGATTTCTATTTTCTTTTAATAGAAAATATTTCCTTTTTATCAATATCACGAAATTCATTAATAATGTATCACATTATCCTTTTATTTTGCAATTTTGGTATTTTCTCTTTCTTTCCTCTTTATTGGGACTCCTTGGATCCCAAGAAACTCTATTATTTTGAAATCCTTTTTATTGGATACTTATTATCCTTCTAGATGCATCTATATGCATTATTTCTCATTATCATGTTTATTTCTTATTAAAATAACTCTTTTTGAGGTTTTCTCTTTATTTCTCTTTTATTTTCCTAATTGGCAATCCTTTTAATATTATCAACCTCATGGATACAAAAATTCACCAAGAAATCTCATTTATGCCTCTTTCCACTCATTTTCCACATTTTATCATTATTTTCAATTTCTTTCTTAATTAAGAAATATTTAATTAATCATTTCTTTTCTTATTGCCTTTTCTTTGCAACTTTGGACTCCTTGGAACCCAAGGAACCCAAGAGGCATGAAATCCCTTTTTGGATTTGCCTTCTAGAGGTTTCCACATCATTCTTTTCTCAAAAACTCAATTATTCATTTACTAATTTAATAATTGAATTTCCTTTCTTTATTTCCTTGTTATTGGGCCCAATAGCCAATAAAGCCCACAACACAATCATCAAGGCTATTGTAAATGAAATCCATTTATTCAAAAAAAATTATATCATTATTTGTTCAATTATCTTTAATATGAGAAATTACATTTCTCACCAATTGAACCCAAAAATTGGGGTTGTAACAAAAAGGGACATTCTTGTTTGGCTACACCTCTAGCATGCGGAAACCGTTCTCGATTGCTATCAGCCAAGCATCTTCTTTGTCGACCACTTCAACCTTATCCTCTCCCCAGAATTTCTCAATGTTTAGCTTGACAAAGTCCAGGATGGTGACTCCAAGTCAGGAACAGACGGAAAATGATTCACCATTTTCATCTCTAGCTATATCCCTGAGGGCCATGGTACTAATGGCCTCAGTTGGCTTCTTCTGTTGTTCCATCCATAGGGCATCAGGGGTGTGAACTACCATTGCAGGTCCTGAACCACCAGCCAAGTTCTCTTCAAACTTGACCTCATCTTTAGACATGTGTTCCTCTTCATGGTCCATCTATGGGTTGTCGAAAGGAACTAGCTTAGGGTATGGTCCTTCTTTTGAGGCTCCCTCAGGTCTCTTTCTCTTCTTTGAGAACTCATCACCATGGTCCCTCTTCCTCTTCTCGGAAGATCCCTTCCACTTGTGGGGAGGCCAACCCCTAGCAGGGTTCTTGGTGGCCTTGGGGATAGCTACGGTCTTCACACGAGCCATGATGTTACACACAAGTTAAAAATCTTTTTAAATAGATATTTATAAATTGGAAGATATAAACTTTAACTTACGTCCATGTCCTCTTGTTTACATGCATGTTATTGTTTGATGGAGGATCCCTTAATCCTTAACTCTTTGTAATCCCAAACATAGGAGGTGGTGTAGAGAGAGAAAACCCTAAGCTCTTAATGTTTCTCCAAAGATAAGAGGTAAAGAAGGGATGAAGATAGATGGGAAAACCTAGAGGTATCTTATTTCGAGTCAATTCTTTGGATTTTGGCCAGACAGTCACACATAATCTGGGAGTCCTCATTGAATGACTAGTGAGGTGGAGTAAAATATTGCCAGCCCCCAGATCGTGATCCTTTTCTAGACACCTCCATCCTTTGAGGACTAAAATTTTTCTATTCATACCTTGCAAAATATAGGAAGTGGAAGTCTTTACCCAAGTAAGAACTTATCTAACTACAATCCTCCAATTCTTTATTAAGCTTTATTCCATTAATGTCACTTTAAAGGAATATCCATTTTCTTGATAACCTAAAACGTCGACAAACAAAACGGTGGTCAGTATAACGAATTATACTGGTATGTGGGGGAAACAATAATCTTGCATTTAATTGTAACAACATATTGCAAGCAAATATGATTTAACAAAACAAACTTTACGTTTTAAACATGACTACTCAATCCTTACATACCCTAGACTCTTTGTTGTCCCTACAGTGGACATGGATATTGTAACATCCCTGACCTGGGTTATGTTTTAACCCTAGGTGTTTTGATTAAGAAAGATTATTATATGCTTAAATCTTATCTTTTGAAAAGTGATTAGGTCTCAAGAGGAACCTATGTTTCAATTTTGGTCATGTTTGAACAATGTTGAAGCAATGTTTGCTTATTTTGGACTAAAGTGCAAATTACCCAAGTTGAGGGGTTAACTTGCAAATTGCACATGATAAGATGTTCCTCTGATGTTGTGACATCATAAGAATGAATATAATGTAGTGGTATGGTTTTCCCAAGCCTGGACACCAAGATAGAGCTTGTTGGACAATGTTGTGCATTAAAACCTAGTTTTGGAGTAAAGTGCAATTTACCCAAAATATAGGGTTCAATATGCAAATTACCACTTCAACAAGGTCCTTAATGTTTCTTAGCATCATTTAGAGCAAATAAAATGAGAGGGACTCCTCATTTGAATTAAGTTGTAGGAGAGAGAATCTTGACATTAAAATAATCAAGAATAATGCATAATTGAAACCCTAATTTGATTTAGGGCAAAAATGAATAAAAATAATTGAATGGATTTCAACCAAAATGTTTTGGGTTGATTTTGAATAAGGATGGACGTTCATTTAACAAGATAAGGAACGAAAATATCTTAAGTAGGTGAAATTCCACTCACCTTTTTATAAAGAAAAGTAATATCCACTCACATGTGGGATATTATATTATAAGCATTAAGGTGCTTAATTTGCTTTTCTTTAAATTAAGGATAATGAAGGAGAATTAAAGGCAACGAAGGTGCCTCGTACCCAAGGTAGTTTAGGGGGAAGAGGTGGCCACTTTATTGGGATTAATTGGATTTTTATAAGGCATGTTCTCTCTCATCAATTTACTTATAAAAGTGCCATTTCCAAGCCCAAACCATGGCCTTTTCGGATTTCTTTTTTCCCCTTGCTTCCAAAACCGACCAAGGAGCTAGGGAGGAGCAGGGAGCACGTCCCCAACCTGTGGGTAAGCCCTTGACCTTCGTTCTCCATGATTTCATGGTGGAAATCGAAAATAAATTATGGATTCCTTCTTATTTTGATCTCCTCTTCAACCCTAGCCAACTTTTACAATCAAAAGCTTGAGGACGAGCCTAGGGGGAGTTGCAAGAGCTTCATCCACCATTAATGGCGTGAGCTTGGAGCTTTGGAGCTCAATTGGAGGCGGGTTTTATAACTCAAACCCTTAAACATTGCTATTGCATCAATTCTCTATGCTTTGTTGATTGATTTCTTCAATTTGATACACTCTTGTTTCTTTGCTGCAATTTCCATCAAGAACGGTTGCTGTTCTTGGTTGTTCGAAGGAAGGGGATGATGACATCATCCTAGATGCTTATCCAAAGAACATTACCAAGCAAAACCGTTTTGATAGCTACTCCAAATCGTTTTAATTTGATTGGCTATGCGGTTTCAGCAAACCGTTTAAGGGCAAACGGTTTGAAACCGTTTGGGAGAAAACGGTTTCAAGACCGTTTGAGATGGTTGACCAAGCGTTGACCGTTTGGTACTTTTGTTCCTAATTATGTAGGATGACAACCCTCCAAATCTGAGGGATTAACTTCAAAGGAATCGAGAGTTGAAGGCCAATCAATTAGGCAATTGGATTGAATTATGTGCTGCTTTTCAACCTGATTAACTTGACCTGGTTGAGAAAACGGTTTCAAGACCGTTTGAGATGGTTGACCAAGCATTGACCGCTTGGGATTCCTGTTCATAATTATGTTTATTAATAACCCTCCAAATCTGAGGGATTAACTCCAAAGGAATCGTGAGTTGAAGCCTAATCAATTAGGGAAACCTAATTGGATTAAGTGCTGATTTTCAATCTGATTTAATTGAACTTTTTGGGCAAACGGTCTCAAGACCGTTTGAGTGCGTTGACTAAGCGTTGACCGTTTTGGATTACTATTCCTAATGATGTGATATAATGACTCACCGAATTTGAGGGATTAACTCCCAAGTAATTATGAGTTGAAGGCTATTCAATTAGGAAAACCCTAATTGAAAACAGTGCTGAAATTCCAATGAGTTAAGTTGAGATTTTGGGTTGATTAGCCCAAACGGTTTCAAGACCGTTTGGGGATCACCCAAAAGGTCTCAAGACTGTTTGGGGATCACCCCAAGACCGTTTGGAGGTCTGGGGTCAAGTATAGTTGACCAATTGAAGGTCCAAAGGTACTAATCATATTGCAATGTAGTGTTGATCTGTTGATCAACTCGATAGACCAATCCATGATGACTTTTCACTAGAATCCAAAAGTTGGATGGGACAAACGTTCTCAAGACCGTTTGGAGCTCATCAAAACGGTCTCAAGACCTTTTTATGGTCACCCAAGACCATTTGGAGGTCTAGGGTTGAGTATGGTTAGGTGTTTGAAGGTCTAAAGGTACCAAGCTGTTATACAATGCAATGCTGATTTGGTGATCAATCCAATGATCCAAACCTTAATTGGATGGCTTGGATTTGAGTGATATGATGGGAAAACGGTCTCAAGACCGTTTGGAGCTCATCCAAACGACCTCAAGACCGTTTGGGGTCAGGTCATACCCAATTTGGATAATGGTTCAATAGTTTCAAAGTAACCAATCTTGCATTGATGAGTGTTGTTGGATCTTCGATTCCAAACCCTAATTCAATTGAATCAAGCCCTAATTGATGACCAATTGAGGGTCAATTGAGGGTCAAATTAGTTGAAGGTTGACCTATTAAACTCAATTGAAGTATGAGCATAGGTCCAATTGATGATTGGTTCCATGAATTCAATGGTTGAAGGTCCAATGCAATCAATTGAAACACAATTAGTAGCATGATTGATGATCAACTTCAAAGCTCTAATTGGTATTTATAAACCCTAATCCCATTGAGATCAGACCATAATTGAAGTCCCAATTGAGGGGTGAGCCATGATTCAAATGATGATTGAGTTTATGATCCAATTGGTTGAAGTTCCATTGATTAGAATTGAGTGTGGTTCAATTTGGTTAATTCAATTGGATACCTCATGTTATTGGAGGTCTAATTGATCAAACCTTTTTGAAAACCTAATGTGATTAGGTGGGAGATACCTTTAATGGTACTAGTCATTAATTCATAACAAATGCATGGACCCAATACATTATGTAAACCCTAATTTAGGCTGATTCAATGTATAACCTTAATAAGAGGTTGTCTACATGTGAAATCACTAATTAGGATGTTAGTAAACCCTAGTTGAGGGTGTATCCTTGTGAAACCCTAGTGGAGGGTGTATCATTGTGAACCCTGGTTGAGGGTGTAACCTTGTGAAACCCTAGTGGAGGGTGTATCATTGTGAATCCTGGTTGAGGGTGTATCCTTGTGAAACCCTAGTTGAGGGTGTATCATTGCGATTGTTTATAGGCAACTTTATAATAAAGTTATGCCTTAAACTAAGATAAGTCCATATCATGTGAGATAGCTGGACAATTCTAATGTGTGGCCTATGCATTATATGCTAAGGGTGAGTATTCTGTGATGGAATGTATTAAGAGGGGAAATACCTTAATACAAGATAAAGTTGGTTAACTCAAGAGGGTCTGAATTAATGAGAAATGGGAAACCCTACCCTGGTAAGGGAATAGTGGTGTTACCCTTGAATAATGATGTTATATATTATTTTTCATGGTGCTGATATGAAATTGATGTATTATCATCTGTACTAACCATGCATGTATGATGTGATGATGAACATAGCCAGGTATGAGCTATGACATTTTATGTATTGACATTGTTTATTGGGCCTTATGTGCCATGTTATACCTTATTGCCTAGTATGAGGTAATAAGAGAAGTAATGGGCCTTAAGTTCCATGAGAAGATGTTTATGTAATAAGCATCATATTTACCTTGGTCAGGTGACCTGAAGGTGATAATTACCTGAAAAAGTGGTAATAATGCTCAATGATGAGCTAAGGGTTTGAATACCCAGAACCATATGATTATGGCATTGAGTTGCAAAGGAATGAAAATTCCCAGTATCGAATTGAGGGACTGAGATCCCCATGTCTTATAAAGACTGAGAAGTGATTAATGGAATTAGTACATGTTTTCTTTATAGCATTTGTCATATTAAGTTATGTTTGGAAACTTGGCTGATGCTAAAAGAATATGATAATGTACTTAATTAATCAAGTGATACCATATAATGTAGTTGCCCTAATCACAGATCCATCAGCGTCAGAATTAGCTGAATGGTGAAACAAGTTTACTCAAAATGCATATTTTTGAATATGTGGGGGTAATTGGGCAATTATATCCTTATGCCCCATAGGCATTGCTACGGGCTATGTCCTATGAACGGGATTGGATACGGACCATACCCCAATAAGAGCATGGCTACGGGCCATGACTCCACAAAATAATATCGGCCATTGGCTACGGGCCATATCCTGAAGAGAGTATATGCTATGGGTTGTAACTCTAATAGCGATGTTGTCAGTATACCCTGGAAAGCTATCTAGCAGAGACACAAGATGTCCTGCATGTTATCTCGTACTGACCGAGATAGTTGAGGTCATGGGAATCCGGCTCTTCCATTGACCTATGTGTGGTACTGATGCTTTACGTAACCGTGGTCGGTTGGAGTATGAGCGGTATACCTCATCTCCTCAGGGCGTAAGTGTGATTGTAAAATGTAATCAGCCGTATAGCATGTTTGCTTAAGGATTGAATACGGAGATTCATTGGCTGATGTTGCATTTCTTTGTGCATTCCTTAGTAGATAAATGTTAATTATGTTTCTTTATATTCTCTACAAAGTAGACAGATGAATTACTTATCTACCATGGGTAGATGCAATGACCTCCTTGAGAATGGAGATTATCTTATTCTGTTCTATGATGAATAATTCTACCTGATAATGTAAAAGTAACCCCTACTCAGTTTTAATTTGATAAATTGCAATAACAATGTTTTTGGCGGTGAGTTATATCTCTCGCTGGGGCAATTTTCAATTATCTCACCCCCGTGGGAAACATTTTTAGGTATGCATGGAAGGCAGAGCAGAAACCCTAGAACAGGGAAAGAGCAGCAGCAGCAGCAACAGCAGGGACAGCAATAAGATCTCAGGTGGAAATATTGTCTGTCTAGTCATATAGATAGTAGTCTTATGTGTCGTCTCTGTACTCTCAGGTCCTCGGAGTTTTAAATGTATCAATCTGATTTTTGGCTTAGTGCCTCGAAGTTTTTATACTGCCTGTGTATATTTGTTAATAGGGCAGTCAATGTTGTAATCCTTGAAAAGGAATGGTACAGGTTGTGTACTTGTGAACCAGGATGAATTTGGAATACTTTGGTTCATGGTTAAAGAGTTTTCCTGTGAATGGATCTCTTTACAAAAAGTTTTAAATTTTCAGTGATTTTCAGTAATCCGCTGCAAATAATTCGCTTCCGCATTAGTTAATCCTGTTTTCACGAGACGGTCGTTACAATTAGTGGTATCAGAGCTCTAGGTTCGCTGAGTCTACAGAGACATAGGACTAAGTTGTTGAGTCTGTGTTAGTGTCCTCCGGTATACCCTATAATGATTTCTGCTTGTGCAGAGAAAGGGTAAAGTTTTAAAATGACTGGAAAGCACAAAGAACACATTGCTAAGGGCAATGTTGTTGCACCAAGAAGAGGTGCAAGGGATCAGGCAAGAATAGAATGAGTGTCTGAGAATCCCCATTAAGACCTTATCAGAATAGAGAATCCTATGATCATGCTCTTGTTGGGCATTTTGGGGCAATAGTAATGCATATAAGTGGACTGGATACTAGCCTTACAATCTAGGTTATCAGTCCTTAATACAGAAAGCTTGAGCTTTAAAAGAGTTCTTGAATGAATTAGTCATGTGGGAACAAGGGAAAATGTGGAAAAGATTAACTTATGGCAAGAAAGTGGACTCTGCCATGAGTTGAGACAGATAATAAATCTATGATGGTAGTGTCCAAGAAGGGGCAATAAGATGAGAAGTAGGGAATGGTCTCTATAATTCTAGAGACATTTGCCTAATGGTTTTAAAAAGCCAAGTTTTTGGTACTAATAGTGCAATAAATGCCTAGTGTACCGGGGAAGTAGCCACTAAGTAAGTGCAAAGGTCTTAACCTTTCACTTGTAAGATTCCATGGCTTAGTTTTTGCATCAGTAATAAGACTAATAAGACCATGATATGAGGAAAAGGTATGCTATTAATGTGTACATGTTGAGTACACTAAACCCTTTTTGTTATAAAAAGGAGGATTGTTGATTTTGTTTTCCCTATCAGTTGCTATATAGGGAAGAAATGATGAGAACTAGAATTTGAATTCTGTTCAGTATTCTTTTAAATGCTCTATATTGATCTTACCTCTATGAAAGAGGAAGAGGTATAGAAGAGATTCCTGGATAAAATCCAGGGATGTTAAATCTTATGTTATGGTAATATGAAAAGAAAGGAATATGATAGCATGTAAGTGCATACTACTTGATCTCAATACTTGTAAACCCTGATCAGGTGTACAACTATTGATGATAAAGTGAGTATGGAAACTCTTAGATTGATATCTTTTTTATTGCCCTGATCAAGCAATCATTCTGATACAATCTAATGAGTATCATGAAATTGGAAATATGATATGGATAAATGTATCATATCTTAAGAACAAGAAAGAAGGATCTGATAGGAATTCAGATCAGTATGTGTATATGAGGAAGTAAAAGTATGACCCTCATATGATGAGAAAGAGAACAAGGGAGGTGATCCCTGTTCTATAAAGTTGTAAATATGATAAAAGAAAGATGAGAATATGATGTGTATTCAACACATGTGACTGATACCAAGGTAAGAGATTCTGGTATCTGAGAATTATCAGATGATTTAGATTGGCTACCTGGAGTGGTCAACTATGAAATCAATCTGATTATATAAAATGATATGAACATCATATGTTAGGGGTTTATGCTTTGCATAAACATAACAACTAAATATGTCTTTAAGATAAGATCTCAATTGACTCTATGAGAATATTGTGTGAAGGAACTTTGTGCTGATCAAAGTTCTATGATGTCTCCATAACAATGAGGTGTTATGAAGAGACATGATGATATGATGAAATGAATAATATATGTTCCTTTTTTTATTTGGGATTTCGGGGACGAAATCCTTGTTAGGGGTTTATAATTTGTAACATCCCTGACCTGGGTTATGCTTTAACCCTAGGTGTTTTGATTAAGAAAGATGATTATATGCTTAAATCTTATCTTTTGAAAAGTGATTAGGTCTCAAGAGGAACCTATGTTTCAATTTTGGTCATGTTTGAACAATGTTGAAGCAATGTTTGCTTATTTTGGACTAAAGTGCAAATTACCCAAGTTGAGGGGTTAACTTGCAAATTTCACATGATAAGATGTTCCTATGATGTTGTGACATCATAAGAATGAATATAATGTAGTGGTATGGTTTTCCCAAGCCTGGACACCAAGATAGAGCTTGTTGGACAATGTTGTGCATTAAAACCTAGTTTTGGAGTAAAGTGCAATTTACCCAAAATATAGGGTTCAATATGCAAATTACCACTTCAACAAGGTCCCTAATGTTTCTTAGCATCATTTAGAGCAAATAAAATGAGAGGGACTCCTCATTTGAATTAAGTTGTAGGAGAGAGAATCTTGACATTAAAATAATCAAGAATAATGCCTAATTGAAACCCTAATTTGATTTAGGGCAAAAATGAATAAAAATAATTGAAGGGATTTCAACCAAAATGTTTTGGGTTGATTTTGAATAAGGATGGACGTTCCTTTAACAAGATAAGGAACGAAAATATCTTAAGTAGGTGAAATTCCACTCACCTTTTAATAAAGAAAAGTAATATCCACTCACATGTGGGATATTATATTATAAGCATTAAGGTGCTTAATTTGCTTTTCTTTAAATTGAGGATAATGAAGGAGAATTAAAGGCAAGGAAGGTTCCTCGTACCCAAGGTAGTTGAGGGGGAAGAGGCGGCCACTTTATTGGGATTAATTGGATTTTTATAAGGCATTTTCTCTCTCATCAATTTACTTATAAAAGTGCCATTTCCAAGCCCAAACCAAGGCCTTTTCGGATTTCTTTTTTCCCCTTGCTTGCAAAACCGACCAAGGAGCTAGGGAGGAGCAGGGAGCATTTCCCCAACCTGTGGGTAAGCCCTTGACCTTCGTTCTCCATGATTTCATGGTGGAAATAAAAAATAAATTATGGATTCCTTCTTATTTCGATCTCCTCTTCAACCCTAGCCAACTTTTACAATCAAAAGCTTGAGGACGAGCCTAGGGGGAGTTGCAAGAGCTTCATCCACCATTAATGGCGTGAGCTTGGAGATTTGGAGCTCAATTGGAGGCGTGTTTTATAACTCAAACCCTTAAACATTGCTATTGCATCAATTCTCTATGCTTTGTTGATTGATTTCTTCAATTTGATACACTCTTGTTTCTTTGCTGCAATTTCCATCAAGAACGGTTGCTGTTCTTGGTTGTTCGAAGGAAGGGGATTATGACATCATCCTAGATGCTTATCCAAATAAAATTACCAAGAAAAACCGTTTTGATAGCTACTCCAAATCGTTTTAATTTGATTGGCTATGCGGTTTCAGCAAACCGTTTAAGGGCAAACGGTTTGAAACCGTTTGGGAGCAAACGGTTTCAAGACCGTTTGAGATGGTTGACCAAGTGTTGACCGTTTGGGAATTTTGTTCCTAATTATGTAGTATGATAACCCTCCAAATTTTAGGGATTAACTCCAAAGGAATCGAGAGTTGAAGGCCAATCAATTAGGCAATCGGATTGAATTATGTGCTGATTTTCAACCTGATTAACTTGACCTGGTTGAGAAAACGGTTTCAAGACCATTTGAGATGGTTGACCAAGCGTTTACCGTTTGGGATTCCTGTTCATAATTATGTTTATTAATAACCCTCCAAATCTGAGGGATTAACTCCAAAGGAATCGTGAGTTGAAGCCTAATCAATTAGGGAAACCTAATTGGATTAAGTGCTGATTTTCAATCTGATTTAATTGAACTTTTTGGGTAAACGGTCTCAAAACCGTTTGAGTGCGTTGACCAAGCGTTGACCGTTTGGTATTCCTGTTCCTAATGATGTGATCTAATGACTCACCGAATTTGAGGGATTAACTCCCAAGGAATCATGAGTTGAAGGCTATTCAATTAGGCAAACCCTAATTGAAAACAGTGCTGAAATTCCAATGAGTTAAGTTGAGATTTTGGGTTGATTAGCCCAAACGGTTTCAAGACCGTTTGGGGATCACCCAAACGGTCTCAAGACCGTTTGGGGATCACCCCAAGACCGTTTGGAGGTCTGGGGTCAAGTATAGTTGACCAATGGAAGGTCCAAAGGTACTAATCATATTGCAATGTAGTGCTGATCTGTTGATCAACTCGATAGACCAATCCATGATGACTTTTCACTAGAATCCAAAGGTTGGATGGGACAAACGGTCTCAAGACCGTTTGGTGGTCACCCAAGACCGTTTGGAGGTCTAGGGTTGAGTATGGTTAGGTGTTTGAAGGTCTAAAGGTACCAAGCTGTTATACAATGCAATGCTGATTTGGTGATCAATCCAATGATCCAAACCTTAATTGGATGGCTTGGTTTTGAGTGATATGATGGGAAAACGGTCTCAAGACCGTTTGGAGGTCATCCAAACGACCTCAAGACCGTTTGGGGTCAGGTCATACCCAATTTGGATAATGGTTCAATAGTTTCAAAGTAACCAATCTTGCATTGATGAGTGTTGTTGGATCTTCGATTCCAAACCCTAATTCAATTGAATCAAGCCCTAATTGATGACCAATTGAGGGTCAATTGAGGGTCAAATTAGTTTAAGGTTGATCTATTAAACTCAATTGAAGTATGAGCATAGGTCCAATTGATGATTGGTTCCATGAATTCAATGGTTGAAGGTCCAATGCAATCAATTGATACACAATTAGTAGCATGATTGATGATCAACTTCAAAGCTCTAATTGGTGTTTATAAACCCTAATCCTATTGAGATCAGACCATAATTGAAGTCCCAATTGAGGGGTGAGACATGATTCAAATGATGATTGAGTTGATGATCCAATTGGTTGAAGTTCCATTGATTAGAATTGAGTGTGGTTCAATTTGGTTAATTCAATTGGATACCTCATGTTATTGGAGGTCTAATTGATCAAACCTTTTTGAAAACCTAATGTGATTAGGTGGGAGATACCTTTAATGGTACTAGTCATTAATGCATAACAAATGCATGGACCCAATACATGATGTAAACCCTAATTTAGGCTGATTCAATGTATAACCTTAATAAGAGGTTGTCTACATGTGAAATCACTAATTAGGATGTTAGTAAACCCTAGTTGAGGGTGTATCCTTGTGAAACCCTAGTGGAGGGTGTATCATTGTGAACCCTGGTTGAGGGTGTAACCTTGTGAAACCCTAGTGGAGGGTGTATCATTGTGAACCCTGGTTGAGGGTGTATCCTTGTGAAACCCTAGTTGAGGGTGTATCATTGCGATTGTTTATAGGCAACTTTATAATAAAGTTATGCATTAAAATAAGATAAGTCCATATCATGTGAGATAGCTGGACAATTCTAATGTGTGGCCTATGCATTATATGCTAAGGGTGTGTATTCTGTGATGGAATGTATTAAGAGGGGAAATACCTTAATACAAGATAAAGTTGGTTAACTCAAGTGGGTCTGAATTAATGAGAAATGGGAAACCCTAACCCTGGTAAGGGAATAGTGGTGTTACCCTTGAATAATGATGTTATATATTGTTTTGCATGGTGCTGATATGAAATTGATGTATTATCATCTGTACTAACCATGCAGGTATGATGTGATGATGAACATAGCCAGGTATGAGCTATGACATTTTATGTATTGACATTGTTTATTGGGCCTTATGTGCCATGCTATACCTTATTGCCTAGTATGAGGTAATAAGAGAAGTAATAGGCCTTAAGTGCCATGAGAAGATGTTTATGTAATAAGCATCATATTTACCTTGGTCAGGTGACCTGAAGGTGATAATTACCTGAAAAAGTGGTAATAATGCTCAATGATGAGCTAAGGGTTTGAATACCCAGAACCATATGATTATGGCATTGAGTTGCAAAGGAATGAAAATTCCCAGTATCGAAATGAGGGACTGAGATCCCCATGTCTTATAAAGACTGAGAAGTGATTAATGGAAATAGTACATGTTTTCTTTATAGCATTTGTCTTATTAAGTTATGTTTGGAAACTTGGCTGATGCTAAAAGAATATTATAATGTACTTAATTAATCAAGTGATACCATATAATGTAGTTGCCCTGATCACAGATCCATCAGCGTCAGAATTAGCTGAATGGTGAAACGAGTTTACTCGGAACGCATATTTTTGAATATGTGGGGGTAATTGGGCAATTATATCCTTATGCCCCATAGGCATTGCTACGGGCTATGTCCTATGAACGGGATTGGTTACGGACCATACCCCAATAAGAGCATGGCTACGGGCCATGACTCCACAAAATAATACCGGGAATTGGCTACGGGCCATATCCTGAAGAGAGTATATGCTATGGGCTATAACTCTAATAGCGATGTTGCCAGTATACCCTGGAAAGCTATCTAGCAGAGACACAAGATGTCCTGCATGTTATCTCGTACTGACCGAGATAGTTGAGGTCATGGGAATCTGGCTCTTCCATTGACCTATGTGTGGTACCGATGCTTTACGTAACCGTGGTCGGTTGGAGTATGAGCGGTATACCTCATCTCCTCAGGGCATAAGTGTGATTGTAAAATGTAATCAGCCGTATAGCATGTTTGCTTAAGGATTGAATACGGAGATTCATTGGCTGATGTTGCATTTCTTTGTGCATTCCTTAGTAGATAAATGTTAATTATGTTTCTTTATATTCTCTGCAAAGTAGACAGATGAATTACTTATCTACCATGGGTAGATGCAATGACCTCCTTGAGAATGGAGATTATCTTATTCTGTTCTATGATGAATAATTCTGCCTGATAATGTAAAAGTAACCCCTACTCAGTTTTAATTTGATAAACTACAATAACAATGTTTTTGGCGGAGAGTTATATCTCTCGCTGGGGCAATTTTCAATTGTCTCACCCCCGTGGGAAACATTTTTAGGTATGCATGGAAGGCAGAGCAGAAACCCTAGAACAGGGAAAGAGCAGCAGCAACAGCAGGGACAGTAATAAGATCTCAGGTGGAAATATTGTCTGTCTAGTCATATAGATAGTAGTCTTATGTGTCGTCTCTGTACTCTCAGGTCCTCGGAGTTTTAAATGTATCAATCTGAGTTTTGGCTTAGTGCCTCGAAGTTTTTATACTGCCTGTGTATATTTGTTAATAGGGCAGTCAATGTTGTAATCCTTGAAAAGGAATGGTACATGTTGTGTACTTGTGAACCAGGATGAATTTGGAATACTTTGGTTCATGGTTAAAGAGTTTTCCTGTGAATGGATCTCTTTGCAAAAAGTTTTAAATTTTCAGTGATTTTCAGTAATCCGCTGCAAATAATTCGCTTCCGCATTAGTTAATCCTATTTTCGCGAGACGGTCGTTACAGATACTACCTCTCATATGGTAGATCTCAACTAACCCCCATGGTCCTACCTTATAGGTAGATCAATACATAGGATCATGGAGTCGTATGGTCCTACCCTAGGGTATACCAATACATCGACTCGTGATAACCTGATGATCCTACCTCTTAGGTAGACCATGTACTAGGTCATCTATCTCATCATCATCAGAGCTACAAAGGAGGACCAGGATCTAAGCTAGTCACGCATGTATAGTTATGATGATAGCCATAGTCACTTTATAGTTTCATGAAATAAAATTCAATCTAGAAATTATTTCCAAGCAACCGATAAAACCTCAGGAATCATCATGAATCTATAGTGATTTAACCATAAGTGTAACCACATACTTGTTCTTGAACAAGATAATCTGAAATGAACAATATATCCAAGCAGGCACCTACTGCAAGCAACCCTTAATTCCTAAAACATATAGATTACCTAATGTCACTATCAAATCCTAAACAACAACTAATGGCTTGAGGATACTTTCTAAGGCATCCTAATCTCCTTAGGGTTCATTAGGGTTTCTTAGGTTTCTTTACCCAATTTTTCCCCATTTTAGATTAATAACCCTAAAACAGATTTCTTATTTCTCAAAAACCCTAATTATTCCTATTATCCTCATTAAGGGTTATTTAATCTTATAACAAGTTTCAGATCATCACATCTCTATTTTATAAATACATTTTCAGATTGAAACCATTCAAACCCATATTTTCCTAAATTAGTGTTTCTAAAAATAATCATGTGCATAAAACCCTAAAGCAAACATAAAATCACCCTATTCAAATTTAACTCTTCCTTTTATTCTCAATGGGTTAATATTACTCAAAATAACCCAAAAGAGCCATTAAAACTAATTTCAATATCAAATTAGGGTTTTACCATAATTTAATACATTAAAAGTGGTAACTTTGTGTAATTTTTAAATTAGAAGCAATATCAGATCCCAACTCCATTTTTATTAGATTCTACATATTTTTCTAATCAAAAATCACTATTTACATTTATTTTTCAGCCAAAGGATCGAATTTTAGTGAATTAAGCAAGATCCATTGATTTCTTGGAATTTCTTACTAGAGAGACGAATTACCTTGGTTTTTTAGAAATACAGTGGCTATTGGATCTTGGGTCTTCATTGACTGATCGAGATCGTGTGGTCCTCAGCACTCATTCCTGCTAGCGGCCTTCTGAAGTCGCGGAGCGAGCCCAACCATCATTCTCTCTCACGGTCAGCGGTTGACTCTGATCGGACGGTTGTTGCTTCTCATCTCCACTCGACCCATTAAAAACACCTGCGGTGGCGCCGCAGCTTGGAGCTTACTAGAGCAATGCCAACATGAGGATCCAAGGCATGAGAGTAGATGGTGAGTTGCTGGTTAGGTTCGTGAGGTCATGAGGAGTCGAGAGGGGGTCCTATTTATAGGATTAGGGGCCTATCTAGGGTTTCCTCAAGCCCACCCCCGCCCAAGCCTTCGGGCGAATTGGGCGTTCCTTCTAGAGCTCTCGAAACCACCTAAAACCTAGGTTAGATGTGTACGAAACACTCTCCTAAACTCAACCGTGCTATTTCCTTATTCGTACATGGAGTAGAACGTGGGGAAATCAGATTGGGAAAATCCACTATCGACGGCCTGCTTACCAGTTTGGCTAGAACTAGATGACGCACGACCTCCGTTGGATCAACATCCAATGGTCCGCGTCACCCGCGCCCAAGAAAAGAAATTCAATTATTATTTCAGTAAATCATGACATTTAATGGCAACTCTCTCACTTTAAGAAATTTTGTAAAATTCATAACTCTGAAACCATGGCTCGTTTTACTCCCAAATTTTGTGGGAAACTTAATAATTACTTAATCTATTGGAGTGCCAAGTTTGGGGTCATAATTCGAAAGTAAAAGAGTCTTTTCTTCATGTGCAATTTAATATTTAATGAAGCACATTTTAATCATATTTCCTCTCTCTTACTCTCTTATTTTCCTTTATTTTGATTCCTTGTATCTCAAGAAACTATGTGGAGTTTGAAATATCATCCATTATTTTCAATCACACATTTTCCACATATTTCTTCTATTTTCACCATTATTCCAATTTCCTTTCTTATTTATGCATTATTTGTTTTCTTTTAACTTTTCTTCCTCTTTTAACTTTTCTTCCTCTTTTATTATCTTGGTCCCATTATTACCAAAGGATCCACAAAAAACCATGCACAAGGAAAAGGTTGTAAAAGAAACCCATATATTTATCATAAGTCATACAACTTGCAAATAAGTACATTCCTTTGAAACAATTGCAATTACAATCATATAAGCAAAATACGAGGTTATAACAGATATCTTAAGGAATACAAAAAAATTGGAAAGAACGGAGGAGACCTAGCTAGATTGATGAAGGTTAGCTAAGATTTGTAGTTCTTTTGCAACTCCCTTTCTTTTTATTGATTGATGTCTGTAGTAGGGTTGAGATGTAAATTTGTTGTTATTTTCTACCTTCTTCTTCTTCCTCCAGTGAGTGTACATGTGTTCATCAAGCAAGTTGTTGCTTGCAAGGCGGTGTGCTTAGGATGTTTTCAACCCAAATCCACTTTGTTTGACTCAAGATTGGACAAGAGACATGATAGATCATGGTCATGAGCTATAATAAGGAGTCAAGGTAAGTGGGAATTTTTCTATTAGCCATTTCTTTGGCATAATCCTAAATTTTACATATCTTGACCTATTTACTATTTTTTTACTCAGTCCCTAATTAGAGTTTCAACATCATGAATGATTCAAATGGTTAGAAATTGATAAATGGTGAATGGTTAAGGTTTTAATAATTATTTTAAGGGTTTTAAGATATCACATTCTAGAGGCACTCGTATATCAAGGTTTTCTCTAAACCCCTTCATCAATAAAACAAATGCTAGAATGTGTTATTAAATAACATGAGTCCTTCCAGTTATGGAATTGAGTTGTTAAAGTATGTAGTTCTTTTCAACATTATTTATAGTATACTCATTTTAGCCAATTCAGGATATATAAAATTGTAAATATCAATGGTCTAGTGCATTTTATTTAGATTATATAAGTATATTCGTCATGGAAGTTCATGAGTAACATTATAGCACATATCATTCAAATATATGCAAATATGTTCAAATTATTCTATTCAAGTAAACTATAGTATTGAAAGTTAGTAGTTCAGTTATATGTTATTTCGGAGTATTAGAAATACCCAAATGTGTTTGAGTAAGATTTTTAGTATTATAAATATAGTGTAGAATACATAGAGAAATGGAAGTTATCTAATTATAGGATAAAGCTACTAGAATTTTAATTGACTGTTTTACAAAGAATTAAAAAAATAGTTAGATATTAGATGCCCTAAACACTATAATTTTGTGCAAAGGTTTGCGTCATAATGCAGTAAATAACTTACCCATTGGATGAGCCCAGGATAGGAAGTTAGAGCATTGAGTTGGGCACAAGGGGTTCATTCCAATGTTGACAGTATTTGGAATAATGGAAATGGTACCCAACAATAACCAGACATCCTGATAGTACCATGTTTCATTAGAGCTATTGAAAAGTACCCAACATTAATTCAAGATTTTTGTACTACCATGTTTAGTTATGACCAAGTGGGTTGACCCTTTTGGAACCATTGATGTAAGAAGTTTGAGGGAAAAAATTACTTTCCACCTAACTACCTTAGTTTGGAAGAGGACTCTTGTTTTATTAAGACAACTAATATATATGTTGAGGTCAAACATAAATAAAATGGCTAAGATATTAAGTAATTTAATTTAGGATTTTATTATATAGTTATTCTCAATAATTTAGCATGTTCATGGATTTTATACTATCTCCACTTAGTTCAATATTTAATGGCTTTTCTTATATTGCATATGGTGCAATTCACCATATAAATAACATATTTATTATCTTGTATATTTGAAGGATTTCCATCCATTGAGACAGTACTCACACACTCTACTTAACAAACTTTTAGGTAACCTGGTTTATTATGGAGATAGAAAGGGAATTAGAATAGTCCTGCTACAAAAGATCATTAGCAGAGTTGTAAGGTAGAATTAGCAGCATTGGTCCTTACTTTAGGTCCTTCAATGTAAGAAAAAGGAATTATACTAGTGAAGTGATAAAGTAGTTTAATTTATTTGAATGGTTTGTAAGATATATGCTACATGTGACAATACATGTTAAAATAACAATTTATGAATAAGAAAACTTTTTATGTTCTGGACATGATATGATGTATATATGAATAGGCATGATTACTTTTATCCATCTTGATCACCTCATACCCTAATCATAGTCTAGGTCGAGATTGTTGGATTTAGCGTTTGACATCTTGGTATCATATCTAGGTGGAATTGTCAGGATCCACTAAGTTAGATAGTAATCATCATAAGTGTGGAAATTAGGAGGTGATGTGGCTATAGATCTAGTAATTCTAAGCATTTGGATACCCTAGTATGGCATTTGAATACTTGGGTTGACTAGTATCAAGCTACTCTTTCTTTACTTCCATGTATACCCTAGACAAGTATGCAGAGGGGGATGGAATAGAGAGAAACCAGATAAGTATTAGAGTTAAAATACCAAAAATTATCAAAAAGAATAAGAGCATAAAGATGGAATGTGATATAATTTTGGTTTTATAATACTGATTTGAATTGAAATACATAAAAATCCTTTATAGATATGAGTCATGGACTATTTATTTTTGGTAGTTTGTGGTTCTAATATAATTTCTAATACACTTAGAGTTTATATCAGATATTGTTATCTTGTATGCATAAATAGACTTGATTCTATTCATATATGAGTTTCCTTAAGGGGGCATTCCTTTCACGTGAAGACAAATAGGAGTTAGTTAATCTATGGTGGCGCTTGGCTTTAGGATTGCAGGTTCAACCTAGTTTGGCTGACATGACATGTTATTGGGATCTAATGACTCCTTTTAACAATACAATAAAAGTAAGTTCTTGATAAAATGAACCTAGAATGCAATAAAAAATGTTCATATACTAATATATGGAATCTAAGGTATTTATTTGAATAAAAATAGTAAAAATTAATAACCTTGTGTGAGGTTTGACCATAATACAAGAAATCTTGATCTAAGGGATTAAGGAAGAATTTGGATACAGACTCAAGATATGAGTTATTATGGAGCATACTAAATGAGAAGAGCATCTGAAATAGATGATGAGAACCCTTGGTAGGGTCAAGAATACATTTGAATACTTAAATAGTACTTTAACAATATATTCTCTAGTTTAACTAGAAATCTAGTGTACAATCATAAAACACAGTAATAGAAAAAAGTTCAAGGAAGAAATACTACTCAAAAAATAAGATGATCCTTAGAATAAGAAGTATAAAAGTGTTTGGTGAGTTCATAAATGGAGAAATAAAAAAAATTAGTTAAGGTATAAATGGAGTGATAATTGGTTTAGGTTGGAAGCTATGAGAAAGAAGCTCTAACATCACGAAACAAGACTATAAAGTCTAAAAAAAAAATCAATTAAGGTTTTAAAGTTTGACACTCAACCTTGCATGAAAACCCTTAAACATGAAAGTTCGACAAGAAGAGGAAAATACATATAAGGAAATGATGAAGAGGGGATGGATTAAGATAATATAATTGTGTAATTAATTAGAACATCTTATACAAACTTTGAATAGAGGAAAGTTCGGACCAAAGGACTTGAATATTATTGAAAGATAGATTAAGAAAAAGTATTTCTAGAAGGATTAAAGTAAAGAGTGTTGCTTGAACATATGAAAGGTGAGATTCAAATAAGAAAGCAAGATGCAGCAAAGATGGACAAGGTAAGACTTCCAATGATTAAAGAGAGAAGTTGTGTGAAAAAAGGAGGAATAGTTAAGTTAGGTGTGCTTACAAATAAATTTCTTTTCTCTAACTTTAAATTTATGGCATTGTAAAGTAATTATTTTTTCTTCTTTGATGTATTTCAAGATTTCTTTTGACTATAAGAGATCAACAAAGATAAAGATAGATCTAAACAAAAGAGTAAGTTACATGAGTATAAACCTTAACAACACCATAAGAGTTTAGAGTGAAAAGAAACATTTCTTCACTTATATGAGTTATTTGGATCAGACGAAAAAATAAGACGAATATGTATGTGTTGAGTTTAATGATGAGACATCTAAGGAGAATGTTAATTCATATATCAAAGTACAAAAATAGTTGAGAGATAATAAGAAACACAATATGGAACAAATAATCATCCTAATAAATGAGAACTAAATGAGAAAGTTGATAATTCTAGATGGAGGGTTTAGCATATGGCATGAATATGGTCAGAAGTACATCCAAGTCTGACACAATTAAAGTGATACATGTATTATAACTTCAACATAAATCCAATTATTAAAGAAAATGTGAAGAGTAAGAAAAATCTTTAAAAAAAAATGCATGAGATAAACATTCATTACTTATCTTGGATGAGAGAAAATTATAAGAGAATATTGTAAGGGATAGAACCTTAATTGTGTACATATTCTTCCTTTCCATGTATTTCTTGCATGAGAACAAAGAAAATGAAATATACCAGGAAAGTGAACCAGTGTGAAAATAAGATAAGTGTTCAAAAAATTATTTGAATTTAGAAGGAAGGGTAGATAGTAAACAAATGTGAGATACGAGACAAGGATGATTAATTTTCATGCACATATAAATAGGGCAAGTTTTTTGGATGAGAATGCAAATAAAAGAAGTCAAGTTTTACAATAATTTTTAGAATAAACAAATTTATATAAAGATAAGAATAACATATCTTCATATTTATTTATTGATCTTAAATCTGTGTATTTTTTAAATCTCTACAACCTTTTGATATTCTTGAGAAAAATTTATATCCCGTTAAGATAAGTTTTGTCTTCATTCTTATCCAGATTTAACATGCCCTAGAAAGGATTTATGTATCAAGGGAGGCTATTACAAGTAGTATCAACACTGGGCTATCCTTCATCTAATTCACCCTTATCTTGTTCTCTATAGCTTCACTCTCCATGGCTAGATCTAGTAATGACAACCACATATTTACCTATCATGGTAAGGAAAACATGGTTAACTATTTTATCTTCTCAATGGACTGGCATATCAAGGTCCCACATCAAAACATGGGTTAGATCAAGCTTACTTTTGATTTAGTTACCTTATTGATCTATTTTAGATAGATTTCAAATTGAAGATTCTTTTATAACCAAATTTTGGAGAAAAATCATGGAACTACAACAATAGAAGAAGGTTATAGGTTTAATTTTATGGTTTAGCCCTTCCCATCAAAATATGACTGTTAGGTAAAAGGCTAAAAAGATTCATTAACCTTGTAACATACCAAAATTTGAGGCACCAGATAAAATGATATTAAAATGAATGATTAGACTACCCATATCACCAAGGTGCATCTCCTTTTCAGGGAGCCCACCACTAAAGAACTATGTGGCCGAGTGTGCTCAGCCTAGAGGAGTACTAGGATGGGTGGCCAATTGGAAAGTTGATCTTGGTTTGTGTGTGAGTGAGGAAAAAGTGCATAGTTAAAGCTAGTGGTGGTCCCTAAGGCCAATTGTCACTCTTGAAACTCTGCTAGAGCCTTAGGTAGTGGACCCGAGCATTATAAATGGTAGTATAGCCAATTCCCCTCTAGTAGTTGGGTCCCACATGGGCATGTGGCATGTCATTCTTTGAGTTTTGCGGTCTAGACATGTTGGAAAGGGCTATCTGAGTTGATGGAGCCACCCTTTCACTGGTAGTGTCCGAACATGTTGGGAAGGGCTATTTAAGTTAATGGAGACACCCTTGCGTGGGTATCCATAATTGGGAGTTGGGTGTACATGGGTCATTTGGGTATGCACTGAAATGAGGAATCGATTATGAGGCTATATAGTTAAGCCTTGACGAGGACGTCAAGTGTCTAAGTAGGGGAGATTGTAACATCCCAGGATTTGAGGCCTTGGTTAAAATTATCTTAAAAGGAATGATTGTACTACCCATAACCAAGGTGCATCACCTTTTCAGGGAGCCCATCGCTAAATAACTATGTGGTTAAGTGTGCTCATCCCAGATTAGTACTAGGATGGGTGACCAGTTGGGAAGTTGATATTGACTTGTGTGTGAGTGAGGATAAAGTGTGTAGTTAAGGCTAGTGGTGGTATGTGGGTCTAGTCTTCATTCTTGAAACTCTGCCTTGGGTAGTGGACCTGAGCGTTACAACTCTCATGTTGATACAGCAGTATTCAATCCCCTAAATCCACCAAAAATAGATTATCCTTATCTAATGATTAACTTTAAGTAGAGAAGTAATATTTATCTCATCAAATAAGGAAGTGACTCCTCTAAGTCCCAACACAATGAGCATGATGGTCTCAATTTTAGTTTATAATTATAATCATATAACTAAAGGAGAAAGGATGACAAAAGAGTATAAGTAATAATAAGTAATAAGGCTCTAATGGAGAGGTAAGAAAAGAGCTAAAGAAATCAGCAAATCCATCTAATACAAGAGTTACTAATGGAGAGGAATTTTCAACTGATTCTACCCAAACCACACTAAACCCTATGGTATCCATGGGTCCATCGCAAGGTGAAAGAGAACACTACAAATCAGTTCATTGCCTCCATACTTCTCTCCTCCACCCCCTCCCCCCTCTCGAAGTCACAAAGGATCATCCTAGCACACCTCCAATCTCTAATTGGCTTTCAGCTAGTCGCCCTTATTCTGGCAGCAAGGATGTGGTTGTTTTAGGTTTCTTTGATCCAAAAATGAGGAATGGCATCTGGCGTGCAACCATTTCAAGTCAAGGTGATCCTTCTGCATATTGGAGCACATTTCTATCTTTCCACTTTACATGAAAAAAACCTTATTATGGCCAGCTTCAAGGTTGGATAAGGAGACCGTGGCGGCACAATGGCATCTTTGACGTGATTTCAAAAGAGAAAGAGGGTTTCATAATTACTTTTCCATCTTCAAAATAGTGGGAACAAGTTCCATATGAGGCCCCTTGATAGTACCTTAGTGGTTGTCCAACCTTGGGAAACCAGGATCAAAGCTTGCTCTGCTTTCCTTCCTCTCTGTCCTGGCTTGGCTAAATATTAAGAATCTATGGGTTCCTTGGAATCTATACAGACTCACTTGAGTTTCTAGCATCACTGTAAGGCCCCTTGATTATTAGGATGCTTCCCTCGCATCTGGTTATTTGGGGAACATCAGGTTTTTTGTAGAGATGAAGTATACAACAAATTTCCCCAAGGTGACGATTGTTGAAGTGGACAGAGAACCAAAGCTCTTAAAAGTTGAATTCATGACCAAACTAGTCATTTGTTTGGGTTCTAAGAAATTTGGTTATAGATTGAGCTCATACCTAATAGCAATGAGGAAGGAAGCTTCTTCAAATGAACAAAAATTCTCATTCGGTAAGGTGTCATCTATAAGGAATTGCCTAAGAGAAGGTTAGCATCCTTAATAGGGTGAATTCCACTTGTGTACATGGCAAGGTTTTAGGGAAATGTTTCACCAAATTTGTAGGTCTATCAAGCACATTGCACCTCTTCAATTGATACAAATGGAAGAAGTGAGGCAAATGAAGGGGAAACTAGTTTGCATGTTGTTGATGAAGAAGAAGAAGCTCAAGTCATTAATCAAGAAAAGACATCCCATGTTCACTCTGTGTCTGAGCTGGACATGTTTTGTAGCCCATGGGTGTTGGTGATGGAAGGATTGAATCTTGAATGGGAGTTAGCCTTATCCATCAGGAATAGTCCTAAATACACAAGAAAACTATTGCAGAGTTTGGGGTTGTCGTTTGAGTACCAAATAAGAGCTAAGGAGTGTGACCATGATGAATAGGGGTTATCAAATAGTTATATAGAACTCAAGATGGATTTGATGAAACAATTCAAGGTAAAAGAGGGCACCAGACCTAGGAAGAAAGAAGAAGAAGAAACAAAATGAAAAGAGAAACAAGATTCCCAAAATTGAATTCAATAAATTCATTGAATCTATCTGAATGTGTGGGTTCTTCTTTTCCTTGAGTCTGATGTAGGTTTATTCTACTCTGGTAGTCTCCTTTATTGGGGATGCTACTTCTGTGTTTCAGTGATGCAAGCAAGATTTATTAGTAGCTATTGTTGAGGTTATTGTTTGTGTTTGAACCATTGAGTAAGGTTTTGTACCTTTATGGGTATGTAATGCTTTTTGGTCATGGTTTTCTATAAGTCTATATTTCTTTGATACATACTCCTTGCATGGAGATTTTCCTTTCTCAGTTCTCTTAAAAATGGGAGGGAATAGGTCTCTGTAGAATGTTAGGACCCCTTGGTTCTTTTTTATTTTTTTGTTTGGTTGAGGGGTGCATGTTTAAATGTACCTAAAGTTTTGGCATCAATGAAAAAGGATTTTACCTGATAAAAAAAAAAAGTAAGAAGGAAAACATATATGTCCAGGTGACATGTACTATGGTGATTTCCTAGAAGGATAACTTGTTAAGAAGATACCAATGGTATAAAAGTAATTTTAGTTGCATATGTCTTTTTTATGTATCCATTGAAAGTAATAAGTAGTTGTAATTTTCTTTTTTATTGATCAGTAGTCCAATGCAGCTCACATGTGGTTACCTCTTACTCTATGTCTTATGACACAAAGATTAGAATCCCTACATGGATAAAGAAAAATAATAAATAACTATCTTTATCAAATTTTGTTGCATTAAATATTGGAGTGAAGAATAATTTATAAGATGCTATAGTACATATCTGAATATCATCTGAGGGTGTAACCTCAAGGGATCATACCCATAATCAAATAAGTCAATTTTTAGTAACTTAACATGAGATAGAGATGTTCTTGTTGTGTTTGAGATATTTTATTACTATATGGTTGTACTTCCAAAAAGAAGAAAAAATAAAGGAGGTTGTCAATGAGAATATAGGAAAATAAAGATGTCAAGAGTTAATATACAAAAAGAAAATTGAATGTACTCTTCTCTTACATGTATATAGTTTTAGGAAGAAACACATTAAGATGGAGAGGTTGTTACAACCCTAACCTTACTTTTTTTATAATCTTAGGATTAACTATAACCCTATCTTAAATACAGATTTATTAGTGTCTTGCATGACTCTCTAGATAGTTACTATTTGATTTCAATTTAAACTTTTGCATGGCTGAGTCAAAATACATATGTTGTATATACATTGAGATTTGAGTTTAACCAGTGTAAAAATGATGTAATAACAGCCCACACATGTATGTGGGATGAGTATTCCAGCTCAGAAAGGTATTAAGTAATTAATTAATCAAGGAGTTATTATTTGATAATATATCATACTTCTAGTATAGATTAGTATAAATTTAAATTATGAATCAATTAAAAAAATTAAGTAGTCTGATTTCAAGCAAGAAAGTCATTGTATTTTTAGCAATCCTATGTAGAAAAATCATCGATCTACTTTCCTATCAACTTTTCTCACCTAATGAGAGTGAGAAATCTATGGTGCATGAGCAGCTAAGCAGCCAACCGATAGCACATGAGCAGACGGGTGACCAAGAGATCAATGAGAGTGAGCAATGTTAGTGGTCACATTCTACCATGGAAACACCATAACTTTTGATATACATATAATAATTTGATCAACTGTATTTTTTAGTTCATATTTCAATTTTCCACACAACCATATCCAGAAAAAGAATCATAGGTGAACAAGAAGGGTATTTTTGGGTCATTTCCTAATTAACATAAAGAACATGGTAGATAGAGGAAACCTATATAGATTGGTGAGGTAACCTTAGATATGCAACTCTTCTTCAACCCCCTTCCTTTTTCTTGGTCTATGCCAGCAACAAGGTTGAAATAGGCCATTTTCTATTCTTTCTTGCCTTCTTCTTCCTCCAGTGAGATCCCACAAGCGTATAAAAAAGCAGTAGCATACATGAGGTGTGCTTGGGGCATTATCAACCCAAATCCTTATCGTGTGAATTGAGATATATCTAGAGAAAGGCTAGAATCACAATCCATGGAAATATTTGTAGTTAATTTGAGTGGGTATCCATCATTCATCATGATTTTAAGTCAAAACCTAAGCGTGAAGAACATACCCTAACTGAGTTTCCTACTGTATGAATGATTAAAATGTATAGAAATTGGCATATGGTGAATCATTCAGTTCTAAGAATGTGTGTATATAATTCTCATGAGTTTTAACATATCATGTTCTAGAGGCACTAGTATATCCAACTTTTTCCTAAACCTTCAACAGTAAAATTAATTCTAGAAAGTGCAATTAAATAGCATGATTCCTTCAAGTTATGGAATTGAGATGATAACATATGTAGCTCTTTTCATTATTATAGACTCTATAATCATTTTAGCCAAATCATGTAACATATGGTATTAAATACCAATATCTTAGCATAGATCGGTTAGATCGGCATATGTAGCTTTCAATATGAAAGTTCAATAGTATTGCATCAAGATCAAGTAAAATGTAGTATTGAAAGTTATTTTTTTAGTTGTATGTCTTTTTATAGTATTATAAATACTCAAATGTGTTTTATTATGATTTTTAGTAGTATATATAAATTGTAAAATACATAGAAAATTTTGAGCAGTCCAACTACAAGCTAAATCTAATAAGATATTAGTATATTTACAAAAAACTATAGAATAAATTAAACGTCAGATTCCATGAACGTCGACGATTTCTTATGGAGGTCTGCATTGCAGAGGAAATGTCTTACCCATAGAAATAATGTAGGGAAGGAAACCAGAGTGTGTCAACTAGGTATGAGGGGTTAAGCCCGACATGGACTACCTCTTGAATAATATAACCGATACCCAAAATAGCCAGAGTTCTTGGTGATACTAATCTTTGGTATAGACAAAAGTCTACCCAACATTACTCAAATATTCCAATTGTGCCCCATCTAGTTACTACTCAGTGAATCGATCCTTGTGGAACCACTAATGTAGGTAGTTTAAGACATAGTGATTTGACTCTCCGCCTGAGTACACAGGTTCATAGGAGGAGTCCAATTTTATCCAGATAGCTAGTATAAGACTGGGTCCAAACATGGTGAGGCACATTGTAGACCATGTAGATAGGTACCAAACTTAAAATCCTAGGTCAACTTTAAGTCTTGTATGGTGAGATTATTGCTTCTTGTGATGATGTCTCATGTTGTGGTACAGTTTATGTGGGTACAAGGATTTAATCAATGACAAAGAATAAAGTAATTTGATTCATGAATTTATTGTTCACTTATTCTCGGTAATTTAGCATGTTGATGGATTTCAAAATACTTACCAATTAGTTTAGTATTTAATGCCTTGTCTTATCTTGTATATGTTGTAATTCACTAAATAAAAAATATATGTATTATGTCTACTTGGTAAATTTCCATACACTAATCCAATCTGTCACACAATCTACTAAAGAAATTTTTAGGTAGACCTATTGATTATGGAGATGGCAACAGAATTAAAATAGTCCTTCCACATAAGGTTGTTGGCATAGTTGTAACGTAGAACTAGTTAGTCTTGGTACCTTTCTACTATAGGTCCTTATGTGTGAAAAAAAATGAGTTTGACTAGTCAAGTGACAAACCAATGTAATTTCTTTTATTGTAGAATAGTTTTTAAAACATATTCTTCATGTAATTTAACATGTTAAATATCAAGTGATGAATATGAATAGTTATTATTATTTAAATTTAAGATGATGTATGTGTGAAAAAGTTCCTATCTATGTATTATATCTTGAAAAGAAAAAAAACTAGACATATTTTGTTTTAGAAAGACTGATCATCGTAGACCCTAATCCTACATTCAAGGTAGAGATTATGGGATTCAAGGTTTGATAGCTTCTCTATGAGGGGATGCAAATATGCTTTGAAGAATTGTGGAAGTTTTTTTGTCCTACTTGAGGTATCTTTCCTATATTTTGTCTTTTCTTTTTTGTTTGACTTTGATTTTTCACATCTTCCAATGATATTGACTTTTCCTCTTTGGGAATACAAGAACTTTCAACTCAGAAGACCTCAAACTTAGAGTGGTACCTAGAGCATATGTATTCTCCACTACCTACTTGTCATTATTGGCTTGGATGTTGCAGTGGATCCTCTTTTGAGGAAAGGAGAGTGGATCCAAAGAAAATATTAGTTGGAGAGGTATTGTTATAACCCCAATTTTTGGGTTCAATTGATGAGAAATGCAATTTCTCATATTAAGGATAATTGAACAAATAATGATGTGATTTGTTTTGAATAACGGGATTTCGTTTAAAATAGCCTTGTTATTTGATTTGTGGGCTTTATTGGCTATTGGGCCCAATAACAAGGAAATAACAAAGAAAATTCAATTAGTGAATGAATAATTGAATTTATTAGAAAAGAAATATGTAGAAACCTCTAGAAGGCAAATCCAAAAAGGATTTCGTGCCTCTTGGGTTCCTTGGGTACCAAGGAGTCCAAGGTTGCAAAAATAAAACAATAAGAAAAGAAAAGTTTAATTAAGTTTTTCTTTAATAAGAAAGAGATTGAAAATAATGTTGAAATGTTGGAAATAAGTGGGAAAAGGTGTAATTAGGAGATCCTTTGTGGAATTTCGTGTTACAAGGATTCCTAATGATAAAAGGAATACCAATGAGGAAAATAAAAGAGAAATAAAGGGAAATCCTCAAAAAGGAGGTATTTTAATAAGAAATAAATACAATATGAGAAATTGGCTTTTAAAAGAAGATAAAGGCAAACCAACATTCCCCAAGGTGGGAATCCGTGCCTTGGGTTTTCTTGAGGTCCAAGGGACCCAAAATAACGAGATAATTACAAAGTGGAAAGAGAAAATACTAAATTTGCAAAATATGAAGATAATGTGATTCTTTATTAATGGATTTTGTGATTTTGATAAGAGGGAAGTATTTTCTATTAAATGAAAATAGAATTTCTTACCAATAGCAAGAACTATGAGAATAGGAAAGATGATTTTCGAAATTCTAATATATCAAGGATAAAAGAAATGCCAAAGAAATTATAATGAAGAGAGAGAGAGAGAGAGGTGGTTACTTCACAACTAAGGGAAGTATGTTTCCTTTCAAGGATAGGACTTAAGTCCTCAAGGAGGCACGCCTTAGGGCTTCGTACTCACCCTTATATAAAGGGTACACCCTCCAGTTCGTTTCCAGGAAGGATCCCTCACGCACCTCTCTTCCTCCTTCTTCTTCCTTGTGATTCTTTGCAAGAAAACCCTAGGGTAGAAGGGTAGGGCTTTCACGGAGCAACTACGAACCCTTCGGTGCACTCTCTGGATTCCGGATGATCCACGTTACCAACAGGATGCTCGGTGGCAATCCTTTCGCTTGAACCGGCACGCAACTGCAGCTGCACGGCTGCAACGGTGGCCGCAGTTGCAGGCCCGTCGTGTATGAAAACGACCTGTTAGGTCGTGGTTTTGTCAGTGCTTTAGCTGCACCAGATAGTGGCGGAGCCAGGGAGGCCATGGGTGGCTACCCCCGGACCCCGGAGAGGAGAAGGGATGAGCCGTCAGCCAACCTGCAGGCAGCGACAGAGAGGCGGCCGCGGCTTGACCCCAGCCTACCTCGGCCTTAGTTTGGGGCACCACCGGTGCGTCCAGGGACGGAGGAGGTGAGGAGAAGTCTCACCGGCGTCCTTCAGGTTCGGAGTAGGGAGAGAACCCGCTCCCAGCCACTGTTGCGGCGGAAGCAAGGGTTAGAGCGCGGGGAAGAAGAAGGCTTGAGCCTTTGGACAGTTATGCCCTTCCGCGGGCTGAAGTAATCACAGCTGAACCGAGGGCGTTTCTGTCATTTCAAAATGTTCCAAATCGATCGCTGCTCATAGCAAGGATGACGTGGCGCAATGCCATTGGCCAAGTAAGTATTTTCTTGCATAAATCATATCTAGAGTTTGGTAACTCGGATTGGGACACTTAATATATGAAAGTTGATCAGAAAATCATGAGGAATCTGTTAAAAATGTAACTAAAGTCTGATTCCGTTTATAATTTCAAAAGTGTCTTAAGTTGATCATATGGGCATTAAACTTTGATTAATAACCCTAATTATGTTTTGGAATTCGATCTAAAATCCTAAATGGGTTATTTCAAGTATTAGAAACCTGTTGAGAGGAAAAGTAAAATTTGAATATGATATTCGATAATAATTGGCTTGCTTTAGGGTTTTACACATGAATATATGATAATGCATCTAGAAACCCTAATTTAGGGTAAAAGAGGAAAAAGATCACATTTAATATGAATAATGTGAAAATATGATTATTAGATGTTGGTTCAAAGTTATTTGTATATGAGAGTCCTTAATCCTGGATAAATACCCTAAAAGTTGTAATTAGGGTCTTTTCATGGATAAAAGGTAGAAGTGATGACAAAATGAGTTCATATGTTAATTAGACCCTAATGAGCTTTGAATTAATGATAGATGCACATAATAATTTTGTCATGAATTAAAAAGGAATAACAACAATAGATTTAATGTAAAAGAAGTTTAATGAAATTAATTGATGAGTAATGTGCCTTTAAATGTGGAAATAGGGTTATATGTTGTGAGATGACCTTAACACTGAAGAATAGATAAGATAACTAGGGTTTTTGAGTAATCGCATAAAATTAGGGTTTAATGCGGTGAAAGATAAAAGGAAACCCTAATTGCATAATGAAACCCTAAGATAGACACAAAACCCGAGAAAGTGAATTTATGTAAGTAGAGTAGATTCTTGATGAAGTGTGTGACAGTAGAGTACATATTCTTTTCAGGAATTATGTGATGATTGAATTACTTGCTTGGATATGTTGATTGGCTTGATTGAATGTACATGAAGTATATGTTGATTAATCTACATGACTCATCAAATCAGGTATGTGGATACGCTTATGACTATCCGAGTTAGTTTTCCGATGGATTCTCGGATGTTTAATCGCACTGAATGCAACTAAACTGTTGGATGTTTATTTATTTCATGCAACATATAAAGTGACTATGATTATCACTATAAAGGTGCATAATATAACTGGCTAGATCCGGGTCCACCTCTGTTATTTTGAAAAGGCTAAAAAGGGGTAATCCTAGAGTAAGGTCTAGGTTACCGTGAGTTAGAGACTCATTAGCAAATCCCGAGTTAAGGAGTGGACTACTTACGAGTAGTGCCATGTGACTCAACCCTAGAAATTGGTTCACATATAGGTGGATCATGAGGGGTTTAATGGGGACAACACAGAGGATAGGGTACCCTTGGGTCGCGGAGTTATATCTAAAACGTAATATTGGTTTTTAAACAAGTAATTGAATGATTACATTGTTATCATAGTTGCATGTTTATAGTTTCCCCCACATACCAGCTACGGCTGACCGACGTTTTGTTTGTCGGCGTTTTAGGTACAATGAAAAGAACAAACAGTAAAGTGGCACATGTGACACTAAATGAGAATTAAAGTGCAAAGGAGGATTAGATAGATTAGTATCAGTATGGATAGAAGAATAGAGATCACAGTTTTCAAAAGGTATGTAAAGAAAATTTTTATTACCATTTTCAGTATAGTCTGTTAGAATTTAATAATTGTTTATGGTTATATGTCGAACCTTTGATCCGGGATTAATGGTGCGGCTCAACCTCTCGGTTTCCCTTAATTGGGGGTTATCGGGAGGTGGGGTCGTAACATTTGGTATCAGAGCGTAGGTTCCTCGTTTAACCATTAATAATTATTAAATTTTACAAACTCCATAGAACTCAAGGGAGTTATTAGAAGAGTATCCGAAAGACGGAGGTGTCTAGAAAGGGATCACGACCGGGGGCTGGCAAGATTTTTCCTCCGCACCGCTAGTCGGAATACGAGGACTCCCGGACCCGTGTGACCGCCTGGCCAAAGTCTTAGGGTACGAATCGAAATAAGATACCTTTAGGACTTCTCATCTTATTCATCCCTTCTCATCACAAAATTCTGATAAGGACCTAAAGGATTAGGGTTTTCTTTTTTCTCCTCACCCTCTTGAGGTATGGGTAATTTTAATAAGATTTAAGGAATCCTCCACTAAATTAATGAAAGACATGTAAATAAGATGTCATGGACATAAGCTTAATAGATTAAGCGCAAAATAAATAATAGATACATGCTTAGGTCGTATGACATAAGATGTCATGTCCTCAGGAGAGACCTGAGGCTAGACCTTCTTGTCATGAGGATAAGTCAGTCTTGGAGATAGAGATCTCCATTGCTAGTTGAGACCTGACACATCCTATGAGGATGATGCTAACCCTAACCCTAAGTGATGGTTAGAGAGAGATGAGTTGGACCAGGTGTCTGAAGGGACCTACCTTTGGGATGCCATATGATCCATGGATGACCTAACACCTTTGGCAACCCAACCCTGGGAAGGATCGTGCATGTCAGGGTAAAGGATAACTCTTTAGATGATGAGGTTAGTGAAGGACCTTAGAAACCCTATGGGCTTGTGCAAGTAGGGTATAGTTGGAACCTAGGGCACGTCATAGTGCTGGCAGTAGGATGAAACCCTGGATAAGGAATTTTGATGGAGCATAAAGGGTTATGGATGATCTTTAGCAACCATAAGTTCGAACCTAGGCTTCACCCATGTAGAGCATGCCTTTGAAGTTGAACCTTCATGAAGAGAGGACCTCTAATGGTGAGGTTGAATGTAGGGTTAGCCCTAGAGAAAGCAGGAAACCCAGTAAGAAGGTTGGAAGCCTAAGACCCTGAACAATGGATGATAATGGTTGCCTCCTGATCGGTCCCTGAAAGTTGATGATATCTTGGTTGCCTTTAGAGGGACCAAACCCTAGAGATAGAAGATGAAGCATCTGGGGCCTACGTGCCTACGGTATATGTGTTTACCATCTGAGGTAGGAAGAATAGTTTCTTATACCTAGAAAGGTGTGGTAGCAGGCTATGAGGCCTTGTACCATATTAGTGTCCTTAAGGAGGACCCAACCCTAAGTGTTGTTCGAGAAGAAGGATGACAGGAAGTGTACGAGATGCCTTTTGCAAGCTTGATTCATGGTTCAGAAATAGAGTGTGCAGTTGGACACCTAAAAGTGAACCTAGGGTTCCTAGGCCTAAGAGGGGAAGTGGTATACCTAATGCTCATGGTGAGAATTAAGTTTCTATAGTTTCGAGCATGGTACGCCTCATGAATAAAGGTCCCTTAAGTTTAAGGGGAAAGTTTTATCTTGATCCAACGTTGAGGAAGAGGACATGTATGACCTAGTATGGTTCAATAAGTGATCTGCTTGTGCCTTAATGGTTTGCTAGGGTTATGTAGGCTCGGGTGGATGTAAACCCTGGACCTAAGAGCTTTTGTGACCTTAGAGATAGTTTTCCTCCCATCTTGGGAGAGGAACCCCTTTGGAAGGATGTATATCAGTTTTTTTGGTTCAAGGTAACCTAAAGAGGTCTCGTAGGATCTTGAGAAGTTAAGAGAAAAGTACATGGTATGAGAATGAACCTGTAGACCCATAGATACCCATCTCTGTTGCATGTGAATGTGTTATCATGGAGGTAACCGGTATGGGGCTTGACCAAGATAGGCAGGTTGCCATATTACCTATGAAGGATGAGAGTCAGCCCATGATCGCAAAAAGAGAGATGATGAAGACTTGGGTAAGGTTCTAAGTGAATGTGTACTATAATGAATAATCCTAAGTCTATCCTAGGGTCAGGTAGGTATAAGACCGATGAAAGTAGGAGTTGCCTAATTCCCCAGTTGCACATGACCATAGGGTCAGGAGGTAACAACTATCATTGTCTTAGGGCCATGGGTTAAGAGATTGATCACCTTCATGAACCCATGGGACCCAAAGGGCAGATGAGTAGGGCACTCCCTTGATGCATGAGGGAAGAGGGATGACCCCAAAAGAGTCGGTACCTTATGGACCTAGAGGAGTTGACTAAGGATATAAACCTCGGTAGGTTCAAGGCTTGTTTGTTATCATGATGTCTGTGATGTAGAGACATATGTGGCACGTTGCAACTTAGATTTAAAGGTGTACTGGCAAGGTGGGATGTACCATCTCTACTCTTGGAACAGGAAGAACTCTGTATTTGGACTGCAGCCAAATGCTTATTTCCTCTTATTATGGGGGTGAGAGATAGGACATTATCCATGTCATACACCAAGGATAAGAGATGATGTAGGTTGGAGCGTTGCCACAAGAAATGGGGATAGAGAAATTATCTTACCATGGTAAGGTGAATGAATGATACATAGATGGTTGGTAAACACTAAAGGAATAAGGTAGTCACCTTATGAGGATGTCTTTATCATGAATTATGTGGAACATGCAAGTTATACCAGGTTGAGTTTGATCACCATGATGATGAAATCAGAGAATGTTCTCAACAAAGATGGACGTAGAGTTTGAAGTGAGATGATAAGTGAGATACATGGAAGTGTATGTCTTCGATGTTATCTAATACCTAAGGATGTGAAGTGATAATGGATTGATCTGGTTGAGTTATAGCTACTTCATTTAGATAGAAGAGGTTGTTTGGCTAACCCTAAGTTTGAAAAGGAATGTCGTTTGGATAACACTCAAATGTGTTAAGATGCGTTGAATAGTTAAAGAGTTGTTTGGTTAGCTAGTCTAGTCCTTGATACAATGAAAGGATGGTGGTAGAACCTCAAGTGCACCTCATTGGAAGAGAAGGTGATGAAACCCCGATTAGAATGGTTTAGGGTTTCAGAGGAATCAATCTCGGAAGAATCATGACGTACGGGAAATCATGATACACCATGGAAAATGGAAATGGCACTTTGGATGCTTAAGATGAGGTTGCATGTGGTTTATGGCCATGCGAGCCAGGAGGTAAAGGAAGAATCCCAGTAACCCAGTATATCGATATAGAGGACAAAAGAATCCCTGAGAAGGAATGAAATCTCAACACTATGGATGTCGTGATAGGTCTTCCCTGGACTGAGGAAGGTCGAGATGCAATATGGGTTATGGTAGATCGCCTTACCTAGTTGACATAAGAAAGGAAGAGTTTGGTTAAGGGACAGATCTAGTTGAACTACCCATGAGAGAGACGGTTCAGCTACACCATGAAGCGAGTTCAAAGAATCTGAGTTTGAATAATGGTTCACTTCCATAAAGTGGAAGTAGGTACATGAAAAACTCAACGATAGTATAGTTTATCACCCCTAACTATGGTTAGTATGATCCAGACTAAAGGGTCTGATGAGGGCATGTGAGCTCGTTCAGGGTGATATCTTGAGACAGTTCTTGTCTTATGAAAGATGTGATAATGACCACCATAGCTAGTATCAGGTTTTATATGAAGCTCTATAAGGGAGGTTGTGTCGGTCACCACTTCAGTACGGTGATGTTGGTGGAAGGACCACATGATGGTTAGAAAAGTACCACATGATGGTTAGAAAAAGGGGCCCCAGTACGTGTAGATGAAGTCACTTTGATTGAGAAAGGGCTGAAAGGAGCCTAGAGACGATGAGAGTCGTGAACTGATGCAAAGTAGACTGACATACAGTACATTGTGGGAGAAAATATGACATGAAAATCCGACCTCTCTAAGTTATAACTAAGAGGGCTGAGTACCTGATACATGAGTCCATTAGAGATGGATGGGTGGTGAAGGTTAGGTTTGACCCTACCCCTCAGGATAGAGTAATGAGAGATGTTTTCCATGTGTCTAATTTAGAACGCTATGTGAGGTACCCCGACCATGTGCTGAGCAATGAACCTAGTGAGCCCCAAGGGAGGCTGAAATGGCCTGAGTCACCTGTGTAGTTTATAGACGTCAGGATGAAAGAACTCAGAGAAAAAAAATATGTGATAATAAAGGTTCTTTGAGAATGCCATGGGTACGGCAAAGCCACATAGGGGCCAATGATGGACATGGAAAAGTCTTATCCTGAATTGTTTGTTTGTTTGCTTGCCTAAATTTTGAGGACAAAATTTCCATAAGAGGGGAAGGATGTTATAACCCCAATTTTTGGGTTCAATTGATGAGAAATGCAATTTCTCATATTAAGGATAATTGAACAAATAATGATGTGATTTGTTTTGAATAACGGGATTTCGTTTAAAATAGCCTTGTTATTTGATTTGTGGGCTTTATTGGCTATTGGGCCCAATAACAAGGAAATAACAAAGAAAATTCAATTAGTGAATGAATAATTGAATTTATTAGAAAAGAAATATGTAGAAACCTCTAGAAGGCAAATCCAAAAAGGATTTCGTGCCTCTTGGGTTCCTTGGGTACCAAGGAGTCCAAGGTTGCAAAAATAAAACAATAAGAAAAGAAAAGTTTAATTAAGTTTTTCTTTAATAAGAAAGAGATTGAAAATAATGTTGAAATGTTGGAAATAAGTGGGAAAAGGTGTAATTAGGAGATCCTTTGTGGAATTTCGTGTTACAAGGATTCCTAATGATAAAAGGAATACCAATGAGGAAAATAAAAGAGAAATAAAGGGAAATCCTCAAAAAGGAGGTATTTTAATAAGAAATAAATACAATATGAGAAATTGGCTTTTAAAAGAAGATAAAGGCAAACCAACATTCCCCAAGGTGGGAATCCGTGCCTTGGGTTTTCTTGAGGTCCAAGGGACCCAAAATAACGAGATAATTACAAAGTGGAAAGAGAAAATACTAAATTTGCAAAATATGAAGATAATGTGATTCTTTATTAATGGATTTTGTGATTTTGATAAGAGGGAAGTATTTTCTATTAAATGAAAATAGAATTTCTTACCAATAGCAAGAACTATGAGAATAGGAAAGATGATTTTCGAAATTCTAATATATCAAGGATAAAAGAAATGCCAAAGAAATTATAATGAAGAGAGAGAGAGAGAGGTGGTTACTTCACAACTAAGGGAAGTATGTTTCCTTTCAAGGATAGGACTTAAGTCCTCAAGGAGGCACGCCTTAGGGCTTCGTACTCACCCTTATATAAAGGGTACACCCTCCAGTTCGTTTCCAGGAAGGATCCCTCACGCACCTCTCTTCCTCCTTCTTCTTCCTTGTGATTCTTTGCAAGAAAACCCTAGGGTAGAAGGGTAGGGCTTTCACGGAGCAACTACGAACCCTTCGGTGCACTCTCTGGATTCCGGATGATCCACGTTACCAACAGGATGCTCGGTGGCAATCCTTTCGCTTGAACCGGCACGCAACTGCAGCTGCACGGCTGCAACGGTGGCCGCAGTTGCAGGCCCGTCGTGTATGAAAACGACCTGTTAGGTCGTGGTTTTGTCAGTGCTTTAGCTGCACCAGATAGTGGCGGAGCCAGGGAGGCCATGGGTGGCTACCCCCGGACCCCGGAGAGGAGAAGGGATGAGCCGTCAGCCAACCTGCAGGCAGCGACAGAGAGGCGGCCGCGGCTTGACCCCAGCCTACCTCGGCCTTAATTTGGGGCACCACCGGTGCGTCCAGGGACGGAGTAGGTGAGGAGAAGTCTCACCGGCGTCCTTCAGGTTCGGAGTAGGGAGAGAACCCGCTCCCAGCCACTGTTGCGGCGGAAGCAAGGGTTAGAGCGCGGGGAAGAAGAAGGCTTGAGCCTTTGGACAGTTATGCCCTTCCGCGGGCTGAAGTAATCACAGTTGAACCGAGGGTGTTTCTGTCATTTCGAAATGTTCCAAATCGATCGCTGCTCATAGCAAGGATGACGTGGCGCAATGCCATTGGCCAAGTAAGTATTTTCTTGCATAAATCATATCTAGAGTTTGGTAACTCAGATTGGGACACTTAATATATGAAAGTTGATCAGAAAATCATGAGGAATCTGTTAAAAATGTAACTAAAGTCTGATTCCGTTTATAATTTCAAAAGTGTCTTAAGTTGATCATATGGGCATTAAACTTTGATTAATAACCCTAATTATGTTTTGGAATTCGATCTAAAATCCTAAATGGGTTATTTCAAGTATTAGAAACCTGTTGAGAGGAAAAGTAAAATTTGAATATGATATTCGATAATAATTGGCTTGCTTTAGGGTTTTACACATGAATATATGATAATGCATCTAGAAACCCTAATTTAGGGTAAAAGAGGAAAAAGATCACATTTAATATGAATAATGTGAAAATATGATTATTAGATGTTGGTTCAAAGTTATTTGTATATGAGAGTCCTTAATCCTGGATAAATACCCTAAAAGTTGTAATTAGGGTCTTTTCATGGATAAAAGGTAGAAGTGATGACAAAATGAGTTCATATGTTAATTAGACCCTAATGAGCTTTGAATTAATGATAGATGCACATAATGATTTTGTCATGAATTAAAAAGGAATAACAACAATAGATTTAATGTAAAAGAAGTTTAATGAAATTAATTGATGAGTAATGTGCCTTTAAATGTGGAAATAGGGTTATATGTTGTGAGATGACCTTAACACTGAAGAATAGATAAGATAACTAGGGTTTTTGAGTAATCGCATAAAATTAGGGTTTAATGCGGTGAAAGATAAAAGGAAACCCTAATTGCATAATGAAACCCTAAGATAGACACAAAACCCGAGAAAGTGAATTTATGTAAGTAGAGTAGATTCTTGATGAAGTGTGTGACAGTAGAGTACATATTCTTTTCAGGAATTATGTGATGATTGAATTACTTGCTTGGATATGTTGATTGGCTTGATTGAATGTACATGAAGTATATGTTGATTAATCTACATGACTCATCAAATCAGGTATGTGGATACGCTTATGACTATCCGAGTTAGTTTTCCGATGGATTCTCGGATGTTTAATCGCACTGAATGCAACTAAACTGTTGGATGTTTATTTATTTCATGCAACATATAAAGTGACTATGATTATCACTATAAAGGTGCATAATATAACTGGCTAGATCCGGGTCCACCTCTGTTATTTTGAAAAGGCTAAAAAGGGGTAATCCTAGAGTAAGGTCTAGGTTACCGTGAGTTAGAGACTCATTAGCAAATCCCGAGTTAAGGAGTGGACTACTTACGAGTAGTGCCATGTGACTCAACCCTAGAAATTGGTTCACATATAGGTGGATCATGAGGGGTTTAATGGGGACAACACAGAGGATAGGGTACCCTTGGGTCGCGGAGTTATATCTAAAACGTAATATTGGTTTTTAAACAAGTAATTGAATGATTACATTGTTATCATAGTTGCATGTTTATAGTTTCCCCCACATACCAGCTACGGCTGACCGACGTTTTGTTTGTCGGCGTTTTAGGTACAATGAAAAGAACAAACAGTAAAGTGGCACATGTGACACTAAATGAGAATTAAAGTGCAAAGGAGGATTAGATAGATTAGTATCAGTATGGATAGAAGAATAGAGATCACAGTTTTCAAAAGGTATGTAAAGAAAATTTTTATTACCATTTTCAGTATAGTCTGTTAGAATTTAATAATTGTTTATGGTTATTTGTCGAACCTTTGATCCGGGATTAATGGTGCGGCTCAACCTCTCGGTTTCCCTTAATTGGGGGTTATCGGGAGGTGGGGTCGTAACAGGTATGCATTGTACCTTTTGATTTTTTTTAGAATTCTCATGATTTAGCTAATCCTATGCTTGTTTAAAATTCTAGGTCAAAATCAAGATCTTCTTCAAATTTCAGTTGGGTTTGGCAGGTACATCTTGTGCCTCCCTTGTCTACTCATTGGACTCTGATACACTAGGGATTCAATTTGAATCTTTATTAGGGAGTTTACTACACATTGATGAGTGTGTTTCTTGATTGTGTGTAGGAGGTTTTCATATCCCATTTTATCCTCCCATGGTGTGGATTCAATCTGATATTGGGATCAATCCTTGGCTCGCTGCCTAATGGGTGATTAGGTGAGAAATGTTGCATATATATAGCGATTTTAAAAATTTTGGTTTGCCCATTTTTTCAACTCAAGAATGTCATCAGTGTATGGAATTTAAACCTTGGTTAGATTCATCTTCAGTTATGCATAGTTTGTACTTCTTTGCTTTGCTGAAATATCTTGATTTTGGCATTGTGTTTTTACTTATGCAGTTGGATGTGTATAGTTTATTTGAGGATCCAGATGACACTAATTGTGAATTACAACATCCTCTTCCTCTTCCTCTTTGGGAAGATCATATCTAGATGAATCCTCCTCAACCTCTTCATGAACTTTCTAAAAAGATGCCTCAGGGCTTTGATGACTTTCTAAGGTCACGACCCCATCTCAACTTCAATGTTGGATCTTCTAATCACTTCTTTCCTAATACATCCACTATGGTTTATTTTTTAGTGATGGTGACTTTGGAGGGTCGTCATCTTACCTGGGGGACTGATTATGAGACAAGCGCAGTAGGATACTTCTCCACATTGAGCTTCACAATAGGATATGAGTAGTGTCATCAGTTCATGGGAGCTTAGGGCCACCATGGCTACATCACAAGTATGGGTGACCTTTCCATGAGGATCTGATCATTGTTATGCATCCACAGTGTTTTTTGGTAACCATGGAGCCTCTTTATGTGACTATTTTTGGAGAACCAGCCCTTCAAAGGGACACTTCTTTAGACATTGAGGAGAAGGTTGTTGGTCCATATTTTGGTTCGTGGTGGTCTACTAGTGTAGTGTGTCTAGATGTGAGCAAAGAGCATAGGTACATTTCTCTACTCATAGGGCTTTGGCCAAATGTTTAACAGGATGTCCAAAGAAGTAATAGTTGTATTATGATTTCATCCTCATGTATCTTTTCTTTAGCATTTATTTAGTTTTCATGTAAGCAAACAATGTAGCACTTTTTTTTTTGAAATAGGTAAATATATTTCCAAAAGAGAATGATAGCAAAGCTATGCTGTACAAGACCGATTACAAAAAGTATATGGGACAGGCTCTACAAAATGCCCCAGTATCTTTTGGCTATAGGTGTAAGACCTTTATCAAGTCCTTTCTTGGCCTTGATAGCATTACAGACATCTCTAGTAACTAGTTGAAAAACATCAGTATTAGCCTCCCCTCCATGGTTCAGGGTGTTCCTTTCCTTCCAGATGTTAAAACAAACATTAGAGAGGCATACCCCCGCAAAAGCTCTCTCCTCTTTGTTGGCGCATTTGTTCTTTAGTTGTTCTAACATCTCAGCAAATTAAGGGTTGTTAGGCTACCCCAGCCATTCTTCAGCCACATAAGAGCCCACATTCTTTTGGTCTTGGAGCACTCAAAGAACAGGTGCTCATGTGTCTCGTCCTCCTCGCAAAAGGAACATCTGGGGTTAATCGGAATGCCCCATCAGATGTGCCTATCTTTGGTTAGGTGTTTGCATAGAATAGCCTTGTAACAAGCGATACTCCATTTGGGTATGTGTTTTTTCCCCCACACAATATCATGCCACGGGACATCTTCACCTATAGGGGTGTGGATCCACGGTTTCTGTTACCCATGGAACTTGTAGAAACCGGAGCCATCCACACTATACAGATGATGTACTTCATTCCACATGTGGTTCATAGCCTCCCAGGTTCTAGACGCATTGGCGCATGTGTTGGGGGAGCTGTCGTATCTTCTTCTAAGCCAGTTAACCCACACCCCATCTTTACTTGTGAGGAATCTGTCAAGTCTTCGTAGATGGCCTGCTCTAGCCAGGTCTTCGACCTTGGTGACATTTAGACCTCCTTTGCTTAGAGGTTTTGTTATGGTATCCCATTTAATTGAGTGAGTCTTCCCATCCCATATGAAGTTGGCGATCTGTCTTGTGAGCCTTTGAATGGTCGGCTTCGGAAGGCTGCTCATCTCGCACCAGAAACGGATCATGCTGGAGATGACTGACTTTGCAAGCATAAGTCTACCAGCCATGGCCATCTTGATCCCACACCAGCCACCTATCTTAGTTCTGACTTTATCCACACAAGAGTGAAAGTCCTTGGCGCAGCCCCTGCCCCCCGCAATGGGGGTGCCTAGATATCTTGTGGGAAGGCAACCTCTGTTGAGATCCACGGCAGCTTTGAGACGGCCTCTTCTATTATCACAGGATTTAGAAAGTAATACTCGTGATTTGATGTCACTCATGTACAGCCCAGTGGTTCTGCCAAAGTCCTCCAACACTTCCTTGCAACCTCGAAGTCTGTTAGCATGACCTTTGGAGAAGACCATGATGTCATCAGCAAAAATCAGATGCGTCTTCACCTTTGTTCCTTGAATCTTGTAAGGTTGAATATGATTTCTTACTTCTGCTGCTCTGATCATAGTTGTTAAGACCTCCATAACTAGGGTGAAGAGGAGAGGGGATAGAGGATCCCCTTGGCGAAGCCCATTTGAGGCTCTAAACATACCAACTGGTCCACCATTAAGAAGTATAGAGAAAGAAGTGGTAGTGACACATTGTTGGATGATATGGATCCATCTCAGAGAGAAACCAAGTGCATGCATGATATCCCACAAGGTATCCCATCTGACATGATCATAAGCTTTTATCAAATCAATCTTTATGCAGGCCTTCGCGCTAGTTCTTCTGATATTAAACCCTGTAAGGAATTCTTCAGCAAGGAGCGCACAATCTGCTATTTTCCTACCTTTAATGAACTCACATTGTTCCTCAGAGATAATCTTGGGAAGGATGTCTTTCAGCCGGTTAAATAGGATTTTCGCCCACACCTTATATATCACAGAGTAGCAAGTGATAGGTCGATAGTCAGTAGCAGCTCTAGCATCCTTCTTTTTGGGTATTAATTTCAGGAAGGTATGGTTTGCAGCTCTCACCATGTTACCTCCTTGCATCAGCCATTGCATAGCTTTAATAATGTCTTCTTTAATATGGTCCCATATAAACTGGAAAAAATGACTATTAAACCCATCGGGTCCCGGTGCTTTGCTAGCATTGATGTCAAAGGCAACCTTCTTTACTTCCTCTTCACCCACATCACTTTCATTTTCAACAAGATTTGGAAGTAAAAACAATTGTTCAGAGATTTGCATTTGGATTTTGAGTATCAGAGTCATATCTTGGTTTAGGTTTAGGAACCCTTTTCTTTAGTTTGATTTTTCATGATGTGAAGGATTGAAGATCCATCTAGGGATGGGATTGTGGGACCCAAATTATTGCCTACATAACACCTCATACTATGACATTTTTGGGTTGTGGAGTTGAGCTTTCCATGACACTTAAATCAGGATTTCATGCTTCTTGGAAAATGCATCTATGTAAGTTTTTTTACATCAATGTGGTTAGAAATATTGCTTGATCACCACATATTTTTGCATCCCTTGACTCTTTTAGATATTTTTTCCATGGAGTTATATGTGATCAATGAAGTTCCCTTGTAGAAAAGTCCTACAATCAATTTGTCCTTAGTGTAGTGCTAGATCACAGATATGTCTGAGATGGAAGATATGGATTTTTCCATCTTTGGCATAACTAATAACCATAAACATCTTGCATATGTTTATGTTCTTGGGGAGTTTATATTGACTGTCATCCGCTTTTGAGATCCTACCAATCATACATTCTTCTTCGAGGATGTTGTTTTGACAGACTAGAGGACATCGTCAAGATAACTCATCTAAATCTTCATGATCACTAGACAATCATCCTGGAGAATTCATGGTTAATATTGATCTACATGATCTATTTGGCATGAAGAAGCCTAAAGCTTTCTTAGTGATTGTTTGTTGATAGTCGCTTAATCATGTTGGCTCCTCTTTGGGAGTCATTTAAAAGTGTGGTGTGCAAGGATGCATGGTTTTTGTATACCCGTTTTGATGAATTTTTCTTTGGAGAGATGGTTGGTTAGGTATCAGGATCATTAGCAGGTGTTGTGATAGTTTTGTGGTGCGATGAGATTATTATTCCCTTGATTATGGGTGAGCTATACCACTGCTTGGATGATTCCAAGATAATAGGGAATATGTGAGGATCTATTGAGGTCTTGCATATTTATGTAGGGATGGACATTAGTCCTTTAAAGTTCTAAGAGATGACAAATCCACATCATATAATTTCACAAGAAAATTTATAAAGCATATCAATATTGGCAGTCCTATTCAGTTATGTGGTGAGTTAGCCAAGTGGCTCTCTCATTTCATACATGAGGATGTGATTTGGACCTAGATGAGATTTTGTCTTACACTTTAGGTTATGGGGTAGAGATGTTCGTCTTTCACTAGATGATCATTCTTATGGGTCTAGAGAAGTATGTTTCTTACTACCTGGTGTTTGCACTTAGGAAGTTTGGTCTATCGATAGTGAAAATATGATTTTGAAAAGCTTTAAATCTTCTACTAGAGCCTTCATGAAGGATATCGCAAGGCCTAGGATATTGTTGCAAGGATTGAACATGACTCCATATGTGTTCTTTGTTAGTAAGAGTTGCACTCTTGAGTACTTGGAGTGCATAGATTTGTCCCCTTCACTACTGGTGACCTGCAAACTTGATAAACATATGATGGTCTTGTGTGATGTTTCTTGCTTCATTTATACTTTTTGATTTTCTATATTTTGTATTTTTTAGCACCACGGTGACTTTTTAGATTTTATGATCTATAAATTATTTCTTTTGAAATTAATGAAAAGAAAAATATAGATAATGATGTTCTATCATGGTGTGAGGTAGCAGATTTGGGTACTTCCTATATAGTTTTTATCATTTATATCCCTAGATGGTGGTTCAAGAACTTGATTAGTATTGACTCTTTTATGTTAAAGCCCCTTTGGGAGTTAGGTGTCCTAGAGTGGTAAAGATTTTCTAACTTTCAAGTTTGAGATGTGAAGGATGGTTGTGTAAGTTCTATATTTTAGAAAGATAGAGAATAATATATGTGTGGGTCATCTTTCTATCCTATTTCTCTATTGGAGCTTGAGGGTATGGACCTGGAGCATATTTAATCGTGTCTAATGTTCTATCCTAATAATCATAGGTTTATCTTCACTTCAAATGTGTGTATCTTATTCTTCCATCAAGAGGATCCTTCAACTAGGGGATAACATGGATTGGGGAATCCACTGTCCCTGGATATATGTTTACGGACTAAGGTTATGACATGTAGAAGGTGCATGAGTGGCAACTCCCTACCCAGTTGGGTTAAAGTGCCAAGTGTTAGACACACCCCTGTGGGTTCTACTCTCATCATGTGTCAGTGTAGAGATATATCACAATCATATATCCAATTTTCAAAAGGCCATTTTGAAAGTTTGATTAGTAAACTTTAAAGTGTGCCCATGTGAGGTGGGCCTTTTTGAAATGTTGGTTGTAAGGTGCCTACATGGTATGTCTTTTTATTTATAATTTAAGGAAATTGAAGGATATTGATGCTCAGAGTCTCTATGTGGGAGCTTCAATTTCATCGGGATGGAATGAATTGGGTTTTCCTAGTGCATGGTTTCTGATTGCTATCTCCTAGGTTGATTCATTAAAATTCCAATTTCACTTCTTTTTAGAGGGTGAAGCATGGACAGGCGCAAGGATATTGCCCTATACTCTAGTCTTCTATACATTCCTATGTCATGTAACCTAGAAATATGTCATATCTTAGCATGAAATATTGTGTGAGTTCCATCCTTGTAAAGGTATCAAGATATCTTAACCTTGTACATCAGATACAACTCATTGCTAGGCATTTACAACATTAGCAAACCTCTTTTCTCAGGAAACATGTGATGACCAAAGATGGATATTTTCATCATCACTGAATCTTTGGGGAGCATGTTTATCCATGGGTTTGTACTTTGTACAAAAATGCAATCATTGGCTTTTGTTTTTAAATTGAGGTTGGAGTATTTTAAAGGTGAATTCAGGTTGGTGAAATATTAGGGTCTCGGGATAATGTTTATATTCATTCCTTCTTTGACCATATAGTTCTTGGGTTTGACCTCCCCCACTTCAATATACATTGGGGTAGTTGCATGGATTAAGTGTATTATAAAGGTGGTACTTTTCTCCTATAAAATGTTCCTTGTTGAAAACTTGATGTTGATCTAGCTCACCTATTAGCAGAAGAAGTGTGTAATGACATTGGATTTTGTATGGTGGAGATGAATATCCTCATCCATGTTCTTCAGGCACAATCCACCCCAGTAGTAGATGTAATTGATGATATAGGGCCCATTCAATTTAGGATTGAACTTGCCCCTAGCATCAGTGTTCTTGATAACACAAAGTATCATATAGCCTTTCAAAAAATTGCAAGGACGAACGCTCTTGTTGAATTCTCAAATTTCTCTATCTTGATAGAATTTTGTGTGATGTAGAGCTCTCCTTCTTTTCTCTTCAAGTATGGTGAGGTGGTAAATTTGTTCTTTGACCCATTTTGCTTGGGATTTTAGATTCTTGTAAAATGTGGAGGGATGGATCTCAACCTTTACTTGTTGCCTCCATGTCATATCCAATGGAGTATGGTGTGGTTCCTATGAAAGTTTTGATGGATTTTTAATATGCTCATAGAGACATTAGAAGGTTATGATGTCATTTGGTGTATGATTTGATTGTCTTTTCAAGGATATTTATCATGTTCTTATTTGCAGCCTCCACAACTTGTTCATTTTAGGTCAGTATGGATATATTCAGTGATGTTTGATTCCAAAGTATCTCAGATACTCCTTAATAAAGTTGGCAATGAATTTTGTACATTATTAGAAATGATATTATGTGGTACTCCATATCAATTTATGATGTTGTTCTTGAGGAATTTCATCATTATACCCATTGAATTGTAGTGATGGAGACGGCTTCTATCCATTTGGTAAAGTGATCTATTGTAAGAAAAGGAAGAAACTCATGCTTGAAGCTTTAGGATGTATCTTTTCGATCATGATTATTCCTCAAGTAGAGAACGGCCAATGGATTGCCATGTCGTAAAGTTGTCTAGTTGGTACATTTAGGTAGCCACCATGGATCTAGTAGGCTCAACATTTGTGGGTATATTGGAAACAATCTATGACCATGGTGTTCCAATAATATCCCAGAAGCCCTATTTTATTTGTAAGAAGGACACCACTCATGTATGTACCACCTAATCCTCCATGGACCTCCTTCTTGAGAGCTTTAGCCTCAATCTTGTTGATGTATCTGATGTGGATTTTTGTGTATGACATGTGATAGAGATGTCCTACTCCTATGATGTATTGCATGTCTTTCCATTTAAGCATTTACTGGTCTCTTTTTGAGATATTTCAAGGATGGCTTGGTTCTCTAGATACATTTTGACGTCATAGAACCAAGTCATTTCATTATTGACCATTGAATTGTCTATGACCATGCAATAAGCCAATTGAGAAAATGTTTGAAATTTAATGGTGAATCTTTGATCCCCTTGGATGTCTACCCATGAGGTTAGTATGACCAAAGCATCAATGAAGGCCTTGTGTTCTCTTGTCATAAATTTGAAGGATATTTTTCAAATTCCAGGTGAGATAGCATGACTACTATGTTGGTATGTATGCCCAAAGAGTCAATCATGATTTGATTAATAATAATAAAGGCAAGCTTCCAATTTGTTTTGTTTCACTCAGTTATGTGATAATGAGGAAACTTAATGAATGTCTAAAAAATGATATTACTTAATGACGTATGTCTTCAAGTATGTGACATGAACAATGAGATCATATGTATATTAATAGTATGTACATTCTTATAATGTCCCTAATCAGATGTTAATGTGGAAGTTGCATAGACATCAGTGACACATAAGATTAGAGTGTGTGTTGGTTGATGACAGATTCTATCAAACCAAACACACAGATATTTGTTAGGGAACAGTGTGTCGGACAGACCCACCTTGAGAGTGACACATGGAAACCATACTTGGTGTTCATAGTCTTATCTCATAATGAAGGCGGTGATTGTGGTTCTTAGACCTAAAATCACTACACTCATCACATGTCGTTCAGTATACTTTGACATCATCTAATGTAACCCTAAGTAAGGATTGCCATAACGATGATGATTGGGTAGTTGTGAAACATGGGGATTGACTGTAAGTGATGTAGATGGGATTTGTTCCTCCTACTGGAGTTTGATATCATGGCTACTTGATAGGCGAGATTGAGAAAAGCATGTGCATGCACATGTGGATTAATATATGATATTGAAGTCACATATATCTCAGACAGTCTGATCTAGATTCAAGGAACATGGATTGAATGTTGAAGAGGATGACGATTCCATTCCATTTCAGATATCAGAAACAAAGGAAATATACAATCATTGTAACACCATGCACAGATTGTAGGTTGAAGTTGTTCTCCAACTTTCCATTCACTTGGGTAGCACTGATGTGTGACTAGGCACCACTCTTTGCTTGTGATGTCAAAAACTAGTTATGGACATTCGCTGCCAACATGATATGGGACCTATAGGGTCACACACATATGAATTCACCTAAAAGAGGAGTTTAATCATGAATGATAATTGAATTGATTACTAAAGTGTTTAGGTATTCAATTCAAGTAACAAATCGGCTTACTGGACTCTCGACCAATTGGTTCAAGTGCTGAAACAATCAGTTGGAGTGTCAGGTTGATTAGAAATTGAATTGGTTGAGTTCAGCCAGAACTAGGGAGCGAACTGACCGGTTCATCTACTGAACTGGTCGGTTGGGGTTGTGAGACGATCGGCTCATAGGGTGAGATGTCGGGTTTGTGGAGAAATTTGACTGCATCAAGGATTAGTGTTGACATCATGTTGTGCATGAATTGGATTTGAATTGCCAATTAATTGTGATTGGGAAACATGGTGACATGATCGGTTCGCTAAGTGAACTGATTATCTCGCTTGCCAACTGACTAGTTCGCTTGGCAAACTGACAGATTTGTGACTCACTGGTTGTGAATTTTGTGATATTCCAGTCCCTTCCACACCCACATAGACTGGGAACCCTGACTCTAACCCCTCCTAATAAATAGAGGGGTATTGGGGGCTTCTCAGACACAACTCAATTGCCTTTGGCAATTGTTGTCCTCTCTAGTTGTGGTAACAAATAGAGAGCCTGAGCAAGTCCTACCTAATAAAGGGAGGGATATTAAGGGAGAACAATTGTGGGAGAGAAAGTTAGTGACTAGTACACCAACAAGAGGGACAACTCCTTCCTATCTGTTCTAGTAGAATGAAAGGAGTTCTAGGTGTTTTGTGTGGACTTCTCTAGAGGCAAGGAGGTTGTTATCTACTTCTAGGAGGACAACGTCAGCCTGTAGACCATGGTGGAGTTGTTGTAGATATTGTTTGAGTCTGCTATCTGTGGTGGAGACCAGGAGCTGTTGCAAATGAGTCCTAGTGAAACTAGGAGTGTTGCACTACTACAATGTGTTATAGTCTCTGGACTTGCTCCAGGACCAGGGATGAACTCATTGAACCATCCTTTCCATTACATAGTTGTTGACGTGATCTTACTATTATGGGAAATAAGCATAGAAAAAAAAAATTCCGCTACCTACTATGAATCTGTATATCCCAACAATGGTATCAGAGCCATGACAATTTACTATGTTTTATGATAATCGATGTGATAGGATTTTTGGTTTTCATCATTTATTTCTTGCACATGATGTGAATACTTAAACTTCTTAATGTGCATATTCGATCAAAGACCACATATAATCCTATATAATCCTATATATATATATATATATGCAATTTACATGTGTCGCCCTAAAAGAGAGTTTTGATGGTGGATGTGTAGCATGGTTATGGAAAATAACCCTAATGATCTATGCATGGTGTTTGTGTGTTTATTTCCTATTTTATCTTGGTTTGCATATTGAGCCTCTAGCTTCTTCTTCCCAACGTAAAAGTATTATTCTTTCCTACCTTTAGTCCCCTAAAATATAACTTGAGGTTTCTTATTACTATGTAATAAGTTTAATAGCAGTAGGATAGTTTCTTTTCTTGCAACAACAAATATGACGATCAATATCAGGCGAGCCAACTGTTTCACTTGACGAGCCAGTCGGTTGAGGACTGAGGAGGGAAGACTGCAACAGGAGCAAACCGATCAGTTGGTGGACCCAATCGAATGTATGGAGGTGTCCAGACATCAGTTGGACAGGAGGCCAATCGATCATTTTAGGTGATCAACTAACCAGCCAAGAGGCAAGCCGGCCAGTTCAAGGGTTGAATCGATCAACCCAGATTGGCAAGCACAGATCTACACCAAAAACATGTTTATGCATGTGATGTTGACCTAGGTGGTAGTAATTCCTTGTAGCTCTAAGGAATTACAATAGATATGGCCAAACCATTTCTAATGTTTTATATTACATGTTTATGTTGTGCAATATAGCACGTATATGATGCATACTAGTATGTGGTGATTGGATATGTATATGTATATATATGTTATATATATAATCCCTCAATCAAACATATTAAGCCTAAGGTGCTTTCCATTAGATAAACAAATGAAAATCTTAATCGACTGAGTATGGGCACCACAAGGGTGGTGCAATGTATCTCATGGAAGTGTGATGGTAATAGTGTGGTCCTTCCAAGCGGGGTGCATTATTATTGTTTTGTCTTTTGGGTCAGGCTTAACATAGTGACCTTAATGAGATTAAGCACTACAGGCATACAAGTGACTATGGCAAAGGGTTGTGCATATCATCTATCCAAGAATTATATAGATGCAATTAGCAAAGGTTGCCTACCTTAATGATTGATTATGGACGATGGCGTTGGCCGAGTAATAATTGAATTATTTTGGATCTTGGCTCATTAGAAGTTTGTTTACTACAATATTCTGAATTGATATTTGAGGGTTTTCAATTTGATCAAAATAATAAGAGTGATATCTAATTAAAGACCTAATTAATATCATCAATTTTAATCAAATCAAATCAAATAAAATCAAATTTGAGTTTTTGACAAATTGCAAATTCTTTTGTAGAATCAAATGCCAACACACAACAAAAAAATTTCACTATGATCGGTCATTGAGAAGGACAAATTAAATGGGAATAACTTCCATGACTAGTTCAAGACATTGAGAATCATTCTCACACAGGAGTGTAAGCTCTATGTCTTGGACACACCAGAGCCAGATGAACCTCTTCCCAATGCACCTAAGGCTGACAGGGATGCTTACAAGAAGCATTCTAAAGATGTTGTTGATGTCAAATGCATGATTCTATGTTACATGAACTATGAGTTATAGAGGAAGCATGAGAACATGGATGTTATTGAGATGGTCACACATATTAAGAACATGTTCTAAGACCAGGCAAGACATGAAAGATTTGATGTCTCCAAGGCATTGTTTAGATGTAACATGGCAGAAGGATATCCAATAGGTCCTCATGTACTCAAGCTCATTGGGTATGTAGTTAACCTATCTAGACTAGGATTCGCCTTCAATCAATATTTGTCCACTGACATGATTCTACAGTCTCTTCCAGAATCATACAGTCAGTTTGGCATGAACTACAACATGAATGACAGTGACAAGCCATTGACAAAGTTATTAGGCATGTTGAGAACAACTGGGACACAAATAAAGAAAGACAAGCTCAAGTTTGTGGTGATGATCAGCAAGATAAAGGGAAATTCTAAAGGAAAAGGCAAAGATAAGAAGAGTTCTAAAGCTAGCCAAAATCCCAAGTCTTTAGATCTCAAGGAAAAGGCAGGAGTAAAGAAGGGAGGCAATTTTCACCACTATCACCGGCCTGGACACTGGAAAATGAATTGCCCTCTCTTCCTAGAGGAATTAAAGAATAAGAAGGAAGGGTTAGACACCTCTACTACAGATATAAACCTTTATAATCTAAATTCAATTACTTCCTCATATTGGTATGTGATACTGGATGTGGATCTAACATACGTTGGTGTGCAGGATCTGATAAGCTGTAAAGCATAGGGCAAGACTTGCTGCAACTTCAGTCTAAATTTAGAATTTATTTTATCCCATTGGGCATGTAATAGAGTTAGTTGAACTGCTATTTCATTATGTCAATAATAGAAACATTTTACTTTATGCATCTTGTATGACAAGGATCATAAATCAATAAAGAGTTGTTATTGCTTCTATTTCAAAGATGTGATCTTGTATTGCAATGCCCCCAACATCTAATGATCTTTATATGAGAGGGTCTAAATATGAAGGTTAATAATGTAAATACCAAAAGGATTATATTTGATAACTCAAACAAATAGTATCTATAGCATTGTCATCCAATGCACATATATGAGCAATGCATTTCTAGAATGCATATTGATGTTTATCTAGACTCTTTTGGTTTTTGAATCAGAAAGAGGCATGCAAGTATTATTTATGAGCAACGGGACAAACCACCTCTCACTAGTGTAGTGGAGAGATCAAGCATTCTATTGGATATTATATAGTATTAAGATATTATAGAATAAATGCTAGAGGTAGTTGTATGTACTTCATTATATTTACTAATGACATCAGTTGATATAGAGCTTGTATTGGTGAAATACAAACATGAATCTCTTGAAGTGTTCAAGGAGATTATAAATAAAGTATAACTTTGATAAAAGTATTAAGAAACTTTGATATGATCAAATGTTGAAATACTTTACATCAATAGTTTGAGGACCTTCTGGATAGATTTTGATAGTGTATCACAAGTCAACTACATGAAACATGATGATGTATTAGAAAGAAGGAATTAAATCCTGATGGATCAAGATGTGATTATCATTAAATATAATCTTCTAATTTCCTCATATATACATGTTTTACACTAAAAACAATGTAACATCTAAAATGGTATAAAAGATATCATATATGATATGATATGGCAATGTCTCGATACGTCTTGAGGATTGAAATTTATATAAAGAAAGTAGTTTCTTGAAAAGGTTTATCACAAATCATAATTGTTGAATACTACTTCAAATCCTAATCTGACAACAAAATGTTTGTTGCTAGGATGACTGAGTTCCAAAAGAGTTTGTGGGAGTAAAAGTAGAACTCAAAAGGCTCAACAAGGAGGTACAATGGGAACAATCGGGAATCAAAAATTGTTGTGCAATTTCAAGTTCCTTATGTAGCACAGAACCTCATAGTTATAGTATAACACATCTAAGATAGAAGGTTTGTGAATCCAACAACTCAGATAGGTTGGTCATGAGATGATGAGCCAACAAATCAACTAGAAACTATTGAGGACCATAATTTGAGAAGTGGCTTAAAGACATTAAGGAGTCCATGTACACTACCAAGTATGACCTTGGTAGTACCACCTAGAGGGGTAACACTCATAGGTGCATTCAAGTTTTCAAGATGAAGACCAACATGGATAACCTAATAGGATAGATTGGTTGAAAAGGTTTTCAAACAATTTCAAATTGTTGAACATGAAGAAATTCATTTACTAATTGTCATGCTTATTGTTGCAGCTTGTATAGACTATGAGATTTGGCATAAGAAGGTCAAAACTGGATTCCTTAAAGGAATATCAAATAGGATGTGTATGGGACACATCCTAAAGGTTTTATAACTTCAAGAATGAAAATAAAGTCTATAAGATACAAATTCAATCTAGAGATTGAAACAAGCATCTCAGAGATGGGATCTTTTGACTTGACAAGACAGTCAAAGAAGTTTGACTTGAATCAAGATAAAAGATGGAATCTGTTATTATAATAGTTTTAATGGGAGCATATATAAATATTCCACATGTTGATGGGGAATACCATTTCAATACTATAAATATTGAGACCTAGCATGGAAAACACCTTCAAAATGAAGGATTAGGTGAAACATCCCATGTGATAGGAATTGAGATTTATAGAGGTAGATCTGAAAAAGTTTCATAACCTAAAAGGAGAACATACAATAGAAAATGTTGAAATAGCTCAGTATGAAGGATTCAATAAGAAAGAATCTGACCATAATTCATGGGATTACTCTCTCAAGAACCCTATGTTCCAATTCTTATGAAGAATAGAAACCATGAGTCAGATGCCATATGCACTAGCAATTGGATCTATCATGCATGCTATATAAATGTACCCATCCCATAATCTTGTATGTATTAAACATGACAAGATGGTATTAGTTTCCAATGAAGTTCATTGGAATGTCATTAAAAGAAATCCATTACTACTTGAGAAGCATTAAGGATTAGTTGCTAGTACATGGAAACAAGGAAGAGTTTAGTGTAAAGGGTTACACCGATGCAAGATTCTGAAATGGCAAAAGTTATCATAATATAAAATATATTTAATACTAAGAAAAGAGTTGTAAGTTGGAAGGGTTCTAAAATATAGGCCATAATTCAATTCTACAATAGAAGTCGAATATCCCAAAGTTATGAACACATGAATGGATATTATATGGATCTAGAAGTTCATATGCATGAACATAAAGATGTTCCAACCATTGATGACACAGTAGAGATATTGTGGAAACACATCCCACTATCACACAGACAGTGAGGTGTTATGCGAAAACGTGTGGAAATCACCATAACCACAAATTACCAAAAACACGGGTTAATTAAAACCGATTGCAGAAAGAAGATAAACTAAGAAACTATTACATTCAGATCCTCATCCTTCAAGGAAACAATTATATAAAAATTTACAAGATCATGACACGTGTCCACAGCTTAGGAGATTAGCTGTCTAGTCATCACATGAGTTCATCACCTGCTATATATACATAACGTCCCACATCCGGCCAGTAGCAGGATATACAAAGCTTCAACAGCTATACATCATGAAACAACGTCAAAACGCCTCCAAGGACCTGAGAGTACAGGGATGACTCTAAGACTCTACTACAAAACAATCAAAACAGCAGCATGTCCATCTCTCCCCTTCTACTACTCTTCTTGCTGCTCGGCCGCAACTCCGCGACCACCACCACGTCTAGCTCGAACACCTAAAAAGGTTATAAACCAGCGGGGTGAGACACACAGTCCAAGCGAGAAACATAACTCCCCGCCGAAACTACAGAACCGTAGAAGGATGAAAGCAAAAGCAGCAGATAACTGATAGAAGGTATAACAAGAGCAGTCTATATAGCAAAGCTATTCATACCATCAAGCTTACCAGGCTGTACGGAAGGCAGATAACCAAGTATTTCTTTATGGAACATGATTAACAAGATAAGATTTATAAGATCTTACCTCATAACATAAGGAACGTATAAGCAATTGCAAGTATAACAAGATTAACTACATAAGAAAGGCCTCAATCAATGTTCCATGTTTTTCCTAAAGTAGTGAGTACTATTCGACTGGATTACGTATTGTTATGCCCTGAGGAAGTGAGTCGTACCGCTCAGATCCAACCGACGGCTGCAAAACTCGGAGCCGATGCTATACAAGGTCAATGGAAGAACCAGACTCCACGACCTCTCCGCCTCGTGGTCAGTGCACGAGTACAACACAAGCAGGACTACAGTCTCATGCTTAAGTGGCCTCAGCCATAGGGTCAGCTCCCGTAGGCTACCCTCTGCCTAGCCCGCCTCGGTACAGGTCTCGACACTAGTGAAACTGAGCCACGGGCTTGTTCACCGTGCTCTGAGCCATAAACACATTCATGCTCCCATATCACATATCCTGAGCCATGGGCATGTTCACCATTCTCTATACATATCCCGAGTCTGCAACCGCATCTGCACTCGAATCCTCACTATTTTAGGCTAGTAGAAACCTCGCATATTCAACAATATGTGCTCTGGGTTAACCCGCATGAGAACCCATTTCACCATCACCAGCTCCTAACGATGATGGATCTATGGCCAGGGCAAACTAGATGATATATTCCACTATGATTAGTTAGTATCTTTTATGTGGATTGCAAGATTCAACCAAGTTGTATAACATGCAAACTTATAACAAGAATAAACAACATGAAACTCAATATTATGCTTTTATTGTAATCAACATCATTTTGATCCATCACAAGGATCCAACATTACATGTTATCACTTGACCTCTTTCCAATCATCTAGATCCATCTCAAGGATCATCACATTGCCATGGGATCTCAATCCCTTATCACATAGTGCCACTGCCTCTCAAGGCATTCTCATCAACTTAGGCACTTTAGCCAACTTAGGTCCTCAGACCAAGACACATCATGTAGGTTATCTCATCATCAAGAGTAATTATCAAAGCAGTGTTACTCAAACATATATATACCTTATAGCCATTTAACTGGCTATGCATCTGTATGGAGCACCTGCATGATTAGTATACACAATCATCATGGAATAACAGAAGATTTATATTATCAACATAGGGAAACATTGATGATTATATACATTATCATTTCTGTCTCAACCTGTGACCGCAGACATAGGTCATTTCATCATGCATAGCATCTTATGTGCTTACCATTTCCTCAGCATTATACATATATTTCCAGATGATCATAGATACATAAGATGGCATGTCCAGTTACATATATGTGCACTTACTATAGCAATTACCATCAAGCATATCAAGAGTTACTATTGTCAACCAAACGTGACATCATAGAACAAGATCTAGCTCATAGGTTTTCCAGAAGGAACAAGACCCTCGCTAGAAGCGCCCACTACCCTCACCAAAGGAGTGATGGGTAGGGCACCCTCACCAAAGGTAGGTATTGGGCAGGGGACTCTCCCATATTGCCCAAAACTTCAACCACATAACGGTCAAGCAAACCAGCAAGGGTGTCGGGCTACCACATAGTGTATCGTGCACTTAGTTGTATTGTGCAGCATGTGTCGTGAAACCACATGCATCAGGCAACCAAGGCATAACAGTCACCAACATATCGTGCAGCTATCTCCAGGAGACATATCGTGCAACGTGGCATCATGCACCTCAGTGTTGGGCAACGCAGTGTCGTGCAACACAGGGTATAACGGCCTCAAAGGATGCAACTCAACCGAGCAACAAGGAGCCTATCATTTAGCTAGCCTAACATGGACCTATCGGCCGACACACAGGACAAAGACTGGTGTGACGCCCGACACACGAAGGTCAGCAACCAGGAGGAACGCCCGAAAAAGCCACAACATGTGTCATCCAAGGCTCCAGATCAAGAGGGGATATCAGGCAACACCAACCCCAAGGTCATATCGTCCAAGATGCAACCCGACAGGGTCACCACCAACCTCAAGCACAAGGGCACCAAAACCCTAATGGATCAAGAAGATGTCTCACCTCTCAACAACTAAGAGAGAGGGGTCTTGCCAAGCTTCTTAACACCAATCGGGCAACACAAGGTTCAACCATAACCAAGGTCTACAACCACTACAAAGCTCACCTCTAGAATCCATGGTGAGAGAAGGGTGTTTCTCAAGCAACTAGAACACAAGCTCACCTCTCAACTTAAACGAGAGAGGGGTATTGCCCATGATACTAGAGTTCAAGCTCACTTCTCTAAACCAAGGAGGGAGAGGGATGTTGCTCAACAAGAAACCCTAGAACATGGTTCGGCCAACAAGAAGCAACTAAGCAAGAAATTAAACTAGCAACATGCATAGCCGATATGATCATAAGCAACATATAAGAACATAAGAGGAGGTAGTGTAGTTAGGGTTAGGAGTTATGTAACCCGCCTTAAGAAAGCTCCAATCTCCTAGCTCCAAGCGCCACCAAGGAAGAAGAGCAAGGCACTCTAGGGTTCGGCCACCACTAGAGGAAGAAGGAGACTCCAAGGCAAGGATCGGCCACCAAGCTTGCAAAGGAAGAGGGTGTCGTGCACCAAGGAAGAGGGAGACTAAGGGACAAAAGGGATCCTTAGCAAGAGAAAGGAAACACATATATAGAAAAGTATGGAGGAGAAACCAAGGAAACACAAGGCAAGGTGTCGCCCACCTAGGGACACTTGTCCAAGGTCATTGCCACATGCAAGCATCAAACACCAAGTGTCCACTAGTGGTGACACAAATGAGGTCAAAGAGGGTCAAAGGGTTCATGGGTGACACACCTCCCTACCATGGCCGATACACCCACACCATGGCCGACACACACCCTAGGCGACACACCACAGGCCGACACAAGCACAGGCTGACACAGGGCACTCTTGCCCGACACAAGGTCCAAAGAAGCAAAGACAAGGCACCACAAAGCCCAACAAGCTCAACCAAGCCCAAAGAAACTCAAGCAACGAGCCCAAACCTTCCTCTCAACACTAGAGGAAGCAAGGAGAGGGAGGAACACCTCACAAGATGGCAAACTTGCCCACAAACCCTAGACTTGGGTTAATTGCAAGTGGCACCTCCAGCTCTCAACAAAGCATAAACAAACCCTAATCACCACTAAAGGTGATTAGCAGGCAACTAAGCATCAGGGTTAAGCAAAGCAAATAGGATAAGCCCTAAACGTAGGTCAGGGTCCTTACAAGGTAACCCCCTACAAAGGGATTTCGTCCTCGAAGTCTGAAGAGAAAAGTGAGGGATACTTCCTCCTCATCTCTTCCTCAAGCTCCCACGTGGCTTCCTCAATGCCACGTTGATGCCAAAGAACCTTCACAAGAACCAGGTCCTTCTTCTTTATCTTCTTAACTCTCTTGTCAAGGATCATCACGGGACCTTCCTCATAGGTCACATCTTCATCAAGATCAACTTCGTCTGGCTGTATCACTGTCCCTGTATCCGGATGACTTTTCTTCAGCATACTGACATGGAACACTGGATGCAACATGTGTAACTCTGGCAGCAGTTCTAACTCATAAGCTACCTTGCCCATATGTTCTATGACTGGGTATGGCCCCATATATCTAGGTGCTAGCTTACCCTTCCGGTCAAATCTCAGCACACCTTTCCACAGTGAGACTTTAAGATACACTTTGTCTCCTACCTAGAACTCCAAAGGTCGTCGACGATTGTCTGTGTAAGACTTCTACCTGTCATGTTCCTCTTTTAGTTGTTGTTGTATCACTTTGATCTTTTCTATTGTCTATTGTACTAACTCAGGACCCAAAAGCTGATATTCACTAGACTCATACCAACACAAGGGTGATCTGCACTTCCTTCCATATAAGGCCTCATAAGGATCCATGTCAATGCTCCGCTGATAATTATTGTTGTAGGCGAACTCTATCAAACTGATAAGTACGTCCCAACTGCCTAGGAACTGCAAAACACAAGCTCGAAGGAGATCCTCCAAAGTCTGAATAGTCCTCTCAGACTGTCCATCTGTCTGTGGGTGGAAGGCGATACTGAACCTCAACTGCGTTCCCAACGCTTTGTGCAACTGTTCCCAGAAACGACTCGTGAACTGTGGACCTCTGTCAAAAACTATCGTTACTGGAACACCGTGCAACCGCACTATCTCATCTATGTATACCTGAGCGAGCTTCTCAGCAGTAAACGTTGTCTTTACAGGTATGAAATGGGCAGACTTCATCAATCTATCCACTATTACCCAAATGGAATCATGATTCCTAGTTGTCCTTGGCAGACCAACTACGAAATCCATGGTTATATGATCCCATTTCCACTGCGGTATCAGCAGGGGTTGTAACGTACCTGCCGGATTCTGATGCTCATCCTTGACTTGCTGACATACCGCACACCTAGCCACAAACTCGGCTACATCTTTCTTCAAACCGGGCCACCAATACAAGTCCTTCAGATTATGGTACATCTTGGTGACTCCTGGATGCATAGCATACATCGACGTGTGTGCTTCCTCAAGCACTAGCTTCCTTAGATCATCAGCATCAGGGACCACCATCCTATCATGATAGCAAACTAGTCCATCCTTGGACTCATGGAACCCATCATGCTTTTCGCTGCCAAACTCTGATCTGATCAACTGCACTGCATCATCTATTGGTTATGCATCTTTGATCTGCTATCTCAGCGTAGGCTTGACTTGCATATGTGCTAAAAGTCCAGCTAACAAGGAAACTTCCATCTGCACATTCATCTGTCGCAATGAAACAAACATATCTTGTCTATGGCATACCAGGGAAGTCAACTGTGCCTTCTTTGGAGGGAAAGAAGAAGAAGACTTTTGGCTAAGCGCATCAGGTACCACGTTCGCCTTACTGGGATGGCACTCGATGGTGCAATCATAATCATTGATTAACTCCATCCATCGATGTTGTTGCATGTTTAGCTCGTGCTGCTAAAAGATGTACTTTAGGTTCTTATGATCTGTGAAGATATGACACACTTCCCCGTAAAGGTAGTGTCTCCAAATCTTTAATGCATGAACCACCACTGCCAACTCCAAATCATGAGTCAGATAATTCTCCTCGTGTTTATTTAGCTGGCGCAAAGTAAAAGAAACCGCATGATCTTCCTGCATCAGCACACAACCTAAACCTTTCTTGGAAGCATCACAGAAAACCACATAGCCCTTTCCAGGCTCTGGCAGCACTAACACTAGAGCACTAGTCAGCTTCTCCTTCAAACTTTGGAAAGCTTGCTGACAATGGTCATCCCAGACAAAAGGTACATCCTTTCTAGTCAACATCGTCATTGGCAACGCAATCGCACTGAAGTCCTTGATAAACCTCCTGTAGTAACCTGCTAGACCCAGGAAACTATGAACTTCTGTCGGCGTCTTCGGCTGCTCCCACTCTGCAACGGACTCCACCTTCTTAGGGTCCATCTTAAATCCTTCTACGGATATTATGTGGCCCAAGAAAGTCACTTCCTCCAACCAAAATTCACACTTACTGAACTTGGCATACAACTGATGTTGGCGAAGAAGAGTCAACTCTAGTCGAAGATGTCGCTCATGCTCTTGCTTGTCCCAACTATAGATCAAGATGTTTCCTATAAAGACTACAACAAACTGATCTAAAAATGGACAGAACACTCTGTTCATCAAATCCATGAAAGCAGAAGGTGCATTCGTTAGCCCAAACGGCATAACCACAAACTCGAAGTGACCATACCTCGTCCTAAAAGCTGATTTTGGTATGTCATCCACCTTAATCCTCAACTGATGCTATCTAGACCATAGATAGATCTTTGAAAACACTGTAGCACCACGCAACTAATCAAACATATCATCTATCCTCGATAACGGATACTTGTTCTTGATCGTGACCTTGTTCAACTACTAGTAATCTATACATAACTGCATCGACCCGTCCTTCTTCTTAACGAACAACACCGGAGCACCCCAAGGTGACGTACTTGGTTAGATGAAACCTTTCTCCAGCAACTCTTGTAACTACTTCTTAAGCTCTACCATCTCTACGGGAGCCATCCTATACGGTATCTGTGCAACTGGCTGCGTTCCTAGAACTAGATTGATCTCGAAATCAATCTCTCGGGGTGGAGGAACACCGGGGAACTCATCAGGAAACACATCCGCAAACTCTCGGACAACCGTCACCTCCTCAAGGCTAGGACCTTTCGCCTTGGTATCCACAACATGAGCTAAGAACGTCTTACATCCTTGTCATAACAACTTCTCTGCCACCATAGCTGACACTAGACACGTCGGAAGAATCTTCCTATCTCCTTGGAAGATCCACTTCTCACCATCATCATCAAACACTGCCTGCTTGGAACCACAGTCCAGGACAACCTTATACTTCTCTAAGGTATCCATCCCAAGGATCACATCGAAACCATGCATATCAAGTGGTATAAGATCCACTTGTATACTGTGTACTGAAAAAGATAAGACACAAGATGGACACTCCTCTCGAAGCATGGAGGAACCATCAAGAGGGGTTTCTAACAACAAGCTATCCTTCTTACAACTAACATGTAAACGATAGTTTTCAAGCATAATATAGGCGATAAAAGAGTGTGTAGCACTCGGGTCAACCAGAACAAATATAAAGCAAGAAGAAGACATATCAGAATAAAATAACTTCATTTGACCTGCCACCACTCGTGGGTTGACTATCGCCTCTGGCTGACTCATAGCATAGAATCGAGTCGTTGCTTGTTGTCCACGTCCTCTGCTTCCTTGAGCAGACGATCCCGCTTGTGATGCTTGACCGTGTCCTGGCCCTCTGCTACTACTGGGCTGCTATCTATCTGACACTTTTAGATTCTGTCTCAGCTGCTACGTCACTTCAACATCTCTACTCGGGCAGTTGAACCTGAAATGCCCGATATGCCCACACTGATGGCATGCCCTATCATCAATATGCGGCCTAGATGGTCCTGTCACTGCCACTAAAGTTGTACTATATGCCTTTGACGGTGAAGAAGCATAACCTCTTCCCTTACTCGGAGACCACTGTGATGGTACACTGGAACCTCTCATCATGGAAGGTGTTGAAAACCTCGGCTTCTTGAAGCCACCAAACCTCTGTCCCTGGAACTGAGCAGGCCTCTTCTTAGACATGGATTCCCTTTTCTCCCTTACTGGTTGTTCAATCCTCCAGACAGATTCCACAAATGTAGCAAACCGCTCACGGTTCTCCAATGTAGAAATAGGTGTTGTCAGCTCAACACTCAGACCCTTCTCAAAATGTCTGATCCGCTCCTCATCTGTTGCTGCCATGTGAGGGAAAAACCTCAACAAGTCCATGAACTTGGCCTCATACTCGGTGATGTTCATCATTCCTTGACGTAGGCGCTCAAATTGACTGATCTTCTCATCCAGATACGTCTTCGGAAAGTACCTGTTGATGAACTCGCACCGAAAAACCTTCCAACCGATCACCTCACTAGGTCGCGTCTCCTCCTCGATGGTCCACCAGTGACCAGCACTACCCTTCAAAAGGTAGACCGTGTGCTTGACTTTGTTTGCTTCGGGGATGTCGAGGATCTGGAAAACCTTCTCAAGACTCATCAACCACAGATATGCATCCGCTGGATCAGCCGTCCCAACATAGTCTGAAGCTCCGACTCGGCGAAGCCGCTCAAAGGTCTTCTCAATACCTGATGTTTCACCATGGGGAGCCTATGCTCTCGGTAGAGGCACTGGCAATCTTTCTACCATGAGATTCATCGTAGCCATCATCTGCCCCATAAGCTATTGGTAGGCAGGGTTCTCGAGGATGGTTGGGTCAAATTGGGGGACCTTAGGCACCCGATCTGCATGTGCCCGACCAAAAGCTCCATCAACTGATGTAGCATCGATGTTCTCGGCAGCGTGTTCTTCATGGTTTCCATACATCTTGGCTTTTCTTCCATTGAGGGCAGAAGACGATGGTAAGCAAATCTGGAAAACTCACAAGAATAGACACAACATAGTCCTAAATCCCTGTAGACTCAGCGAACCTAGAGCTCTGATACTATAACTTGTGGCAACACATCCAACTAGCTATCACACAGACAGCGAGGTGTTACGTGAAAACGTGCGGAAATCACCATAACCACAAATTACCAAAAACACATGTTAATTAAAACCGATTGCAGAAAGCAGATAAACCAAGAAACTATTACATTCAGATCCTCATCCTACAAGGAAACAATTATATAAACATTTACAAGATCATGACACGTGTCCACAGCTTAGGAGATCAGTTGTCTAGTCATCACATGAGTTCATCACCTACTATATATACATAATGTCCCACATCTGGCCAGCAGCAGGATATACAAATATTCAACATCTATACATCGTGAAACAACGTCAAAACGCCTCCAAGGACCTAAGAGTACAGGGATGACTCTAAGACTCTACTACAAAACAACCAAAACAGCAGCATGTCCATCTCTTCCCTTCTACTGCTCTTCTTGTTTCTTGGATGCAACTCCGCGACCACCACCACGTCTAGCTCGAACACCTAAAAAGGTTATAAACCAGCGGGGTGAGACACACAGTCCCAGTGAGAAACATAACTCCCCACCGAAACTACAGAACTGTAGAAGGATGAAAGCAAAAGCAACAGATAACTGATAGAAGGTATAACAAGAGCAGTCTATATAGCAAAGCTATTCATACCATCAAGCTTACCAGGTTGTACGGAAAGCAGATAACCAAGTCTTTCTTTATGGAACATGATTAACAAGATAAGATTTATAAGATCTTACCTCATAACATAAGGAACGTATAAGCAATTGCAAGTATAACAAGATTTACTACACAAGTAAGGCCTCAATCAATGTTCCGTGTTTTTCCTGAAGTAGTGAGTACTATTAAGCTAGATTACGTATTGTTATGCCCTGAGGAAGTGAGCCGTACCGCTCAGATCCAACTGACGCCTGCGAAACCTAGAGCCGATTCCATACAAGGTCAATGGAAGAGTTGGACTCCACAACCTCTCTGCCTCGTGGTCAGTGCATGAGTACAACACAAGTAGGACCACAGTCTCATGCTTAAGTGGCTTCAACCACAGGGTCAGCTCCCGCAGGCTACCCTCTACCTAGTCTGCCTCAATACAGGTCTCGGTGCTAGTGAAACTGAGCCACGGGCTTGTTCACCGTGCTCTGAGCCATGAATGCATTCATGCTCCCATATCACATATCCTGAGCCATGGTCATGTTCACCATGCTGTATACATATCCCGAGTCTGCAACCGCAGCTACACTCGAGTCCTCACTATTTTAGGCTAGGATAAACCTCGCATATTCAACAATATGTGCTCCGGGTTAACCCGCAGGAGAGCCCGTTTCACCATCACCAACTCCTGACGATGATGGATCTATGGCCAGGGCAAACTACATGATATATTCCACTATGATTAGTTAGTATCTTTTATGTGGATTGCAAGATTCAACCAAGTTGTATAACATGCAAACTTATAACAAGAATAAACAACATGAAACTCAATATTATGCTTTTATTGTAATCAACATCATTCTGATCCATCACAAGGATCCAACATTACATGTTATCACTTAGCCTCTTGCCAATCATCTAGATCCATCTCAAGGATCATCACATTGCCATGGGATCTCAATCCCTTATCACATAGTGCCACTACCTCTCCAGGCATTCTCATCAACTTAGGCACTTTAGCCAACTTAGGTCCTCAGACCAAAACACATCATGTAGGTTATCTCATCATCAAGAGTAATTATCAAATAAGTGTCACTCAAACATATATATACCTCATAGCCCTTTAACTGGCTATGCATCTGTATGGAGCACATGCATGATTAGTATGCACAATCATCATGGAATAACAGAAGATTTATATTATCAACATAGGGCAACATTGATGATTATATATGTTATCATTTCTATCTCAACCTATGACTGCAGACATAGGTCATTTCATCATTCATAGCATCTTATGTGCTTACCATTTCCTCAACATTATACATATATTTCCAGATAATCATAGATACATAAGATGTCATGTCCAGTTACATAGATGTGCACTTACTATAGCAATTACCATCAAGCATATCAAGAGTTACTATTGTCAACCAAACGTGACATCATAGAACAAGATCTAGCTCATAGGTTTTCCAGAAGGAACAAGACCCTCACTAGAAGCACGCACTACCCTCACCAAAGGTGTGACAGGTAGGGCACCCTCACCAAAGGTAGGTATCGAGCAGGGGACTCTCCCATATCGCCCAACACTTCAACCACATAACGGTCAAGCAAACCAGTAAGGCTGTCGGGCTACCACAGAGTGTATCATGCACTTAGGTATATCATGTAGCATGTGTCGTGCAACCACATGCATCGGGAAACCAAGGCATAACGGTCACCAGCATATCGTACAGCTATGTCTAGGAGACATATCGTGCAACGTGTCATCCTGCGCCTCGGTGTTGGGCAACGTAGCATCGTGCAACACAGGGTATAACGGCCTCAAAGGATGCAACTCAACCGAGCAACAAGGAGCTTATCGTTTAGCTAGCCTAACTTGGACCTATCGTCCGACACACAGGACAAAGACTGGTGTGACGCCCGACACACGAAGGTCAGCAACCAGGAGCAACGCCCGACACAGCCACAACATGTGTCGTCTAAGGCTCCAGATCAAGAGGGGATATCGGGCAACACCAACCCCAAGGCCATATCGGCCAAGATGCAACCGACAGGGTCACCACCAACCTCAAGCACAAGGGCACCAAAATCCTAATGGATCAAGAAGATGGCTCACCTCTCAACAACCAAGAGAGAGGGGTCTTGCCAAGCTTCTTAACACCAATCGGGCAACACAAGGTTCAACCATAACCAAGGTCTACAACCACTACAAAGCTCACCTCTAGAATCCATGGTGAGAGAAGGGTGTTGCTCAAGCAACTAGAACACAAGCTCACCTCTCAACTTAAACGAGAGAGGGGTATTACCCATGATACTAGAGTTCAAGCTCACTTCTCTAGACCAAGGAGGGAGAGGGGTGTTGCTCAACAAGAAACCCTAGAACATGGTTCGGCCAACAAGAAGCAACTAAGCAAGAAATTAAACTAGCAACATGCATAGCGATATGATCATAAGCAACATATAAGAACATAAGAGGAGGTAGTGTAGTTAGGGTTAGGAGTTATGTAACCCGCCTTAAGAAAGCTCCAAGCTCCTAGCTCCAAGCGCCACCAAGGAAGAAGAGCAAGGCACTCTAGGGTTCGGCCACCACTAGAGGAAGAAGGAGACTCCAAGGCAAGGATCGACCACCAAGCTTGCAAAGGAAGAGGGTGATGTGCACCAAGGAAGAGGGAGACTAAGGGACAAAAGGGATCCTTAGCAAGAGAAAGGAAACACATATATAGAAAAGGATGGAGGAGAAACCAAGGAAACACAAGGCAAGGCGTCGCCCACCTAGGGACACTTGTCTAAGGTCATTGCCACATGCAAGCATCAAACACCAAGTGTCCACTAGTGGTGACACAAACGAGGTCAAAGAGGGTCAAAGGGTCCATGGGTGACACACCTCCCCACCATGGCCGACACACCCACACCATGGCCGACACACACCCTGGGTGACACACCACAGGCCGACACAAGCACAGGACGACACACCTAGGCCGACACAGGGCACTCTTGCCCGACACAAGGTCCAAAGAAGCAAAGACAAGGCACCACAAATCCCAACAAGCTCAACCAAACCCAAACCTTCCTCTTAACACTAGAGGAAGCAAGGAGAGGAAGGAACACCTCACAAGATGGCAAACTTGCCCACATTCACTAGACTTGGGTTAATTGCAAGTGGCACCTCCAGCTCTCAACAAAGCACAAACAAACCCTAATCACCACTAAAGGTGATTAGCAGACAACTAAGCATCAGGGTTAAGCAAAGCAAATAGGATAAGCCCTAAACGGAGGTTAGGGTCCTTACAGATACTGTGACAACAATGGAGATACTGGTTAGGCAGGGAATATCAGATAGCATATTATGGAAATTTCATCTCATGTGAGAAATCGTACAGCGAAGAGATGTGAAACATGCAATATGTCGACTATAGCACAATGTTGCTAACCCGCTGGATTAGCACTTGCACTGTAGAAATATGATGGACATGTTTAGATCACTAAGAATACGATTTGTGGGTGATTTGCTCTAAGTACAAGTGGGAGTCTGTTGGCATGTATGCCCAGAGAGTCAATCATATGATGATTTCTATGGCATATTACATATAGGAATTAATTAATAATAATAAAGGCAAGCTTCCAATTTGTTCTGTTTCACTATAACACCTTATACATAATAAGAATGTACATACTCTTAACATCCATATGATCTCATTGTTCAAGTCTAAAAATGATATTACTCAATGATGTATGTATTCAAGTACGTGACTTGAACAATGAGATCATATGGATGTTAAGAGTATGTACATTCTTATTATGTCCCTATTTGGATGTTATTGTGGAGGTCTGATACATAGCAGTGACTCATAAGACTAGAGTTTGTGTTGGTTGATGACAAAATCTCATCAGTCATGATATGTGATATCAAATCAAACACATAGATACTTGTTAGGGAATAGTGTATCAGACAGACCCACCTTGAGAGTGACACATGGAAACCATACTCGATGGTCATATTCATCTCTCATAGTGAAGGTGGTGATTATGGTTCTTAGACCTAAAATCACTACACTCGTCACATGTCGTTCGGTATACTTTGACATCATCCAACATAACTCCAAATAAGGATTGCTATAACAATGATAATTGGGTACTTGTGACACATGGGGATTGACTATGAGTGATGTATATGGGATTTTTACCTCCTACTGGAGTTCGATATCCTAGCCACTTGATAAGCAAGACTGAGAAAAGCATGTGCAAGCATATTTTTATCAATATATGTTATTGAAGTCACATATATCTCAAACATACTGATCTAGATTCAAGGAATATGGATTGAACATTGAAGAGGATGATGATTACATGCCTTGAGTTCATTATGGATATCAGAGACAAAGGAATTATTCAATCACTATAACACCTTATACATATTGTAGGTTGAAGTTGTTCTCCAACTTTCCATTCACTTAGGTAGCATTAATGTGTGACTAGGCACCTCTCTTTGCATGTGATGTCATAAGCTAGTTATGGACATTCACTGCAAACGTGATATGGGACCTATAGGGTCACACACATAGGAATTCTCCTAGAAGAAGAGTTTAATCATGAATAATGATTAAATTGATTACTAAAGTATTTAGGTATTCAATTCAAGCAACAAATTCAGTTGATTGGACTCTCGACCAACCAGTTCAAGTGTTGAAACGATCGATTTGAGTGTCAAGTTGATTAAAAATTGAGTTGGCTGAGTTTTGCCTAAACTAGGGAGCGAACCGACCGGTTCACCTAGTGGACCGATATGTTGGGGTCATGAGATGATCAGCTCACAGGGAGAGATGTCAGTTTCATAGAGAAATTCGATTGTATCAAGGATTAGTGTTGATGTCGTGTTGTGCATTAATTGGATTCGAATTGCCAATTCATATGAAATTGTGAAACATGACTAAACGACTAGTTCATTGAGTGAACTGATTGGCTCGCATACCAACTGACCGGTTCTCTTGGTGAACTGACTGGTTTTCCGCTCCCAGGTTGCAAATTTTGTGATATTCTAGTCCCTTCCACTCCCACATAGACTGGGAATCTTGACCCTAACCCCTCCTATAAATAGAGGGGTACTGGGGGTTTTCCAGACACAACTCTATTGCCTCTGACAAATGTTATCCTCTTTAGTTGTGGTAACCAATAGAGAGATCAAACAAGTCCTACCCGATAAAGGGAGGGACGATAAGGGAGAACAATTGTGGGAGAGAAAGTTGGTGACTAGTACACCAACGTGAGGGACAACTCCTTCCTATTTGTTCTAGTAGAATGACAGGAGTTCTAGGTGGCTCGTGTGGACTTCTCTATAGGTGAGGAGGTTGTTGTTAGCCTCTAGGAGGACAATGTAGCTTGTAGTCCATGGTGGAGCTTTTGCAGATTTTGTCTGAGTCTTCTATCTATGGTGGAGACTAGGAGTTGTTGCATATGAGTTCCAGTGCAACTAGGAGTGTTTCACTAGTGCAATGAGTTATAGTCACTGGAGTTGCTCCAGGACCAGGTATGAACTCATTAAATCATCATTTCCATTACATTATTGTTGATGCGATCTTGCTATTATGGGAAATAAGGACATAAATTTTTTTTCCGCTGCCTACTTTGTGCCCATATTTACCAACATATTCTTGGCAGGTGATCACATTCTAAGGACGGTTCTCCAATTATTTTGACTTGAGATGTCACAAGAACATAATCATCATATACTTAAAGGTGGTGTGCCTCTTTTGTTTGACAAGTTAGAGTCCCAAAATGAATGTGTTGTATCAGTCACATTATTACTTGTGTTGAACTCTAGTCATCTTGCCATAGGAAGATGTTTGATGTGTGGGTCTTAAAGGACTACATTGATCCTTACTCCTTTGAAATTGATGGATATATTGAAGAAGATCATCCATAAGTTTGGATCCAAGGAGAAAATGATATTTGGTGAGCCAATCATTCCAATGTGATAATTAGGAAACTCATAAACATGAATTTGTTATCTAGTAAGCAGAAATTTCACTAGATGATCATGTAAGGTTTGTGCTTTGACAAAATTCATTGGTAGATAAGACGTGTTGAATTCAAACAACAATAGTTACCATTTGCACATTGCCCAGTGAGGGTAGGTGTTTCATGCAAGTAGCAGAGTGGGTCATGTCTCGCTGTCAATTGAAGTGGATATGTTGCTAGTTAGATGCATCTTCCTTATAGAATACACTATGGACATGCAATACTTTTCAATAAAGGTATAAAGAACCTCAGTTCCATTGAATTTCTTGGAAAGAAAAGAAAGTTTGACATTGTTTGTTGATTGGATCAGGACTCCTCCTATCTATGTCTAGAGATACATAGTCAAAGGTAACAGACTATCCTAGCACTATAGGTTTCAAAATTGGTGTGAATGTGAGGTAGTCTTTAATATTATGAAGTTCCTCTTTGCATTGCCCATTCCACCCAGAATAAAAACTCTTCTTTAGTAGTTTGAAAATTGTATGTATATGGGGTGAGATTCATAATGAAGAGGCTAAAATATCAGATACGACCTAACATGTCTTGGATCTAATTTTTTATTTATGGTGAAGGAATTTATTGGATAGCATGGTCCTTTTTAGGTTCAATTTTAATTCCTCTTTGACTTATGATATATCCAAGAAGGTTGTAGACGTAACTCCAAAGGTACATTTTGTTGGAATGAGATGTAGAGAGAAACGTATTAGTTGTTGAAACAAATTCTTCAAGTAACATATGTGATCTTTAGGATTCTTAGTTTTGTACATCATATAGTCCATGTAGACCTCTGACGCAATTTTACTGTGCGCTAAAACGCAAGTGAACGCGTCGAGTAGTACAGGCCTTTGTGAGGCCCGAGTCGAACACAGGGATACTCGGAATTGTTGGAGACTCCTACTAACTATTTGCGATCAGCTAAGCCGAATAACAAAATGAGGGTTGTTGTTAAAATTAAAAGAAAATAAAAACAAAATAAAACAAATGATCGATTAAATGTTAATTTAATCAATTCAAGAGGGTATCTTTAGGATTGCGGTTTCACCGCGGGTTTTCATTGTATTCGATTTTATATAATGCCTCAATCTTATCTCTCTATCCGGGTAGTGGCTTGAAAACAGAATTACCCACTGTCGTGGTGCAATTCACTACCTAGGTTTAGGTCGGTTCCACCGTCGTAGTAACCTATACCCTAAACTAGGTGCATTATGAACGATCTCTCAGTATCCACCATTAATTTTACACCACCTTGGTCAAGGGATTTATCGATTAATGTAGATTTCATCTCTTTTCAGTCGTTAATCCTTCTTTCAAAGTGATTAAGTGCATTAGGTTATTATTATGGTGATCAAGCATAACAATATATTGAGAAAATGAAACTATACCATGAATTTTAAGAGATAAAATATGATTTACTATTATAAAACTGTCATACAATGAATCCCCGGGCTACTCCCGGTCCTAAAGATGAAGGGGATTAGCCCCGCATGTTCATCTCACACAAGTACAAGGTAGAGATAGGGGAAAACATGTGAAAAATGTGGAATGGAAGGGAAAACCCATGAATGGAGAAGAATTGGTTGATCCTTTGCGTAGAACACGTGCTCTCCCGCCTTTTAGTGGTGAAATCCGTCTTCTGCGGCATCCGAATCAACTGGTATGAACTTCTGGCCTCCGTTCTCCTCTCTACCGCTCCTCGGTACTCGTGCAATGGCTAATGAGATGATCCTCACGTCTGGGCGGCCGTCATTAGGTATATCTCGATCATTAAGTCGCTCATTAACCGTAGCCGTCCGATTGAGATCATTAGAAAGCCAACTCATATCTTACGGTGTCGATACCATCGACGCGAGTCGATGGTATCGACCCGCTGTAGTAGCGACCGGCTGCAAACCCTTCCTTTGTCGCGCCTGACATCATCTCGATACCATCGACACGGGTCGATGGTATCGACAGCTCTGTAGCGACGGTTTTTTCGTATTGCGTCGCTATAGCCTCCATGCGTCGATGATATCGACTTCCGTCGATACTATCGACTGCTTCTTTGCCAGCAACCTGAAGGTGACTCGATACCATCGACATCCCTGTCGATAGTATCGACGCTTTGCTGCTCCTTTCGGATGACAACCTGTGACCATGTCGATGGTATCGACTTCCGTCGATGGTATCGACGGAAGCAAATACTTGTTTGTCCTGAAATTTAAACACAAGATCACATAAATTCATGCAAATAATAACATTTCGACAATTAATGCTCAAAACAATGAAATAAGAGGGATTTGACATAAGATAGTGGCAAAGACCAAAATGGATGAATTATGCAACATTAACCATAAAAATGACTAATAAAAGCATAAAACACATATCAAACAGATCTATAAATGCGACTCAAAATCATCGCATCAAACTCCCCTAAGCTTGAACGTTGCTCGCCCTCGAGAAACTAATCCTTAGAATAGAATTGCCAATGTCAACTGAAAAACAACACACCACAACCAACATCCCATATGACTCCCACCGGACATTCACATACCGGCCCTCTCTAACCACAGAACGGTAATTACCCTGAAGGCGACAGTAATCATCAATAAAAGAAATTGACCTCAAAACTGATGAACACTATCACATAAGGCAGTTAACATAATAAAACTCGCCGATTCAGACTTGGTGCATCTTGTGATCGCCTATACTACGTTGCTCGCCCTAACTACCATCTACATGGAAGCAGTTCTCCTCTCATTCATTAGTGAGGAGAAATTCACGGTGGCCTACCAATCCGAGCAACGAGTGGATGAAAATAGGTGGCTCATGGAAGAAAGTGGAAGTATTGTACTATTTCAAGATGCATAATACAAAAATGTCCTACATGATGCAAATGCACATGAGAAATGCCCAAATGCCTAAAATTGGGTGGAATGATGCATGCACTAACCATCCGTCTCAAAATGAGATGGATATCTAATCAAGTTACATCATGTACTCAATTATCCTGAAATGCAGGTGATATTACGTTCCTTTCTCCTTCTTATTCTACTTTCTTCTAAATAACTCTTTTTTTCATTATGCAAATTTTTCATATTTTTCTCTTTTTTTCATTTTCCATCCCTTATATCCCTAATTGATAAAGAATATTTTATTGGGCTTATTTTTCTTCATACTCAGAAATTTGCACTAATTAGAAGGTATGGAACAATTTAATTCACCATTGGAGGAAAATTGAGATACATGATGTACTTTATACATGAAAATTATGAATGCAACTACATGGCATGCACCTAAGGGTAATGTGCATGTATCACTATTCTAATTTTTTTTTCTTTCTTTTTATGCAGAATGTATAGACAATTGCAATGCAAGTCCTATCTAGATGCTATGCAATCAAAAAGAGCTAAAATTGTACTCTACTTCCAATTCTTGGGTGGATTATGGAAACAATGAAGTGGAACGATCACAACACTAGATGACTGAACCTTAGAAAGATATTATGCGTCCCTCCTTACTGACCTGTGTAGTAGTTTAGAGGTTTCTCTCTCTTACATCCAATTAGCGTCTCATTACCATTTGGTCAGATTAGGCTCAAACAACCATTACCGTCCACTTTCATGAATCATTAGGAGTCTAGTTGTGAAATGTTGTTTTAAAGTTGACAAAACCAATCATTTTCGTAGGATATGTGCCCAAGGTTAAACAAGACAAGCTTTTCAAACACACAAAAATTTTAATTTTCCCTTGATTTTCCCTTGCACAATTAATGAGATGACACAACTTTATGACATCCACGATTACACTAGATAACATGTGGATCCTATAAAAACTAAAATTTCAAGAAACAAATAACAAGAAAAAAAGCAATAATGCTAAAAACTAAAAACAATAAAAGATAAAGTTGTTCCAACTACCCCCCTAAGCTTTAATTCGACTATGGCCTCATAGTCAAAAACAAACTTAAAGATTGGAATAGTGATACCGGATCACTCTTGCGGTGGTGGAGGCGGGTACTGCGGAGCCGTAGGGGCCCAAGAAGGATACTCCCCCTAGAAGCTTGGATCAAACTGGGCCCTAGGTGGAGGTTGTGGATAGCCTCCAAAGTAACTCTGGCTCCAATAATGGTCATAGAAGGGCTCCTGATGCATCTCCATCCGATACAACCGATCATGTATCTGTTGTTGGTTGTCAAAGAGGAGGCGCTCATTCTCGAACATTGCCCTTTGGTTGTCCAGTATCCGGTTCGTAGTGTCTTGAATACCGGTATACATCGCCATGTGCTGCTGCTGTGTCTGGTGGATATCTTGCAGCATAGTGTACATGCCTTGCATGGAATAGGCATCCTCGCTTGGCTGCGAGGGCTTTGGTGGAGGCGGCGTAGGCTGTGATGATGAAGATGCACCCGGATGCATCCGAGGATGCTTCCGGGGTGCCACTCGTGAACGAAGAGGTGTAAAGGCCTCTTCTTCCTCGTCCGCCGCCTCGTTGTTGTTGTCACCATTGTTTCCGCCGTCGTCTTCATCGGAGTCGATGGCTATGATTGGCCATCGGAAGTGTTGCGCGCCGTCGATGTTGAAGACGGGGTCAGGAAGGGAACATTCCTGATATTCTTGATTGACGTGGCAGTGCGCGAACGCCATGCCATCTCGGAGAAGAATGATATTGGACCGATGTAAATGTTGCAAGTTCACCTTTCTCTTAGTAGATAGAGGAGTGAGGGTCAAGAAATTCAAGCTGAGGTATGAAGCCAGCTTGGTGATGAGCCCGCCGAAGTGAATCGGCGCTTTCCTCGTACTCCACTTCACCGCCAATACTCTCTGTAGAAAGAAGGCACCCCAATTGCCCTCTTGTTGCGTCAGGAGCTTGTAGAGAAAGAAAAGGCCATGCTCCTGAAACTTGCTAAGGGCTAGATCGCCCCGAGCAAACAAGGTGGAGCTCAACATCCGATGCAAGACCCGGACGAACAGGTTCTCGAAATCGGCTACCGCGGGGTTGTGGTAGCTCACCGATTTGCCCTGCGGCGCCGTCACCAAATCGGAGAAAATGGCATCGTAGTTGGTGCAGTTGTCCGGCCGCCTGTAGTCGTACCGCGAGTGATTCTAGTTGAATATGTCGTTGAACTGCTCGAGGGTGATGGTGTAGTCGCGGTTGTACATCCGAAAAGACACCCTGTCCTTTTCCCACTCGCGGTCACTTGCTGATATCTCATTGGGCACAACACAGACGTCCAGTGACGCCATGAATTCCGCAACCAGCTCTTTATATGTTGGCCACTCGCCGAAAAATGGCTGGCCGTCTTCATGGTACTCAAGCTCATCGTGTCCACGGCCCGTTTGGTGGGCCTGTCCCTTCAGTACGTAATCCAGATTGGCCTTGAAGCCAAGATCACGGAGCATCTCCGGGTCCACGTACCGGGTGGGCTTGATCTTGCGCTTAAGGATTTCCTCGTACACCTTCTTCACCTCCGCGGATGGATGGACAAGTCGAGGACCTGCGACCGATGATGGTGGCGGTGGCACGAACTCGGGGATGTCAATCATGTGAGCGCACGAGGAAGAAGCTCCGGCTGTATGCACCATTGTTGCGACGAGAAAAGGGATTAGAGAAAGAGCTCGGTGCATATTGGAGAATCAGATCTCCGCTCGGTGAAGATCTTCGCTCGGTGCTGCTCTTCGTCGGCTTGGATGGCTCGGGGGTTGCTTGGCACAAGGAAGGGAGATCACTCTGAAGGTGTGACGTCAACTGACGTAATGAATCTCCTTATATAGACTTGGCCGGTGCTGCTGTTGACGCGTTGATACCATCGACGCGAGTCGATGGTATCGACACGTTTCGATGCTATCCGCCCCCATCGCGAGTATCGACGATCGTCGATGGCTGGATCTTGAAACCCGGATTGCTGATGTGTCGATACCATCGACATGGGTCGATGGTATCGACGCTGCACCCGGATCGATGACGTGAAAGCCGCGACCGTCGTTGATTTGTTTGCGCAGATCAGTGACGTGGAAGGTCGATACCATCGACGAGGGTCGATGGTATCGACTTGCTTTTATTGCAACACCTCCGCTTTGCGTCTCAACCTGTAACCCGGTCGATACCATCGACATTGCCGTCGATGGTATCGACCTTTCTGAGTCGATTTTGTCTGTAAATCTTCAGAGATCTCGATGGTATCGACTGGTGGCTCGATACCATCGACTTCACTTTCGCGACCACCTGTCGGTAGGTCGATACCATCGACGAGGCCGTCGATGGTATCGACCCAGATTGAAATCTGTAGTTGTCAACCTGTAACCCGGTCGATACCATCGACCAGTGTGTCGATGGTATCGACTCTGCCTTAGCCTGCACATCAAACAAACCGATCACGGTATCTTTTTTACACTAAAAATCAAGGCAAAATAAATAAACCTATGAATGTACATGAACTATCCTAATGTACCGATGGTTGGGTTGCCTCCCAACAAGCGCCCTTATTTAACGTCTTAGGCTAGACGACATGAAGGTCATCATCTTTTCACTTTGGGGAATGTGTTCAAAGTATCTTGCAGTAGTTTGAATTCAACTCGATCTCCTACAATCCCCAAGGACAGTGTACCTCTCCCTAAAGCAGTAACGACATCTGTCGTTGCTTGAAAAGGTCTTCCTAGTAACATTTCACAGCTTTGGAGTTGTGGCATATCCATGACAACAAAATCCGCCGGGAATATGAATCTATCCACTTTGATGAGAACATCCTCACACACTCCATATGGTCTCACTATAGACCCATCCGCCAATTCAATTGTCGCAGCCGACTTTTTGATCTCCTTTAACCCAAGTTTCTAAAATGTCGCCAGAGGCATAAGATTGATGCTGGCGCTTGAATCACATTGCGCTTTAGGAAAATGTCGATTACCTATTGAGCATGGAATGTAGAAGCCTCCTGGGTCTTTTCTCTTCTGTGGTGAACTCCCGTGAATAATGGAGCTCATCATCTCATTCATCCGACAAATATCATTGTCTTTTATCTGCCTCTTCTTATTGATGATTTCTTTGATAAATCTCCCGTAGGCGGGAATCTTTTATATCATCTCTACTAATGGGATATTGATGTGGAGTTTTCTGAACATTTCCAAGAATTTCCTATAGTGTCGGTGCTCCTTCTTCGGCCTCGGATTGTCCCGATTTGACACATCTGCCGCATTGACATGCTTGTGAGGTGGCACATATGAGTTTTTCGAGGCCAACTCCCCTAAGCTTGCTTCAATTACTCCCTCCGGCGTGGGCTTTATCGAGACTTCATCAACATTCATAACTTGATGTGGTTCCTCTCTCGCAGCAGACGTATCTGCATGTTCACAGACAGCCTTCAATTGTTCTTCTTGCCTAGGTGGAGATGCAACATTCATAATTTTCTGTGATTTCCTGAAGAAAGTGCTTCCGCCAGGCAGTCCATAATAAGTGTGAGGATACGGTATAGCTGGTGTTGCTTCCGTATCCAACCTCGTTTTGCTTTGCTCTTTTGCTTCTGGCACCTGGGATTCCTCCTCATTGCTCACCACATACATGTACTTGACCTGATGGTGTGCTTGGGCCACATTTGCATTCTCGAACGATTTCTACTGATTAGCGTGCTTGATGGCCGCCACTTCACTTGAAATCTGTGCCATGGTGGTTTCCAATGCCCGCATCTGTGCTCCATGGCTTTGTAGCGTCTGCCCAAATTTGGTTAGAATATCACCTTGAGATTGCAATTGTTTACCAAACATAGCCATCATCTCCTGATTTTGCTGCACCATTTGACTCAGTAGTTCGGTGTTCTTATCCTCGACTCTAGGCTGTGGCTTCGCCTCTAGATCCTGCAGAAAATTTTTAGGATCCTTCCAGGAGAACTTTTTGTCCTTTATCCATGCATAGTCATTGTTTCTGTAGCCCTGCTGTTGCATGAATTTGACTTGGGCTTCCTCATCCTCAGATGCATCTTCCTTAGCTAGCAACTTCTTGGCTAGAAGATCTAACTAGTCGTTCAGCTCTTTAATTACTTTGGATTCCCCTACAACTCTGACCTTCTCCACAACGCCTCTGTTACCCCATGACTGTTTCCTAGCCATGTTCTTTAATATCTCCCAACATCTGGTATTCGTATTATTCAGAAAGAATCCTGACCCAGTTGAATCAAGGTTACTCCTATCGTGCTCGGAGAGAGCAAAATAGAAGATCTTCACATGTGTCTCTTTATCCAGCCCGTGATGCGGGCACCGCCTCAACATGACCTGAAATATCTCCCAGTTCTCAGAATATGTCTCACCATCCTGTTGGGTAAAGTTGTGAATCTTCCTGATCATGTCGTTAGTCTTCTCAGGAGGGAATAACATCTCAAAGAAGACCTCCACCATATGGTCCTAGGACTCCACAAATTCGTCATCTAGGTTGTGTAGCCATTCTCGTGCAATTCCCGCTAGTGAGCTCGGGAAGAGCTTCAAGTAGAGCGCAGTCTGCGGAAATCTGTCAATTTTCACCATATCGCAGTTCTCCACGAATTGACTCAGGTGCGCGATAGGATCCTCATTCTTTAAACCATGGAAAGCGTTAGACTTTACCAAATTGATTAGAGCTGAATCAATCTTATACGTCGGTATATTGATTGCTTGCTTCTTTATCGGCCCTTTAGAAGCAGATGCGGAAGAAGCTTTGATCTTTGCCCAAATCGTTGGTTCGTCAGCCATCTCTTCGTGTTCGGATTCAGATAGTAGTTTCTCTTGATGGTCTTGATTATGGTCACCTTTGTCTCCCGGTCCCGCCAGTGGAACCTCGGGTACGTGTCGTGCGTAGTTGGTACTACGCGTCTGCACCATGCACAGTACCTGAAATGGGAAATTCGAGTTCAGTACAGTGCTATGACGAGTATAAAAATTATCGAACAATTTAAAAATATTTGAAGTTGTCTCAAAATAATAATAAAAAAATGTGGCCTAGAGTGGCCGCTCGTAGCACTCAAAGTGCCAACAAATCGTCGTATCCCCGGCAACGGCGCCAAAAACTTGACGCAATTTTACTATGCGCTAAAACGCAAGTGAACGCGTCGAGTAGTACAGGCCTTTGTGAGGCCCGAGTCGAACACAGGGATACTCGGAATTGTTGGAGACTCCTACTAACTATTTGCGATCAGCTAAGCCAAATAACAAAATGAGGGTTGTTGTTAAAATTAAAATAAAATAAAAACAAAATAAAACAAACGATCGATTAAATGTTAATTTAATCAATTCAAGAGGGTATCTTTAGGATTGTGGTTTCACCGCGGGTTTTCATTATATTCGATTTTATATAATGCCTCAATCTTATCTCTCTATCTGGGTAGTGGCCTGAAAACAGAATTACCCATTGTCGTGGTGCAATTCACTACCTAGGTTTAGGTCGGTTCCACCGTCGTAGTAACTTATACCCTAAACTAGGTGCATTATCAACGATCTCTCAGTATCCACCATTAATTTTACACCACCTTGGTCAAGGGATTTATTGATTAATGTAGATTTCGTCTCTTTTCAGCCGTTAATCCTTCTTTCAAAGTGATTAAGGGCATTAGGTTATTATTATGGTGATCAAGCATAACAATATATTGAGAAAACGAAACTATACCATGGATTTTAAGAGATAAAATATGATTTACTATTATAAAACTATCATACAATGAATCCTCGGGCTACTCCCGGTCCTAAAGATGAAGGGGATTAGCCCCGCATGTTCATCTCACACAAGTACAAGGTAGAGATAGGGGAAAACATGTGAAAAACGTGGAATGGAAGGGAAAACCCCTGAACGGAGAAGAACCGGTTGATCCTTTGCGTAGAACATGTGCTCTCCTGCCTTTCGGTGGTGAAATGTGTCTTCTGCGGCGTCCGAATCAACTGGTATGAACTTCTAGCCTCCGTTCTCCTCTCTACCGCTCCTCGGTACTCATGTAATGGCTAATGAGATGATCCTCACGTCTGGGCGGCCGTCATTAGGTATATCTCGGTCATTAAGTTGCTAATTAACCGTAGCCGTCCGATTGAGATCATTAGAAAGCCAACTCATATCCTACGGTGTCGATACCATCGACGCGAGTCGATGGTATCGACCCGCTGTAGTAGCGACTGGCTGCAAACCCGTCCTTTGTCGCGCCTGACATCATCTCGATACCATCGACGCGGGTCGATGGTATCAACAGCTCTGTAGCGACGGTTTTGTCGTATTGCGTCGCTATAGCCTCCATGCGTCGATGATATCAACTTCCGTCGATACTATCGACTGCTTCTTCGCCAGCAACCTGAAGGTGACTCGATACCATCGACATCCCTGTCGATAGTATCGACGCTTTGCTGCTCCTTTCGGTTGACAACCTGTGACCATGTCGATGGTATCGACTTCCGTCGATGGTATCAACGGAAGCAAATACTTATTTGTCCTAAAATGTAAACACAAGATCACATAAATTCACGCAAATAATAACATTTCGACAATTAATGCTCAAAACAATGAAATAAGAGGGATTTGACATAAGATAGTGGCAAAGACCAAAATGGATGAATTATGCAACATTAACCATAAAAATGACTAATAAAAGCATAAAACACATATCAAATAGGTCTATAAATGCGACTCAAAATCATCACATCAACCTCCACATATTTGCACATCATGTCATGGAAGAGTGTGGCCATAACCCTTTGATAGGTGGTTGAATGCTTTTAGGGCTGAAGGCAAGACTCGTTAGTAGAACACTCCCCATATAGTGGTGAAGACAGTCTTCTCATTGTCTTCTTTAGCCATATTAATATGATTTATCTATTAAAGTCATTTGTGAAGCTATGGAGGATATATCTAGTTGTGTTGTTGAGTAGTACATCTATGTGTGCTAGTAGGAAGTTGTCTTTGGGAGATGCCTTGTTGAGATCATGGTAGTCCACACACATAAGTACATTGACATCCTTATTTGGTACAAGTTAAACATTGTATACCCATGTTTATTTGGTTATCTCTAAGAAACTATCATGTTAGTGCTTTTGAATCTCTTCTACAAGTCTTGAGGCTCTATTGTGGTTGTAGTCATCTAGTCATTTACTTGATTAGAAAGATGCCATGGATTATTGGCAAGTAAAAAACCATGATATGCTTGTCTAGTACTGACATGTCTAAGCTTATCCAAGTGAATACATTAATGTAGTTGCATAGGAGATCCTTGAAGGATGTTTAATAACTTGATTTAGACGCACCCCACTTTTGACGTTGTGTGGCTCGGGGATGGAGTTGAGATTGATTATTTCTGTCTGATCTTCAACGTGAAAGGGTCGATGCTTTTTCAACATAGTCTAATATGGGAACATATTTGAACTCTGAATCATTGTAATGCTAGATTTGCATCATTTTTTAGAAATATTCATCTAGCTACTATCTATAAAGAGTGTCTTCAATTCTTTTTGTTTGTGTTTTTAATTTGTGATTTTCTATTTTTTGTGGTAGATGGGTGCATTTTAGATCATGGTGAAATATCCACCATGAGATCCACAATGCTAGAGAATCATTCTTCTAATGGGCTTTAGTAGGGCACTAGAGGGAGCTTCATTCTCAGGGAATCCCACACCTCTATGTGAAAGTTTTGGAGTTTGTTCATACTTTATAAAGGATGAATGAGTCATTACATATTTTTTTGATATGCATGTTTTAAATATGGCATTGATACCCCATCCTTCAAACATTTTGTAAGAATCATAATCATCTTCCTATGAAGCCCAAAGTATTCCATTACACACTCATCATTCCACTTGTTGAACTTTTTCAACATGGCGACTTGAAAATGAGTGTGAGTCTTGTGAAGTTAGCTAGGTCGAATGATCTCTCCATCTCTTTACTAGCTCCATGTAATATATAATGTATTCTACATTGTAATTATAATATCATCCCTCGATCCTTCTTGATGCACTCTTCACTCCACCCATGGGAGTTTGTCAGCCATGGAAAGTCAACCATGCATGTAGGTACAGATCCTATGGAGCAGTTTGAATTGAATGACATTCCCTTTTCTCAAGGATTCTAATCATTGGGTTTGTTCATGTATTTGATAGTGTTTGTGTATTGAAAAATACCTTCAATTGTTGGTTGTTGTAGGTGGTATGGACACCATTGGGGAGTTCAGTGATGAAGGTGATTCCCCTGATATTGGTTGTGATGTCAAGGTACTCACCTTGTCCTTCGTTATAAACCTCCTGAATGAGGTAGGGTATCATCATAAGGATGAGGGTTTGTTAGATTTTAAACCATCGTTAGTTGTAGTGATGATGTATGTAACACCCCTAACCTGGGTTATGGCCTAACCCTAGATGTTTTGCTTAAGTAAGTTACTTACAAACTTGTTCTTATCTTTTGAAAAGTAATTAAGGACTTTGTGAAGTTTATTTTCAAATTTGAGCTTATATGCAAACTATGTGTGCATTATATGATAATCTAAGTGAAAAGTAAAATTTACCCAAGATGAGGGGTTATATTGCAAATGTTACATGTTGAATGTGTTTTAACATCATAAGAGAGAGAATGATGCTAAGTGGTGGCTTGTGGAAAGCCTAAATCTAAGTGAGAACTTGTTTGAAAAATGCTAAGTGCTTGGTACATCAATTATAGTACAAATTGCAATATATACAAAATGTAGGGTTACCACTCTAGATTGTTTTTACTCCTTCCTAGTATCATTTAGAGGAGACAAAAAGAAGGAGACAATATGTTTGAATCATCTTAAAGTGTTAGCACTCTTAAATAATGAAGAGACCAAGAAAATATATAAGTTGAAAGCTATACATATGACCTATATCGAGTTGTGGATTTAGAAATGGAAATCCTTATCGGACATAGAGCCATAAGGGAATCTCCTATCGGTTTGTGGAGTTTTGGAATTTTCTCATGTCGATCAAGGAACTTCAAATAAGTGATATGTATCGAATTGCAACTTGTATTAGGAAAGGATTGAGATGAATATTATAATATTGTGAGTGGAAGAAGACTTGCCCTAGAAGATAACTCAAGATCCGACCCTTATCCTCTACATTATCCTTGAGTTTTTGTTTTCGCATGGCAAGATAATGACGGAGTGCATGCAAATGTATGTGTCGACCATGAATGGCTATGTGGCACTTAGTAGCCTAAGTTAATGGCACCTCTTACACTCTTTTCCATAAACCTCAAGTATAAATACCCTACCCTTCACTTGTTAGTAGAATTTTCAATATCTTGTTAGCAACCTTCTCTCTTGTATCGTTCATACCCTCTTGTATCATGCATAGTGAGGAAGAGTTAAGTGATAGAGCTTGATATCGTCCAAGGATAAAGGATATCGGCCAAATAGGTCATAGCAACCAAGTAAGGTGATATCGCCCATTGGGATTGGAGATATCGTGCAAAAGCTAGGAGCTCAAGTCTTGGATCTTGAAGAGGTTCATATTCAACCTTGGGATGTGAGGAGTTGAAGCTTGAAGCTTAGAAGTTGCTTTAGAGGTGGGTTATATAACTTGAACCCATCTATATTATTATATATTCTTTAATATTGTTCAACTTGTTGATTATTTGCAAGTTTGGATTTCCTTTGATTAATTAATATATTTATGAGTTCCAATAAGTAGTTAGGACTATTATCCATGGCATTGAATAGAAAGACAAAGGTCTTAAGGTTGATGATGATGACATCATCATGGAACAACCTGATATGGGTTGAAGACTCTTGAAATCTGATATGAAATCTGATATAGAGTTTCACCCGATATGAAGGTAGGTGATACTTTATATATTATATAAGACATGTCCTATGGACGATATGGAAGATATACATGGGTAAACCAATACCTTTGCACGATATGGGAAAAACCCTAGAGTGAAGAAATAGGAAACATGATATGTTTTGAAAACTTATTTCCTGTGAAACCTGATATACCCTATTACTTTTTGATAGGTTGAAGAGAAATTAAGTATCCATCTTGTCATGTAACTATAGTGAAAGAACTAAACCTTGAAAATATAAAAAAAGGTTATGAGTTCAAAGGTTTAACTATTATAGGTAACCCGATATGTTACCCAAGATGTAAACTGATATGATATCCAAGATATCCCAGAAGGAAACTGATATGGTAAACCCAAGATGGAAAAATTAAATGGGAATCCAAGATAGAAAATCGATATGGAAGTTGAGATGGAAAACTGATATGACAATCTAAGGTAGGAAACCAATATAATATTATCTTATATTACTTAAATGATATATGGTAAAGCCATAATGATATGCCCGATATGGTTTACTCTTAATACACAATATGAGAATCCAATATACCTATATACCTGATATGAGGATAAAGGCCTAACCCATACATGATATAAAGTTGACTTAAGATGATAAAAGTTAAAGTGATAGCTAACCCAACATGACTACACGATATGGTGTTAAGGGATATGCCCTAAACCCGATATGATGGTGTGCTTTCACCACATGATTAATATGGATACTTGTTATGATAATATATGCATTTTCAAGCAAGATAGGATAACATTATCCACCATGCTACCCAATATGGTAGACACACTCTAATTCATTAGGCTTGTCTAAGTGATGTATATGATTAATGCAATATTGAGACACAACGAGTTTAATTCAAGTTGATAATGATAAGCTAGTAGACCTTAAAGAGGTGAATTAAGTCATCTACATCCTAGTGGGGATGAGAGAGAAACTAAGATTGGAAAGATAATTATGTGATTAACATATAATAATACTCATGAGATGAGTGGAGTATGAGTTAGGGTTTAATCCTTATTAATGAAATCTTATAACCCTAATTGGTTGATTATAATCTTAATTCATTAGGGAGAATGTGTTCTTTAGTATTTCATGATTAAGACATGTGTTTGAAATTATTGATAGCATGATATACTAACCATGCAGGTATCATAAGGCAATGAGCATGGCTAAGTAAGAGTTATGATGTTATATGATATAGATTCAATGAGCTATGTGAACTATGTGGATAAATACCTTGGTCTGATGACCTAGAGGTAATTTTTTCTTGCTAAGTGGTGACCATACTCAGTGATGAATTAAGGGTTTGAATACCCAAGTATGATGATGATAAGAGATTGAGATTCTAAGTGAACTATGTGTTTCAGTGAATATGAAAGTACTTGATAAATACAATTATGCTTTTCTTTGTAGCATTTGATATAATTCTTGTTTGTAACTTGATTGATGTTAAAAGATACAATAATGCATTTAATTAAGCAACAAAAATATTATCATGTAGTTGTCCGACCATAGATCCATTCAGTGTTAGCATTTGTTGAATGGTGAAACGAGTTTTACTCAGAATGCATATTTTTGAATATGTGGTAATTATATAAGGGTGCTTAGTGGACTCCCAAACTAAATAAGGGTGCTCAGTGGACTCCCCAAATACAGTAGGTTGTTCAGTGGACTTTCTATTGAAATTAAACCAAGATCGCTCAGTGGTCATCTTGATAATCCAGGAAAGCTTAGTGGTCTCACTACTAAAGAACATGTCTTTGGCGTCGGTTGTTTAACTCCTTTTAGTGACGGTTCTCAAGTGATGCCTATGTGGGCACCGCTAAAGGTCGAACTCTTCGGCGTCGGTTTTATAACCGACGTCGGTTTTATAACCGACGCCAAAAGGGTTCGCGCCACAAAAAGGGTGCCATCTAGGACACTTTCTGTGTCGGTTTGCAACTAAATAACCGACGCCATAGTTCCAGACGCCACGACCGTGCTTCCCTACATGGACGTGTTTGGTACTATAGGTGTCGGTTTTATACTAATCACCGATGCTTTTTCTGTCACGGTCGTGCTTTCCTGCACGGTCGGGTTGTTTGTCATATTAGGCGGTGGTTTTTATCCACTAACTGATGTTGTAAGCCTTTGATGATGGTGTTATATAAATAATCGACGCCTATGTTTTAATTTTTTTTTTCTAATCAGTTTGCAGGCCTACTGTGGCTGGTCAGCAGGATGAGAACCTGCAGTTCAGTTTTCTGAACTGCAAGTTTACGACATCCATTGATATCAGCCTACAAACATGCCACAAACCTACAAAATCAACATATATACTTTTCACACAAGTAGATACATTCAGACATCAATTCAATTCTCACATTCACACATGTAGAAATATTCAAATACATGTAGAAAGATTCAGACATGTATAAACATTCAGAAATATTCATTTACAAAATATCATTCAACATCGCTATCAGCATCCCAATTATATTTTACAATCACCACTGTTTGTATGGCTCTTGCCCATTCTTCTCTTACTTCATTTAATGCTTCCATTGTATATGGAGCATGTACATCTTTTAAGCGTTTACCTAAAATGTGGTCAGTTTTAAACACCTGCAAAGAGAATGATGTATATATATAAGTAATAATATAAAAATAAGATTGATATATTTCATACTAACTAATGAGACTATATATAATACCTCATGTATGGTATTGATGTCCAATGCGGCATATCGGATAATCATCTGCATAAATCGCATCACATAGTATGCGCATGCCCAGTTGTTGTCTTATGTAGTGCACTATAAATTGAAACATACAAAATATTAAAAAATACAACTAAGCACAGTTCACATAAATAATATATACATTGGAGTCAGGAACTTACTTTTACGTTCTCCCAAATTATTGGCTGGTTCTTTTTCCTTGGGACCTTTCCTCCAGCCTTTTTGAATGCATCTAAACCCCTACAGGTTAATGTAACATATTAAATTGCATAATTAAATAGTAATGTAATAATATATGTTAACAGATATAAAAATGAAATATTTCTCACTAGAATAATGACATTCTCATTACGTGTCCAATTTTAGTATTCAATGTACTCCCCGCAGGATCTAGATAATAAACAGTGAACGTCGTGGGAAGAATAACTAGTAACTCCCAATGCCTACCGCTAGAGGTAAAAAAGTTAAAAATTAATAACTCAAAATCCACAATAAAAATGTAATTTTCTTAAGTCCAAATTATAAATAAAGTAAACTTACTTGACATTGAATGGAGCTATTATTATCATCTTCTTTTGCTGACCGAAAATTATAAAAGCATATATACAGTATTGTTGAACACTATCAGGGTCTTTAGCTACCATACTAATCAATGATGGAATCAAAAATCCCACATGATCAAATGCAAATTGTTTGCATTGATCTTCGACTAAGAAGCTGCAAAATATGTATTACGTATGCATTAATATATAAGAAACCAGATCACCAGATCTTACACAAGGTATATAGATGTATAAACAAGATCTTACCTTATCCATGTCTCTATCATTGATGTATTCAGCCAATCATACATAAATAGCTCAATAATATCTTATATAAATAAAGAGCTTTCGTATGATTGACCTGCATAATTTGCTTCTAAAGAAACAATTATAGGGAAATGTATATTATGTGCCCGTAACCAACATGCCATTCCCCTACAAGCAGGACCTAATAGGTATTTTAGGTCATTTGGAACCCAACTTGGTAATGCAGGAAGTAGAGGTGGAGGCCTAGGTGCTCCGGGTGTCTTCTTTTTAACATGTATATATAATTTCAGATCAGTTGACCTCATATATACACATTAACAATCTAAAGTAATGTAAATTTATCTTACAATTTTAGTAGTGTAGACGACATCTGCTTTGGGCCACAATATCACCCTGCCTTCTGCCTCAGCAAGTGTATCAATATCCGGGTGGGGATATGGCAATGTAACTTCCCTCCAATCGGGTAATACATGTATCGGGCTCACATGAATGTAGTCTTGTGGCATTGGAGTCCCATGAAATGTTGCCCGATGAAGGGACGGGTAAGCTTGCGCCTCTGCAACAACATAGTCTTATATTTTTATGCGGCATGGATTCAATCCCTACAAATTTACGTAAAGAATATTATACATATATACATATCATCTTGAAAACATATCATCTTGAAAAGACTAGCTACAATGTCATAAACAATACTTACAGTAGACGTGTTAGGCGGTGGTGGGTCTACAGGATTACTCTCAGTATGTGCATCAGGAGAAGAGTGGGTTGCCATAGGCTGATTGGAAGCCTGAGATGTCTGCCACCGTACTATTTCTTCCTTGACCTTCTCAGCAACTATATCATTGACCTTCTTAGCAACTATATCCTCGACTCTCTTATTATCCTATACATGGATAAAAGAAACATTAGCTTCTTATTATTGAATTTCCTTTTGCAGTAACATTCTAAAAAAAGAATAGGTTACCTCTTCTTGTGAAAGTCCCACTCTGGGTTTGCGCTGGGATGGCCCAAAGAATGCTTTGATGCCCACACCAGCGCCTGCACCCCTAACACGTCCAGGATGCTCTGGGTTACCCAGAGCAACTGTCAATTCATCCCTTATGTCCTAAGGGATGAACGTGCCTTGTTTCCTCTGCTCGTGCAGCTCCCGCTAATCACCATCAACAGAAATTGGTAAGTTAACACCACAAATAATCAATATTCAAACGATTGCTCTAAGAGATGTATTTTACCATTTTTGCAGCCGCCTCAGTAGTTGCGGGCTTCCTTATTTCTCCCTTCTTATTTTGCCTCCCAGCTATCCAAACATCATGGCGAGGCAGAGGTGTGCTACCTATAGTAGAGGACTCCTGAGTAGCAGTAGACTCCGCCTGTAGTCTTTGGTGAACGCTTGCATAGCCCTTTGGACCCATAGTGTGGTCATGCACATCCAGTGCACGCCTTGATTTTTGCGCCTCACTGAGGGCCTAGTTAGTATGCACATTAATGATTTGGTTAGTAGCACTAAATGTGAATCTTGAATAGGTGAATACAATGTATATTAATTAATTTGGGAGTGACGCCTGATACCTTGAATTCTTCAGATTTTCTTGAAGCAACAAATGTGTCCCAGTCTTCTTTGTCCAAGAAGTTCCATTGTTCAAGGGCTGACTTCTTCTTCTTATCACCATCTTTTATGTATTCTCTGTTGAGATTTGTCCTATAGTTCCTTAGCATCTTTCATCGTGTTGCATCACGCTTTTACAATGCAGCTTCTCATCCAATGCAAACAGATTCTATAAAATAGAATTGCAAATAATAGAATTTGTAATCTACAAAATAGAATTGCAAATAATAATAACTCACGCATAAATCCTTCCATATCAAGTCTTTCTTCGCCTGAGGAACTTTATGCTAATTATCATACTTAACACCACAATGGCTTCGAGTGACAGTCCCAAGATAGTTTACAAAATTATTGTGGTTCACTCCAATTGCATTTCCTCCATTATCAAACTCCACAACCAATCTAGATCCACTGACACTTAGCGCTATTAACTTCTTCAACAGAGTGATGCCCCTTTTCTTTTTAAGTTTTTGGTGATGCACATCAAGTTTCTCCAGTGCTTCAGTGGGTACATGTGCATCATCAACCTAAAATTTGACAAAAATAAACACATTGAATTAGCGCAATATAGAAATATGGGATATATGACATAACTAGAAGATAATGAATTTTATAGAAATACAGGATATGTTTTTAGAACTTACATTGGTATCCTTGCCATGCTCATCATGGACAGCATGCTCATCATGGACAGCATGCTCATCATGGCCAGCCATCTGAAAATGTCATTACAAAGGCAAACATTTAGCATCTGAAGATAATGAAACATCAAATTTGAAAATGATATTGATATTAAAAAATCAAACATTTAGCTTCAATAAAAAAATATAAACATGCATGCCTCTAAAATTGTGATCTTTTATCAATTAACAATCCTTCATTGTGATCTCCACGCACATATAAGTAATCATTAGCTTCAATATTTTGTGGAGTTGGCAACAACAAAAGGGCATAAACAACTGACGCCAAAGACATGTTCTGTAGTAGTGAAATTCAGGGCATAAACACATGTGATGTCATTCTGATATATAATAAATGTGTACCACATATCCCATCCTTGAACACCTAATCTCACTAGTAAGTGTATAATGTGTATTGGGTTTTCAAGAAAATTTTGGCAGCTTTTCCCCACTATTCTCTAAGTACATATGTACTTAGAGAACAAACGGGGAAATGCTACTGAAATTTTCTCAAAAACCCAATACACATTATACACTTACATCCTAAGTGAGATTAGGTGTTCAAGAATAGTCCCAAAGCGGGGACTATCCAAGATTTACTCCTAATGAGTAAATCTTGGACGGGTTTCTAGGCCAACAAACACAATAATAGATAGGTACATGTTAGGGTTTCATCACAATAATAGCTTTTATCGCTCCATCTATTGTTAGCTTTCAACTTATACAATCTCAACACAGTGCTAAGCTTCGTAAACTTAGCACAGCCTGTGTATAACGGTATCTCAGCGTTAAGCTTCGTAAATTTAGTGATTGTTCATTCTAATTTATGCCAATGTATAAGTAATATAAAGAACAATGATTGTTCACTTTCTAGGCCAACAAACACCTGTGATGTCATTCTTATATATAATAAATGTGTACCATCTATCCCATCCTTGAACACCTAATCTCACTAGTAAGTGTATAATGTGTATTGGGTTTTCAAGCAAATTTTGGCAGCATTTCCCTTCTGTTCTCTAAGTACATATGTACTTAGAGAACAAACGGGGAAATTCTACTAAAATTTTCTCAAAAACCCAATACACATTATACACTTACATCCTAAGTGAGATTCGGTGTTCAAGAACAGTCCCAAATTGGGGACTATCCAAGATTTACTCCTAATGAGTAAATCTTGGACGGGTTTCTAGGCCAACAAACACAATAATAGATATGTAAATCATATCATTAAGAGCATGGTTTCATGTTAGGTCATCATAGGTCATAATAATCCACTAGAATGAGCAAAAAATGTCTCATGGTGTTAAAATAGCATAAGAGTATTAGATCTTGATTCTAGAGTGTACAAGACATAATAGTGACTACTGATTTTGTGGGGTGATATCATTTTATAGGATTTATGGATTCAAATTTAACAAGTGTACAAGTTGCATCATTTTAATACTCTAAAGGTGACTAGTGGGTCATAGCACATAAAAGATGGCATTACAAGGAAAGTAAGCAAACTAGATCAATTAACACTCATCTCAAGGGAACATTAGTTACTGAAGGGATGACGAAAGAGTGCTTTTAATCACTAGGATCATACAAGTAGCAATGTTGATTAAGTCTATGTGATTCAAGATCAAGCAGTGTAATAAAACAGGGTTTACCTCTATTTAAGCCCAGTCGGGCGTCAGCAGGGAGAGAGGGCGAGACGGAGGGTAGGCGAGTAGGCAGGCAAGCAGGTAGGTGAGCAGGCGACGGGTAGGGAGACGGAGGGCAGTAGTAGATTATCAATTAATTCCTGAAACAATACATAAATAAATACAAATCAGTACATAAATAAACACAAATCAGTAAATAACTTAATTTATAAAAAAATACACCCAGCAACATTGTGCCTTGGCACAGCCCAAGCATTGCACAGGCATCCTAGAGGCCTAACTAGGCCGGGCGCCTGGGTTTGGGACCCTAGGTGAATGCCTAGCCGCCTAGGCGCGCCTGGGTGCCGCCTGGGTAGGTCGGAAGGTACCTAGGCAAGTGAGCAGGGTGAGGTTGAGGTGAGGTGAGGTCGAGCAGGTCGGCGGCGAGGAGAATGGTGGTGGTGGGCAACGGCGAGCAAAGAACACCGGCGAGCTCCAGGACCGCCGGCGTAGGGCAGGCAGGTAGCCACAGGGCAGGCAGGCACAGGGACCACCGGCGCGGCGACTAGGACCGGAGACGGCAGCGCAGAAGGAGCAGGGAGCGGCAGCGGCGCACAAGCAGCAGCGGCGGCGGGTGGGGGTTGATTCAGGCGGCAGCAGCAGCGGGGGAGAATTCTCGCAATGAAATAGAAGAAAGGGGAAGAGTCGGGTGATTGCGGATATTAAGTTCATAAAAGGCGTCGGTTGTCTACAAAACCGACACCTAAACATCTTCAGCGTCGGTTGATCATAAACACTGACGTCCAATTGGACAATATTTGCCCTAAATTATTTGGCGGGAACCATTATCAACGTCGGTTATCAAAGGATAACCGACACTGTATGTGACACTTTTCATGCAAATTCTCATCATACATAGGCCTCGGTTTGTATCTAAAAAACCGACGTTGTTTGTGACACTTTTTCTTTTCGCTCGAAATTTGGATTTTGCGGGCGATTTTAGGCGTCGATTTGGTTTACCTAGCCGACGCTGAATACAAAGCGGTACCCGTGTCTGGCTGGTCTTTAAATATAGACGTCGGACTTACTAAATAGCCGACGTGGAATTTTATAGGCATCGGTTTTTGTAAATAACCGATGCCCAGAAAAGCGACATTGAATGTTGTTTCTGTAGTAGTGGATCTTCTCCCGAAGAGAGTACACGCTATAGCTGTAACTCTATAGCGAAGATGTCGCTATACCCCGACATAGCTAATAAAAGCAGACACAAGATGTCATGCTAAATCTAAGTGGTCTCGTACTGACCAAGACAAGGTGAGGTCTTGACAGCTGGCTCTGCCATTGACCTTGTATGGTACCGATTTTGACTTACTAGTGGTCGGTTGGAGTATGAGTAGTATATCTCATCTCCTCTGGGCATAAATGTGAATGTAAACATGTAATCAGTCGTGTAGAGTATTTGTTTAAGGAATTGAATACGGGAAACATTAGTTTATGCTTCATTACTTTTATACATCTTAGTAGATAGATGTTATACATGTTCTTCACATTCCTTTTAAAGCAAATAGATGACTTAAAAATTTGTTATCAATATTTATACTTTGCACTGTAAATATCTCTTCTAGTAGCATAAATATCCTTTGTTAAGTCTTTATTATTTCCTATGATAATAATATTTTTGGCAGAGAGTTATATCTCTCACTGGGACAATAGTCTCACCCCATGGGATCAACAATTTTTAGGTGGACGTAGACGAGGGACTAGGAACTGGACTGCAGAAGAAGAATTGTATTAGTAGGGACAGCAGTAGTAGCTCAGGTTGAGTACATTGTCTGTCAGGGTCTTGTAGATAGAAGTATATGTGTTGTCTCTGTACTCTCAGGTCCTTAGGATATAGTTCTTAGTAGTTTTTACCAACGAAATGAGATTTTGGTTTGCTTATCTCAAAGTTTATGTTGTTGTTGTATAAATTAGAGTAAAGCAACTGATACTTGTTACCCTCGAGAAGAGACGTTACATTATATGTACAATATGAATCACAGGTATATAAAGCTTTGGTTCCTTTTGTAAAAGTTTACTGGAAAAGGATCTATGTGCAAAATTGGTTTTAATTCTTAGTGATTTTTATTAATTCTATTGTTTATGGTTATTCCATGATTTTTACTGGTGATGGCTTGATTTGTAATTGGGTCGTCACATCGTAGTGGAAGTAGGGGTGGGGACTTTGCAATCATGGCAACACCTTTAGTAAACACTCCCATCATGTTGTATTTATTGGTATTCCCTACTCAAATTTTGAGAAGGTGGTTGGTTGTTGAGATAACCTTCGATTTTCAAATCATCATGTCTAGGCCACATCAGATTGGGTATCCACTAGGGCCTCCATCTTGTGAAACATGGATGGTAGTAGATAAAGACATTCATTCCAAGGTGCATCTACTTCATAAATTGTTGGATTTGAACTATTTATGTACACCCTTGGCTTCTTGATCCCAGACCTCAATTTGTGTGAAATTCCATATCCTACAACATTTGAGTAAACTCTAGTGGATATTGTGCAAAGTGACACGCTCTGTGTCTTCAAGCATTATGTAGTTGATAGTTGTGATATTAAGTGTGTTGAATATGAGTCAGAGCCTCAGAGGTCATCTTAATCTTGTGTTCTATGGTTTTTCTTTGAGTGTCTGTATGAAAAATAAAAATAGTGCTTCCTATCATGTATTTGAGTTTCTAAAGAAGTGATATGGAGCCACTGTGCTCTAATGAATCCATCACTTCCCTAAGACAAGGTTGAAAGTTGGTCTTAGCTCCATGACTATAAATAGTATTGACTATCTATAGAGCTCAATCGTGATTTCTCCTTGACCATCTATAAGTGGGCCATCAAAAGAAGTGGCTTTCTATGTTGTTTGTTGGATATCAATGGGGTCTCTCCCCATATTAATGAGTATCTGAAGGGGGCACAAATTATGAAGCATGATGGTGTTGGGTTTTAGGGGAGGCAGAGAAGGAAGCAGAAATTTAAAAAAAAAATCTTCTCCCCAAACCTAGAATAAAGGAATCACATCAACGTCTATACAGTAGGAAGGATGGTTTGTAGATACATACCTTGTCCCGAGGATTGCTCAACGACGTTACCTCGTAGCTTGCACGGTCTTCACCTCCGGTCTTGGACGGTGTCTATGCATCTCCTGGTCTCACCGGGACTGTCGCGATTGATAGTTGTCCTCCGAGCAGCAGAAGTCTCTCGCCTCTGAAGTAGTCCACACGGACCACCTGGAACTCTGATCGCCTTGTCGCACAAGGCACCGGAAGGACTCGTACCCTCCTATCAGTGTGCTAGTCACTGACACTCTCTCCTTCCACTAATCGTCTTTCTGTAGTTGTCTTTCCCTTGTTGTGCCTCCCTTATCAGGTAGCACTTGCTCGGGCTCTCTCTATTACCACAACTAGAGAGAACGACAACTGTGCAGAGCAACTAGTGTTTTGAGTTGTTGTACTTGAGAAGACCCCAATACCCCTATATATATAGGAGGGTCATGGGACAGGGTTCTCTACCTCGGGCAATGCGGGACTAAAGTAGGAGTAGAAGGGTCTGGAATTTCCACAAAACAACCAACTACGTCATCTGAACCGATCGTTTCAAACATGAACTGATCGGTTGGGGACCTGAGCCGATCGGTTCACACCTAAACTGGTCAGTTGGGGCAGTTGAGCCGATCGGTTCAAGTCTGAACCAGTCGGTTCACTCCCCAGATCAATTTGTGATTGACTTTTCCTCTTTTTGTTTCAAATTGATCCAAATACCAATCCTTGTTCCAATCAAATTGGACCAGTGAAATGAAGAGAAATTTCTTACCAACCTAACTTTCCCAACTCGCTCGGTTGGACCAGTTGAGCCAATCGGTTCAACACTTGAACCGGTCGGTTCATCCTGTCTTGAGCCGATCTGTTCATCACATGAGCCGATCGGTTCACCAACCTGATCTGATCAGTTCATCACATGAGCCGATCGGTTGCGAGTGTAGAATGTGCAAAATCCGTCAATTACAGTTTCAATCATTCTAATACTCTAATCGATCGATCCAACACCTTGAACACTACGATACTGAGCTATCAATTGATTGAGTGTTTAATTGAACTACTAAACTCCTTTAGCAATCAATCTAAACATCATTTGTGGATAAACTCTTCTTCCCTGTTAAATCCTATGTGTGTGACCCTGTAGACCCATTTCACATTGGCAGTGAAAGTCCATAACACTTATAACTTCACAAGCAAAGAGTGGTGCCTAGTCGCACATCAGTGCTACCTAAGTGAAATAGAAAGTTGGAGAACAACTTTCAATCCTACAATCCGTGAATGGTGTTGCAGTGAATGTATAATTCCTTTTTCACTAATATCCCGAATGAACTCAAGGCATGGAACAGTCATCCTGTCAACGTTCATTCACTTTCTTGGTCTCAGAGTAGATTGGAGGAGATATGTATGACATCAATATCACATACTGACTCACACATGTGTGTGCACGCCTATCTCAATCCTACTCATCAAGTGGCCATGGATATCAAACTCCCTCAGGAGGGACAAATCCCATATCTATCACTCACCCCTCAAAAGCCCCATGTGTCAAAGCCACTCAATCATCACCTTTATAACAACCCATGTTTCAGGACTGCATTTGATGATGTCAAAGTGTACCCAACGACATGTGTTGAGTGTAGTGATTTCAGGTCAAAGAATCACACTCACCACCATCACTATGAGAACTGACTGTGACTACCATACCATGGTTCCATGTGTCAAACTCACAGTGGGTCTATCCATTACACTTGTTCTCTAACAAGTACATATGTGTTTGGTTTGATATCTCCATATCACGACTAATAAGATTTTGTCATCAACCAACACCACAATCATCTTGTGTGTCATTGTTGTCTATCTACCTTCCACAATGACATCCGACTAGGGACATAATAAGAATGTACAAACTCTTAGCATCTGTATGATCTCATCGTTCAGGTCCTCAACCTGAAAGCATACGTCATTGAGTACTATCATTCTCTAGACATTCAATATGTTCTATCATTATCTCATATGACTGAACCAGAAAGAATTGGAAGCTTGCCTTTGATGTTTATCAAATCAATCTTAATGTATCCCACGAATCAACCCATGGTTGGCTCTCAAGGCATACATACCAACAGACTCCCACTTGCACTATGAGCCAATCACCCTTGAATCGTATTCATAGTGATCTTCAAACATTTCCCACTTATTACTATGCTCTAGTGCTTATGCAGTGAGTTATGGCAACACCTTGCCATATTCAGTATTAACTGCATGTCTCTCATCTCTTTGTTGTACGTCACACGTATGAGATGGAGTTGCCATAATATGTGATCTAGTATTCCTTTGCTAACCCTTAGCCGCATTGCATGACCAAGCACTCCTAACTTGTCATCAATGATCGGAATATCTATAAGTTCATCTCATAAACTTCCAGATCCATATAGTATCTATTAATGTTCTCTAACACACGGATACTTGGCTTTTACTTTTCAACGACTTTAATGGAAAGTTTCCATTTATCAACAAACATTCACTTTTATATATATATATATATTGTGATTAATCTTCTGTCCTTTACGAAAGTTCACATCAATGTAAATCTTTATAGTGAACCCTTCCTTATTTCCATAGAACTATTACTTCTCAAGTACTTATCAAGTTCTTATGGTATTCCAGTAACCCTTACTGGAACTAGACATACATCCTCTCATCATGTCCCACATATGAGTTATTGAAAACTACTAGAGGGGGGTGAATAGAGTTTTCTAGATAATTTAACAATTATTGAACTCAAACAACCACAATGATAATGTTGGACAAAGAGACACAAGGTTTAGAGTGGTTCCAACTATAGCAAATACTATAGCCGTCAATCCACTACCCGGTTGCTTACCCAACCGGGATTTGAAAAGAAATTTATTTTATTACCTCGTAAGGACTTTACATAAAATACAATTTCTTTTCCCAAACCCTTCAAGCAGCCTTCACCTAGAAGTAATCGCCCAACCTTGAAGCAGCCTTCCCTTGAAGTAGATGCACCAACTCCCGTTGCACCAGCCTTCTGAAGTAGCTTCCCGTGCGATAGCCTTCTTGAAGTAGCTTGAAGTCCCCTTCTCCACCTGAGAAGTCAACCCTCTCCAATCCGCAGCCTCCAACCCTAGGAGTAGCAAGGAGAGTACAAAAGATAAAAAGGAACAAGAAGGAAAACAGAAATTACAATACTGTTGTAAGCACAAGGCTTGATTTTCCTATATCAAGCGTTTAGATCTCCTAATCAATGTGTATGACAATGTGATTGTAGTGGATAGGAGATACTAGCCTATAGGACACGAAATGGGAGCAATAGGAATGAATGGCAAGTGTAGGAATTGCTCTATTGCTCTAAAACAGATTGCAAGTGAGTATTCAAGCTCAAGTATAGCACAAGTATATATTCAGTGTCTTTTGGTGTCCTAAGGCATGTCCTATTTATAGGAGTGGCCTATGGATACTTAAGGACGTTCTAGACAACTTCTAGGGGCTTCTAAGTGCTTAACTAGCCGTTAGATATAAGTTAGGTGCATTAGTAACGGCTAGTTACTTTATTCTGCAGTTGCTGTCAGAGACCATCTCGGTCGACAATTTGTCGACCGAGATACCTACTCGGTCGAAGTTTTGTCGACCGACAGGCTCTCTGGATCATCGTTCATTTGCAACTGCCAACTACTTTGTCAGCTGTGTCTAACGGCTACTTGGGTCATTCTCGGTCGAGAAGTTTGTCGACCGAGAGTGTCTCGGTCGAGGAGTGTGGTCGACCGAGATTGACCCTGTTTTCAATCTTTTAATTAAACCACTAAGTATGTGTATGAGTGTGCATATGTGATCCTATTTGAAGGAGATGACTTATCTAAGTGTGGTGTTTAGCTAGGGAGATCTAACGCTTGATTTACATGAAGTCTAAGTACTTGTACATTATATATTTGTACAAGTTTACAATTGATTTACATTGCATGACATTTACAAGCATTCAAGCGTATGGATTCCCTATAACTTTGTCATCACCGTGTTCCTGCACACTTAAGTAGCTCGTTAGATCAACAAGAATGAAATGTTTGTCATCATCGAAACAAAGGGATTTATCATAATGTCCAATTTATCCAACAGTTATCAAAATGATCATATCATATTGTCATGTCCTACATACAAGATGAATGTTTTCTATTCTTTCCATGTCCATACATGCAAGATAATGGGATGATTACATACATGATACATCCATATCTATTCTTAGTGTTCCCATTCTTCATAAGAATTGGACACTTGGCCTTGGGATACTAACTCCATGTAACATGGACAAGTTTTCTCCCACTTGATCTGTGTATACTGAACCCTTCAGTATAGGTTGCCAATGTATGCTCTCTCCTTTTAGGTCAAGAGGTTTTCGAGAACTATCTCTATAGATCTCTATTCCTATTACATAGGAAACATCTCTATCTTCCCTAAAGATAATTTCCACAAAGGATTCCATTTTAGAAAATCTCATTCCTCATTGACATGTGGAATACAAATACGCTCCCACTAAATCACAGATCCCTTCTTTATCTTTGTCATATCAGTCAAACCCTTTGACTATATTATCAAAGTAAAGATCCAGTTCTGAGTTGCTTGTACTCAATCAATCACATTGATTAGTCCATTGTAACTTATAGACTTCATTTGCATTAATGGATTCATAAACCTTATAGGTTGTGTCACATACACATCCTTGTTTTATTCCTCATAGGAATGCAGTTTTAGTATCCGTATGCAAATCTCTTAGTCATTAAGTTGCAATCAACATGCATCATCCTTCTCAAAATGTTATCCATGTGTCTTAACGCTTAAGACTCATTCGCACTTATAGATTTCATCCCAATGGGTGCTACCATCAAGGTCATACCTTATGGTTCACATGGAAGTTATTTAGGATGTAATGGTCATAAACCATAACTCAAAATCCGGTTCCTCATATTCATCTAGATAGTTGACTCATCACATGACCAACTTATCACATAGATAATCGAGGTGTATCTGTCAAGGATATAAGAACTCACAACCCTTTGTGATTCTTAATGTCCTTTATTAGTGTAGGGTATTCTTTATTTAATAAGAAATTAGTTATTTAATAATCATTCTCTAACTCCTTAGAGTATGACTCCTTGTTGATTTAGACACCACCATGCCTTAATCATGAGTTCACTATGATACACAATCATAATTACTCATAAGGATATCAAACATTTGGTCCAAGTATTTCATTCATTGATCTCATCAAGAATTAACACTTTACCAAATTCGTATTTCATCTATGATATTCTTGAACACTTCAAGATATTCATATTGGTATTTCTCTAAACACTATTGGAAGTACTAGCATTAACTCTAATAGGTATCTAAATACATCACATGTATTATACCTAATAGGATAATCATTCTCCCACTACCACTACTGAAGATTGATTAATCATGTCTAAGAGATTCATGTCTCTTACTGGTTCTCTAACCAAAAGAGTCTAGATTTATCCATCATATGGAAACTAGAGATGAATTTCTCATGATAATGCTAATTCGTTGTTTGAGTTATCAATAACTTTTAGGTATCATTTTATCATACCAAGTACCACAAGATAAACAAGGCATTGCCACAAGGAAACATCAACTTTATTAATTTCCATTATTATCATACAATATGCAAAAATAAGGTGTTTCTATCCATTGGCAAATATGAAATAGCAGTTTATAACTCTATTACATGCCTTCAAGGCTGAAAATAAACTAACGTAATCCTATCTATGGCGGCAACATTTGCCCCATTTATTGGGTGTTTTACACTTTATATCTTGGTATCATATACCTCAAAAGTGTTATAAGTTTATTTCATGACACCTTCAAGTAGAGATGTTTGTTGCCTCCTTCTTCTTTAGTTCTTCCAGATATAGAGGGTGATTCCCTCGTTCACCCTCCCATGTGCCTTGAGGCTAAAGATGACTTGGGCTACTTTCTAGCATCAGAACCCTTCTTAGATTTTCCCTTGCCCTTGCCCTTGGACCTGCCTTTCTTTATGTTGATCAGCATCACATACTTAGGCTTGTCCTTCTTCATCTGTGCCTCGAGGCCAAAGATGGCTTGGATTGTTGGCTAGCATCAGAATGCTTCTTTGCTTTTCCCTTGTCCTTGCCTTTGAGACTTACCCTTCATCGATTACATTAAATATTAGGGTTTGTCTTTCTTCCTCTTTGCCTCTACTGTCCTCAACATGTCTAACAACTCTGTCAACGCTTGTCAAAGTTTTTCATGTTGTAGTTCATCATGAACTGTATGATTCCCACAACATTTGCAGTATCATACCAGTAGCCAACTGTTGGCTCAGAGGAAATCCTTCTTAGTCAGGTTTTTCTACATACCCAATCACATTGAGTATGTGAATATCTTATTGGATCTCCTTCTATCATGACATACTAGGACAGTGTCTTGGAGACATCATATGTCTCATGTTGTCTCTGCAACTCATAGTTCAGAGAACACAACATTAAGCACTCCAAATCAATGGCATCTTTGGCATGATTCCATAAGCATCCTTTAAGCCATTGGTGTGGTGGGATCGAGTTCATCTGGTTCTGGTATAACTAGGACTTAGAGCTTTCTCTCTTCAATTGAGAACACTTTTCAATGTCCTAATCAGTCGTGGAAATTATTCCCATTAGTTTGTTGGTCTCAAGGACCGATCGCAAATAAAGTGATTATTGTTGATTAGCCATTTATTGTACAAAAGGAAATATATGCATTTTAGTCCAAAAACTCCTTTTTTACTTGATTTGAAAGGTTGACGATATAATTAGGACTTTAATCAATTATCGCTCCCACTATTTTTGTTCAAATTAATAGCCCTCACCATCAATTCGGAAGATTGCAGCGTACAATCTTCTAGTGGGTCAAGATCCTGAAATCCTCTGAGTCATGGACCAGCTAGGGCTGTCACCCACAACTTAGATCTTCCAGGTAGGCAACTTTTTCCAATTGCATCATATGAAACTCTTGAAAGATGTCATATGCAACTCCTTGCCATGATCACCTCCATGCCTCAAGGTGCTAGATCATATCTAGGTTACCTTGTTAAGTCCGACCCAAAGCCAACATGATAAATATGCACCCTGCTAGGGCAGACCCACATATCCATCCTTCACGCTTCCACGAGATAGACGGTGCACCACGCTAGGGCGTGCCCACACTTGGCCGATCAAGCTTTTCACATGTGTCGCATTTGGAAGGCATCTAAAACTTTAATATTTAATGAGGGATTTGGTTTTATAGGTACATATTCATATCCAATCACCACAATATATAGTATGTATCATATACATGCTATATCCCACAGAAAATATGTTAAACGATAAAAGTGATGATTATGGCTATCCTAATGTGATTCCTCAAGCCAAGAGGAATCACGGTCATCTAGGTCTACATCACATGCAACATGTACAAGATGAACTCTGTGCTTTGCCGTTCTGGGTTTGATCAACTCATCTCCATGATTGATCGGCTCGCCATCAGGCTGGTGGTTTGGATGCCACCAGCTGATCGATTGGCTCCTCCAACTGATTGGTTCACTGGTTGTCGTGCATCTCCTCAGGTTGCCACCCGCACGTTTCGCTCCCTGAACCGGTCATGTAGAACGCCAATCGATCGATTCCCGCCTTGAATCGATCGTCTCAGTTGTCGTCAGGTTGTCTTTCGTTCTTTGATATAACAGGAAATAAAAGTTCTATCATATTTACATTTGAATTGAGAAACCTTGAGTTACATTCGGGGGGAGCAAAGGTAGGAAAGAAATCTCGAGTTATCTCGAGTTACATCAGGAATAAGAGATAGGAAATCGGTGCGCAGACCAAGATGCAGGCAATCACACTCAACCAAGCACACATATATAGGGTTTATTGGCCATAACCACGCTATACATCTACCACAAAACTCATTTAAGGGCGACGTGTATCGAGTGCATTCATATTACATATCATATATGTATATTGAGATTTGTGGATTTAGGATTGAACATGCATAAAGTCAATTTTATTCGCATCGTATGCAATAAATAAAGGCGACAAACTAAAATCGATCACATCGATAATCCTAAAGTATAGAGCAGTTGATGTGGCTCTGATACCACTATTGGGTTTTAGGGGAGGCAGAGAAGGCAGCGGAAACAAAAAAATTTCTTCTCCCCGAACCCAGAATAAAGGAATTGCGTCAACGTCTATACAATAGGAAGGATGGTTTGTAGAGACATACCTTGTCCCGAGGCTTTCTCGGCGACGTTACCTTACGGCTTGTGCGGTCTTCACCTTTGATCTTGGACGGTGTTTGTGCAGCTCCTGGTCTCACCGGGACTGTCGGGATTGACAGTTGTCCTCCGAGTGGTAGAAGACTCCCACCTCTGAAGTAGTCTACACAGACCACCTGGAACTCTGATCATCTTGTCACACAAGGCACCGGAAGGAGTCGTACCCTCCTATCAGTTTACTAGTCACTAAAACACTCTCCTACCACCAATCACCTTTCTACAGTTTTCTTTCCCTTGTTGTGCCTCCCTTATCGGGTAGCACTTGCTCGAGCTCTCTCGGTTACCACAACCAGAGAGAACGACAACTTTGCAGAGCAACTGGTATTCTGAGTTGTCATACTTGAGAAGCCCCCAATACCCCTATATATATAGGAGGGTCATGGGACAGGGTTCTCTACCCCGGGCAATGCGGGACTAAAGAAGGAGTAGAAGGGTCCGGAATTTCCACAAAACAACCAACTGCGCCATCTGAACCGATCGTTTCAAACATGAATCGATCGGTTGGGGACCTGAGCCGATCGGTTCACACCTAAACTGGTCAGTTGGGGTAGTTGAGCCGATCGGTTCAAGTCTGAACCGGTCGGTTCACTCCCCAGATCAGTTCCCGATTGATTTTTCCTCTTTTTGTTTCAAATTGATCCAAATACCAATCCTTGTTCCAATCAAATTGGACAAGTGAAACGAAGAGAAATTTATTGCCAACCTGACTTTCCCAACTCCCTCGATTGGACCAGTTGAGCTGATCAGTTCAACCCTTGAACCGATCAGTTCATCCTGTCTTGAGCTGGTCGGTTCATCTCATGAGCCGATCGGTTCACCAACCTGAGCCGATCGGTTCATCACATGAGTGATCGGCTGGGAGTGCAGACTGCGCAAAATCAGTCAATTGCAGTTTCAATCAATCTGATACTATAATCAATTAGTCCAACACCATGAACACTATGATACTGAGCTATCAATTGATTGAGTGTTTAATTGAACTACTAAACTCCTTTAGCAATCAATCTAAACATCGTTTGTGGATAAACTCCTCTTCCATGGTAAATCCTATGTATGTGACCCTGCAGGCCCATTTCACATTGGCAGTGAAAGTCCATAACACTTATGACTTCACAAGCAAAGAGTGGTGCCTAGTCGCACATCAATGCTACCCAAGTGAAATAGAAAATTAGAGAACAACTTTCAATCCTACAATCTGTGAATGGTGTTGCAGTGAATGTATAATTCCTTTATCACTGATATCCCGAATGAACTCAAGGCATGGAACAGTCATCCTGTCAACGTTCATTCATTTTCTTGATCTCAGAGTATATTGGAGGAGATATGTATGACATTAATATCACATACTAACTCACACATGCGTGCGCACACCTATCTCAATCCTACTCATCAAGTGGCCATGGATATCAAACTCCCTCAGGAGGGACAAATCCCATATCTATCACTCACCCCTCAAAAGCCTTATGTGTCAAAGCCACCCAATCATCACCTTTATAACAACCCATGTTTCAGGACTGCTTTTGATGATGTCAAAGTGTACCCAACGACATGTGTTGAGTGTAGTGATTTCAGGTCAAAGAATCACACTCACCACCATCACTATGAGAACTGACTATGACTACCATATCATGGTTCCATGTGTCAAACTCACGGTGGGTCTGTACGGTACACTTGTTCTCTAACAAGTACCTATGTGTTTAGTTTGATATCTCCATATCATGACTAACGAGATTCTTTCATCAACCAACACCACAATCTAGTCTTGTGTGTCATTGTTGTCTATCTACCTTCCACAATGACATCCGACTGGGGACATAATAAGAATGTAAAAACTCTTAGCATACGTATGATCTCATCATTCAGGTCCTCAACCTGAAAGCATACATCATTGAGTACTATCATTCTCTAGACATTCAATCAGTTCTATCATTATCTCATATGACTGAACCAGAAAGAATTGGAAGTTTGCCTTTGATGTTTATCAAATCAATCTTAATGTATCCCACCAATCATCCCATGATTGGCTCTCAGGGAATACATACCAACATATGGGACTTAAGACCTTAGTGTATAGTAATGATGAGTATGGGTCTTTGGGGTGTTTTCATTATGTTATTTCCTCCTTAGAGAAGTAAATCAAGTGTTTGGTTTTAGCAGATGTTATGGCTTAGCTTCTTTAGAGATAAGTTTCTTCAAGATTCTTCATCATAAGAATTGATACCTCTCCATCTGTCTCACTTAAGAATTGAAAGGTATCCTCTCACTCAGAATTTTTCTTGGTCCAAAGCTCAAGAGTAGGAGGTACTTTCTTTAGGTTAACTGTAGGAATGAGATCCCTCCATTCTTTTCTTTTGTAGGTGCTTCTCGAGTGTCGGTAGTAACCCATTGTAAATTGAAGATTTTTTCCCTTTTCCAGTGGTGAAGAAGCTTCGATTAAGGTGGTTTGAGCCATGATATGTGTAAGAGTAGGGATGTGGATTTTTGATCCCTTGTCTTTTCCTTGATTTTGCAATATCATTGTCAGTGTAGCTGCCTTAGAATCGATCGGTTGTGGTATGATGATTGGCATGGCATTGGTCAGTGTTAGAACTTGATTAGAACTTGATTAGGTATCCAATTAGCTGCCTTGGAATCGATCGGTTGTGGTATGATGATTGGCATGGCATTGGTCAGTGTTAGAACTTGATTAGGTATCCAATTATGTTGAGAATAGACGATGTTGTGTCTCTATTATGATGCCTAGCCTTTGGACGACTTGAGGGGTCACTGGCCGCTATTCTTGAACAATAGTGATAATGTGTGTGCTTTAGCACCAATTATCAAAGGTCATCTTTAAAGGATAATGTAACATGTAGTGGGATCCTTGATGGTAGTAGTGGTTATTATAATCTTGGAGGATTCTAGCATGTCTTGATGATCGGACATCCTGACTTGTCCTAACTCAATTAGGTCTTCATGAGCATGTTGGGTAGAGAAACATGTGTATGTCTTGTACCCCCTGGTATGATGGAAATCACGGGTGTTGGGGTTATATCCTTTTGGTAAGTCATTGGGAGAGTCCCTTATGGCTGGGAACTTTAGAAAATGTTGAATGGTTGCCAGATTGGTGTTGATGGAGGCTCCTATAGGAGTGAACTTCCTCATAGGTTTTTCCATCTCTTCTACAGTTGTGATAGCCATGTGTGCTTCTCATTATGGTGGTGGATTATGTGTAACAAGTTTCTACACGGGTACCTAGAAAGATGGTGTTGCATACATGCCACTCGGATTGGGTTAGTGTTGACATTGCATGTACTTCAGTTGAGATTGGAAACTTGGCGCATTGGGTTACCCCATATCATGTTGTTGCATCGGTGGTTCTGCTTTACAAAGGTATTATTGATTTGAGCATGTTGAGATTGGGTCTGAACGGCTTGGGCTGATGACTACCATCGCTTGTCATTATTCTTACTAGATGGAATCAATACTAACCCTATAGTAGAATTGATGTTCTTTGTATTAGCAATATTTTTCCATCTTGGTTTCTCTTTTATTGTTGAATATTGCACTAGAGGACAAAAAGTAAGGCATACATTCTAATATATGCCTATTTTGATGGAATTTTCAATACAAATCCTAGCTTAAATCAATTTAGAGATGGTGCCCTAAGTGATGTAAAGAGATGAGCATAGTGAGTGCTTTTCAGGGTGCCTCTATCACCATATCAAGAGATTCTTAGTCCATTTGTTTGAATACTAGATGTGTTGTCAGTTCTCCACCATCTCCATGTGAATTTTGAGAAGCTCTCATATGTCCTTTGTTTGTAGGGCCTACAAATGTGCCTTGGTCTAGACATGGTCCAGGTTTCAAGCGTACGGATCAATGAACTTTTCATCTAGATGTGTCCAAGTGGTCAGGGGAGTCAAGTTTTGTTTACTCTACCACGCCAGGGCAGTCCTTAATAGGGTTCAAGCCAAGAATCTGATTAGAATTGTGCCAATGTGCTTCTTGTAGAGAAGCATTCGACAACAATGGTCACTCAAGTGACTTTTACTAATATCTTCCACCATTTACTACTATAAATGCTCACAGAAGTTTTTTATTTTATTGATAATTGCTTGTACGGGTCTAGCGATTATCAATTACAGGGGCATTCTGATCTTCTATTACTACTTCGGCATCAATATTAGTCAAGGAAAAAGACACATTTACTACAGGCTATTTTCTTCAAGGGTGGTGTTTCAGTGATTTAATTATTGTATTACAAGATTTAGGAGATTAATTTATATGTTATTGTTGTCTTTTTTATATATTAGCAAGTTGGACATGTATGTCAATCATGCTCCAACTCGAGGGAGGGTGTTAGAATTATTAATTATTTCGTACATTATGTAAATGGACCTTAGTATGTTTAGCTCAATAGGGTTTTAACCCATGTTTTGTATTATTCCCCTCTCCTATATATATGAGCAGATTCTGTCTAATAGAATAACTGATAGCCCCATTTTATTTTCCACAAACACGTTGAGGGATTGTTAGAAAGCCTAGGAAGTGTGGTTGAAGCTAGGCAGTCAGACGAGCAGAGTTTCGGAGTTCTTCGTAGGCAACACACAATGTTATATGAGCAAAACTACAGAGAAGGATAAGGAAAACATCACAGAAAACATGACAGCGCGCTGGTACATATTGAGACGTCGTGATGTTAAGGTGTTCAAAAGAGGGGGACTCGTGGAGCATCAGGCTAAATTCATGACAAAACAAGTAATAAGCGCTCGACTAGCGTGGCAAAAAGAAAAGGTGAAGCAATTGCCTGAAACACAGCAACCGGCCACCTGAACTAAACCTGAATGTTATTGGTTCAAATGCAGTGCTACTTGCAGAAGAATAACACCGGGCGGCAAGTGGCCCGTGTGCAAATGACAATTGGCTGGGAGAAAGAACCAAACTTGTGGAGGAGGCCGGAGTTATGGCTATATGAGAGACGTCTCTACCTTAAAGCTATTAAGCTAATCTGGAAGGGTGCCAGTGAGACCCCTGCCCTTGTTATATGAATTTGTAGAACTAGTGGGTTCCTTAAGAGGGGGAGCTAGACTTGAGTCGTGTGAATTGAGTTGTCCGCCAACCAAATAGCAGAGGGCAACTAAAATTCACCTTCAAACTAATCGAGACCCTAACTGTACGAGTGACCTCCAAATAGTGATTTGAATCGTCTGTCAGAAAAATTTATAGTCGTAATGGTACTATCTTATACAATTGCAGTCATTAGTAGTTGTACTTTTGATGACTTATCTGCAAGAGGAAGATAAATACGTAAGTTCGCCGCTTTGCTTTACACACGCCTTCTACATATACCCTGTTATTTTCAGCATGGATCGGATAATTTCTTAAGGATAATATCCGATCGAATCACATCTAATTATTACACTGAAATTTTTTAGAATTTCAATCGAGAATACCAGATCTAATTATTTAAACACGTGGTAGTAGAAACGACAGGGAAACTAAGGCTGCATTTGTTGTGTGGTGAATCATGGTGATAGAGAGTGATAGTGAAATAAAAACATTGTTTGTTTGCCATGGTGAATCTATGGTGAATTTTGATGTATTTCTGTCCCCATGAAAAAGCATGGTGAATTGTAGTGAATCATAGTGAAAGAAGTTTCTTTCAAGACTCCACTACTTATTTAGACAAATGTGCATAAAAATGTTATAATAAATATGATTTTTACTTGTGTAGGATGTTTTTTATAAAAAAATCTCTTCCCTATCACTATAACTATATAACAAACAACATTTTTTAAATTTTTCACCACCACCATCTCTATCACCATACACGTGTTACCAAACAACACATTTTAATAATTTTCCTATCACCATCACCGTCCTTGTCACCATCACCATCAATTTTATCACTATGTACCAAACACAGCGTAAGGGATCGCTTCCTTCATCTTTTCTCTATAAAACTCCTCTGCTTACTTTCACTCAAGTGAATCGCACAGTGCATTAGGATCAATGCACAATAAAGAACTAAACGTGTGACAACAAATGCATAACACTTTAACACAACGGCAATGTTGCAACAACAATGAATGTCACCGTAGTGCAAACACTGCACTGCACCCGATCCCGTTCAAATATAAGGGTATCATCCCAGGGTGCGGTTGATCTGCAGCGTTGAGTCGTGTTATTGCCGTCTTTCTTTCAATAGTGTTCTCACCCCATATATCAGTATGGTAAGAATTGGGAAATACTTGCAGAAGAACTCGAGCTGAAATGCCATATTACCCAGTTCATTCGGAAGCAGCAGATAAGGGAACATTTGGTTTCTTGGATCTAGCGGGATTGGATTGTAATCCAAACTCGAACAGAAGAAAATTTAAGTTTACTTTGATGGACCTGGAAAATGATACGAGTCCAGCACTTTTAGATTATACAGTAGCTGCGAGATTATGCCTTCCATTTCAAAACGGCAGGATGCCGCTGTACAGCAAACTAGAATTTCAGCCACGTCCCTGCCAGATTGCAAGTTCTTCCGTGGTCTCCTCCCCCTTGTGCCGCTGCTGTGTACTCCCCACGGCTCCCTACTCCGTGGTCCCCGCTTGTTCCAGACTTCCATGTGTAGCTGGCAGAGTTGCCGTCACACGAAAGCTCAAACAAAGGATCGATTCTATCCGAGTAAACCAAACATAAATCTCTTGATTGTTGTATTTATCTAATCCAGTAAACAGCTCAACCGGGATTGAAAAAATTCAGTATTTTTAAGAAATCCAGCTGAATCCGATGAACCAAACGTGCCCTAAATGGATCTAAACAATGCAAAGACACAAGAAAGCTGTATTCTGCTGATGCTGTTAGGGTTTTTTTTGGTATAACTTTGTTAGCCTTTCAGTCAAAGCTAATTACAGAAGAAAACTACTTGTGTGACCGAACCAAGGACACAAAGCACGAAACAAAACAGCTATATGAATAATGAAACGGATATTTGGTATGTTGTCATTCCGAGTACATACAACTAGTATTACCCGCAGAATAGGTGGTATACCAATATATTAATACGTTATAGCACTTTTCTGTACTATTCTAAGTTCGGCTTAGTATAAGACATGCTCGTTGCGGTAAAATCTCCAATAGCCACGTGATAATATTTGATACAGAAGGTATATTATCATTACAGTGAGAATCTAATTCCTCCAACACAAAAAATGTGTAAGCACAAAAAAGTGGTTTTTAATACAAGCAAAACAGAAATATTAACCTTCCAGCAACCATCTCTTAACTGTACATATTTACCAAGTGAAACTAAAAGTTAAGGACAGAAGTGGGGGTCTTCACGGTTCTTATATATGTTAAAGAGCTGCTTTGAATATTTAGTCGCTAGTTTGTGGCAGAATTCGACTCCCTCAGCGTCATACTTTTTAAGATCTTCAACAGACTTCTTGATGGGGCCACGTGGATCACCATTTAGCAGGAATTCTGCTATTTGTGAGCCTCTGTAAATAATAAAGATAGTGAAGTTACTAAAAATGATAACAGAAGAGAAAGGAAGAAAAAGAAAAGAAACCCGTGAATACATTCGTTAAAGTGTTTCTTTAGCTTTATTTTAGTATATGTCCAAGTTGCACTTTGGGGCTAGTTTGGCAGCACTTTGTTCGTGTAAAAATACATCACAAATTTACAGTGCCATCCAACTACACCCAACCAAACAGGCCCTTAGCATCATAAGAATTGGCTTGTGAATCCCCCTGCCATATAATAACATAAAAACCAGAGATGCAGCCCTGGGGTTTTTGGTTTCCATTCTCTCCCCAACGATGATATGGCAGACGTTTAGATAAGATATTCATCATAATTATATTTTGTAGCATATGTTTTTCTATACGCGCGTGTAGTTTCATTTAAATATCACAAGGACTAGCTAGTGATTTTTTTTCCCACAATAATACAAAAGCCACTGACCAGCTATGAGGGGCTTTGGGATTCCATTTTCTTCCTGCAGAGCAACCCTGCCTTTGGCAATAATGCACCACCAGTAACACACTTTTGATTACATGCCAACATCTATCACATTGTATCCGATTTTCAAAAGGACGTCAAAGATGAGGACTGCATCTGCCTCGCCTCATGCACAGGACTGGCCACCGGGAAGAGTCACAAAATGTAACCTAGAAGACAGCAGCTATACACAACATTTTTTTATACTTAAAATCAAATATGGTGCTCAGACAATGCTGGCTTTCAAGAAAGTGGGTAAACACAATTTGATTAAACTTGATCTGCAAACTTCTTGTGTTCTCAACCAGCAGCTCAGATCATGGCCGCCACTGCCTGTCAAGGTCACTCTCCACTACCAAGAAGATACCAGGCTCCCTTGATTCGTCTTCGCAGCCCTTTGCCAATTACCTTTCTTCACTTAGTACTATTACCTTCTGCCACTTAGTACTCTTTTAAAGCACTTGTAATACTTTTGTTAGACATGCAGTACATTGCCGGTTTTCAAGACCAAGAGATCTCAAACCTTAGTTTTCCCCACATAAACAAACAGCCATCAGATGAGTGTTTTACTGTTAACTAGCCATAGTAGCTATCAGCTGATCAAGGGTTGTTCTTTAGAAGGACGACCTTTTGCTTTCCCCTATATCTCACCTAAAGCAGTTAAAAATAAATGGCAATCCACTTGAGGTCCTCTTCCCTAGAAGTAATCTTATTGGTTATACCGGCATAGCAATATCTCTGCTGGCTTCACCCTAGCATCTTTCGTGCAATCACTAGAGAATTCAAGAGAGATCCAGTTCAAATCAGTATGAGGGCACCTTCCCAAGGGATGAAGTACTTAGGGGCAGCTCTTCAATGGCTGCTCCCCTGTCAGCAGCCACAGTCCCTTTCTATATATGTAAGCAAAGCCATGCATGCCACCACCACAAGGAACCTTCACAACTATTGAACAGTAATAGTGACCACTGTTGAGCGGGGTTTCAACCTACAAGCTATCTCACTTGAGTACTCTAAAAACCCACATCAAGCCCTACTGAGCCCTTCATCCATTACCTATAGCAACGACTAACGAGGACCCACCTGACCTGGCCCTAAAGGGACTTTACTCACTAAAAACACCTTCTCATGATAAGACTCTTGTGCTTTAATTATAAATACATTGGCATAGGGCTAAGCATTGCACAAGAAGAAAGACTCCCTTCAAATACTCCAGTACTTGCTCTAGACAAAGCAGCATCCTTTCTAGAGGAGTATCTGCTAATTCTTCACTGGCAATGTACACCCAGTGGGAACTGCTGCTCCATATGAAGGGTAAAAGCAAGAATACCATGCTAATGAAAGAGGTCACATCCATCCTCCATTTCTCTCAATCACCATGCAAGGGCACATAACCACCACAAAAAGCTAAAAAAGAAGTTCTGACATTTTTTGCTCCCAGTACCTGTCAAAAAAGCCTCAACTTTTTCTGTGCCCTTCCAAATAGCAATATCCTCCTCCCTTTCCAGTCCATCTTAGGAAGTCCAAAAGACATGCATGGAGATCCTTCACAAAATAGTTGCAATGTTAAAATCTTAGTCTCCTGAGGATCATGGTTTATGTTGAAAGTGTACGAGGAGTTTCATTAATCGCCAACATTCAAGAGGGTCAAGTGCCTGATAACAGATTCACGAAAGCCTCACATGCTTCATGCTCTTCTCTACTTTGACGCTAAAAAGAAAGCGTTAAGACATGTTGGACAAATCATTCTCCACAGGTCTTGTATAAGATCCATTTTTCGCCTCCTAAGGGCCATGGTTTTTGTTGAAAGTGTATGAGGGTTTCATTAATCACAAACATTCAAGATGGTGAAAGCCCCGATACCACCAAAGCCTCCCATGCCTCACGCTCTTTGTTACTTTCAAGTCAGAAAAAAATCGATAGAAAGGATGGGCAAGTCAATCCCCACAGATCTTACATCCATCACAATAGAGAGATAGAGGCATTGCTAGGGGCTAAAAGCCTCACAGACAATTATTATGTAAAGCTCACAGGCTTGTCCCTTGTGGAATCCTTCCATTTTTTTTCTGTGATTGTCAAAGTACGATAAATATGGCTCAAGACTCTCAACAGCACTTCTTTCCATGAGACTTTTATCTCTACACAATCCAAACCCTAACTCTACTCTTTTAGATAGCTTTGAGCACAGCACACTCCTGTCTACAGCAGTTAGAGATCGATATTTATAGAGGGCATACTCCGACTACAGCCACCAACATAATACAGATAATAGAAACACTGATTAAAAGTCCATGTAGAGCCCCACAACTGCCATCCAACAAATCAAACGAGGTCATATTTAGGCCTTTAAAGAGCCCCCTTCGCGTAGAAAAAGAACTTAAGGCTGTCAGAGGCTTCATACAAACACCTTCAATCATACATATAATGATCCCAAATTCTGTGGTGATGTCTTAAAGCGCAGGGATAAGAAACAAGTTTAAGATATCAGCAATTATTAAACTATAAAAACACCCAGCCCTGGCTGGCATTCTCGAATACCCAAGGCAAGGATCAATTTTGGAATAGCTGACATAAAATAGGACCCAACGGATATCACAGATAGGAACCGAAAGCTGGACTTGAACCACGGACACAATGCTAAGATGAGACAGCGATTTCTAAGAACATAAGACAGCAGGGTGAAAAGATATATATGATGGTCGTGACAAACTATAGATGTAGGTGTAGTGTACATGTATTTTCCCATCGTTAGAGAACACGTATTACGTTGTTATTCAGCCTACATGGGCCAACTAGTAATGCTTAACTTACTGAGTACCTGCTGCACACCATACCATGTAGAACTTCTATATAAGGAGCCACTTGTATGCTAATTACAATTACTAGAAAGCAATTCTCTGATCCACATGGTATCACAGCAATAGTTCTCTCCTAACCCTACTTCCCCCTCCCCTCCCCTAATCCCCTAACTAGCCACCATAAGGGCGCCACAACCCTTCCTGTGACACCTGCTTTTTGCGACTAAAGAGGGGAAGCCTCCTTCACGCAGCCCCCTGTTGTCATCATTTAAGGGGGGCCTGCCTTCACCTGCTGCCACTGCTATCTATGGGATACTAACTTGCTGCAGCCACCACCCAGAGTAGGGTATCTCTCCTGCTTGCCGTCGCTGATGGCTAGGAGGCTTGATCGCCTCCTCTGCTGCAGGCAGAGCCGCCACCAACTGCTAGCTATCCTAGGCAGCTCCTTCTCCCCTTCTTCAAACGCTGCTGGGTATTGAGATTGAGGCAAGCCAGATCTAGGGAAACCATTGTCAGCTCCGTTCAATCCAACAAGTGCTCCCGACTGCAGAACATTGTCACTGCAGCACAAACCTTAATTCCAGGAGGGGCTTCTTCACTAGCAACAATTCACAGGGGGTTGATCCCGTCCTCTAATACCCTGTGTCTCTCCTCCCCATGCTCCTGAAGGCATGGGTGAGTTATTTTCTTTTAATAGGAGTATTAGGGTGCCAATCAGACCGGGTTAGATTTTGGGTCATGCCTACAACACAGGACCCGAACCTGACCCAAAATTGATACCGGATCTGACCTGCTAAACCCGAACTCGAAGTTACTATTTCCGGGTTGAGTCGAAAGAACCCTAAATTGTCTAGTTTGTACTGAAACCAGATGAACCTGGAAATTAGGACCCGGAATCCCTAGAACCTGAAAGCTTGACAAATAACATCAGAATATTTAAAATGTCAGTTATTAACAGTCTTGAGTTTTACAGAGATCTTCTGTAGCAGCCATATAATAGTACTTCAAAACATTTAGAAAAGAAATTGCAAATTATATTAGAGCTACGCAACTGTCTTTTAAATTCACTTATAGGAAGCTACAACATTCAGAGAAAATGTAAACATTAGATATGAACATATACTTCTAAACTAAATATTCAAGTCAAAACAACATCATAACCACTTAACTAAGTAAACAACACAAACATAAACTCACAACAACGTATAATATAGCTAGCATGATCATAATTGAAAATTATGAGCTTTGAAAACTAAGCTCGTAACATTGTATGATCGCAATATTAACAGAAGGGAGAATGATAAATAGGACCATCTTACTAATCGATTCAAAAGAGTATATAGTTAAGACGTGTTACAAAAAATTGATATTTTAATTTAATTTCAGGTCAAACGCATTTTTCATTTCTAAATTTTTAACCTAGACCCAACCAAGAAATACTTTTGGGTTTTTCATGTCCGGGTCTATTTCTGGTCGGGTCTGTAAATTGTAGACCCAAACCCACTTAAATCGGGTCTAGTCAGGTCAGCTTTTGCCATCTCTAGGGCTTATATCTCAGATCCTATTGCAGTGTTTTCTCTCCTGTGATAGCGCTTTCTCCTACCATGTTTCACTCGGTACTGTCTACTCTTATTGTGCAGATTCCAGTAATCTCTGTTCTTACCATGCCACATGCCAGTAATCGCGTGCCTCATTTTGGTATTCAATCTACGTCGTTATGACTGAAGAGAAAGAGATGGTTCAAACTATCATTTTAATGATTGTGCTCCAGATTCTATGATTAAACTCTATATGGAAAGAAGTAATGATCGGAATGAGATTCCTTTATATTGACAGGGCACACCTATATATATGGACACGGGTAGTGGCCAATACCTGTTTCCACTATGTGGGACTAATCTCATATACACAGAGAATATACATGGAAATAAAGAATAATGAATAAAGGGAATAAATACTTATTCTAACACCCCCCCCCCTCAAGCTGTTGCGTAGATGTCATAGGCACCAAGCTTGTTACATAAGAATTTTACTCGACATCCATTGAGGGATTTTGTGAAAAGACCAGCTAATTGATCTTGAACGAACTGGAATAAGTACAATTTGGTGATCTTGTACCTTTTCCTGAATGAAATGACAATCAACTTCAATATGTCTGGTCTGTTCGTGAAAAACCAAGTTGGAAGCAATGTGGACAGCAGCTTGATTATCACACTTGAGTTCCATTGCTTTAGACTGATTGATTCCCAGCTCTTCTAGGATGTTCTTGGTCCATAGGAGATCATTGGTTGCATGAGCCATTGCTCTGTATTCAGATTCAGCACTACATCGAGCTACCACTGTTTGCATTTTGCTTTCCAGGAGGACACTAATTTGCCCCCCACAAAGACAAAAATCCGAAAATTGACCTGCGGTCTATGACACATCCTGCCCAGTCAGCATCTGAGAAGCCCTGCACTTTGTGATGTCCATGATTTGTGTACCATATACATTTGCCTGGACTCTTCTTGAGATAGCGAACAATCCTATAAACAGCCTCCATACGACTACTACATGGTTTATCCATGAATTGACTAACCACACTAGTAGCAAAGGATATATATTTGGACGAGTGACTGTAATATAATTTAATTTTCCAACCAGTCCTCTATATCTCCATTGATCATCAAGTGGCTCCCCCTCCTCCTTGTACAGCTTGACTTTAGGATTCATGGGAGTATCTGCAGGCTTTGCTCCAAGCATACCAGTCTCTTCAAGTAGATCAAGAGTGTATTTCCTTTGTGAGATGACTATACCATCATTAGATCTAGCAACCTCAATACCCAAAAAATATTTTAGGAGTCCTTAATCTTTAGTTTGAAATTTACTTTGAAGAAATTGTTTAAGCTGCAGAATATCTTGTTGATCATCTCCGGTAATGACAATATCATCAACATAGACAATAAGGAGAACACAGCCTGAAGATCCTCGTTGATGGAAGACTGAATGATAAAGACCTAATTGTAGAAGACCAAACTCAAGTAGAGTTTGACTAAATTTCCCGAACCAAGCTCTTGGGGATTGCTTGAGCCCATAGAGAGATTTATGAAGACGATAAGCCAGATGTGACTCACCCTGAGCAACGAACCTTAGGAGGTTGCTCCATATAGAATTCTTCAGACATGTCACCATACAGAAAAGCATTCTTGATATCAAGTTGATGCAAGGGCCAACAAAAATGAGCTGCCAAAGAAATAAAAAGACGAACAGATGACATTTTAGCAACAGGAGAAAAAGTCTCGAGATAGTCCCCACCATATACTTGAGTGTATCCATAGGCTACCAAACAAACCTTCAGACGATCCACAACACCAATAGGCCCGACTTTGACTGAGTAAACCCATCAACACCCAACAACAATCTTGTCTGTTGTAGTAGGAACCAAACTCCAAGTGTGATTCTAGCGAAGAGCATTCATCTCATTTTCCATAGAACGACACCATCCTAGATGATTCATGGCAACAGATACAAAACTAGGAATGGAAATATCGGTTATGGATGATATGAAGGCTTAACATGAGGGAGATAAACAGTCATATGAAACAAAGTTAGAAATAGGATGAAAAGTGCATGACAATTTTCCTTTCCGAATAGCAATTGGTAGATCAAGGGAACTATGGTTGCTACCTACAGCGGACTGAGCGGTGATTGAAGGAGGGTTGACACTTGTGTTGTCTGATCCTTGCTCTTGATTGGTATCCTTCACATGACGTGTGTACACATGAGTGACGGGGGGTTTCTCTACTTGGGACACAGGTGGAGATGACTCTCCTTGAACAGGGGGTTCAGGTGACGAGATCTCAATGACAACTGGACATGGGAGAGCGCCTTCAAGATCCCTCACTGACTGGGGATCTCCAAAGTATGGAGTATCTTCAAAGAAGGTGACATCAGCTGAAACCAAAAAAACGGTGATCAGCTGGGTCATAACATCCATATCCCTTCCGAGTCCTGGAATAACCAAGGAAGACACACTTAGAAGCCTTTGGATTAAGTTTGTCATGACCCATCCAAGGAACGAGGTGACCGATACCGACGCCGTTTCGACAGCTTGGAAATAGGTATTTACCGGTATACCGACGGAAATACCGACAGATGCAATCCTGGCCGTTTCGACGCCAAAATGAACGAATTAATTTATGAAATTTTACATGTGTAATCTCTACACCTAAATGCATCGTTTTATGCATTAAAAATTCTATATTGGGTGTGGGGGAGGGGGGACCATCATGGGGGAGGTAAGGAATCTGTCCTGTTTCGTTGGGATTTCGATGAAGGATTTCGATGACAAAATGAAGGAATTAAGATATGAAATTTTACTAGCACAAACCACACACTTAAATACACACAATTATGCAATAATATACAATTTACAACATATGAATAACATATCTACTTACAACTCACATCAGCTGTATGTTGAGTGGCGCGCTGGTTCTCCATACAGTAATGAGTTGATATTACTGAGATATTGCAGCCATGACATGCACATCCTATAAAGGTGGTTGTATGTAGTCACATGCTCCTCATACACATCATTATTGGCAAATTATATGAAGTTCCGTGTTGCTCATTCATGTGCGATATTGTGTAAGTGTATAATACTCGTTTGTATTATATTCACATTACTCTTTAGTAAAACATCTTCCACTAAACATAAATAAGTAACTAATTATATCAATACTAATTGTAATATGTTAGACAGATTGTATGATAATAGTAATTAAGAGTGTTGTAAGTAGGTAGATCTAGTAATAATATTGTAGATCTATATAATATACTTATAGATGTATGTATAGTTCGCGTAAACATATATAATTGGAGTAATATTAGGCTTTGGCGGTAAAAAATAATTTTTTTAGGTGAAAGTGGAAGAAAAAAGTAGGAAAAAGAGATGGAGAGGTTGCTAATGGTAGAAATGAAAGAGATTAGCTATAATTACCTTGATTTGGGTTGGTATTAGCTCCAATCGCCAAAAATCATCCAAATGCACCTTTTCTCCTCCCAATAAGTAACTACAGTCATTCTCGCAAAAAACGGTATACCCATCGGTATACCGCCGGTTTCGGTCGGTACAGTGAAGTTAGTAGTGCATTTTGCACCGAAATCATCGAAACATGGCGGTATGGGCGGTATACATGTCGGTATATCGGTATTTGCGATCCTATCGGTACGCACGCATGTTTCCGTATCGGTACGCGTCGGTATCGGTATTTCGGTCGAAATATCGGCGGTACGGGCGAAACTTCATTCCTTGGACCCATCCCAACAGTGTGAACGAAACAAACACATCCAACAACTTTTGGAGGAACAATATAAAAAGAATTGAGCTTCAATCTCATTATAAAAGTTTTGTATTATTAATAAAATTTCAGTTGCCGACCAAAAAAAATAAAATTTCAGTATGATCTTTCATCAAATACAACCAAATGACTCTAGAGAAATCATCAATGAATGTGACAAAACACTTTTAACCAAGTTTTGATGGAACCTGACATGGGCCTCAACATCAGAATATATTTTCGAAACTTAATTTAGTAGTTATATGATCCCTGGACTTAAAGGTGGATCGATGATGCTTTCCTAATTGACATGACTCACACTAGAGTGTACTAAGTCTACAGTTGAGGGTGGAGAACCTGAAGTTTATCCACAGGCATGTCCAAGCCGACTATGGATATGGAGAGAAGTTGCCACACACACCTTGGACGCTAGACTAAGATAGTAGACACCTGCAAGTTCATACCCACCACCAATCAATCACCTTCTGCATCTGGAGGTCCTGTATCACACAATCATCAGGTTTAAATGTACTGAGGCTTGTAGAGAATGGGTTAATTTGCTATTGGAAATTAAATTGAAAGGAAACTTAGGAGCAAATAACGATTACTGCAAGGAGACTGTAGGTAGAGGTTTGATAATCCCAGTACCATGTAACTTTGGATCCATTGGCTATGGTGATAGGTGGCAAAGGTCTTTTGTTGGTGGATAGATTGGATATAAGATGGGTTGTACCTGTAATGTGATCTGTTGCACCTGAATCAAGTACCCAAGAAGACGAACCTACATTAGAAGATTGAGATATGCATGCAGTAGTCCCACCAGGATGTTGTGCAAAGGAAGCCATTAAAGAAACTGAAGACGAGGCTTGTCAGGAAGCTTTGTACTGATAGAACTAATCCTACTCAACAGTCACCTGAATCTGACGGTTGGTGTCCCCTGAAGCATTGTCAGTCGATGCCACATTTGCAGATATGGTTTTGGGAGGACACCCATGAAGTTCTTAACATATTTCTTTGTAATGTCCCATCTTGCCACAATGAGAGCATTTTGGGCGTCCACGTCCTCCAGTAGATCGGCCTCCACAACCTCCTCATCCCCCTCATCCTCATCTACGAGTAGCAGGGCCAGTGTTGATATGACCCTTCATGGTACATACCATAGCAGATTTGTCTGAGGTAGAGTTGGACTTGTTCTACGAAAGCACAAGAGACACGCTAAAATACTTCGGCCAACTTGGGAAGCTCAGACTCAGCAAGGATTTGGTTGTGTACTCCTTTGTATTCACGTCGAAGACCAGTCAGGAATTTGATGGCAGCCATTTGATCCCTCTGCTTTTAGAGTTCTTTGAGGTTTGTTGTCAGTGGGAGAAGAGACTGGAGGTCGTCTGTAATGCGAGTTACCTCCCCGAAGTATAGAGCCAGAGATTTATCTTGTTGAAGATTGTAAATCTCCACAGTCAAAGATGATAGATTTTGGATAGGTTGTTGACAACACGGCGTGTACCCTATCGGAGGCGTAACATTATCTCATGTTAACACGGTGTGTTGTTGATGGGACACGGGTGTAAGCTGTCAGAGGCATAGCTCTATAGCCCATTGACACGATATATGCCTCACTAAGACAAAAACGCCTCGTTACGCCTCACGCACTTTATAACCTTGATCGCACCTCATGCGAAAAGAGGAGAGCAAACATTTGATATCTTCACCAAACTTCTTCTACCTTCCCTTTTCCTTAATATGTGTAACATCTGGGACCACACAATGTGTACTCTCCAATGTGAGGAGAGTGTTAGAGAATAGGTGAAACATTGTTGTTAGACACCCATGGGTTGACCAGTAATTCCTAACTTATTGTGTACAAGTGGTACAACATACCATGTAGCACTCCTATATAAAAAGTAGCTTGTATGTTACAATAGATGGAAAGTAATTCTCTTATCAACACCCATAATTCAATTCAAATATAATTTATATTAATGGTCTGTTCAAACTATACTATAGATGTATGAGTTTTTTATCATGTTGTTGTGTCCTCTGTTCTAGCTAATATCCAAAATTAACTATAACTATAAAATGTAGGACGAAAAAAGGACTTACAACCTGTGCTTATATCAACATATAATAGATGCAGAAGTCATAGGCGTGGCTAAACCTATCAAATTGGGTTAAAATCCGTGGACACCCACAAGTCAACCCATTCAAGACGGGTTTGGGGATGAAACTTGCCACCCACCTAAAATCATCTCAATCCACCCGCTTACTTGACAGGTTTTACAGGTGACCCATGTGCATCCATGGGTGACCCGTTTTACTAACACATATATATTGTTACATATATAATACATGTATGACTACTAAGAATTAAGAAATGTCACATGTTAATCAAACAGCTCAATTGCCTATGCAAGTAAATCCATAGCAGTTCGTGTTTGTGTTAACGATGGACACGATTGGCATTTTTTGGTAGTTTATGCTAATAGAAGCAACATGACAATGTCCTATATTGTTTTTTAAGTTAATGAGAAGGTATTGTGCTCTTTGAACATGTTTTATATTCAATCACAACCATTAAACTCCCCTTATTTTGTTTTGTGGAGTAAACAACCGCAACATACTTGTTATATTAGGAATGTCCAATGTTAGATGACACGATATCACGTTGTTTGTGTGGTATTTCATACTGAATACAACATGTGTATCATTTTTTTTTCAATTTTAAATCAAAATGCAGCATACTATATTGTTTTCTCAACTGCATATTACAATCAATCAACAGTTTATCCATTGTGTTTGTTGTCAAACAAAGTGGTTGGCTTCACTCTTTTTCTTGTGTTTGACGTCAACAATATAGCAAATTGTTCTTTTTCTCTAAAATGTGTACCTAGCAATGTCTCTTTTAGGACCCGTTTGGTTTGAGGGACTAGCTGTCGGATAGGACTTCATTTCCGCTTGTAATCTGAAACCCATGTTTGCTTAGCCAAAAATGTTATTGGGATTTCTGTCCCAAAGTACGAAAAGTCCTGATCATGTTGGACCTCGCCATCCCTCGTACCCCCCAGGTACTGGCGCGGTATTTATCCACCCCCGACCCCGACACACACCCTGAACCCCGACTACCGACACTTCCGTCTCTGAAATAGTTTGTCTTCCACCTGCAACCCCTCTCGGTTTGGTACGTTCTCCTAAAAAAGTTGGAGGGAACCTGCTTCTGTGTTCTTCATCTTCTCTCCACGCCCACCATGATTTTTGGCAAACACTACAAGGTGAAAGAGCTGAGACTTTGGGCAAAAATTTCACAGCTCGTGAAAAGCAAAACACAACGCTAGAGTGATCAAGAATTTCTTAAAAGTTGACTTGCGGAATTCAAGTATAGAATGAGTTTAAAAATCTACCAATTCTTTTGCAGCAGTCAACGGAATGCCCAATTGTTATGTGAGCAGATGCAATATTATAGCTGCTGCCTGACTGCAATAGTCAGATGTTGCCAATAATTATGGCTCGATCCAGAGACGGTAAGACATCAGGAAGGCGAGTTGGTCCATATGATTGCACATGTAGACATCAATAGCGCTGCAGCCACTGCTTCAAGATGGCGAGCTCTTGAGAACGAAACAAGTTTAGGACGACGGGAAACAAAACCTGTCCAGTGCCCATCCAAACGTAGGTTACAGCTTTTTCAGTCCTTTCCGCTCTCATTACCTTCCGATCCTATACTGGTTCAAATCCGATTGATTGGCTATCTGGCAAACCAAACACGGCCTTATTGAATACACTTTATATGGACACCCATGGCTCGAACCACAACCTATCAGAACGGGTTTGGTTTGCTTTTGTTCCACTTCCACCTGTTATTGTGTCTTTTGGACCCGCAACCTTGACCCAACCCACCCACCCGTTGAAAGGTCTAACTGTGGCATTGTTTTCTGTGGTTCAACTCGATGCCCCTTCAACTGTGCATCCCAACTATGTGACATAGAATGGATGAAGCTGTTCAATTACATTTTTGGCACTAATATCTCTTACAAACTAGAAAGTGATCAAGAGGCAATAACAGGAAAAAGGTTTACAAAAAAGAGCAACATCTTTATCAACTCGTGTCTACAAAAAGTAAGACACACCAAAGCACAGATCAGAGACATGCTAAGAGTGCCCCATACATTCAATGTATCTTCTGGGTGTGTCAATGTCCAATATATGACTCATACACAAACACCACGGATTCATTAAAGAGTTTGTGCTAACTAAGTTTGAAACTAGAACTCTTTTGACTAGAAGTGAGCATCGGTCCAGAACCGGACTGCACCGAGGACCGTATTCGTGCAAAAGTATGGACCGCAGACCGGACCGTTTTAAGTAGAACCAGACCGGGACCGGACCAGGACCGGACCGTTTGGACCGTAATCATAAGTTTTTAGCATTCCATAACTTGTTTAATAGTAAAACTTTGATAATTTTAATTACTTCCTAACTATTAATTAGCATTACTATCAAACATTTACACTACTAGTGTTGTAATATGTGATTTGTTTATATTTTTGACATAATAAAACTTCATATTTTAGAAGCATTTTACATATAAAACGGTCCACGGTCCGAACCACAGTCTGACCGGTTTTGGACCGGACCAACGAATGTCCGAACAACGGACCGGACCGAACTCAAAACGGTCCAGGACCGGACCGAACTGACCGGTCCGGTCCGATTTGCGGTTTGGACCATCATTCGCTCACCCCTACTTTTGACCTATATTCTCTTGTTTTTTATTCACTAAATCTGATTTGTTTCATGCTCGTGGTCATATAGTTTACTTGTTTCATCATTTCGAATAAGTGTCATCCCTATGTCTTTTCATGTAGAAAATGGGCAATATCGAGTGGCAAAACTAGTGCTAGAGAATTAATGAGCCATTCAGGATGGTTGCACTCAGTGAATTAAAAAACGGCCAGGCGGGCCGCTTAAGCAGCCATGACCCTCATCCGCCTAATTTAGCCCCTAAGCGCCCGCTTAATCGTTTTGAACATAATCGCCCGCTTTTTCCCGCTTTTTGCCTGCCTTTTTCCCGCTTTTGTTTAAAAATCCTAATGTAAGCATCTAATATTAATTAATTACATAGTCCAAGTAGTGTTGACTATAATATATGAAACTTGTATACATTAAATGTTCTATGATATAGCTAGTCCTAATTTAGAATGCATACTTTGTGTGTAAGCTGTAATAATTGGGTACTGCTGTAATGCATCTATGTAAATATCCTATTGCTCTATTATACTAGTAATGCATGATTAGTTTTACTGATTTCCTTGCTGCTTTCAGTGATTAATGATTGGTACTACTGGTTAGTATTACTTTAGTGATTACTTTAATTCAACAATTCATAGTTTGTTATTTACAATTACTGATCTTCTTGCTGATTTTAGTGATTAGAGATATTGATTAATAATAAGTATTGATGAATACTTAGTTAATTACTGATTTGCTGATTAGATATGTATAGAAGTTCCTTATAAATATATTTTTTATATACACATGTAATTTTGTATAAAAATATATAAAATTTAGACACCCGCTTTTTCAATAATTGCCTGCTTAATCGCCCGCCTACCGCTTAATCGGTTACAGGGTGCTGCCCGCACGCCTCCCGCTTCCCGCTTTCTGATACACTGGTTGCACTTAATTGGAGGTCATGTATGCCATTTAGAGCTCCAGATATTGACCACCATTCTGGCACATGGGCCACAGCTTGTGGCTTAGTTTCAGACACAATTGACCAGGCCACGAGACCATGAGTTTATGGGAAAGGTGTATGAACTCCATACTTGTTCCCATGGAATAAAAAAGCGCTCAAAATGCAAAAGTGTGAATAAGGGTATGTTATAGCAATTTTAAGTGAAGTGTATGTGGAGCATTTTGACATAAAGTGTCTGCTTTAGACCATGTACACCCACTTTTTCCTGCTTATTTGGGGCCCGCTTCGGGCCGCTTTATGGTAGATTGCACATGTGACTCTGTAATTTAAAAAAAAAGCCACAAAAGCTAAGACTTCCGAGTTGTTAATAGGAGAGGTGTCAGCATTTAGATTACCATTGGGAGTGGTATGGCTTCTTTGTTGGGTGACAAGTCTTTACCTTTGGAAAGGGGACATCAAGGATGCCTCAAACAATCACCATGTCTGTTGGAATTGAGGTCACCAACAAAATTCTTCTCCTTCCGGTGCTTATTCATTCTCCGTCCAAGCAATGACACATGCAAGGCTGCAAAGGAGGGATGACACTACTGTTCCTACGTGTTGGAATTTCAAATCCCCTCATAGCTCCCACAATAAGTGTCTACAGGAGATTGTGACCCATGTCAATTTTGAATTCAAGCATGCTCTTCAAACATCAATAGACACATTTATCAATAACATGCATGTTACACATTGGGAGAAAGGGGGGTCTTTGTCTATTTTGAATGGACTGATGTGGTCTATGAAGATATCAGAGCATATTTAAGTTATAAGGTGAAGAATTTCGAACATCCTTGAACAGCAATTAAATGAAGGGAAGTAGAAACATAGAAATTATACCCTATTTGTAAGATCTTAACTATAATAAATACTTGAATTTCTTGTACAACGTGTACTGCAATTTTGATGATTGTATTGAATTTCTTTTTTCTTTTATTGTCAATCCTGAAAAGAAAAGAAAAAACTCAATCTATGGCAAAAAGTAGACAACCCCGATGAATAATTAGAGTTTTTTATGTGCTCCTTGTAGTAGAAATGAGGATATAGAATAGGATACTTTAGAGGTTTGGGCAGTAGGGACAAGAAGACAGTTATTAGAAACAAAACTAAATCCCAAAATCTCTCAACACAAAGTATGATGTGGGCCGGCACATACATGGGATGCATCATATCAGTTATAATGAACCTATGATTGGGAAAAAACAAAATTTGGGAACAGAAGTTATTATGTTCAAAATTTATTTATATTCAAAATATTATTAGTCTAATATAATTATTAATTACTTTAATTTTATCAGACAAATAGTGATAACACAAATAGATAAACAATACAAGAAATAGCTATCACCACATGCCTATGTAAGTCATTGCACAAACCCTATATGCAGTCAATCATTGACCACATATTCCATCACATATGCAATATCAGGTGCAGAAACTAGGTCAATCTCCTAACCAGACTGCATATGCAGCTGCATGGATTGATGTTTGCAAAGTTGCTTGGGACCCAGAACCCAAGACCCAGGCCATGCCCTCGTCAAAAAATAGCAACTTGCAGTCTTTTCTAAGGGAAAGCACAACCTCTAAGATTGGGAGATGTCTAAACACAAATTAATAAAAAGCATAATAATAACATACAAGTTTAATGCAGGAATAAATAGAGAATAGCTGACCATCAAGAAAGGCACACCCTTATTGTCTAATGGTGGGAATGAGTGGCATTGTCATAGCAAAATTTGTTGATAAACAAAAATCATAAGATGCCAAGGAATGCACTTTAATCAGCATGAACAGAATAAGAAAATAGTGTTTACTGAACCTGGTGAGTATAGATGACAGTTTAACAGCCACGAAATGAAAGGTGCACCTAAGGATATTATGAAAAATCCTAGAACCAGTTATTCTGACTAGATAACCGTGTTGTGATTCACTGGAAAGGCTCACAACATTATTTTGTGAATGGTGAAGCCTCTTCGTGCAATGTTATCTCTTTCAATTTCATTTTTCCTGTTTTCACGAAAAGCAGAAGGCATAAAGCCATTTTATATGTAGTCAGAATCATAGTTATAAGAAGGCAAGTCAAACTATACTAACTGGCCAGCTCCAAAGTTTTGTGTAGGTCGATGCAAGTCATGGGACTACCAAGAATTGTTTATGGTTCAGGAAACAAGGACAACCAGATGCTTGGCTGCGAACTTATTTGATTCCCACTCAAACGAAAACTCAATGAAGCGATTTATTAGATTTCAGTGGGACCCTTACAGCACTTCCAGTTAGTAACAACACTAGTCAGAAGACCCGTGCTAAGCACATGTTGCACAATTTAATTAACTCGATAAAAGAAAATATTTGACAGAACTTTTATAAGACTCTCTTAAATTTGTAGCTTTATTAAAAAAAACTTATATGTGATTTTCCTTCTTTAGCATTTGTCGTTGACAACTAAATGTCAGATGACTGCTTCCAATTGTAGCATGTTTACCAGAACTTCCTTTTCTCTAAAAAAAACTATGTAATTGATACTCACGAGATAATTTACAAGCAACTCAGTAATCTGATTAATTACAATGGACTCCCTCTAGTTTGGAGTTTGTCATTAGTAAGCTACACACATTTCCCTTCATAGGTGTGTGTCCATTGACGGCTAACATATATAACAATTTATCTATAATTTGTTAAAAGAAAATATGTGATTATCAAAAATTATCTCTATTCCAGAAAATATATGCAAGTAAGCACACAAACATGTTGAAATACGTAGATAAACAATTGAAGCATGTAGACAAATTTGTAATATACGCAGACTGATAAGATGGGCATGCACACAGACCCTGAAAATTTAGATAAATATGGATGGATGTGATGGAATCAGTTAAAAAATAGAAATAGAAACATTTGCAGATTCGGAAATGGATTTAATATAGTAATAATTTAAAAAATGGAGCAATTGAAGCAGCCAACTGACTCCCCTTTATTATAGGTTTTCAAAAGGAGGGAGCAGCTGAAGCATCTCAATATTTATTAACTCGTAAAAGAGAATAGTTGACTAACTTACGTAAGACCCTTTCTAATTAATAACATGTCATTATCAAAAGTATTTGTGGTTTCTTTCTTGAGTATGTGTTGGTTGATGACTAATTGTCAGGTGACTCTTTCCAATTTCTACATGTGTTTACTGAAAATATCACTGCTACCTTTGCTCTTAAAAGTTACGTAACCAATAGTCACAAAATTTATAGGCAACTCAGTAAAAGAGAATAATTCGAATAATTACCAATTGACTCCCTCCAATCCGGAACTTGTCATTAATAAAGTTACAAATGTTCTCCTTCTTAAGCATATGTACATTGGCAGTTAGTATATCATAATAATTTACGTACCATTTGTTAAAAAACTTGTGTGAATATCAAAATTATCTCTGCTCTAAAATAATTATATGCAAATAAGCACATAAAGATATTTAATCATTAAGAAAATAGACAACTACTGAAGTAAGTAGACAAACTGTTAAAGTATGTGTAGACAAACTGTTAAAATACGCATATGATAAGATGAGCAACCACAAAGACCCTTAAATTATATGAAATCAATTTTTTTAAAAAAATCCATGGGTTCAAAAATAGATTTAATATAGTAATAATATTGAAAAAAAGGAGTAGCAGCTCGAAAGCTGCCAACTGACTCCCCTTCCAGTCACCATTTTAATAGATATAATAGTTACAACATGTAAATATATACAAATCTTAGCTGTTTGAGAAAACATCTTTTAAACTTAGAAGCAAGCATGGTAACATCAACTTTTAAAAACGTTGGCAAGCTAGCAAGCATGTAACTCCATAAAGCTCACACCGCATCAACACGTACTGGGAAGCAAGAAGGTGAAAAGCAGGCAGCCAAGTAGGTGAAAAGCTGGCAGACACGCATGTCACTCGCTTTTATGTATAGGGTATAATAGACACAATATTTTCAGAAACACTGTGTTGAGTTCAAGAATTCAAAAAATTCAGAACCATCCACTCAACATCAGGCTGTTGAAATCCATGCCAAATTACCATAAAAATACCTCGGTCTACAGGGAGCCGACAAATAGCCTTGCATGGCTAGCCGGCACCTATCATGATACATCCTAGCAGATATCTAAATTATTCATAGATATGAAGGATCAAGATAAAATCTGAGCCCATTACTGACTAACAAGAATATTGATTTACAGAATTTTATCTTGTCTTTGTGTAAAATCTGTAGTTTTTCTAATGGTTGAGAAAAGAATTAAAAAATTTACATGGCAGTAGACTTCATCAAAATAAGAAAGACTTCAAGACAACAAGAGAAGTACATCCTAAATATATTTTCAACTGGAACCAATTAAAGCATTAATTCCATCTACTTGATATCTACAATAAATAAATAAAATGGAGTGAATAGGAATGCAAAAGAGTAATAATGTAAAGGAGGTTCTGAATTGAGGATATACAACACATTGAAAGAAGCTTTCATATGAGATTGAAATGCCACGACATTGCACTATTGCAATAACTTGAATTATAAACTGAATGATACAAGAGAGTGATGATGAACCAAAGTTACACCTGCACGCATCCAGCTTGCTGAAACCACGTAGGTTATTATCAAGAGACGCCTTGAATGACTGCTCCTCCACTGTTTGCATCCGGTAAAGGGCACATACAGCTTGCATACATAGCTCAGGATCAGCTGCAAATGCAGCAAGCATATCCGCTTCATACTCCCAGTTTGATGATTTAGTTTCTCTCCGCATCTTTGCCAAAACATTGTCAAGAGCTAAAGAACTATCACTTCCTTCATCTTCATCAGAATCTCCAGGAAATGTGTGTTTATTATCATTTTCGCTAGAAGCATCATCACTTGATGAGGATCTACTTCCTGATTCTTCTGATTCATCCACTATAAAACTGTTCAAACTTTCATCTTCACTTTCTGATGCAGAATCATCAATGTCCTCAGCTCTACTCGTTACATCTACTTCAGAAATCCCTGTAGTTGGATATCTTAACCTCCTCCTAGTTCTTCTAGGACATGAATTACCAACTTGGGACGATTGGCAATCAGGAGCACTGGGCCTTTCATCAGTTTTCCCCCTGAACTCGCCTTGGGATCCTTGGCGCTGGCCTAATGAAACCAGTCTTCGTTTGGAAGGTGTGACTCCCTCATCCCGTTCACTTGCATTCTTACAGAGCTTCCCTTTTGGGTCCTTGCTCTCACTATCTTTCCTATAGAGCTTCCCAATGGGGGTCCGGTCATCCTCGCTCTCACTATCAGTGATGACGAGACGGGATCCACGTCTCCTTTTGGGTGTGGGGATTGCCAAGGATTCTTCTTGGCTATCAAGAGGATCATGCCCTTCATAGGTCAGATCTATGTGGAAAACATTGGACGTTTGCTTATCAGTTGATTTGCTTCCATGATCAGGGCTAGTAGAAGCAGGGGCTGTGGATCCATTGTTATTCTCATTATCACTGTCACTGATATCAACGATCTCTCCAGACAAACGTTTTTTATCTAGTCCTTTACTGGCGCCAAACCTACTAAGCAAGCTGGGTTCTTTACCTACCAAAGGAGTTACAAGTGCATCATCAGCAACATTACCGTCATTCCCAAGACCATCGTCCTTCTTCCCGGCCTTAAGCTTTAGCTGATAATTTTCTTCAAGCAGACTATGAATCTGCGTCTCCAATTCCGCAAACTTCGTCTTCCAAACTTTAACCTCTTCCTCAGCTGCGAAGTTCGTGTCCTCTAAATCGATATAGGCAGACTTTATTGACATATTTTCCTTCTCTAGATACAAAATCCTCTCATTCTTGGCCTTACTAGCGTTACGCTCTTCCTCAAGCTCCTTCTTCACTCGCTCGTATTCGGCCGTTAAAATCCTAGGCTCCTTCGACTCATCAGCGACCCTGCTGATTGTCTCTTCGCAATTGAGGAGCATTCCCAACGTCACAGCTAGCTCCTTGCTTATTCCGTCACAAATGGAGCGAAGTTCGGCGTTCTCGGCATCTTTCCTGGCTAGTTCCTCTGACAATGTGGTTGCCGCCTCTGTTTTGACGGACACCTTCCTGAAATTCAAGGATCTCTGAACCCTGGCGTACTCCGGATCTCGGAGCGAGTTGCGGAGGAGGGACATCAGCTCGTCGTCGGTGAGGGTTTCCTCCATGGCACCTGAACTGAAGTCACTTCCGAGTGGACAGTTTAGGAAACCCTATCGCCCGACACAACCGTTGGGGTATCGCAGTTGAGAATGGAGTAAATGGACTTTAGAAACGGCGAGAGCCGGGCGAATGGGATGATGGGATGAAAAAATACGTTCGAATTTTTGTTAAGGGATGAAAAAATTGACGGGTTATAATGACCGTGATGGTAATAGAGAAGGTGGCGGAGATGATGATGGGAAAATTATTAAAATGTGTTGTTTGGTAATATGTGTATGGTGATAGGAATATATATAGGAAAAAAATAAAAGATATAATTTGTTATAAGGACGGTGAGGGGGATTTTTTTTTGAAAAAACCCTGCAAAAGGAAGAATTATATTTTTTGAATTTGTTTGCATGTGTCTAGATAAGTAGTGGAGTCATTCTTTTACCATGATTTACCATATTTTTTTGTGGAGGCAAAAACAAATCAAATTTCACCATGAATTCACCATAATTCCTATCACCACGGCAAAAAACAATTTTTTTATTCCATTATCATTTCCCTCCTCATGATTTACCATGTAACAAACCAGCCCTACAGTCGTGATAATACATACCCATGTAAAGCACTCCACTTCTATTCGTTTGGACATGTTGTATTTTGATATGGAAATTGAGAAAAGAGAAAGTGGTTGAAAGAAAAAGCACAAGAAAGAGAGGGAAAAATAAATTTTTATTTTACATATAACTTGCAGTTCATAATAATTTTTTTGAAAATATATTTAATTAGACTAGTGTCAACATGATTTAACAATATATGAATATAAAAATAGTATGAAAATGAGTACGTGTATATAATAGTTTTTTTAATAAATGATATTGAAAAATGTACTATCCCATCTAGAGTATGTACATGAGTACTTACTTTTGACATACACCATATTATTATGTCAAGTATAATAACAAATCTAGTTTATCAAACTTGTTTTTCACCTGCAAGTACTTTCTTTACAAATGTATTATAGGTCTAAAAATGGGTAACGTCCTCATTTTATGAAAGAAAAGTATGATTACTATCCATAAAAAAATACATTACTCATTTTAATATTAAACTAGCTAAAAGCACGTGTTAAGTACGTGATAACTATTGAATTAGCATAATAAAATCTCTAATGTATACTATTACACATGATAAAAATATTTAATGATTATTCAAATTTAATTTAAAAATTGATCTTTTTCTAATTTCATTATTAGTAATAATATTAATACATACAACTTGTTAAAAGAGAAAAATTCCATTAATATCCACTTGACTTCCTTTGGTATGGATAATAAAAATTAAAAAATCAAAATACAAAAAAGTGTGAATCAAGAAGAAATTGACTAGCCCATTAAGAGGGAGAGTAGTTCAATTAACATCTAGTTGACTCATTCTAATATGTAAACAAATATACATGTTGAATTGATTAGCATACAGACGTGTTGGATTGATTAACACACATACATGTTGCTAGAACATAAATAATGAATAGACCAATGAGTAGATAGACATGGTACTGGAGCATGTGCAAATACATTTTATCAGTTGACCAGTTGACACCCTCTGACTTGTAGTGCATCATTATCAAAATCTAAATCAAAACTATTTTTCTTGTTTGACTCATAATGACCACTGCATTAACATGCACTAATCTACTTAAAACATACTAGGAGAAAGCGTCTTGATTAAAAGTCAATTAGCTCCCTCGAACCTGTAAGCAAAAATATAGATTAGACCAATAAATATTGAGACAGGACGTTTAAACAAACGAGAGCTCAAACTCGTTCTTATCATAGGTAAGGTAGTTTGGCTAAAAAAAATTAAAAAAATGACAAGCAAGTAAAAAAAATTACAAAAAACAAAGGGGCAAGCAAGACACTTCTAACTCTGCTTTATTTATAAGTACTATCAGGAAGCACGTGCTAAGCACGTGATTTTCTATTGAGTAAATGTATTTATAAGAATATATATATATATATATATATATATATATATATCTTTGCTCGATTGTCATTGTTGTGTTAATAATTTCTACTCATTTTTAAAATCAAATGTTCGTCTTATGTACGATGAGGTGTCCTATCACGATAACACACAAACAAATATGTCACACACAATTAGATAATATTATCATATATAACATATGTAACGTCTCAAGATTTGAGGCTTTGGATAAGACGATCTTAAAAGGAATGATATGGACTACCCATATCACCAAGGTGCACCTCTTTTTCCGGAAGTCCATCACTAAAGAACTCCATAGTTAAGTGTGCTTAGCTTGGAGTAGTACTAGGATGGGTGACCAGTCGGGAAGTTGACCCCGACTTGTGCATGAGTGTGGACAAAGCACACAGTTAAGGCTAGTGGTGGTATGCGGGGTCAGTCGTCATTCCTGAAACTCTACTAGAGCCTTGGGTAGTGGACCCGGGCATTACAAATGGTATCAAAGCCAATCCCGCTCACATGGGCCTATGGCATGCCAGTCTTTGAGTCGTGCGGTCGAAGCATGTTGGAAAGGGCTATCCGAGTTGATGGAGCCGCCCATGTACTGGTAGTGTCTAGGCATGTTGGAAAGGGTTATCCGAGTTGATGGAGCCGCCCTTGCGTTGGTAGCCATGGTCGGGGGTTGGGTGTACATGGGACATTTGGGTCTACACTAAAATGGGAAAAGATTATGAGGCCATATAGTTGAGTCTTAACGAGGATATCAAGAGTCTAAGTGGGGGAGATTGTAACGTCCCAGGATTTGAGGCCTTGGATAAGACGATCTTAAAAGGAATGATTGGACTACTCATATCACCAAGATGCACCTCCTTTTTTGGGAGCCCATAACTAAAGAACTCTATAGTTAAGCGTGCTCAGCTTGGAGTAGTACTAGGATGGGTGACCAGTCAGGAAGTTGATCTCGGCTTGCACATGAGTGTGGACAAAGTGCGTAGTTAAGGCTAGTAGTGGTCTGTGGGGCCAGTCGTCATTCCTGAAACTCTACTAGAGCCTTGGGCAGTGGGCATGGGCATTACAATATATCTTAATATTAGATAAAACCACAATCACTTTTTTTATAGAAATTGGTATTTTAAATTCCACTTTTTCTCCAAATAATAGATTACTGACAAAATATGAATATAAACCTTTTATAACATTAGTGTGTTGATATTTTGAATAACATTAGGTGTTGATATGTGTTGTAGGCTGAGCAATAGTACCAAGGTTGACTGGATGCAAAAACACACATGCCACCTTATTATTTGTACATCATGGAATTACTGGACTTAATCATGTGTTAAATCTATAATTTGATATGTATAAGTACACTAAAATATAAATAGATGAAGTGAATTGAGCGAACAACTTCATAAGAAGATAGATCTCTCCCTCCTTATATTTATCCCCTAACTAAATTCGATGTGGACAATGTTGTCAAATGTTGAAATGTGTATATTTCACAAATACTAAAAGTGGCATGACCAATAAGATCTTGTTACGAGATGTGCTACTAACAACAAAATCAGGCATGCATCTATAAGGAGAAATATGTGTGTCACCTAGGAGTATCCAAATTTAATTGGATAATTCCAAGAGCATTCCACTATGTAGGGAAGTGCCAGCCTAAGTATTTTGACTAATGACATCAAAATGATAATCAACTTTCAATCCTAAATTGATAGACAATCAGATTATTTGGCAAATTCATGAACCTAGGACCAGACACACTTATGTAATGATAACTCCATAACTTATTCAAAATTTTCTAGACATATTAACACAATATCAATTTGCACTACATTATTTTGCAGCTTGGTTGTACAAAATTATCAACCCCACCAACTTAAATTGACATAATTCTAATCCAGTTAACTTGACTTGCGTCCTGAGATCAACCTCCAAAACCAAACATGAAAAATAGGTAGATGAAGAAAAAGGTAGGCATGCCTCCCATTTTATGTAGATATAGATATAGGTAAATGAATAACTACTTGTAAAATAATAATTTTCCTAACCTAGTAGCTTTATATTCAAATAATATCGATTTATGTTACATGTTAGAAGCTACATTGTCCAATGTTGAAAACTTAAAAATGATTCGGCTTGACAAAAACCAATAGTATATGACTCGGAATCAATTAGAATCTGAAACCGATTTGAATAGGTTAGAGCTTGAAATTACTATTTTTTAAGATCGGTCTAAATGGGGCTCACATGCTCAAACAATTTTTAATAATTCTACTCTTATATGGAAAGCAAGTAGGCTAGAGGCAAACAAATGGGTTAGTTCATATTGGAATAACAAGATTAGAGGTAAGAAAGAGAGTGAGCAGAGGAAAGGGTCAAAGCTAGTACGCTAGCATGAAGGAAGAGTATGCTACACCATTAGAATGCCTCTTATATATATTCATAATGTAGGTAGTCGGTTTAATCATAAATTTAATCAAATCTATTTAAGATAACATACAACTCAAAGTTTTGTGGAAATTTATCTTATAGATAGATTACATATGTATCACAAAAATTAGTAACATTTATAAAGTACATGTACATGTATTTAAACTTTACAGCCTGTATGAAAACTCATAAAAAACTATGTTGATTGAAGAAATCTAATTGGATCAGTCCAATGGTCATCCCTACACAAAAGTAAGAAAAACAATCGTAAGAAAAAAATCTATATGGAAATTTACATAACTTTATAGGGATACAAACTTGAACTAATCAATTGGACAAAACTTATAATTATCCCTACGCAAAAGTAAAAAGAAGTTAATAAAAGGTATGTGACAGTCAGTGGTATAAAAAAAGGTATATGAGCATTGATGAAAGGATGTTGTTCGCCATTATAGATTGATGGTATCGAAGCGTTAAGGTGCATATTAGTCCTGAATTGCCCTTTTTGGCTACGTATTCAATTAATTTTTTTTTAAATATTATTTTATCCAAGCAGCCAAATAGATAGTCGTAGCAGGATTAATATTTTAAAATATATTTTATCCAAGCAGCCAGATAGACAGTTGGAATAGCAGGAAGGACACTGCCTCTTATTCATAGGGTAGTAGATATAGAAATAAAAATGGATAAACATTGCATTTAATTTAAAATAAAAAAAATAAAAAATTGAAACAACAACGTAGTGGATAAACATGATATGAAATGAATCTAAAATTGAAAAAGAATGAAAAAAAAGCAAACTAGACACCTAGGTGCAATGAGTTTATAAGTACTAGCTAAAAGCATGTGCTAAGAACTTCAATAGCAATTGAATTAGCACAATAAAACCTCTTTACTATTACACTAAATAAAAATATTTCACAATTATTCTGTTGTCTAAATTGGACATTAATATAATCCCTTTGTTTTGATGATGATAAACATTTCTTTTTTGTCGTTTTAACTTGCTAATTGAGTGTTTCAGGGACAAGCATATAAGGTGGTGGATAGGGAAGACTTGGAAGATCAATTCGCTAAAATTGCTTCATTTTAATTATTTTAATCAATGTAAAAACTTCTACAAGTTTATAATGTACAAGTACTTAGATATCATGTAAATCAAGCGTTTAGATCTTCCCTATCCACACACAACACTTAGATAGGTCATCTCCTAAGTTAGCATCACAATTGCACACTGATACACACACTCAGTAAATGAATACATTGAATCATGGATATTCTCGGTCGACAAAAACTTCGACCGAGACACTCTTGGTCGACAAACTCCTCGACCGAGAATAGACCCTCCTAACTGTTAGACTGAGTTAGAAAAGTGGTTGGGAATGGGAATCAAACGTTATAACATATTGACTCAGACTCCCACTCGGTCGACAAATTCCTCGACCGAGAAACTCTCGGTCAACAAATACTTTGACCGAAAATGGTTCTATCTGCACTTTTCAGAATTAATTAACCAACAGTTACAAATGCAATTAGTAGACACTTAATGACTAGTTGAGCACTAAAACACCCTAGATGGTGTCTAGAACATCCATAAGCATTAGCAAACCACTCCTATAGATAGGATAGCCACATGACACCTCAAAGCATCACTAGCATATACAATTCACTTGAGATCACATTGTAGCAAGCCATTAGCAAAGCTTTCACTTGCAAAACATTTCCACAAGCTGTGAATTCGTGTCCTATAGGCTGATATCTCCTATCCACTATACATTCACGTCCATCCATTTTAGTTAGGAGATCAAATGCTTAATATAGGATCAAAGCTTTGTACTAAATTGGTAACATTGCTTCTTTCTTCTGGTCTTATTCCTTTTATTGTATTTTGTTCTCCTTTACTACTCCTAGGTTGGAAGATGCAGAAAGGAGGTTGTTGGAGCTTCTTCAGGTGGTGAAGGTAGCTCGGTAGACTTTGGACTACTTCTAGAAGGTCTCAACAGGAAGCTACTTCAAGGTGGATGACTACTTCAAGGAGGAGCTTGAAGTTACTTCAAGTGAAGGTTGCTTCAAAGTTGGTGAGACGACTTTGGGGTGAAGGCTGTCCAAAGGGTGGTGAAGGTCTTTGTAATTTTATGTAAAATCCTTGCGAGGTAATAAAATTCAAATACTTTCAAAATCCTGGTTGGGAACAATCGGGTAGTGGACTGACTCCCTTAGTGTTTGCTAAGGGTGGAACCACTCTAAACGTTGTGTCTACTTCTCCAATATTTTTCAGGTTTCTTGGTTGAATTATTTTAAAAATATCATAAAATCCTATTCACCCCCCCTCTAGTGTTTTTCAATTGGTATTAGAGCAGGCTTCAAGGAGCTCTATCGAGTCTTGAAGAAAATGGTTGATGGGGTACTAAACAACCTCAACTTGGAAGGAACACTCGTAGCTCGGCCTCCACCATTTGATGGCACCAACTACACCTATTGGAAGAGGAGGATGCAATTCTACTTTCAAGGGATAAGCTGTGATATATGGAGAATGGCCTCAAATGCCTACACTCTTCCTCAAACGGAGTATGCTACATGGGATGCTAATACGGTAAAGCTAACCCAATTAAATGCAAAAGTTGTAAGTATCCTTTATTGTTCAATCTCCGTATATGAGTTTAATAGAATATCAAATTGTGAAACTGCATATGAAATATGACATAGACTCTCTATTAATTATGAAGGAACTATTCAAGTAAAGAATTCCAAAATTGGTATGCTTAAATAAAAGTTTGAACAGTTTCATATGGAACCAAATGAGTCTATTAGTGAAATGTATGCAAAGTTTTCTTCTATTGTTAATGGTTTGAATGCCTTAGGTAAAACAATTAGTGAAGAGGATCAAGTGTCAAAAATTCTTAGGTCTCTTCCTCCCAAGTACAAGCATAAAGTGACGGAAATTGAAGAATCCAGTGACCTCACCCAGCTAAGGATGGAACAACTCATTGGCAACTTAGAAGCACATGAGGCAAACTTGGAGGAGGAAGAAAGACAAGAGCGTGAACTTCAACAAGGGAGAAAGAAGGACATTGCATTCAAAGAATCAACCAAGATTAGTCATGACACAAGTGAAGATGACAGAGAAGAAGAAACTCTCATTGTAAACGGTAAGTAGTATAAAAGTTTTAAAACTAACAAAACTTCTAGTATTTCTTCTTCCATGTGCTTTGAATGTGGTAAAAAGGGACACTTAAAAGGTGATTGTCCCAAACTTAAGAAGGGAAATAAATCATCTCACAAGAAGAAAGAAAAAGCCTACAAAGCTGCATGGGATGATTCAAGTGATGATAGTGAAGATGGAGAAAAAGAAGTAGAGTGCCTTATTGCTACAACAAATGAAGAAGAAGAAGAGGCAAGCCTTTTTTATTTATCTAAAGAAGATTTAGTTGCTAGCATTGAGGAATTACATGATAAATATATTGATTGTAAAAGGAAACTAAAAAGAGTTACTAAAACTAATGAGGATTTGTATGCACAATTAGATGATCCTGCTTCTAAAAAGGAAAGTATTATTTCTGAAAATTCTTCCTTGAAATCATCTTTTAATGATTGCAATACAAAATAACTTACTCTTGAGACAAATCATAATTTGCTTTGTCAAGAAAAGGTTGAATTGCTTGCAAAATTGAATGATCTTCAATCACAACCTATCTTGTGTACTCATCTATATCATGATGTTATTGTTAAAGAAAGAAATACTTTATCATCTAATGTAGATCAAGCAAAGTTAGATATCAAAAAGAAAATGGATGAGATTGCTAAATTACAAAGTAGCTTGAGAAACAATGATGTTCTTGATAAGATTCTGAAAAATTATGCTAGTTATAATGGAAGGAGAGGTTTAGGATATGTTCCAAAAGAGAAATTCTATCATCCTAAACCTAGAAGAACACAAGCACCCAAGACCAAGATCATGTATGTACCCAAGAACAATAAAAAAAGAAATGAAATTGATTCTATTTGTTGTCACTATTGCTTGCGTCTTGGACATTACTCTTTTTCATGCTCATACAAGGAAAGGGATGTTGAATTAGTTTGGGTCCCAAGACCTCAAACTTAGCAAATTTGAATATGATTAAGTTGAGATTTGACCTAAAACTTCGTTTGAATATGTTAATGTCTCATCTCAACTAAATAGACTGGTACTTTATCTTATTGCAATAACTCAAGTTTAAAACTGACATAAACAGATTACTGAAAACAGTACAGAAACAATCTTGGTCGACAAAATCTTCGACCGAGACAATGTCGGTCGAGAAAATTATCGACCGAAGTAGTTTCTGTCTCTAACTTGTAGAAATTTGAAAAACAGTAACCACGACAGTCGAAAACGACTTCGACCAAGATAAATTTGATCGAACATTTATTGGACCGAATTTTACCTGATAAAACTGGAGATACAACAACCTTCTCGGTGGAAAAGAATGTCGACCAAAAAGAAGTCAATCAAGAAAGAGTTCGACCGAATAAGGTTATGGAAAACTTGTTTAACTGGTTCAGTTTGCTATAAACTTGCTATAAATTTGGTATAAATAAAATTGATTGGAAATTATGAATGAATCATAAATCTTGGAGACAACTCTCAAATCACATATTGATAATTTGCATCACGATCTATATGTTGATTCTTGATATCCTTTGAAACATGTTGTAAATTTACTAATTACGTGATCAAAAACTATATGCAAATGGAAACCGGAAATGTTTTTTTAAAATCAATGCACACATTGTAAAGCCTTAAATTGCTATTTCTCTTGAAATAATTAATCATGTTCATTTACATGGTTTGTCTTAAATTTGAACATTGATGAACCATGATTGATCATGAAAAAGATATTGCCTTGATAAATCTTCCTTAAAAGGTATGATTCTCTACATTATGTATCTTAAAACTGAAAAATGTGATGATTTTAGTAAGTTTAATCAAGAAAATCATGGATTTGCTTCTCATGAGATTATTTTGGTTCATCTCCTACATGTTTTGGCTTAAAACTGAAAATTATAAACCATGTTGATTTAATCAAGAAAATTACTATTTTATCATAATCCACATGGTTTGTCCTAAGTATTCCTTGGTTCATCTATATATAAATCATATGTCTTGAAATTTGGTTTTTAAATGATCATGATTATTGTATTTCATGAAATTATAGATATGCTTCTATTGTTCTATCATGATCATTGTATTATGGATATGTCTTTACTGTTTCACCATGATCATTGTGTTTCATCTTTTACTTGGTTTTCCTAAAATAATCTTTGATCTATATATATATATATATATATATATATATATATATATAAACCATGAATGGATATTGTTTTCAAAATGATCATAGTGATTCAGCTCATTACACATAAAGATGATGTTATCATTGAAAATGCCATTGTTGCATTAAGGTAAATCTCTATGGCACAAATGCATCTTGACATATTAGTTAAATGATTATCTTGTGCTTAGCTTATGAAAAATGATATCATCCTTGTTATACATGAATACTTTTTATATGATACTCTGTAAGCTATGTTTCAAATATTCAATCAAGTGGATCATTGTGAATGCTTGAACTAGAAATATGCAGAAATTGCCTCTCGGTCGAAATAAAAATAACCGAGGGGCACTCAGGTCGAAGTCAAGGTCAGCCTAAAATAAGCTTGACAAAATGCTTAATTGTAAATCATTTCCTTACACTCAATCTTAGTATATTAAAAACAAGATTTTAGTGCATAGCTCTCATAAAAGGTTTACTAATTATGATCTAATGATTATTGTGACCTTAGAATCCTTAAATTATCTTGATTATAAGATTAAGGGGGAGCTCACAAAAACTATCTTGACTATAAGATTAAGAAGGAGTTCACAAAACTTTGTAAACATCATAAAGAAAAATTTAAACTAGTTATGACCTTAGTATCTTTAAAGTAATCTTGGTTATGAAAATAAAGGAGTCTACAATATTTATGAATATAATGTATATCTTGTCCTTAATGGAATTCTCTAAACAAATTAGGGCTTAACATCCCGTGCATTTGGTTAGAGATGCATTCATTGATTCTACTATAAGCTTAAAAGAATCTCATATCATTTCAAGGCTTAACATCCCTTTTAAATGGTTGAGAAACTATTAAATATATTCATGAGCTTAAAGGATTCTCATGTCATTTTCAGGGCTTAACACCCCTTGTAAAATGGATGAGAAATCAATATATGTATCCATCATGAGCCTAAATAGATCTCATATCATTTTCCAGGACTTAACATCCCTTGTAAAATGGATGAGAAATCAAAACACATATGCCATGAATCTAAAAGGATCTCATATCATTTCAAGGGTTAACATCATTTGCAAATGATTGAGAAATAAATTGTTGCTAAATTTGACATAAAAATAAGTGGCTTGCATTAAATTGTGTTGATTAACCTTACTTTAAAAATTGAGTATCAAATTATCAAATTAAAAGGGAAAAATAAAAGTCATACTTAATGATTAACTTGGTTATCTTTTTGAAATGACAAAGGGGGAGAAATAATTTAAAATCAATAACATAAAGTAAAATGAGTTTCATAATCTCTCATCTAGTACACACAAATAAGAGAATGACTGCAAAAGATAAACTTCAGATATGAAACTCATATGATTTATATTTCTTTAATTTATATTTTGGAAATGTTTGTCATCTTAAAAAAGGGGGAGATTGTTGGCTAAATTGGACATTAATATAGTCCCTTTGTTTTGATGATGAAAAATATTTCTTTCTTGTGGTTTTAACTTACTATTTGAGTGTTTCAGGGACAAGCATATAAGGTTGCAGACTTGGAAGATCAATTCGCTAAAATTGCTTCATTTTCATGATTGTAATCAATGTAAAAACTTGTACAAGTTTATAATGTACAAGTACTTAGATATCATGTAAATCAAGCGTTTAGATCTTCCCTATCCACACATAACACTTAGATAGGTCATCTCCTAAGTTAGTGTCACAATTGCACATTGATACACACACTCAGTAAATGAATACATTGAATCAGGGATATTCTCGATCGACAAAAACTTCGACTGAGACACTATCGGTTGACAAACTCCTCGACCGAGACACTCTCAGTCGACAAAATCCTCGACCGAGAATAGACCCTGCTAGCCATTAGACTGAGTTAGAAAAGTGGTTGGGAGTTGGAATCGAATGTTATAACATATTGACTCAGATCCCCACTCGGTCGACAAATTCCTCGACCGAGAAACTCTCAGTCGACAAATACTTCGACCGAAAATGGTTCTGTCTGTACTTTTCAGAATTAATTAACTAGCAGTTACAAATGCAATTACTGGACACTTAACGACTAGTTGAGCACTAAGAACACCCTAGAAGGTGTCTAGAACATCCCCAAGCATTAGCAAACCACTCCTATAAATAGGACAGCCATAGGACACCTCAAATCATCACTGGCATATACAATTCACTTGAGATCACATTGTAGCAAGCCATTAGCAAAACTTTCACTTGCAAAACATTTCCACAAGCTGTGAATTCGTGTCCTATAGGCTAATATCTCCTATCCACTACACATTCACGTCCATCCACTTTGGTTAGGAGATCAAACGCTTGATATAGGATCAAAGCGCTATACTAAATTGGTAACATTGCTTCTTTCTTCCAGTCTTGTTCCTTTTATTGTATTTTGTTCTCCTTTGCTACTCCTAGGTTGGAGGTTGTGGAAAGGAGGTTGTTGGAGCTTCTTCAGATGGTGAAGGTATCTCAGAGGACTTTGGACTACTTCTAGAAGGTCTCAACGGGAAGCTACTTCAAGGAGGAAGGCTACTTCAAGGAGGAGCTTGAAGTTACTTCAAGTGAAGGCTGCTTCAAGGTTGGTGAGATGACTTCGGGGTGAAGGCTGTCTAAAGGGTGGTGAAGGTGTTTGTAATTTTATGTAACATCCTTGTGAGGTAATAAAATTCAAATACTTTTAAAATCATGGTTGGGAACAACCAGGTAGTGGACTGACTCCCTTAGTATTTGCTAAGGGTGGAACCACTCTAAACGTCGTGTCTACTTCTCCAATATTTTTGTGGTTGCTTGGTTGAATTATTTTAAAAATATCATAAAACCCTATTCACCCCCCTCTAGTGTTTTTCAATTGGTATCAGAGCAGGCTTCAAGGAGCTCTAATCGAGTCTTGAAGAAAATGGGTGATGGGGTACTAAACAACCTCAACTTGGAAGGAACACTCGTAGTTCGGCCTCCACCATTTGATGGCACCAACTACACTATTGGAAGAGGTGGATGCAATTCTACTTTCAAGGGATAAGCTGGTATCTATGGAGAATGGTCTCAAATGCCTACACTCTTCCTCAAACGGAGTATGCTACATGGGATGCTAATACGGTAAAACTAGCCCAATTAAATGCAAAAGTTGTAAGTATCCTTTATTGTTCAATCTTCGAAGGTGAGTTTAATAGAATATAAAATTGTGAAACTATATATGAAATATGGCATAGACTCTTTATTACTTATGAAGGAACTGTTCAAGTAAAGACTTCCAAAATTGGTATGCTTAAACAAAAGTTTGAATAGTTTTGTATGGAACCAAATGAGTCTATTGGTGAAATGTATGCAAGGTTTTCTTCTATTGTTAATGGTTTGAATGCCTTAGGTAAAACAATTAGTGAAGAGGATCAAGTGTCAAAAATTCTTATGTCTCTTCATCCCAAGTTCAAGCCTAAAGTGACAGCAATTGAAGAAGCCAATGACCTCACTCGACTAAGGATGGAACAACTCATTGGCAACTTAGAAGCACATGAGGCAACCTTGGAGGAGGAAGAAAGATGAGAGTGTGAACTTCAACAAGGGAGAAAGAAGGACATTGCATTCAAAGCATCAACCAATATTAGTCATGACACAAGTGAAGATGATAGTCAAGAAGAAACTCTCATTGTAAATGGTAAGCAGTATAAAAGTTTTAAAACTAACAAAACTTCTAGTATTTCTTCTTCCAGGTGCTTTGAATGTGGTAAAAAGGGACACTTAAAAGGTGATTGTCCCAAAGTTAAGAAGGGAAATAAATCATCTCACAAGAAGAAAGAAAAAGCCTACAAAGCTGCATGGGATGATTCAAGTGATGATAGTGAAGATGGAGAAAAAGAAGTAGAGTGCCTTATTGCTACAACAAATGAAGAAGAAGAAGAGATAAGCCTTTTTTATTTATCTAAAGAAGATTTAGTTGCTAGAATTGAGGAATTACATGATAAATATATTGATTGTAAAAGGAAACTAAAAAGAGTTAAACTAATGAGGATTTGTATGCATAATTAGATGATCTTACTTCTGAAAAGAAAAGTATTATTTTTGACAATTCTTCTTGAAATCATATTTTAATGATTGCAATACAAATTTACTTACCCTTGAGACAAATCATAATTTGCTTTGTCAAGAAAAGGTTGAATTGCTTGCAAAATTGAATGATCTTCAATCACGACCTATCTTGTGTACTCATCTAGATTATGATGTTATTATTAAAGAAAGAGATACTTTATCATCTGATCTAGATCAAGCAAAGTTAGATATAAAAAAGAAAATAAATGAGATTGCTAAATTACAAAGAGAAATTAGTAGCTTGAGAAACAATGATGTTCTTGATAAGATTCTGAAAAATTCTGCTAGTTATAATGGAAGGAGAGGTTTAGGATATGTTCCAAAAGAGAAATTCTATCAACCTAAACCTAGAAGAACACAAGCACCCAAGACCAAGATCATGTATGTATCCAAGAACAATAAAAAAAGAAATGAAATTGATTCTATTTGTTGTCACTATTGCTTACGTCTTAGACATTACTCTTTTTCATGCCCATACAAGGAAAGGGCTGTTGAATTAGTTTGGGTCCCAAGACCTCAAACTTAGAAATTTTGAATATGATTAAGTTGAGATTTGACCTAACACTTCGTTTGAATATCTTAATGTCTCATCTCAACTAAATAGACTGGTACTTTATCTTATTGCAATAACTCAAGTTTAAAACTAACATAAACAGATTACTAAAAATAGTACATAAACAATCTCGGTCGATAAAATCTTTGACTGAGACAATGTCGGTCGAGAAAATTATCGACTGAAGTAGTTTCTGTCTCTAACCTATAGAAATCTGAAAAACAGTAACCACGCTGGTCGAAAATGACTTCGACCGAGATAAATTCGATCGAACATTTATTGGACCGAATTTTAACTGATAAAACTGGAGATACAGCAACCTTCTCGGTCAAAAAGAATGTCGACCGAAAAGAAGTCGGTCGAGAAAGAGTTCGACCAAATAAGGTTCTAGAAAACTTGTTTAACTGGTCCAGTTTGCTATAAACTTGCTATAAATTTGGTATAAATAAAATTGATTGGAAATTATGAATGAATCATAAATCTTGGAGACAACTCTCAAATCACATATTCATAATTTTCATCATGATCTATATGTTGATTCTTGATATCCTTATGAAACATGCTGTAAATTTACTAATTACATGATAAAAAACTATATGCAAATAGAAACCTAAAATGTTTTCTTAAAATCAATGCACACATTGTAAAGCCTTAAATTGCTATTTCTCTTGAAATGATTAACCATGTTCGATTACATGGTTTGTCTTAAATTTGAACATTGATGAACCATGATTGATCATGAAAAAGATATTGCCTTGATAAATCTTCCTTAAAAGGTATGATTCTCTACATTGTGTATCTTAAAACTGAAAAATGTGATGATTTGAATAAGTTTAATCAAGAAAATCATGGATTTGCTTCTCATGAGATTATTTTGTTTCATCTCCTACATGGTTTGGCTTAAAACTAAAAAGTATGAACCATGTTGATTTAATCAAGAAAATTACTATTTTATCATAATCCACATGGTTTGTCCTAAGTATTCCTTAGTTTATCTATATAGAAATCATATGTCTTGGAATTTACTTTTTAAATGATCATGATCATTGTATTTCATTAAATTATGGATATGCTTCTATTGTTCTATCATGATCATTGTATTATGGATATGTCTTTACTGTTTCACCATGATCATTGTGTTTCATCTTTTATTTGGTTTGCCTAAAATAATCTTTGATCTATATATATATAAACCATGAATGGATATTGTTTTCAAAATGATCATAATGATTCAGCTCATTACACATAAAGATGATGTTATCATTGAAAATTCCATTATTGCATTAAGGTAAATCTCTATGGCATAAATGCATCTTGACATATTAGTTAAATGATTATCTTGTGCTTAGCTTATGAAAAATGATATCATCCTTATTATACATGAATATTTTTATATGATACTCTGTAAGCTATGTTTCAAATATTCAATCAAGTGGATCATTGTGAATGCTTAAACTGGAAATCTATAGAAATTGCCTCTCGGTTGAAATAAAAATCAACCTAGGGGCGCTTAGGTCGAAGTCAAGGTCGACCTCAAATAAGCTTGACAAAATGCTTAATTGTAAATAATTTCCTTGCACTCAATCTTAGTATATTGAAAACAAGATTTTAGTGCATAGTTCCCATAAAAGGTTAACTTATTATGATCTAATGCTTATTGTGCCCTTAGAATCCTTAAATTATCTTGATTATAAGATTAAGGGGGAGCTCACAAAAACTATCTTGACTACAAGATTAAGGATTTCACAAAACTTTGTAAACATCATAAAGAAAATTTGAAACTAGTTATGACCTTAGTATCTTTAAAGTAATCTTAGTCATGAAAATAAAGGAGTATATAATATTTATGAATATAATGTATATCTTGTCCTTAATATAATTCTCTGAACAAATTAGGGTTTAGCATCTCGTACATTCGGTTAGAGATACATTCATTGATTCTACTATAAGCTTAAAAGAATCTCGTATCATTTCAAGGCTTAACATCCCTTGTAAATGGTTGAGAAACTATTAAATATATTCATGAGCTTAAAGGATTCTCATGTCATTTTCAGGGCTTAACATCCCTTATAAAATGGATGAGAAATCAATATATGTATCCATCATGATCCTAAATAGATCTCATATCATTTTTAGGGCTTAACATCCCTTGTAAAATGGATGAGAAATCAAAATACATATGCCTTGAATCTAAAAGGATCTCATATCATTTCAAGGCTTAACATCCTTTGCAAATGATTGAGAAATAAATTGTGGCTAAATTTGACATAAAAATAAGTGGTTTGCATTAGATTGTGTTGATTACCCTTGCTTTAAAAATTGAGTATCAAATTACCAAATTAAAAGGGAAAAATAAAAGTCATACTTAATGATTAGCTTGGTTATCTTTTTGAAATGACAAAGGGGGAGAAATAATTTAAAATCAATAACATAAAGTAAAATGAGCTTCATAATCTCTCGATTAGCAAACATAAACAAGAGAATGACTACAAAAGGTAAACTTCAGGTATGAAACTCATATGATTTATATTTCCTTGATTTATATTTTGGAAATGTTTGTCATCTTCAAAAAGGGGGAGATTGTTGGCTAAATTGGACATTAATATAATCCCTTTGTTTTGATGATGACAAACATTTCTTTCTTGTGGTTTTAACTTGCTATTTGAGTGTTTCAGGGACAAGCATATAAGGTGGTGGATAGCGAAGACTTAGAATATCAATTCGCTAAAATTGCTTCATTTTCATGATTGTAATCAATGTAAAAACTTGTACAAGTTTATAATGTACAAGTACTTAGATATCATGTAAATCAAGCGTTTAGATCTTCCCTATCCACACACAACACTTAGATAGGTCATCTCCTAAGTTAGCGTCACAATTTCACACTGATACACACACTAAGTAAATGAATACATTGAAACAGGGATATTCTCAGTCGACAGAAACTTCGACCGAGCACTCTCGGTCGACAAACTCCTCGACTGAGAATAGACCCTCCTAGCCATTAGACTGAGTTATAAAAGTGGTTGGGAGTTGGAATTGAACGTTACAACATATTGACTCAGACTCCCACTCGGTCGACAAATTCCTTGACTGAGAAACTCTCGGTCGACAAATACTTCGACCGAAAATGGTTCTGTCTGCACTTTTCAGAATTAATTGACTAGCCGTTACAAATGCAATTAGTGGACACTTAATGGCTAGTTGAGCACTAAGAACACCCTAGAAGGTTTCTAGAACGTCCCCAAGCATTAACAAACTACTCATATAAATAGGACATCCATAGGACACCTCAAAGCATCACTGTCATATACAATTCACTTGAGATCACATTGTAGCCAGCCATGAGCAAAGCTTTCACTGCAAAACATTTCCACAAGTTGTGAATTCGTGTCCTATAGGCTGATATCTCCTATCTACTATGCATTCACATCCATCCACTTTGGTTAGGAGATCAAACACTTGATATAGGATCAAAGCGTTGTACTAAATTGGTAACGTTGCTTCTTTCTTCCAGTCTTGTTCCGTTTATTGTATTTTGTTCTCCTTTGCTACTCCTAGGTTGGAGGCTGCAGAAAGGAGGTTGTTGGAGCTTCTTTAGGTGGTGAAGGTAGCTCGGCGGACTTTGGACTCTTCTAGAATGTCTCAATGGGAAGCTACTTCAAGGAGGAAGGCTACTTCAAGGAGGAGCTTGAAGTTACTTCAAGTGAAGGCTACTTCAAGGTTGGTGAGATGACTTCGGGGCTGATGGCTGTCCAAAGGGTGGTGAAGGTGTTTGTAATTTTATGTAACATCCTTGCGAGGTAATAAAATTCAAATACTTTCAAATTCCCGGTTGGGAACAACTGGGTAGTGGACTGACTCCCTTAGTGTTTGCTAAGGGTGGAACCACTCTAAATGCCGTGTCTACTTCTCCAATATTTTTTTGGTTGCTTGGTTGAATTATTTTAAAAATATCATAAAACCCTATTCACCCCCCTCTAGTGTTTTTCATATTCAAAATTTAATCTAAAAATTGATCCTCTCATATTACATAAAGAAGATAACTTGATTAATATCCAGTCGATTCCCTCTAGTATGCACAATAAAAATTAAAAATAAAAGTAAAAAAATGTGAATTATAAAAATATGGCCCTCCCATTAAGAGAAAAATTGTAGCATGATAAAAATCCAGTTGACTCACTCTAATCTATAAGAATACAAATATGCTGAATTAATTACAATAGAGACACAGTGGATTGATTAACACACATACATATTGCTAGAACACAAACAATGAATGGACCAATGAGCACATAATCAAGCTACCATAGTACATGGAAATGCATTCAGTCTGTTGAATCCCTTCTACTGGTAGTGTGTAATTACCAAAATCTAAACTAAAATATTTTTTCTAGTTGGAGTTATGATGACCACCCACACCATTAATGTAACATCCTAAAATTTTGAACCTTATAAAATGATCCCAATTTGAAACCCTAATTTGTTTTATTGTAAAATTTATGATCAAATCATGTAATAATGTTATGATGGTTCACAAATATGTTACATAAAGCAAATTTGATAATTTTTAACTTAATTGAAAATCAATATCATCAAGATAGCCCTAATTATTAAATATGTGACATTTAGGGTTTAACATGAAATTTACCCAGTAAAAGTTCTTGTTTTGGCCTAATAATTTTTCCATAAGTTGGTTTTGATTACCCAAATTTTTATGCTCAAATTCATTTTAAGTCATCCTATATGATTAATTAAACATTTATGCTAAAAAGAGAAATATAATAAACTAAGATGGTCAAATTAGGAAAATAACTATATTTTTGGATTCCTTGTGACTCATTTAGGTAACACACAAAATTTGAGGAGATTTGGACTATCCTAGATACCCTAATTTGAACTAGAAAATAATTAACCCAATTTAATATATGTAACCCTAACATATCTAATTTGATCAGGACTTTGGTCCATCGTTTTTTAGGGTCACGCTGACCAGTCGAGTCAGACCCAGATCCGGAGGCAACGATGCACGGAGGGAGTCCCTCCTTCACCTGACTCCTTCTGTCACCAGGATGCTACGATAGCAACATTTTCTCGCATCTACTCTCTCTCGCTCTCTTCAACGCCGCACAAAGCGAAGGTCTTTTTCGCCATCCTCAAACCTTCTAAACTCGTTTGATCCCAAACGTGTTAGGGATTGGTGCCCTGGAGTTCTAGTTCGACAAGGACTCTCCTCTCTCCCCTATTTTCATGGCGGTAGGGAAACCCAACCCTTAGGGCCATAGCCTATATAAATAAAAACTTGCAAAACCATTCACGGATCAGTAGCAAACCCTCCTCCACCGTCCTTGTTCCTCCCGCTTGCCCGCTACGTCCTCACCCTTCTCAACCTTGCTCCAGTTACCTCCGGTGGCTGGCAACGAGAAACATGGACACCCAAAGGTTCCCTGATGCCCCGGGCTTGATCGCAGAACCATCATGATCGTTTCCTGTGCATGAATTTAATCTCTGGCTTGGTAAATCTCATTACCCTTTTTTTCTCTTTGGTTGCTGTTCTGAAATTCCAGTTGTGCTTTTTGCATCTATGGACCTCGACTGGTCTAATCTTCTTACTCTCTACCTTTGACAACATGGGGCAAACGCTCCCAAGTTGTTAGATGACACCCACATTGTTTCCCTTTGGTCTCCTGGTCTTGCCCGCATGGTCAGCCATGGCGGGAGAGGGTTCTGTTTCCCCCAGATCCTAGAACGGCCTAGTTTAGGCTTGTTCAGCAAGTGTGGATGTGGGGAACTCCATGGTGGTTCATATTTATTGATTGGTTTTGAACTCACGGATCTAGATATCATTGATCCTCAACCTAGTTTCTGTTCCCTTAGTTTTGGTCTTCGTTACAGCAGAACAATGATCCCAGGGGGGCAAGCTTCCAACATTACCATCGACCTTTGTTTTACACTGATCGCGCCTCCATGGGTAGTCAAGTAATTTTCACATCTTGGTCTTCCTGGTTGACCCTGTGCTTGCAAGAAATGGCCTAGTCCAAGTGGCAGGTTGGTATTGGGCCATCTCATCCTGTGTCTAGGCGGCCTATTTATTAATAGGTGGATTTTTCAAGCTTTCTGATTGGCCGATCTAGGGAAATTCGTATATTTTTACTGGTTCAATCTATGGGGTCAAGTTATATATGTATTTTGCTCAGTTTTTCGAGATCTACAATATGGAATAACTTTTAGAGCTTGTTTTGATGCCTATTTCCCCTGTTTTGATCAAGAACCCCAAAACCCTAGAAAATAGGTTGAATATTAATTATTAATGGATGATCATTTCTTTAATAGGGTAATTAGGGTTTCTTAACCCCAAGAACGTGTTTAGGGTTTCATAAACCTAAGAAGAGAACCTAGGTCTTCTCTAAGAGAGAGGTAAGTGGTCCATGCACTTTGAACATAAATATTTGATTGATTGTATATTTGTATGCATAAGAAATGTTGAATGTATTATTTACTATTTTAATGGTTAAAAACCATTGAATTTATACTGAACTGAATGCCATGTTTAATGTCAATAATATTGTATCATCTCCATGCACATTAAGAGTAAATTTAAAGTTAAGTTTTAAGAGCAAAGTAAGAGTTTTCAAGAGAAAGATAATGTTAAAAGATAACTTATATAAGGTCCTCACCAAGAGGCTCCTCGGAGCAAAACTAAGAGGCACTTCGGTGCATAAGAGAAGAGGCACTCCGGTGCAACCCAAGAGGCACTTTGGTGCATAAGAGAAGAGGCACTTTGGTGCAAAACCCGATGATTCTTATATAGGTCAAGATAAAAGACTTAATTTAAAAGCAATTGTGTTTTCTTTTCAATGTCTAATGCTTAAAGTTTATTTTCAAGTTTACATGATTTCTTAAATTGTAATATGTTCAATTCCACTTACCATTTTGTTTGATGCATGGTTGGGGGTGTGATGCCTGCAGGAAAGGAGAAACATCAAGGACAAAGCTAGCTGAGGACTAGTTGAAGAAGGAGCTCTAGGACATCTGAGACCAGACCTGGTGGGGTGCCAACTATCCATAGATTAGATTTCCTTTATGTTTATGAATTGTGTGTTTTGGTTTAGTGTGAGTTTTATGAGAAAGTGTAGAATGGTTAAGAGTAAACATGTTTAGTTTCATTCATGTATGGATTATGTTGAGGACTTGAGACATGAGAATTGCAAATTATGTATCCTGTGTTGGTTTAATTAAACTTTATTTTTATGCAATGATAATCATATTTTTGACATCCCGATGAGATATATGATTCCCCTTAGTGTTGTGTATGTTTTAGAAATTGGGTTGTTACAATATGGTATCAGAGCGAAAAATATAGTTGGCCACCAGGCTTTTCTCAAAATCTCATATAATTTATGTTCCCTTTTGTAGATGGCTCCCAAGAAGAGATCTGATAAGGATAAGGAGCACGTAGATGGAGAGGGAAGCTCTTCCAATGGAGAAAGTGATCATAGTGCTTCTGGGGGGGGCTAACCATAATGATAACCCTAATGCACCTCTAGAAGTGCTTATCAAGGCTCTGAATGATGCTATCACTGGACAACAAGGAAGACCACATCAACCGAGGAACCAGGAGTTGACCTTAGTTGACTTCTTGAAGATCAAGCCTGATTCTTTTGCTGGAGAGGAAGAGTTGGACGTGGTGGGCAAAGCAGAAAGCTGGTTGCAGAACATGGAGCATTGTTTTCGTGACCTAGATTGACCTAACCCATCTAGGGTTTGTTTTGGGACTCACATGCTCAAAGGTGATGCTAGGACTTGGTGGGAGAACTTGCTAGGTTCTCGTGAAGCTGACGCTCCTCCATTCACATGGGAGGAATTCATAGAAGCCTTTAAAGACCATTACATATCTGATGCTATGATTGAGAAGAAATAAGAGGAGTTTTGCAACCTTCGTCAACGTGGTGATATGACAGTCACACAATACACCATGAAGTTCAGAATCTTATAGAAGTATGGATATGATTATGATGAACGACGCAAGGCAAAGAAGTTCATTAGAGGTCTTAAGGAGGATATTTGCTTTGCTTTGTCTGGATGAGGACACCGCACCATGCAAGGTGCCCTAGATGCTTCCCTTGAACTAGAAGACCACCCAGGAAGAGCATGGAAGAAGGGCAATCACTCCAACAACAACCACCATAATGACAAGAAGAGGAAGGCTCCAGCTGAGGTTGTTTCAAATCAACCTGCCAAGACCCAATGTGCCAAGTGCTCCAAGTATCATCTAGGAGAATGCAGGTTTGGAACCAGAGTGTGCTATGCATGTGGTGAAGCATGCCACATTAGACCCAACTGCCCCAAGTTTCAAAAGAAATAGCCCAAGGTCAATGAAGCACCTCGAGAGAAGCGACATGCTAGAATTTTCACCATGGTGGATGATGAGAATGATCAAGGTATGGTTTAAGTTTCTTTGAGGTTATAGTTGTGATTAGCCTCATCTTATGTATGTACATGGGTAGAATTGTAAGTTAAACCTTTCATGTTAAGGATAGGGAAAATCCTAAGGTGGGTAGTACCCTAAAAATTTCGAGGATGAAATTTTTATAAGGTGGGTAGAATTGTAACATCCTAAAATTTTGAACCTTATAAAATGACCCCAATTTGAAACCCTAATTTGTTTTATTTTAAAATATATGATCAAAACATGTAATAATGTTATGATGGTTCCCAAATATGTTACATAAAGCAAATTCGATAATTTTTAACTTAATTGAAAATCAATATCATCAAGATAGCCCTAATTATTAAATATGTGACATTTAGGGTTTAACATGAAATTTACCCAGTAAAAGTTCTTATTTTGGCCTAATAATTTTTCCATAAGTTGGTATTGATAATTTAATGATTTACCCAAATTTTTATCCTCAAATTAATTTTAAGTCATCATATATGGTTAATTAAACATTTATGCTAAAAAGAGAAATATAATAAATTAAGATGGTCAAATTAGGAAAATAACTATATTTTTGGATTCCTTGTGACTCATTTAGGTAACACACAAAATTTGAGGAGATTTGGACTATCCTAGCTACCCTAATTTGAACTAGAAAATAATTAACCCAATTTAATATATGTAACCCTAACATATCTAATTTGATGAGGACTTTAGTCCATCGTTTTTTTAGGGTCACACTGACCAGCCGGATCGGACCTAGATCCAGAGGAAACGATGCATGGAGGGAGCCCCTCCTTCACCCAACTCCTGCTGTCTCTAGGATGCTACGATAGTAGTGTTTTCTCACCTCTACTCTCTCTCGCTCTCCTCAACGCCGCACAAAGCAAAGGTCTTTTTCACCATCCTCGAACCTTCTAGACTCGTTTGATCCCAAACGCGTTAGGGCTTGGTACCCTGGAGTTCTAGGCCAACAAGGACTCTCCCTCTCTCCCCTATTTTCATGGCGGCAGGGAAACCCAGCCCTTAGGGCCATATCCTATATAAATAAAAACTCACAAAACCATTCACGGATCAGAAGCAAACCCTCCTCCACCGTCCTTGTTCGTCCCGCTTGCCCGCTACATACTCGCCCTTCTCAACCTTGTTCCAGTTACCTCTAGCAGACGGAGATAAGAAGCCTGGACACCCAAAGGTTCCCCGATGCCCCAGGCTTGATCGCAGAACCATCACAATCGTTTCCTGTGCATGAATTTCATCTCTGGCTCGGTAAATCTCGTTACTCTTTTTTTCTCTTTGGTTGTTGTTCTAAAATTACAGTTGTGCTTTTCTCATATATGGACCTCAACTGGTCTAATCTTCTTACTCTCTACCTTTGACGGCATGGGGAAGATGCTCCAAAGTTGTTAGATGATGCTCGCGTTGTTTCCCTTCGGTCTCCTGGTCTTGCCCGCATGGTCAGCCATGGCGGGAGAGGGTTTTGTTTTCCCCAAATCTTAGAACGGCCTAGTTCAGGCTTGTTCAGCAAGTGTGGATGTAGGGAACTCCATGGTGGTTCAGATTTCTTGATTGGTTTTGAACTCACAGATTTGGATATCATTTATCCTCGACCTAGTTTTGGTTCCCTTAGTTTTGGTCTTCGTTGTAGCAGAACGATGATCCGGGGGGGGGAGCTTTCAACATTGCCCTCAACCTTTGTTTTACACTGATCGTGCCTCCATGGGTAGTCAAGTAATTTTCACATCTTGGTCTTCCTGGTTGACCCCGTGCTTGCAAGCAATGGCCTGGTCTGAGTGGCAGGTTGGTATTGGGCCACCTCATCCTGTGTATAGGCGGCCTATTTATTAATAGGTGGATTTTTTGAGCTTTTTGATTGGCTGATCTAGGGAAATTCATATCTTTTTACTAGTTAAACCTATGGGGTCAAGTTATATATGTATTTTGCTCAATTTTTTGATATCTATAAGATGGAATAACTTTTAGAGCCTATTTTGATGCTGATTTTCCATTTTTTGATCAAGAACCCCAAAACCTTAGAAAATAGGTTGAATATTAATTATTAATGGATGATAATTGCTTTAACATGGTAATTAGGGGTTTTTAACCCCAAGAACGTGTTTAGGGTTTCATAAACCTAAGAATAGCACCTATGTCTTCTCTAATGGAGAGGTAAGTGGTCCATGCACTTTGAACATAAATATTTGATTGATTGTATATATGTATGCATAAGAAATGTTGAATGTATTATTTACTATTTTAATTGTTAAAAACCATTGAATTTATACTGAACTGAATGACATGTTTAATGTCAATAATATTGTATCATCTTCATGCACATTAAGAGTAAATTTAAAGTTAAGTTTTAAGAGCAAATTAAGAGTTTTCAAGAGAAAGATAATGTTAAAAGATAACTTATATAAGGTCCTCACCAAGAGGCTCCATGGAGCAAAACTAAGAGGCACTTCAGTGCATAAGAGAAGAGGCACTCTTGTGCAACCCAAGAGGCACTTCGGTGCATAAGAGAAGAGGCACTTCAGTGCAAAACCTGAGGATTCTTATATAGGTCAAGATAAAAGACTTAATTTAAAAGCAATTGTGTTTTCTTTTCAATGTCTAATGCTTAAAGTTTATTTTCAAGTTTCCGTGCTTTCTTAAATTGTAATATGTTCAATTCCAATTACCATGTTTGATGCATGGCTGGGGGCGTGATGCCCGTAGGAAAGGAGCAACATCAAGGACAAAGCTAGCTGAGGACCAGTTGAAGTAGGAGCTCTAGGACATCTGAGACCAGACCTGGTGGGGTGCCAACTATCCATAGATTAGATTTCCTTTATGTTTATGAATTGTGTGTTTTAGTTTAGTGTGAGTTTTATGAGAAAGTGTAGAATAGTTAAGAGTAAACATGTTTAGTTTCATTCATGTATGGATTATGTTGAGGACTTGAGACATGAGAATTACAAATTATGTATCCTGTGTTGGTTTAATTAAACTTTATTTTTATACAATGATAATCATATTTGTGACATCCCAATGAGATATATGCTTCCGCTTAGTGTTGTGTATGTTTTAGAAATTGGGGTGTTACAATTAACATGCACTAATTATATATATATATATATATATATATATATATATAATATACTAAGAGAAAGTATCTTGATTAAAAGTCAATTGACTCCCTCTAACCTATAAACACATAGATATATTGGACCAGTTATTACTCAGACGAAATGTTTGAAGACACAGACATACCAAGCTAATCAACACTGACATAGATGATTGATCACACAAATAAATTTGATCTATAAGTATAGATAATTTAATAAAAATCTCTTTGAAAAACTGACGATGTCAAATATATAATTAGACTGGATGGATTAGTGTGCAGACATCACATAAACATATTAAAATAATAAGCATACATGCAATTATTAAAATACATAAAGGTTTGACTCATGAAAACACATACCTAAAACCGAACACACACATACAATTGTTAAAACACACAAAGGTTGATTTGATGAAAACACATACCTAAAATCAAACACTTGTATTATATTACCAATTTTTAGCCCTAAATAAAAATAAAAAAATCAAATACAACAAACAGATCAATTAGCATCACACATATTCTACTCGATTTTGTTGTAGTTATGTAGACATGGACCATCAATATATTACTATGCCGTGATCGATTGTATAAGGGACACGAATATCTGGAAGCAACTGGATTTTACTTTATCGGTAGACCCTCATTGTAGATCCAAGGACAATCTGAATGGGGCATCATAATAAGGAAAATCAACTTTAGCAAATGAGGATCCTCGTGCATGAAGTGCACACACCGAGTGGAGACACTATTGTTAGGATAAACATGACTACAAAATGTATATTATATATATTATTAGAAAAATAAAAAAGACACACATAGAAAAGATGCAATGAATAAAACAAATTAACCAAGCAAATAGCTAAAAGAGCAAGTAAATAAATTTTTTTCCAAAAGCAAGCAGACGACTTCTTGGAGTAGAAGTCTAGTGCACTACTCTTATTCATAGGTAAATAGATACAAACATAAATCTTCACAAACATTGTATTCAATGTAAAATAAAAGATGAAAATGAAAAGTAAAGCAATAAAGTATGATTAAACATGATATGAAATGAATCTATATAAAAAAAGCAACCAGCCACCTAGATGCAATGAGCAGGTAGAGAGAGCTCAAACTCCCTCTTATTATAGGTAAGGTAGATGTTACAAAAGTTGAGTACTCTCACTTGGCGTAATGCATGCCTCATAAATATTAGTACTTACTTTTACATAGACCATATTATTTTTTCAATACAGTCGATACCCTTCACGAACAAATAGCTATGTTCAAGTATTCACTACGCAAATCTCAAGTATTAAATTTACAAAAATGAGTATTGTCCCCATAAAATTAAGAATAATACTTATATTGAAATGTAATTACATTAGAAATATGTACTATATCAAAGGAAATGCATGCAATACTTACTTCTGAATAAGTGTATTACTCATAAAATGAGTACTATCCCCAAAAAATATAACACAAAAGTCATTCTAGAGTAAAATTATAACAATATGAATAATGGGAAAAAATTCTAAAGATGATGCAATATATATATATATATATATATATATATATATATAGGGCCCATCTTTATTGCCCGCGTGGGTAGCTACCCGCCCACCCTCCCGACTACTTTGTTTTCAAAAAAAAAATCGCAATTGTAGAGGACTAGTTTTGTCTAGCTCTCCAAAAAATTTTAGCCAAAAATAATATCATTTGCCCCTCCAAAATAAAAAAACCCGTCCTTATATATATCTGTTGTATATTTTGTACAGAGTTACTTTTTTGGCTAGCAGAGTTACTTTTTTTGACACCATAGTTACTTTTTTTTACAGAAAAGTTACTTTTTTAGCCAGGAGAGTTACTTTTTTGGCTGCCGGGTAGCGAAAATCCAGGCTACCCGCACGGGCAATGAATGAACGCCCATATATATATATATATATATATATATTACAATACTTATTTTTTGTCTTATCTTTAATACTATATAATATTTTTCTCAAAAATGTGTCCATATTAGTCTTATTGGAATGTATTTTTGTAAGAAATCTAATACTTTTTATCTAGTCAAAAAATTCATTACATATTGAAAGTTACAAACAAAGAAAAAATGTGTTTTCTTATTTTTTTTCTTTTTCCTACACTTTTCCTTGTCATTCTCTCTCCCCTCTTAGTAACCATGTCAAGGGAAGTTGTGCCAACTAATCTAGGAATAGAGATTGTACAAAGATATCTGAACGTATCTAAATTGTTGGGACTACATGAGTGGAGTTGGAGTATAAGAATATGTTTAGATAGGGTGATATTGATCATTTCCCTTTAACATATTGTCTCTTTTTATAGTCTGTAATTTTTGGCCCTTGAATACACGTGCTTGATGTGATTGAGAACTGTCATCCCAAGTTGTGTTGCTCTTTATATCCTCCTACTACCTACCACTTCATTTTCCCTCTATCTCTCTCTCTCTCACATACATACCCTTGCTGCCCCCACATGCCCTCTTCCTCCCCTACCACCTACTGGATCTCTCTCTCTCTCTATCTTAGAGGAGGAAAGTAATGATGAGAGGAGGAAGTGAATGTAGGGAGAAAAGGAAATTAGCAGAGAAGGGGAGGCAGAAGTGATGAGGGAGTTAACAACATGAGAAGAGGGAAGTAATGAGGGGATATGAGGGAAGCAATGAGGATAGGGGGAAGTAATGAGGGGAGGGAAGTGATGAGGGAAGTAAAGTCATAGGAGGGAAATGATGAGGAACATAGTGAAGGAGGTGGGAAGTATTGAGTGGCACCTCCTTTTGATGATTATGTGCATGTTTTCTCATGAAGTGTGTCTCTACTTTGGGTTCATGTGCCTACTTGTTGGTATTTATGCCCAGAGAGCCAATCATATGTTGATTGTAATGGGACATAATATAATTGATTTGATAATAATAAAGGTAATTCAATCTATTACGTTTGTCTCGGTCATGAGATGGTGATACAAACATGGTATATGTCTAGATAATGATCTTACTCGATGACATATGTCTTCAGGTTGAGGACATGAACAACGAGATCATATGTATGATAAGAGGACATACATTCTTATTATGTCCCTAGGTGATATTATTGTGGAAGCAAAATAGACAACAATAGTACATAAGACTAGAATAAGTCTTGGCTGATGACAGAGTCCCATTAGTCATAATATAGGATATCAAGTCAAACACATAGGTACTTGTTAAAGAATAGTGTACCAAATAGACCCACCTTGAGAGTGATACATGGAGACCATGGAATGGAAGTCACAGTTAGCTCTCAAAGTGATAGCGGTGATAGTATTTCTTAGACCAGAAGTCACTACACTCATCATATGTTGTTCGATGAACTTTGACACCATCTAACGTGACCTTGAATAAGGGTTGTCATAATGGTGGTGCTCAGGTACATTGTGGCACATGGGGAATGACTATGAGTAATGTAGATGGGATTTGTCCCTCTTACATGAATTGATGTCTTGGCCACTTGATATGCGAGACTGAGAAATATATGGCCATACTCGTGTGACTCGATATGTGATATGTGAGATCACATGCATGTCATACATGTTGATATATATGCCCATAGAGCCATCCCAAGCGATTGCATGGAGTCAGATATTAATTAATCAATTAATGTGATTATTTGATTAATTAATGAATTCTAGAATATTCTAATTAATCCACGAGCGTTTTAATTAACATAGTGTTTCTGTTTACCGATGGGTTTAGGAAACCCTACTTCCCTTCATCTCCTATTTAAAGGAGCTTGACGGCCGATATCTATATAAGATATTGAGAGAGGCTTTTCAGTTTACGCTCACGTACGTAAACCCAAGCCATCACCATCCTTAGGAGAGAAAGGAGAGCATAGCAATGCTACCACGCCGTCGTACAAAGATGACTCCTTCCTGCCAGCTCAGGAAGCACGATGTGGAGTTCCAGTCCATCTGTGTGGACAAAGTAGAGACGCAGACACTGAGACACCTGCGTTCAGAGGACATCTATGACCATCCGTACATGCTACGAGTAGCATACATCACTGCACAAAGAAATGCCACCAGATCTTCCTACGACACACTTAACAAATGGGAGAGAAGTTTTGTCCATATAGGCCAGCAGCATTGCACACCATCGTGCAGTGGGACATCGTCAGACTTGCTCTACGATAAGGTATATCCCGCAATCACTCCTTTCGAATATGCTGTTGTTGACGAGATCCTATGTTGGGTTGCGTGGATTTTGTTTCTTCCGCCGTGCATGTTTTCTCCATAAAACCCAACAGTGGTATCAGAGCAACATCGATCTACGACATATTTGGATTCATTTTGATATGATCGAATCGTTGTATACTATTTTCTATGTTGCATACGATGCGAATTAAAACTACTAATGTGTAAATCTAAACCTAATTCCACATACACCACAGGCTTCTGTTTTTGACGTTTTGGATGGGGTCGACTATGGAAAATACTGATTTTTCTAAGTGCATAGAAGTGAAATTCCATAGACCTTTCAGGGGCTTTGCCCCTGAGACCCCACGAGGGGCGGCCTCCCCTCGACCCCCGCCAGTGGGATCCCCGCACAGGGGCACTGCCCCCTGTGTACCCCGCATAGTCTGGGTGGGAGTCAAAACTTTATTTAATGGGGAATGCCCCGCATTAAAAGTACTGCATTTTTAATATGTATATACGTATATGTAGATATACCTATGATAACATACATGTCTGATGTCACCATTCAAAAATTGTTTTATGTGGTGAATGCATGCATAGTTATGGCCTAGTATCCCCTTTTGTGAATGAATGTGGATGTCAATCTTGTGGATATGTTTGTTTGTGAATGCTATGGGTGTATAATGGTTGCATATGGATCCTTTGTATAAAGTATTCGGCTTGCATGCCGAGCCTCATCTCTTATTTGTAATTAATTCTTTCCCTTTATGTTTGTACTCATATGATGTAATAGAGATAAGATTAGTTTTAGTCTTTGTAAACTTGATGTAAGGAGGCCACTTGAAGATCCAACTCCAAGGAGTGTCCATGGAGAAGCACCATGAAGATCTAATTCCAAGAAGCAATCTGAAGATCCAACTCCAGGGAGCATCCTTGGAGAAGAAACAAGAAGATCCAATTCCAAGAAGCAACTTGAAGTTCCAACCTCACGAAGCATCCATGAAGTTGTTCATTGTAATGTTGATCATTATAGGCTTACATGTTGATTCACAGGTGTTGCATGAGATGCATAAGACCATAGGTGGACCGTAATCCTTTGTTGCTCCAAAGGATTACAATAGTATGGCCATAACCGATGTATTTATGTTTGTGATTGCATGTCTATCGTTTGTGGTTGTGAATATAGTAGTATATGATATGCACTATAAGTATGTGGTATTTGGATATGTATATGTATTAATAAAACCCCTCAATTAATAATATTAAGTTTTAGTTACCTTCCATAAAGCAACACACATGAAAAGCTTGATCGACTATGTGTGGGAATGCCTCTATGTGGTGTACTATCAATCTCGTGGAAGTGTGATGGTGGGTGTGTGGGTCTGCCTCCGCAGGGTGCACACTCATCGTGTTGGGTTATGGGTTGGACTTAACTAGGGAACTTTGATAGGATCAATTACCTAGAGGCACAAAGATGCATCATGGCAAGGATTTGTGCATGATCATCTATCCAAGAGTTGCATATGATGCAATTGGCAAAAGTTGCCTACCTTAGTATCTGGTCTTTGATGCCGTCGTTGGCTGGGCATTGATCCAATTATTTTGGATCTTGGCTCACTAGAAGGTTGTGCGTTGCAATCTTCCAACTTGATAGTGAGGACTATCAATTTGAATAAAATAGTGGGAACATAATTAATTAAAGGCCTAATTAATCTCGTTTATCAAATTTTTACAAGTCAAAATGGTTTGGACTAAATGCAAATTTTTCTTTTGTAGCAATCAAATGGCAAACAACACTCACACTTTCTCATTGCGATCGGTCCATGAGAAGGACAAACTAATCGGAACCAACTTTCAAAACTAGTTTAGGATGTTGAGAATTGTTCTCACAGATGATCATAATCTCTATGTCCTTGAAACACCAGAGCCACCAGAACTCACCGTAAATGCGCCCAAGGCTGAAAAGGATGCTTACAAGAAGCACCTTGATGATGTTGTGGATGTCAAGTTCCTGATGTCGTGCTCAATGAACTATGAGTTGTAAGAGCACCATGAGAACATGAATGTCATGGAGATGTTAACACATCTCAAGAACATGTATCAACATCAAGTAAGACATGAGAGATATGATGTCTCCAAGGCTTTGTTCAGGAGCAAGATGAAAGAGGGAGACTCAGTTGGCACCCATATACTCACTTTGATTGGGTACATGGAAAGCCTATCCAAGCTGGGATTTCCCCTATGTCAAGAGTTGGCCACTGATGTGATTCTACAATCATTTCCTGAATCATATAGTCATTTTGTCATGAACTACAACATGAACAATCTTGACAAGCCGTTGTCAGAATTGTTGGGCATGTTGAGGATAGTTGAAGCACAGATGAAGAAAGACAAGCCCAAGTCTGTGATGATGATCAGTAAGACAAAGGGAAAGTCAAAAGGCAAAGGTAAGGCTAAGAAAGGTTATAAAGCCGGGAAGAAGCCAAAGTCATCCGTACTCAAATCTAAAGGTGGGATCTCCAAAGAAGGCAGTTGTCACCATTTTCACAAGGCTGGACATTGGAAAAGAAACTATCCTCTCTACCTAGAGGAACTGAGGAAGAAGAAGCAGGGGATAGAGATCTCCACTTGAGGTATATACATTATTGAGATAAACTTAAATACTTCTTCATCATGGGTACTGGATACCGGATGTGGATCTCACATATGTTCTAATATGCAAGATTTGATAAGAAGTAAGCCTTTATGAAAGGGCCAAGTTGAGCTGTGGGTCGCTAATGGAGCAAGAGTTGCTGCCACCGTAGTTGGAGTGATTAGTTTATCTTTGCCTACGTGCCTTGTAATAGAATTATAGAATTGCTATTATGTACCTATAATTAATAGAAATATTATTTCTGTATCTTGTATGGACAAGAGCGGATTTGAATTTCACATTAAGAATGGAATTATTTCTATTTCTAAAGATGAGATTTTTTATGGCAATGCCCCTATGTCTTATGGTATCTACTTGTTAGAACTTGAGACTAACATATACAACGTAAATACTAAAAGGTTAAAACTTGAGAACTCAAACAAAACATACTTATGGCATTGCCGTCTTGGGCACATAAACGAGAAGCACATATCTAGACTCCATAAGGATGGTTATCTAGACTCTTTTGATTTTGAATCATTGGAGACATGTGAGGCATGTTTATTAGGGAAGCTGACCAAGACTCCTTTCATTGGACATAGTGAGAGAGCCAGTGATCTGCTAGGGCTCATACATACTGATGTATGTGGACCTTTTAGATCAAATGCTAGAGGAGGCTGTCAATACTTCATTACCTTCACTGATGACCTTAGTAGGTATGGCTATGTATATCTTATGAAACACAAGTCAAAAACTCTTGAAATGTTCAAGACTTTCATGAATGAAGTAGAGAAGCAACTTGGTAAGAGTATTAAAGCACTTCGTTCAGATTGAGGTGGCGAATACTTAAGCTAAGAATTTGAGGACCTTCTGAGAGACTGTGGTATTGTATCACAATAGACTCTACATGGTACACCACAACATAATGGTGTGTCAGAAAGAAGGAATTGTACATTATTAGACATGGTACAATCAATGATGAGTTCAGCCGAACTTCCAATATCATTCTAGGGATATTCTCTTGAAACTGTAGCGTTTACACTTAACCGTATACCTTCCAAATTGGTTCAAAAGACACCATATGAGATATGGAATGGGAATCATCCCAATTTGTCTATGTTAAAGATTTGGGGATGTGAAGCTTATGTTAGGAAACAATTTCCTGAAAAGATTGGACCCAAATTGAAAAAATGCTATTTTGTTGGATACCCCAAGGAAACTGAGGGATACTACTTCTACACACCAACTGACAACAAAGTGTTTGTTGCTAGGACTATTGTATTTCTTGAAAAGGAATTTATTTCCAAAGGAATTAGTGGGAGGAATGTAGAGCTCGAAGAAGTTTGAGACCAACAAGAAAGCAGAGAACCTGAGGAGGTACATAAGGAATATGAAGACTCACAAATTATTGTGGAATTTCAAGTTCCAAATGTAATATAAGAACCTCATAGGTCTAGTAGGACACGACTTGAGCCCAAGAGATTTGGATTTCTCATGACTCAAGACAGTGACAAATTGGGCATAGCAGATGAGCCAACTTCCTATCTAGAATCTACTAAGGGGCCATAATCTGATAAATGGCTCGAAGCCATGAGATCTGAGATGGAATCCATGTACACCAACAAGGTATGGACCTTGGTGGATCCACCCAAAGGGGTAAAACCCATAGGGTGCAAGTGGGTCTTCAAGAAGAAGACTGACATGGATGTAAATGTTCAAACCTATAAAGGTAGATTGGTTGTGGAAGGATTCTGTCAAATTCAAGGTGTTGATTATGACGAGACCTTCTCACCAATTGTCATGGTTAAATCCATCAGGATCATGCTGGCCATTGCAGCTTATTATGACTATGAGATTTGGCAGATGGATGTTAAAACAACATTCCCTAATGGGAATTTACTCGAGGATGTGTACATGACAGAAGCTGAGGGTTTTATCAATCCAAAGGAAGCCAATAAAGTTTGTAAGCTACAAAGGTCAATCTATGGATTGAAGCAAGCATCTCAGAGCTGGAATCTATGTTTTGACAAAGTAGTCAAAAAGTTTGGGTTTAGTCAAAATGAAGATGAACCTTATGTTTACAAAAGGGTTAGTGGGAGCACAATCGTATTTCTCATATCATATGTGGATGACATACTATTGATGGGAAATGACATCCCTACTCTTCAAATAGTAAAAGATTGGCTAGGGAAGACCTTCTCTATGAAGGATTTAGGCGAAAAATCCTATATACTAGGGATCAAGATCTATAGAGATAGATCTAGAAGGCTTCTAGGCCTAAGCCAGAGCACATACATTGATAAGGTGCTAAAGAGGTTTAGCATGGAGGGTTCTAAGAGAGGTAAATTGCCCATGTCCCATGGGGTTACGATCTCTAAAGCCCAATGTCCTAGTTCATGTGATGAACGGGCACACATGAGTAAGATTCCATATGCATCAACAGTTTTATCGATCATGTACGCGATGTTATGTACTCGTCATGATGTGTCATATGCTTTGAGCATGACGAGTCGGTATCAGTCAAATCCAGGTGAATGTCACTGGACAGTGGTAAAGAACATCCTAAAGTACTTGAGAATGACTAAGGATCAATTCTTGGTATACGATGGTGTGGAAGAGCTCGTCATAAAGGGTTTCACCGATGCTAGCTTCCAAACTGACAAAGATGACTACAGATCACAATCTGGATTTGTGTTTTGCCTGAACAACGAAGCTGTGAGCTGGAAGAGTTCCAAGAAAGAGACGGTTGTGGATTCTACAATAGAGGCTGAATATATTGTTGCATCTAATGCTGCAAAGGAAGCTGTGTGGATCAAGAAGTTCATTTCTGAACTTGGAGTGGTTCCAAGAACTGGTGATGCAATTGAGTTGTTTTGCGACAACAACAGAGAAATTGCACAGGCTAAAGAACCAAGATCGTATCAATGTTTCAAACATATTCTACGGAGGTTCCATATCATACAAGAGATTGTACAACGAGGAGATGTGAAGATTTGCAGAGTACCTACAAAAAGCAATGTGGCTGACCTGCTCACAAAAGCACTTTCATAGTAGAAACATGACAGACATGTTCGATCACTTGGATTGAGATTCATGAGTGATTGGGTATAAGTGCAAGTGGGAATTTTTTGGTATGTATGCCTATAGATACTATCATTTGATGATTGTAATGGGATACTATGTAAACGATTTGTAATACTACATTGATCATATCAATAAGGGCAAGTTTCCAATCTATATGTTTGTGTTTTATATTGTGAGATGACCATAAAACTTATAGATGTTTATAGAATAATATACTCAATGACATATGTCTTTGGGTTGATGACCTAAATAGTGAAATCATATGTATGCTAAGATTATGTATTCTTGTTTTGTCCCTAATCGGTTGTTATTGTGAAAATATCCATAGACATCAATAACACATAAGATTAGAATGTATGTTGGTTGATGGAAGAATCTCATTATCCATGATATGGAGATATCAAACCAAATACATAGATACTTGTTAGAGAATAGTGTATCAGATAGACCCACCTTGAGAGTGACACATGGATACCATGATTGGTAGTTAGAGTCATATCTCATAATGATGGTGGTGATTGTGGTTCTTAGACCTGAAGTCACTACACTTATCACATGTTGTTCGGTGTACTTTGATATCATCCACCGTGGTCCTGAATAAGGATTGACATAAAGATGGTGCTTGGGTGCACTGTGACACATGGGGATGATTGTGAGTGATGTAGATGGAATTTGTCCTTCCTACGGGAGTTTGATATTCTAGCCACTTGATAAGCGAGATTGAAAAATGCATGGCCATGTTGATGTGGGTCAATATGTGATATTGAGCTTACATATATCTCAGACAGTCTGCTCTAGTTCAAGGAACATGGATTGAACGTTGAAAAGGATAACGATTCCATGACTCGAGTTCAATTCGGATATCAACGACAAAGGAACTATACAATCATTGTAACACCAGTCATGAATGATAGGTTAAGTTGTTCTCCAACTTCTCCAATTACTTGGGTGGCAATGAAGTCTTTCTAGATACCAATCATTGCCTGTGAAATCATAATATGATTATGGATATCACTACTAACACAATTTGGAGCCTACTGGGTCACACACATAGGATGTGTTGGAATAGGAGTATAATTGTGGATTTGATTGGAATTGCTTTGAATCACATTGATTACTAAACTGTTTATGTAATCAATTAGAATAATATTGGAGTGACTGACTCTAAGTGCAAGTGGGAGTCTATTGGTATATATGCCCATAGAGCCATCCCAAGTGATTTCATAGAGTCAGATATTAATTAATCAATTAATGCAATTATTTGGTTAATTAATGAATTCTAGAATATTCTAATTAATCCACGAGCATTTTAATTAACGCAGTGTTTTTGTTTACCGATGGGTTTAGGAAACCCTACTTCCCTTCGTCTCCTATTTAAAGGAGCCTGACGGCCGATATCTATATAAGATATTGAGAGAGGCTTTTCAGTTTACGCTCACGTATGTAAATCCTAGTTGTCACCGTCCTCAGGAGAGAAAGGAGAGCATCGCGACACTAGCACGCCACCACACAGAGACGACTCCTTCCCTCCAGCTTAGGAAGCACGATGTGGAGTTCCAGTCCATATGTGTGGACAAAGTAGAGATGCAGACACTGAGGCGCCTACGTTCAAAGGACATCTATGACCATCTGTACGCGTTATGAGCGGCGTACATCACCACACAAAGAAATGCCACCGGATCTTCCTGTGACACACTTAACGAACGGGAGAGAAGTTATGTCTGTGTAGGCCATCATCATTGCACACCATCATGTAGCAGGACATCGCCGGACTTTCTCTACGATAAGGTATATCCCGCAATCACTCCTTCTGAATACGCTGTTGTCGACGAGATCCTGTGTCGGGTTGCGTGTATTTTGTTGCTTCCGTCATGCATGTTTTCTCCACAAAACCCAACAATATAGTCTGCTCTAGTTCAAGAAACATGGACTAAATATTAAGAGGATGATGGTTCCATGTCTCGAGTTCAATTTGGATATCAAAGACAAAGGAACTATATGATCACGATAACACTCATCACATATGTAGGTTGAAGATCTTCTCCAACTTTTCAATTATTTGGATAGCAATGATGTGTTGCTAGATATTGCTCATTGTTTGCGATGTCAAAATTTAGTTATAGACATTCACTGTCAATGTAAGTTGGGACCTATAGGGTCACACACATAGGATGCATTCATAATAGGAGTTTATGCATGGATATGGTTTAACTTGGTTACTACAGGGTTTAGGTAATTAACTTAAACAACACTAGCTGATAGTTGGTTGATTGGAGTGTCCATTTGACTGAATGGGAATGCCAGTCGATCGAGTAGAATATCCATTCGACTATTGATAAGTCATTTCGACTGAATGGACGATCATTAGGACCAGATTAAGGAATTAATGTTGACGCCATGACATGATTTAGTCATCGCATTGAAAGATAGTACTTTTAGAAATAGGAAAAATAGTCAATCGAACGACTAGAGTGTCTAGTTGATCATCTAGCATGTTAGTCAATAGACTGGTGGTTCACAACAACTGAAAGTTTGTGAAATTCATCTCCTCATGTCCCCAGGTTTGAGGAAACCCTATCCCACCCACTCCTATATAAATGGGGGGGGAAGGCACTCAGTATAGACATTGTTCATCTCAATGTTGTGATAATGTGAGAGCTAGAGGTATCTTACCCGTAAAAGGAAGAGATAGACAAAGGAGACAAAGTCCATGCAAACACATTGTCAAAACGAGGGACAACTCCTTCTCATAAGTTCTAGAAGAATGACAAGTAGTTCTTGATGGTCTGCATGGACTATATAGAGGTGTGAAGGCCATTGTCATTAGGCTAGGAGGACGTCATCAATAGCAAACCCTGGTGCTACACCAGGAGGCCACCACCAACAATCATTCTTGTACTGTTTAAGAAAGAAGCACGTCGCTGCAAGGATTGTCTTTGAACTTACTCTAAGACCAAGTATATGTGTTGCAACCCTCCTTCGCACTTCATCATTGTTGATATGATCCATTGGTTTATGGGGAATATTACCAAAAATGTTATTGTCACTGGCATCTCTATCACCACATTTTCCTATAGTGGTATTAGAGCTATGTCAAATTAATGTATTTTGGGATCTAATAGTTATGATCGATCTTGCTTTTATCGTTAATTTTACTACATGGGGTATTCATATATAAAACGATTAACGTACATATCCAATTAAATACCACATATGCTAAGGAATGTCATGTAGATCATATATATATGTATATATATATATATATATATATATATATATATGCAATTGATAAGAATCATCTTAAAAACCATTTTGACAGTGGATGTAAGTGTGTTTATAGCCAATACCCCCTGAATATGTGTGCTTCATTGAATGGTTTAATTGCTATATTTTAAATATAGTTTGCATACATGGCCCTATCTCTTTCTCCATATGTAAGTTAATGTTGTCCTCCCTATACTCCCCTCGAATATAGCTTGAGGTTTCACATTTCACAATGTAATACATAATAGGATAGTTTTAATTTCTATTTTAGTAAAACAGAAGACACTCTACAACAGGCGAGTCAATCGACTAGGAGTTGAGTCGATTGACTGGAGGACCAAACAAGCTACAAATTAAAGGAGCAAATCTATTGACTGGAGGCCTAGTTGACCGATTGGAGTCCATACAACCACTCAATCCAGAAGTCATTCGACCAACTGACGAAGGCTAATCAACTGACAAGTAGATGGATTGATTGACTGGAAGAGTTTGATTGACCGAACAACTTGTTCTAGCACAACCTTTTCTTTTACAGTTTGTAACATATGATGTTTTGACCTCAGGTGGATAGCAATTCTTTATGGCCCCAATGAATTTCATTAGTATTTCTATAACCATCACTCATATTTTATAATTTCATGTTTCATTTGTGGATATGGTATGTATATGATCATTTTATAAGTATGTGGTGATTGCATATGTATTTGGTGATTGCATATGTATTTGTATTTATATATAATATCCCTTAATGAATATTAAGTCTAAGATAATTTCCATAAGAGACATGCACGAAATGCTTAATTGACCAAGACTAAGTTACGCCAAAGTTTGGTGCGTCATCTATCTCGTGGAAGTGTAATGGTAGATATGTGGGACAGTCAAAGAAGGGTGCTTATTCTAAATACAAGGAGACAAAGACTAGTAAAGAAATAAAGCATCCCAAGGACTCTAATCTAGTGATGATTAAATGGTTGCTTTTCTTAAACTCTTGTCCAAGTATAAGAATGCAAGTACAATTTGAAAACTAGAATTTTATTAAAGAAGAAGACTACAAGATGTAAGAATGTACAAGAACTCAAAAATAAGTGCAAGGTAAAAAAAACCAGATCCCCTTTTTTGTGAAGCCCCCCTCCTTTTATAGGGAGAAGGAGGGGTGGAAACCCTAGGGACTCTATAGAAATATTCCGACTAGCGACTGTAAGAGGTCTATTTGCATCCCACGAGTCACCCTATTCATGTCATGAGTTGTCCAACTCGTGTTCGTAGGAGAACATGCCATGGGAAGAGGGTTGAAACCCTTGAGAAAGGGTGGCAGTGCTGGTTTATCTTAGGGTCGAAGTGTTGCTAGTTGAGGCTTGCAGTCCAAGTATTTGAGTCAGTTGAATGGGGCTTTGAATCAACTATTTCAAAAGTTGAGTTGGTCGATTAACATAGTGGGTTGAGTGGAAGACTAGAGGTTCATGTCTTCTTGGGACAAAATGGATTGACATATTGGCTAGAGTTGAGTGCTTTTGGCGAGTGAGTCGATCGATTAGAGCGTCTGAGTCACCCGGTTCACTATGGTGGCATAGACTTAACTCTGAGGTGAATTACTCAATTGGCTAAATGAGCCAATCAACTGGCCTGATGCACTAGGTTGAATCTAGGTACATGAGTATATCGACCAGGAATATGAGTCAATCAATTGGTGACACTAGAAGTCAATCTTAAGTCCTCAATTCTTAATTCTTTGCAAGCTTGATTTTAATGGCCATGGTTACTGTAATTAAGGAGAAAAATTCATAAGAAATCATTAAAGAAGATGAAATGAATGAAATCACAATTAATTCCTAATTCCAAGAAATAGTAACAAAAGGTCCAAAAAAGTTGTTCTAAAAGATGCAATTAAGATTAATGAATATACATTCATCAAAATACTCTAGATTCAAATGTTTGCTTGTCCTCAAGCAATAATGAATCACAAATTATTCCAATTTGTACTAACATGTCTTTCCTCACCCTCATCACACTTCTTTTTTCCTTACCTCCTTTCTTGGCCAAGCAACCTATTTCCTAGAATCACAAAATACAAAATTTCACATTCCATATTAAAACTTTTTTTTGTATCTTATTTCTATATCAAAATTTTGTAAGGAAACATAATTTATCTCCTTTTTACTTTGATAATCTCACATTTCATTGTAAGTTTTTGCACATGAACATGGATGAATGAGGTATGGAAGAAGATGATCCCTCTTCTATTCCACTTGGGATCTATTTATTCATGTACTACAATTACATTTACTGCATTTTTTGGGGTGTACATTTGGCATCTTTTGATGGTACACCCCTATTAAATTTATGATGAGTGTCGAAGAAATGGTGAGAGGGACATGATCATGAATCCCCAAACTTGAGGTTTGGCATAAAGTGGTTTTGATTTATATTTTGCAAGGTGAGGGTGATGAAGATGGTGGAAGAAGGTTGTTTGTGTGCTCTCCCATTTTTTCTGGGGAGTGTCATTGTATTGGCCCGACTCTTCCTGTCACCACATTGTACAAGAGATATGACAAGTTATGTAGACCCGTTTTCAAATTAGTCATCTAATTAGGGTTTACTTGGATGATTGTATGCTTAACTAAGTTGATCATTGTTTAAAGCTTGATTAGTGATGGTAATTAATTTTTTATATTTTAAATATAATGAGAAGGTTTAATCATACTTTGATTCACTTAATTAGGGTTAAGGTTTGGAAACCCTAATCAGCCCAAATTAGGGTTTTGATGACATATGAATACATAATTTGATAAATATAGTGTCTCATTAAATGATTTTTAGTATTTTATGTGTGTCTCTGATTTAATTCAAATTTTGATATGATTTGTATATATCAAATGTGAACACTCTTGAAAAATATAAGAATTTTTGAAGAATGTTATGACCTGTTTGTTGGTCGAGTTTCAAACTTGACCGATCATATTTTCAGATTGATATAGCAATGTGGTAATTGAATTTTATCTTTTATTGGTATATCCAATTGATTTAAAATTTTAACTGTGATTTGAAAACTCAATTATAGACATAATATTAAATTGGCATTAATTTTGGATGATTTTTGATACCTACAGAGAGGGGTGTCGGTCGAGTTTTGTGAAGGACAAACTCGACCGACCATGCTACTAATTGCAATATAACAATGTAGTATTTGATTTTTAATTATTTATTCATGATCCAAATGATCAATTTTTTTTACTGTTTCTTATAAACTCAATTTCAGACATTTGGTTAAAGTTTCATAATTTTTTAATCAGGTTTGAGTTCTGAAACGTGTGGTTTCTATCGAGTTTATAACTCAGCCGACCAACCAGTCTGAGCAAAATAAAAATACATTGAGGGGCTTGTTTGCAAATGTTCTAAGCACCTCAATTCATATATATCACTAACCTAACACACAAGGAGCTCTCATAACTTGTCCTTCCTGTCAAAGAAATGAAATTCTTGAGAGAGAGGAGAGCTAGGGTTTTGAGAAGAGAAAGTGGTTGAGATGTTGACCTAGGGTTTCTCTATCCAAGATATGATGAAATCAAGTAAGTGTAGCTTCTCTGCATAGATTTTCATGGTGAATCTTCTCTCACCTATCAAGATTCCGTCCCTTCCCTGATTGGTTCGAAATCACATCAAATCTCCCCCTTTTCTCACTCTTTCTCTTCTAATCCCCAATTCTAGGGTTTCCGAGTTGAGAGGAGAAAGAATTGGATTCTTTTGCAAGAGTTTGATTGAGTTTCCAAAAATTCAGAGGCTGACCTATGTTTTTAAGGTGCTTGGCACCTAAGGTGAGTGTTTTTCTCCCTCCTAAGCCTTGTATTCATGTTGAAAGCCTAATTCTATCCGACTAAAACAATCAGAAACCTTGTTTGAACATGTATGTGATTGGATTTGATTTGGGAAAGATATTGGGGATCCAATTCTACTGATTTTGATTATTTATCATTGATTGGAACTTGACTAGTTCCTGATATAATGATTGAGGATCCATGGGTTTTTCTTATGGGTAGATGACTATGCTATTTCATGTGAATTTTGCCTAAAAATCAGCCCAATGGCCGATATGCTCAGAATTGAATTGACATGTACAAAATCATATTTGAATTGTACTAGATTGTATGATACAAGTGTATTGTTGAATGTTAATGGAATTGAATGACAACATATCCTGATTAGGATTTGTGTTGAAGAAGTGAATGAAATGAGTCAATTAATTAATGTATACTTATGATTGATGAATGAAATGTGTGAAAATGGAAACTAGGATTTCCATGTTTGTGAATAACCCTAATGAACCCTTGAGTCATGACTGGATTATTGAATGATATGATTATTATGATATGTTGAACTAAGGAATGACTTCTTGAAAACCCAAAAAGTTTATTATTAGGATGATTATGAGTGATAAAGTTAGAACTTGTATATGATGTTGTAAATGTGATCAAATGTTGAAGTTGAAGGTATTAATACTTCAATTGAATATGATGAGTCTTATTAATATCATCTAAGTATAATGCATTTGTTTTAGTATAATAAAGAATGATCATTGTTGATTATGGGAATGACATTAGTAGTCAATGACAAGGTACACTTATCTAAATATAAGAGACAATATGAACGAGATGTACTTAATGGTGATTGCAAGATAAATATGAAACTAATGAAGATAGTATGATGAAGTATTTTATCTTTTATTTTAATTACATGTGGCTTAAACCAAATTAAATGAAATATACTAAGAACTATACTTTGATAAATGTTATGTAGAAGAGAAGCATTGTATGTAAAGTGAATCAAGAAAGATTGGTCCAGATAATGTAATGAACATGAAATGAAAGAAGTTGAGACTACTGAGTATAAAATGATGGAAAAAGATAGGAATTAGTAGATGATTCTAATAATGTAACTCTTACCCTAAAATGATGAGTTTAATGATGCTAGTGAATAATAATCTCAAATGGGGGATTGAGAGATACACATAATTGTAGTTGAATTCAACTAAAAGATGAAAGTCAAGTATTTGAATTGATTTACAAGAATGTGTTCTTGAATTGTGAATTGTACTCTGAGAATGGACTAATAGTACAAACTTCAATTGATAATCAACATGTGTTGATTAGTAAACCCATATGAAGAATGTGAAATAAAAGAAGAAGAGAACTAAGTCTGTTATGCATGTATATGCATGAAATTATTGGCATCTATTCAGATTGGATGGAACAAGCATATGTTGTATGATAAATCTATTATGAGTATGAGGAATGATACATGCTATCTATATGCTTTTACTGTTGCTATTTCTAATGCCTCTTCTAATATTTGTTCAGAACTATGATATATAATGAACTGATAAGATTTATGTTGAAATTGAATTTAATGTACATTCCTTACATTAAGAAACCTTGATAAGGGTAAATGTTGCATAATGAGATTATGTTTAGGGCGGAAAGCCCACTGATGATGATAAAACCCTAATGGTGTAAATGATGGACAATAAGATTATGTCTTGGGATGAAGGCCCACTGTTGATAATTGCTATGAGTTGAAGTAGAAGATAGAAATAATCATGTGTGTTGCAATATAGATATTTATTATGCTTCTTGCTTTGATCATTGTCCTTATTGATAAACTTGATATGTTTCATGTTATTCTAGTTACATGAGAATACACAGATATGATATATGATGTTTTGAATTCTTTTAAGATGAGTAAAAGAGATTAATAACAAGTGAAATGAATGAACATCTAGTTATGTGCCCTGAACATCGTGAGTTTCCCCCGAGGACCACATCGGGGAAACAAAATGGATCTCCTTGTAGTAATCGATGAATTATGAGAAGGATTTCCAAAGTGTGGATCAAGACCTTAAAGGTTAGACCACCAGGATTTAGGAGTGAGTCATCTGGAGTGGCTCTGGCCCTAAATCCTTGTTGTGAAAGACTACGTCCAGATGGAATAGACTCTGTTGAAATGAAATATGTGAAATGTGAAATGAAAAATATGTGAAATATCGTGATATGTGATATACTATTTTGTTGGTTCCTATCTCATGTACTTGAGACGAGGACGTGAGCCTCTTTAGTCAACCCTGAGGTGGACAAGATCTGTTGTTGATATCTTAGGGTGGCCGGCTAAACCCTAAGATAGTGACAGTGAGTTGTTGACATGAGAATCAGGCGTGGTGACTTCTACTTGGTGAGGTACAAGCCAAGTAGTTTCAGGGCAAATGAATACAAGATGATAAGTGATGAATGCATATTCATCATGATTTTCAGTCACCTTCTTGGGCTCATTTTGATTCAATACATCTGATTTCATTTACTAAATACCAAAATGTGCAAAATTTCTTAATTGGTTTAATTATCAAGGTTTTAACTGAGTTTATGTTGATTTTATGTAGGTCTTTATGAGGTCAAATAGTCAGCTGGCACCCACCTCCTTTCAACCCTAATCCACAAAATCACCACCATTCGATCTTCATCTCAATCAATTATCATCCACATCAAACCCAAATGAGTGGGACCCACCATTATCTGCCCTTGATCTACCCTCCCTCATCCTTGGTATTGATCATATGGTCTTGACCATATGGTTTCATCCATACAGTCTCAAGACCGTATGGGAAGCCTCACCTCAAAAACAACTTGGGCATCTACCTCCCTACACTGTCAGATTGTGGATCTACGGTCCTATTTCATTTGGGCATACGGTTTCCATCTTGATATGTCCTATTGGTCTTGCTCGAGACCATTTGCTACCACCGGTCTTCAAGACCGGTTGGGAAACCTTACCCCAAGATCGCTTGGACCCCCTTCTTCTTCTTCTTCTTCTTCTTCTTCTTCTTCTTCCATCCACCGCACATGCAACCCTAGCTCACGGCAGCAATGCCGCTCCCTCTTCCTTCTTGCCACCACCATCACCCCCTTGCTTTCCTTCTTCCTTTTCCTTCCCTTACTGTCCACGACCCTAAATGACACTTCTTCCTGCCGTAAGATCCTCCTGTGCCTCCGTTGCAATTAGTAGCATCCTGACTTGAACCGCCGCCCAGCGCCCAACGATCCCGCCAATGCCTCCTTCTTCCCTCCGCACTACCCAAAGACCCCAACACCACCTGCAACCTCACAATACCCGCTCAACGAACCCTTCACCAATCTTAAGACCATTTGGTCAAAGATCGGTCACAGAGATCGTTAGGAACATCGAGAGTCCGAGACCATTTGGACACTCCGCTGCAGATCGTTTGGACGACGATCGAAGGTAGAAACCATTTGACGAGCATCTGTCTCCAAGACCGGTTGCACGACGGAGTTCAGAAACGATCAACGACACCGAGCACTCAAAACTGGTTGGCGCCTATCGTTCTTACAAACCATTTGGAGGAAAGCTAAAGCAAAGACCCTTTTGGATCATATTTGCAAAACCGTTTGGAGGAAATCTCAAAGACCGTTTATATCACCGGAAATCCAAAACCGATCAAAGGAATTAGGACCCCAAGACCATATGGACTCATCAGTGCAAAACCGTTAGGGTATCAAACCGTATGGAGCACAACTCATCAACACCATTTGGGCTTCTGTATACCGAAGACCATTTAAGAGCTAAAGCCTCCAAGACCATTTGGCCAGTGCAAAGCAAGACCGTATGGTCACTTATTCCAAACCGTTTGGAGAGAAAAGCACAAAACCGTATGGAGGCATATATACTAAACCGTTTGGGCAAAGAGTGACCAAACCGTTTGGACCAAACCGTATGGGGAACTCACACAAAAAATGTGAGAACCAAACCTGAGCCTATAAATAGGACCAATAGGGTCCTCTTTTGGGTATCGGTTCCGGGATGCTGATAGGCTACCTGTACACATGTTCGATCTAGTTCCATTCACGCTGTTTTCATTCCACCCGCTGCTCGAGCTGTAATCAAGGAGATCAAGAAGAGAAGGAAGGAGGAGTGAGGAAGACTGCCCGATCTGTCTTGGCGTCCCTTGTTCCTCATCCAGACCTGCTCCGATGCGATGTAGAAGACCGCGTCATCTTCACCGAGCTGTGACTACCTTCCGCATCATGCTCATGGCAGATTTCTCTCTCTTTCTTGTTCTTCTTGTTTCTCGCATCACGAGCGAGTAGTTCCTTTTCGCTGGGGTGCGGGGACTAGCCCCGCTTCCCATGCAAGCATGTCCTTTTGTTAAACTTTACATGGCAATGTATATAACTTTCCATTTCATTATTAATTGTTAACATTTCTAGTTTGATTACCTACTTACTTTCATCTTGTTCTTCCCTGTGCTTTGAGAACTTCTTTATGTAGGGTCGAATATCGATTAACGAGGTTGACTCCCAAACTAGAAATAGAATGGGATTCCTTGAGGTCGTAAGTGTGTGATCCGTGAGGGGATGAGCCATCTAGCCGATGGTGATGCTTCTGTGTGCCTAACGCCTGTATAGGGGGTCCACAACCTTAGTTGGATTTCTGAATCTTCTTAGTTAATCGTCGATGTTTGCTTGTAGATTAATCACCTACTTGCTTATCGATTAGCATGTTTGACTCCTTGATGAGAACTTCTTATAAGATTCCTTGAGGTCGTAAGTGTGTGATCTGTGAGGGGATGAGCCATCTAGCCTATGGTGATGCTTCTGTGTGCCTAACGCCTGTATAGGGGGTTCACAACCTTAGTTGAATTTCTATATCTTTGGAGCTGTAAGTGTATGATCCAGATGGTGATACGACATATGATACCTAAGGTGATGCTTACGCGAACCTAACACCCGTATGGGGGGGTTTTGCAGCAACTCTATTTGGATTGTTATACCTTGCCTGGATGTTTGATGATTGGATGTGTTTGCATGTGTAGTGGTGGTGAAACCCGAGACCATCCCAACAATTCCATATCATTAACCTAGATCAATTTTAATTCTGCTATTTACTTTCTTGCAATTAGTTTAATTAACTTCAAACCAATCAATCGTTATAAATATTAGTTTTACTTGAATCAGATTCGACTAACAAAGATTCTTAAAAATGTTGTCCTTTGGGATTCGATCCTTAACTATACTGCGATAAGATCCGTCCGCTTGCGGGTGGTATTATTGCACGAGATTTTGGTAAAAGCTCGAGGATTTCAACCCCGAGTGAGTTTGTTAGTGCGATAATATTTCACGTCAAATTCTGGCACCATTGTCGGGGACAACGGGATCCGTTAGTCAAGTCTAGTTCTTTTAAGGCTAATCTAGGAATTTATTTTTCTTTTAATACAATTACTCATATACTTGAATTTCATTCCACTCCATCAATCTTACTTCAAATCTTTTCATCTCAGGTACCATCAAAGACCACTGCATGCACCATTTGAACAGTCCTAGACTCACTACCAGCTTTGATCCCGAGATAGACAGAACATTTCATCGTCAAAATAGAGAAAACCAAGCAAGAATGGCTCAAGAGGAGGAAATAGCCCGAAGGGTAGCTCAAGCCCTTAATGCGCAGAGAGAAAGGCTCATGTAAGAAGCCAGAGATGCAGTTCAATAAGAAATCCAAGCAGCACAAGCAACGACGCAAGCAGCAGAACTACAAAAGGATCTTAGAGAGTTCTCAATCCCCAAAGCTACTAATGTTCATCATCCAGTACAACCTCCTCCCATCAATGTTGCCAATTTTGAGATTAGGGCACATTGGAACACATTACTTCAAAACAGTCCATTCTATGGAAAATAAGAAGAGGATAGTCAGGAACATCTTTTGAAGTTTATTGATCTATGTGCTATGACAAAGAAAAATGGAGTATCCAACGATGCCATTAGTCTCCATATCTTCAAGTATTCACTTGCTGATAGAGCAATAAGCTGGTACAATTCATTGCAAAGTGAAGCCATCACCACTTGGGAACAACTTCAAAATGTATTTCTAGAAAAGTTCTACCCTCCCTCCCTCACCTATGAAATTAGGGGACGGATAACAAATTTCACTCAAGTCCCTGGAGAAACCCTTGCTGAAGCATGGGATAGATACAAAGAGCTTCTACGCAAGTGTCCACACCATGGAATTCCTAAGAATCAACTCATAGAAATTTTCTATAGGGGTGTGGACGATGATATCAAAAGGTTTTTAGATTCCTCATCTGGAGGAAATTTCATGCGTCAAAGTTATGACAGTGCATGGAGAGTCATCACCCTTGGAGTTGAAAATCAAGCTAATTGGGGTAGGTCTGTAGGTAAAGGAGTATTGAAGGTAGCTATGGCTGAAGTTATTCTAGAATACAAGACTATCGTTGAAACCCTCAAGCTCTTAGTAGCCAAGCAAGACCATATCGAATCATCCCTTTCTGCATTTGGAAGAGGATGTTCACCCCCTCAACAATAAGAACAGATCAAGTTTGCCTCACTGTTCTGCGAAGCATGTAAAGGTATTGATCATTCCACTTTAGCATGCAATGTTCTGTATGATGTTGTTCTAAGCAACGTTTGTAGTCAAGGTGATAATAGTCAAACTGAAAACCTCAATGCTATCAATACCATCCCTGGTCAAGGATATTACAATCCGAATCAAAATAGGAACCATCCTGGATTTCAATATGGAAACCCTTTAGGAGTGGAAAACTCCAGCCAACTTGGTTCAACTAATCAATAAAGGGGCCCACCAGGATTCTAGTATAATCAACAACAAAATTTTGGGAATCAAGGAAATTTTAGGGGTAATTTTCAGAATAGGAACTTCAACAATTATCAGAAAAATTCTCAGTTCTAGAATCCCAACCAAGTCTCTTATCAACAGTAAGGGCAACAAGTCAGTCCCGTCTCTCTAGATGAAAAACTAACAACAATTGAGAAGATGTTGCAATCACAATAGACTATGATAGCTAACCTGCAAGCCCACCAGAAAGCTATTGAGTCTCAACTAGCTCAACTTGCAGCTAGCATGAAGCCACCTACTAGAGCCTTTGTTGGCCAACCCGAGAACAATCCTAAGCATCCCGAACAATTGAAAGCAATCACCACCAGGTCAGGAAAAGACTATTATGATCCTCCTGTCAAGACATCTGTGGTTATTACAGATGAGTATGAACCTGTGATTGTCCAAGACTCAACAACACCTGAGTCTCAACCAAAATAGTCAGTAACTACTGATAAGATAGACAAGGAAGGTCCTGAGAAACCTATTGATGAAGAAACTAAAACACCAAAACCTGATATCCCTGTATAAAAGCCTCTATACCTTTCCCTACTCTTTTAAGGCAAACCAAGCTTGATACTCGGGTCAATAAGTTTAAAGAAGCTATGAAGAAAATTCATGTTGATATACCCTTTTTGGATGAACTGGCTGTGATACCAGCCTGGACAAAGTACTTAAAGTCACTCCTCACCAGGAAATAAATAAATGAAGAATATGAGACAATCAAGTTAGCTAGAACCACTTCAGATATCATCTAGAGTAAGATGCCAAAGAAGTAGAAAGATCCAGGATCCTTTGGGATTTCTTGCCATATCAGTGATTCTTCATGCAAGAAAGGATTGGCAGATCTTGGTGCTAGCATCTCCATCATGCCACTCAACCTTTGCAAAAGGCTTGGGTTTGCTGAACTTCTCCAAACTGGCATGACTATACAACTCGCAGACAATTCAATCAAACATCCATTAGGAATTATTAAGGATGTACATGTCAAGGTGGGAAAAGATTCCTTTATTCTGTGTGACTTTGTCATCATGGACATAAAAGAAGACGCCAGATACCCTCTCATTTTTGGATGTCCATTCCTCGTCACTGCAAGAGTCCTAATTGATGTTGAAGCAAGAACCTTGCTTCTCAGACTTGGTAAAGAAACTCTCGAATTCAAAGTTTTTGAAAGTATGCGAAGACCAAGCATGCAAGAAGAAATATATCTTATCGATTGCATAGAGCAAATGTCACTTCTCACTCAAAAGAATCATGAATCAGATGATCCTTTAGAAGTTGTTCTTACAGACCCATCAGTTGATGAGACTACTGACGAACAAATAAAGGATTGCATCGAATCTCTCGACTCTGCAGAAAAGGACCTTGAAGCTACTTTTGAAGGACTCAAAGCTGTGGACGTTACTAAAGAACCATGTGAAAAGCCACAAGCTCCTGAAATGAAGCCCCTACCCAAAGGATTGAAATATACATTTCTAGATGACCTCAAAGTCTATCCAATTATCATTAATTTAGATCTAACGACAGAACAAGAAGACAAACTCTTGACGGAATTAAAAGAAAGAAGAAAAGCCATTGGCTACAAGATGAGTGACCTCATCGGGGTCAGTCAAGCACTTTGCATGCATAGAATCCCCATGATGGAAGATCACAAACCGACCATAGAACACCAAAGGAAACTTAATCCTAATATGAAAGAAGTCGTCTGCCTCAAAGTTGTTAAATTACTCATTTTTGGAATCATCTACCCGATCTTTGATTCGCCATGGGTCAGTCTGGTGCATGTTGTCCCAAAGAAAGGTGGAACTACTGTGATACAAAATGAAAATGATGAACTCATCCCCACTCGAAAAGTCGTAGGGTGGAGGATGTGTATTGATTACCATAAGTTAAACAAGGCGACTTGAAAGGACCACTTCCCAATGCCTTTTCTTGATCAAGTCTTAGAAAGATTGGCTCAGGAAGAATATTTCTATTATCTCGATTGTTACTCTGGAATCTATCAGATACCCATACATACAGATGACCAAGAGAAAACTACTTTTACTTGCCCATTGGGAACATACACATTTAGAAGAATGCCGTTCGGACTCTGCAATGCGCCTACAACTTTCCAACGTTGCATGGCAGTTATATTCGCTGGTCTCACTGGAACCATTATGGAAGTTTTTATGGATGATTTTTCTGTGTATGGAGATTCATATGACTCGTGCCTAAAGCACCTCTCCCTTGTCCTTAAACGATGTGAAGAAGCACATCTTGTATTAAATTGGGAGAAGTGTCACTTTATGGTAAATGAAGGCATTGTCCTTGGACATAGAGTTAGCAGTAGATGAATCAAAGTTGACAGAGTAAAAATAGAAGTGACTTCCAAACTTGCTATTCTGACGAATATAAGAGAAGTTCATGCATTCCTAGGTCATGCATGTTTTTACAGATGGTTCAGAAAGGACTTCTCAAAGATAACCAAGCCGATGACGAATTTGTTACTAAAGGATACTGAATTCAATTTTGACGAAGAATGTGTTAAAAGTTTCAACAAACTGCAGCATGACCTTATAGCAACACCCATCATCAGAGCTCCTGATTGGGACCACCCTTTTGAAATTATGTGTGATGCAAGCGATTACACAGTGGGTGCTGTCTTGGGCCAATATATAGAAAAGAAACACTATGTGATCTACTATTCATCGAAGACTCTTGATGAAGCTTAGAGGAATTATGAAACTACTGAGAAAGAACTCCTGGCAGTCGTGTATGCCTTTGACAAGTTTAGATCATACCTGATCGGTTCAAAATTCATTATCTACATGGATCATGCTGCCATCCGTTACCTTCTGGCAAAGAAAGAGGCTAAACCTAGGCTAATCAGATGGATTCTCCTCTTATAAGAGTTTGATTTGGAGATAAGAGATAAGAAAGGTATAGAGAATGTCGTGGCAGACCACCTCAGTCATATCCATGCTCTGGGAATCAAGAAAATCCCCATCAACGATTCTCTTCCAAACGACCAGCTTATGAAAGTTTCTGAAGCTATCCCTTGGTACTCGGATTATGTGAACTGCCTTGCTACTGGGGTCATCCATCTGGAATGCACCAGAAATGCACTAAAGAAATTTATGCATGATGTGAAATAGTATTATTGGGATGAGCCGTACCTTTTCAAACTTTGTGCTGATGGTCAATACAGACGATGTATCACTGAGGAAGAAGCTCAACTTATTTTAAAACAATGTCACTCAGGCCCAGTTAGAGGCCACATGAGTTCTAAGAAAACTGCCTTAAAGGTTTTGCAATGTGGATTCTTTTGGCCAACCATATCCAAAGATTCCTATGACTTTGTTTTATCATGTGACAAGTGCCATAGAATGGGTAACATAACCAAAAGAGATGAGATGCCACTGAACTTGTGGTAAGAAGTCAAGATATTTGATGTTTGGGGTGTGGACTACATGGGTGCATTCCCATATTCTCATGGATTTTCCTACATCCTAGTGGCGGTGGATTACATCTCAAAATGGGTTGAAGCCATACCTAACACCACTAGTGATTCCAAACCTATCATCAAAATGTTCAAAGATATCATTTTCCCCCGATTCAGAGTCCCACGCACCGTGATTTCTGATGGAGGTTCTCATTTCCTAGAAAAAAGCTTTGAAGCATTGTTGAGGAAATATGGTGTAACTCACAAGGTAGCCTCACCCTACCATCCACAAACTAGTAGACAGGTAGAGGTTTCTAACCGTCAACTCAAGGCTATTTTGGAAAAGACTGTAGGCCACAATCAGAAAGATTGGTCAGTAAAAATCAATGACACTTTATGGGCATATCGAACTACTTTTAAAACTCCCCTTGGGACTACACCTTTTTTACTAATCTATGGAAAGTCATGCCACCTGCCGGTAGAATTGGAACACAAGGCATGGTGGACAATAAAACAACTGAATTTTGATATGAAAGAAGCAAGCCAAGCCAGGACTCTACAACTCCAGGAGCTGGAAGAACTCCGAATGACAACCTATGAGAATGCTAAAATCTATAAAGAACGCACAAAGTTGTGGCACGATGGTCATCTCAAGAGGAAGGACATTCAATTGGGAGACCAAGTTTTATTGTTCAACTCAAGATTGAAGTTATTCCCATGGAAACTTCATTCTCGCTGGTTTGGACCCTACATTGTCAAAAGAATCTCCCCACATGGTGCTTTCTCTTTATGGAGTGAAAAGTCAGGCAAATTTGTGGCAAATAATCAACGATTAAAAATATATATTCACCTCTGCTGACATTGGCACTGAAGTAATACTGGAACTCATCAATCCAACATATCCACTATGAAAGTTGAAGAAACCAAGTCGAGCCATTGACATAAAATAAATGCGCTTATCGAGAGGCAACTCGATCGATAAATTCGTATTTGGTTTTAATTTTGAATTAGATTTTTTTCTTAATTTTGTTTTTACTTTTTAGATAATTTTGCACCAAATAAAAATTTCATTGTGAGATGTTATCTTGAGTTCTAAATGGTCTCTATGATTGTGATTTTCAGATGGAGGACACACGCTGATTGGAACGCAACCACATCTGGCGGTCCAAACGGCATGAACTTTCCCCTCCATCTCGGATTTAGAGTTTGCTTGGGATGAGAAAATTTCCAATTTCGGGGCAGAGGTTGGGTGGTACGTATCTTACTTTCCACCTTCACCCATCTAAATTAGACTTAAGATTTCATTGTCACATTTTTGACCTAAATTTTCAAAATTTCAAATAAAATTTTCAAAATTTAAAGTTTTTAAAAGAAATTTGAACAAATACTGGATGAAGTTTTGACACTTTTTAAAATATCTATGCATTTTGAATCATTATACCCTCCTTATTCAAAGTGGACCCTCAAAAAAGACCTTCTTCAAAAAACTAGCCTTTTGGTTGAAATCATCTTGTGAAGCTTATGAATCCTAACATCATGATCTTTATGTAAGAGTGGCAAGTGTCTGTCGAACTAAAAGGGATCAAACACGTCGTGCTTCCTAACTGACTAGTGGAACAATAACATGGAATCCCCATCGGATCTTCATCAAGTCATTATTTGAGTAGAGTACAACAAAGAGAACAACCCGGTGCACAGAATTGTAAATCAAGTTACATTCTGATCTGAACTCGCTTCTACACTTATTCTATCATCTTCGTACCCCTCCATCCATAAAAAAGAAACAAAAATAGCCAAAATAGTGCCAAACCCTAAGTTCGGGGTGGCATGCCACTTCCCTCTATATCTACTTCTTCCATACCCCTCACAAATAAATAGGGGCATACCACCAAGAAAAGATGCCAAAGCGCAAACAAAAAGAAATGCAATCTTGAGTCAAATAGAGGAGAGATTCACACAAAAAATGCAATAAATGAAATTGCAAATAAATAAAAATCTCGAGTTGAATAAAGGAGAGATTTATTTCTTCCTTCCATACCTCCCTTCACTCCCTTTTCTACCTAATGGCACAATAAATGCCTCCACCACCCTGAAATACACCTGTGTCAGATCAGATGCACACTTGTTATTCTGTGAGTATGTCTGGACTCTTATGAAACTCTTTGACACGCTTGTTGTTGGAAAAAGTGAGGAGGAAGTGAAGTTGGAAAGCAAACTCAGGAACGAAGATATGGTATGATGTGTTCAATGGTCTCAGGAAGTTGAGATGCTTAGTCATACTAAGTAGAGAGGAAACAATCGTGATGTGAAGAGGAGGCAATCATAAGATCAGAAAGTATTCATTTGGTGACTGTTTTAGATTTTGTGCTACTCGAGGACAAGCAACATTTAAGTTCAGGGTGTTTTGATGAATACATATTCATCATGATCTTCAGTCTCCTTCTTGGTCTCATTTTGATTCAATACATCCAATTTCATTTACTAAATACCAAAATGTGCAAAATTTCTTAATTGGTTTAATTATCAAGGTTTTAACTGAGTTTATGTTGATTTTATGCAGGTCTTTATGAGGTCAAATAGTCATATGGCACCCACCTCCTTTCAACCCTAATCCATAAATATCACCACCATTCGATCTTCATCTCAATCAACTATCATCCACATCAAACCCAAATGAGTGGGACCCACCTTTATCTGCCCTTGATCTACCGTCACTCATCCTTGGTCTTGACCATACCGTTTCATCCATACGGTCTCAAGATCGTATGGGCAGCCTCACCTCAAAAACCGCTTGGGCATCTACCTCCTACACTGTCAGATAATGGATCTGCGGTCCTATTTCATTTGGGCATACAGTTTCCATCTTGATCTATCCTATTGGTCTTTCTCGAGACCATTTGCTGCCACCGGTCTTCAAGACCGGTTGGGAAACCTTACCCCAAGATCGCTTGGACCCCCTTCTTCTTCTTCTTCCATCCACCGCACCTGCAACCCTAGCTCATGATAGCAATGTCGCTCCCTCTTCCTTCTTGCCGCCACCATCACCCCCTTGCTTTCCTTCTTCCTTTTCCTTCCCTAGCTGTCCACAACCCTAAACGACACTTCTTCCTGCCGCAAGATCCTCCTGTGCCTCCGCTGCAATCAACAACATCCTGACTTGAACCGCCGCCCAGCGCCCAGCGATCCCGCCAACGCCTCCTTCTTCCCTCCGCACTACCCAAATACCCCAACACCACCTGCAACCTCACAATACCTACTCAACGGACCCTTCACCAATCTTAAGACCATTTGGTCAAAGATCGGTCATAGAGATCGTTAGGAACATCGAGAGTCCGAGACCGTTTGGACACTCCATTGTAGATTGTTTGGATGATGACCGAAGGCAGAAACTATTTGATGAGCATCAGTCTCCAAGACCGGTTGCGTGACGGAGTTCAAAACCGATCAAAGGCACCGAGCGCTTGAAAATGGTTGGCGCATATCATTCTTACAAACCGTTTGGAGGAAAACTGAAGCAAAGACCGTTTGGGTCATATTTGCAAAACCGTTTGGAGGAAATATTAAAGACCGTTTATATCACCAAAAATAAAAAACTGATCAAAGGCATTAGGACTCCAAGACCGTATGGACTCATTAGTGCAAAATCATTAGGGTATTAAATCGTATGGAGCACAACTCAGCAAGACCATTTGGGCTGCTGTATACCGAAGACCGTTTAAGAGCCAAAGCCTCCAAGACCATTTGGTCAGTGCAAAGAAAGACCGTATGGTCACTTATTCCAAACTGTTTGGAGAGAAAAGCACAAAATCGTATGGAGGCATATATACTAAACCGTTTGGGCAAAGAGTGACCAAACCATTTGGACCAAACTGTATGGGGAACTCACCCCAAAAATGTGAGAACCAAATCTGAGCCTATAAATAGGACCAATAGGGTCCTCTTTTGGGTATCGGTTCTGGGATGCCGACAGGCTGCCTGTACACAGGTCTGATCCAGTTCCATTCACGCTGCTGTCATTCCACCCGCTGCTCGAGCTACAATCAACGAGACTGAGAACAGAAGGAAGGAGGAGTGAGGAAGACTACCCGGTCTATCTTGGCGTCCCTCGTTCCTCATCCAGATCTGTTCCGATGTGACATAGAAGACCGCGTCATATTCACCGAGCTGCGACTACCTTCCACATCGTGCTCATGGTGGATTTCTCTCTCTTTCTTATTCTTCTTGTTTCTCACATCATGAGCGAGTAGTTCCTTTTTGTTGGGGTGCAGGTACTAGCCTCGATGCCCATGCAAGCATGTCCCTTTGTTAAACTTTCCATGGCAATGTATATAACTTTCTATTTCGTTGTTAATCGTTAACATTTGTAGTTTGATTACCTAATTGATTTCATCTTGTTCTTCCCTATGTTTTGAGAACTTCTTTATGTAGGGTCGAATGTTGATTAATGAGGTTGACTCCCAAACTAGAAATAGAATGGGATTCCTTGAGGTCATATGTGTGTGATCTATGAGGGGACGAGCCATCTAGCCTACGGTGATGCTTCTGTGTGCCTAACTCCTATATAGGGGGTCCACAACCTTAGTTGGATTTCTACATCTTCTTAGTTAATCGTCGATGTTTGCTTGTAGATTAATCACTTGCTTGCTTATTGATTAGTGTGGTTGAATCCTTGACAAGAACTTCTGATAGGATTCCTTGAGGTCGTAAGTGTATGATCCGTAAGGGGATGAGCCATCTAGCCTACGATGACGCTTCTGTGTGCCTAACACCTATATAGGGGGTTCACAACCTTAGTTGGATTTCTATATCTTCAGAGCTGTAAGTGTATGATCGAGATGGTGATGAGACATCTGATACCTAAGGTGATGCTTATGCAAACCTAACTCCCATATGGGGGGTTTTGCAGCAACTCTATTTGGATTGTTATACCTTGCCTGGATGTTTGATGATTGGATGTGTTTGTAGGTGTAGTGGTGGTGAAACCCGAGACCATCCCAGTTATTTCATATCATTAATCTAGATCAATTTTAATTCTGCTCTTTACTTTCTTGCAATTATTTTAATTAACTTCAAACCAATCAATCGTTATAAATATTAGTTTTACTTGAATCATATTCGACTAATAAAGATTCTTTAAAATGTTGTCCTTTGTGATTCAATCCTTAACTATACTGCGATAAGACCCGTCCTCTTGTGGGTGGTATTATTGCATGAGGATTTGGTAAAAGCTCGAGGATTTCAACCCCGAGTGAGTTTGTTAGTGCGATAATATTTCACGTCAATAAGCCGTGTAGAACATGATTTGAATGATTATTACATTCCTTGTAATACTATTTGATGATTTGTCATTGTTGATTATGCTTCTTGTTGTGGAAAGTAATCATGTTTCTATGGACATTTTTCTATTTCATTTTATGATATGTCATGTTGACAAGTTATAAATGATGGGATTCATATCCATTCTGATTATGAGTTGGATTTCTTACTATTTGATAGTATTGCTTGGTAGATATGTATTATGTGTACTTCAGCTTCAGGACTACAGGATGTGTTCCTGGTCCGGCTAGTGGAGTGTCACAAATATAATGTTATAGTTATGTATTGATTCAAAATGCTTAGAACTTGACTTATTACTCATGTAGTAGGATTCTTAATTTGAACTAAGAAGTATCTATTGATTTGTTCATAGACTTGCTCTATAAGATGTTTCAAAGTTATAATTGGTTTAAGTGATTACCTTATCTATTAGATTATATTACCATTGTAAGTTAGATATGACTTATGATAGAACTATCTGTTAAACTTGTCAATATGTGCATGTTTCTGTTAAGTTTATTATACTTAATCCGATGCTGATGCATGTACCTAGCTTGAGTGGGAGGTATCCACTCACTGGGGCTCTATATGAGTCTCATGAGGTTGTTTCAAATGTTTTTAGGTATAATGTTCACGACAAGGAAGATATAAATAGCATAATCTAGATAGATTAGAATGTCCCTGTACTCTCTCTTTCCCGGGATGGGTTGTAGATTAAGTTTGTTCATCAATGTACATGTATCTGTTGTAATCTGAACCGCATATGAGAACAATATTTGATTCTAGATTTAATGGAGTTGAATATGATTTGTGATATCTGAATGTGATGTCCTTGACGTGACATTGATTTATGAGTTTGTGAAGAAAGAAAAAGGAAAAAAATTATCTGTCTTTTTCGTATATTGTTTAATCACCTTTGTCAAGGATTCATTATTTTATTTCATAATCTGGGTTTAGGTTTGGGATTATCTATAATGGTTGGTATTTATGTTGATCAAAAGAGTGGGTCCTGACAAGTTACTTTGTGATTAAAAATAAAGAAAAAATGTGTTTAATTCTTATCAATGCAATTAGTCTTGCCAACATTTCTAAGAGTAATGCTAGTTTGGGGTTCTAGGTGACATGGTGAGTTCTAGTCATGGAAATTTGTAAAAATATTTGCAGACTTGATTCACTGCATTAAAAAAGGTACATTGATACAAAGCCTATTCATCTTCCTGACTAGATAATGGCGAAATTGCATGATTAAGGAACAAAGAGCAATTAAAAACTTAAGAAAGTATAAACTAAAACTGCATGCAAACAAAATGACAAGATAGGAAATACTCAGAAAGGGAGGATACATGGTGGAATGTATACATGCCACCCACCTCCATCTCAGACTTCAATTTTTTTTCTCTTTCTAAGAAAATCCAAATTCGAGATGGAGAGAAGAAATGGCAGGGTTGTAGTAGTAGTTCTCCTAATATGGGGAGTTGGGATTAGGGTAAGCCTGATGAGCCCCATACTCCTTATAGGAAGGTCGACTAGGAGCATAATGGTTGCAGTCAACATGCTAGGACTCATGTGAATGTTGCATGAGGTAAATATGATTAAGTTGATGCCCCTAGCGTTGTTGTTCACTCTGAATCTAGTCTAGCTACTCTTGAATCTCATAGAAGGCATAAGGTTCATCAATGCATGTGTCATCTTCTACGAGCCTCTAGGTGCATGATCTAGAATGAGGAGGAGGTCCAATCTCATCATCATTTACCTCCATGGAGGTACTCTACCAATGGGCAGTGGGCTCCGAGATGGTACCCTCTGGGATGGGATTCTTAAGATCGAACATTTGTATATGGCAAACATGTTGGACAGATCATAAGTAAGGTTTGTTGTTGTGAACCTGGCATGGTAGGAAATCTCAAGGTGGTGATTTGAGTCTCTAAATACAAGGTAAACTACATTTCACTGGGATCATAGTGTAGGTTTTATCTTCCCTTCAGATAAGGAATGTCAATCAAATGTTGAGTCCCCTTGAGTTGGATCACATGGAAGGAAATTTGAGTGAAGCCTAAGAAGATGGCGATGACAGTGACGAGATGGCTGATGTTGAAGGTTGAGGTTGTACTATAGCTCACCTGAGTGTTGATATGATCTAGGACGAAATTCCATCAATTGAACGACTCCTCATGAAGTAGACACCATAAGGTGTAGAGATCCATCTGGGTGATGATGCCCTAGGTGCCTGACATGTTGTAGATGGTGCAGGAGACGATCCAGTAAAGGTAGAAAAAGACTAGATTATGGATATGGGAAGATTTTGGTCCCTTTGGTAGAGTGGGAGGTAGGCCAATAATGCCCACTATAAGAAATCTTGTCAATTCTGGAACCCTATTCCGTCACCTTATGTATTAAACTAGTATTCATTACATTCACCGACATATAATTTTGACGCTGGTATAACTTAGGGTTAAGTATATAAAACCTCAACGCCCTAACTCTTTCCAAGTCTTTAATTAATAAACCAATCCATATAGCGCTATGATTGTTATTTATTACCCTCTTGATGACTTCCCTAGCATCTTTATCTCATGAGAAGAAGACAACTTGTCAAGCTGATTGGATAATCATATACAGTAGCTAACCCATTATCTCCAACCAACCTACAATTTTGTGTGCGATGACGACGACATGGAAGAAAGTAGGCTGCAGCCGGTGCCTCCAAGCCTACATGAGGGTAGCATGATCATATGTACTGACAATATGAGTGTCTCGCTTGTTGTGCGCTTTGACGTAATCTCCAATTCTGTGGTCATATCTTTCCTTCTGCCACCAAAATTTCCAACAACGAGTAGTATCTTTAATCAGGTAATCAAAACTTCTAAATCGTCACTTATCTGACGTTTAAGACAATATGTGTTTACAATTCTGTGGTTTCTTTGATTCTGAAGGTTTTTGTTAGAATATTTTGTGTACTATCTGCTGGTCTTCATTTTCATTTCACCATTAACGTCATCATGGTGTAGATTTTATCTACTTAAAATGATGGATTTTAAATATCATAAGATTCTCAATGTGCACTTAAGGATGTTATATATACTATATAGTGAAGTATTTTGATATTATGGAAATGAAACTTTTTAAGGTAGGTCTACATTCCATCTAGTAGAGTAAATATAGTGACCAGACTCATGATACAAGCCACCTCTATTCCATCTTTAGAAACATCACACATTGTTGCAAGGATAGCCAGAGGCCGATATGTTTTCCAGGATGTATCTCATCATAAAAGTCATCCTCAAGAGGAACAAATGCCCTCCTATTTAATAGAATATCACATTTATCATTTTTTATGCCAAAGAAACCACTCTCTGAGTCATGTTGTACTCAACCTAGTCACTTAATACAAGACACATTGTGATAAATCACCTATATGCCAGCCTAATAGCGTCAAATGCTTTGACAAGGCTGCCTGCGACTGGTGTAATTTCCAACACCTCATTTACGAGGAGGTTTATAAGGTTCTAACTAGGACCTCATGTTTAGCAAAGTACACATTGGTATATACATGAATCTTATTCTCAAATTTATTTTACTAGACTTGTAATCAAAGTAAACAACTAGATATCTATAGACTTAAATCTAAGAAAGGAACTCCATTATTGAACGTATGAAAAACCATTCCTAAAATAAGACATAAGATAAGAGAATATTACAACTTGTGTTAATATGTAATATTACATAACTTTTAAACTCTACAATTTAACATATATATTAAAAACCACTCCCTTCAAACCAAGTATGTTTTCCTACTCATTGCTTATTGTGATGACCTTAGTGAGTTTCTACTTCATTTTCTAGTTCAATACATGCCTTGTACTCGACATACAATTTCCATGTATTCTCCTACTATTTATATGTCATACCTCTAGTCATGTTTAATATATGTTTTTCTAATGCATCTAATACATTCTAGTAGGTAACTGTTCAACAATTGGGGAGGCTATCTGAAAGATAATTCTTTTTTTAATTTATACACAAGGTAAATTATCTTTATTTTACATATATTGTAGAATATAAATAATTTTAGTGCTTATCATTACAATATGTTTACTAATGACACTTTAAGTGCTCCTAATACAATTTTGTTTAGATAATTAACTCAATGTTGTTGAGATAATATGGAACTTCACACTTTGAATATAACTTCTAATATTGACCCCTTTCTTGCTCTCTTAATCAATTTCATGTTTGTGTGTGTTTTGATGCACAACTAGTCCATATAGCATGCATGTATCACCTTAGTGATGCTCAATTTGACAAAATCAAGCTTACTTTAATGCCGCACATCATCACTTATCCCTTGAATTTTGATCTTATCTTTGTGAAGTTTTTTACCATGTTATTATTCTCATGTTTTAGGGCTCTTTCCCATGTTTCTAAAGCACTTTGTTTTGTCCAAATCAGAACTCGGATGAGAATGTTATGCCCCTTTGAATGTTTTCCCTTTTCTACCTATTTTACACCTATTTCTACCCTTTTCTTGCCCTTTTCCCAACCCACTTGGGCCTAGACCACGCGCTGGCCCATGTGCTCCTTTCCTTTCCTCCCCTTTCTTCTTTTCTTACCCCATCTGACTCGGGTCCATTATGGACTATCGGATCTTACCAAGCCACAGATTGGGGGTTGGCCCAACGGCTAAGGCATGTCTTCCTCCCCCATGCTAGCTGAGCAGCTTTGTTGTGTACGTGCTCCAGTGGAAGTGCACCTTGCACTCACCTTACAACCTCCCTAGTTATTCTTTGGCCCACTTGATCCGCAGCCGAACCCAATCGGGTGTGTCTACCCTCTAGTCAGGGCAAGTGGTGAGCTAGCCTCCCTCCTTTACGACCAACAATTTTTGTTGACCATTTTCCAACCCTAATCTTTACCCCGCACACCCGCACCACTTATAAAAGCCACCACCCAATCTTCCAAGATCCCCTCTTTCATTCTGGTTTCATGCCCTTGCCCTTTGGCACTCTATATCTCCACCTAGCCTCATCGTCGTCACCTGGTTAAAGGCTGGGAAGCCCTAGCATGAGGTAGGGGACAACGCTAAGAGCTTTGGGTCGAGCATCAAGTGCTAAGATTCCCTCCTTCACTCCCATGCTCACCTTCTCTCTCTCTCTCTCTCTCATCCCCTTACTTGATCCCTTGCTCATCCTCTGGTTTCGTGCCATGCATGGTGTGATAATCGAGTGAGTGGTTTGTTAGCTAAGGGCCACATGCAACATGTCCCTGGGCTCATGGTTTCTCCCACTCGCTTGGCGATGCAGCCTTGATTCACGCAAGACCTCCCCCAACTCTGTGCGATCATCACCACTCGCCAGCTGTCACCCTCCATTGCTTCGACCCGCTGAAAGACGCCATCTATCCCCTACAAGCATTGTTGATCACTCATGGACCAACACATGACCACAAGCCTAACCACTCGATCCCCTCTCCCACTCGGGCCCAAGGAGATAAAGCCCGCCTCCATCACATCTTGTTCTCGATCCAACTAAGGCAAAAACTTGCCAAAAATCCTAAGTAATGTTGATTAATTAAAACCCCATATCTCTTAGCTCCCTTGTCTGAATCTAAGGATGTAATATGTCATTTTGCTTAGAAAAATTCCTTGTTTCTAATGGTGATACCTCATGTTACTAGTTATACTCGTACCTCTATTGTTTTGTTGATTAATCAACTTATAGATCTCTTAATAATCAAACCTCATGCAAACTTACATATCTTGTACCATTAATGATATGAGACCCCATTTCCATGCAGATCAGTAAATTTTGCCTATTTGAGACGTGACTTAGTGATCTAGCTCATTCACTTGTACCTTAATGACTTTTTGACCTATCATGACTAGCTTTGCTCTAATAATGGCTTATTCATGTGCATATATGATCAATCTTAGGACTTTGGTGTATATTGTCATCATGTAATCTTTTAATCTCAAAATCAGTAAACTTTGTGAGGTTTTGTGTTATATTTGAGTATGATATTATGCTACATTTTCCATGAGTATCTCAAAGATTATCTTTTGTACACTATTATGTCAAAAAATGTGATGTTTAAGCACCTACAAGATTGAACCTCTAATTTTTATCCAAAAGTGGTTCCATATGACCAAACTCATATATTAACCCTCAAACCAGACCCCCTAATGACTTGTGACCCAAAACACCTTTTAACCCACTCATATTCACCTTTGATTTCATGTCACATACTTACGACACCTAACATGTTTTGAATGCAAATGTTAATTGTTGGACTCAAACCTTGATAAATCATACTCCAATGTTAATTATGCTATCTTTTTTACTTTAAATTAGTAGATTCATCACACTCGTAGCACTAATACCAACTTGATCTATTCTATGCTCTCTTATTATCTTATGACTTGGAAATTGGATTCTTTTTCATGGAATTAATCTAGTATGATTGGTCATGATATTATATGATTAAACCTTGGTGGAAACCTAAATATCATGTTTTCCTAACTCTAAATCACTAATATCTCATGTTTATATCTAATGTAATGTGGATGGATCACTTAGATATAGGACTTAATGTTAATACTTGTGCTATATGGAATCATTGCTTGCATGTTTGGAACTTTGGAAACTATGTTTGTTCTAAGTCAAACCTAGATTTGGGGAAACATCTTCATGACTCATATGATGCTTATATTATCAATCCTTTTGATATAAGATCCCATGTTATATATTTTACATCTTAGGTCCACCTGGACTGGACAATCTCTAGAGATCTTATCATATCTTTTACTCTACTCGCAAGGCACACTTAATCTCTTAACCTTTCTATGATATTGGCTTGATTGTACATATGCCCGTATGAATGCTTGGCTAGATAATTACTTGTTTGGGATACTATGTCCTATGAATACTACTTTCATGTTGATTATAGTATGTTATCAAACCTTGAACATAATATAGAGAAATCTATTATATAACCTTGTGTACCTATCTGAATTCTCAGGGTAAGGGCACAAGGCACAAATGAAATAGGATTAGCTCATTGACTCTATTCTTGAGGCACCTCATGTAAAAATAGGGAGCATATAGGTTTTGAGCCTCAAATTCCCCTCATGACCCTTCCTTGAGAAGTGGACAAAGGCCTATGTTGATATAATAGATAAAGAAAACTAGACATTATTTATATTGAAGAATGTCATTAAGTGTTCTTGCCTTGTTTCTTCTTCTTGTTTATTATGATGTTTCTATCCAAACAACTTTTATATTACTCTTAAAATGTGGTTACATGTTTTTCATAGCGTACTCAATGCACTCGCAGTGATATATTTTGTTTATCAAACTTTTAGTTGCCAAATGAAGATCTGCTGCACCCAAGACTCTAAGCTCTGAAATGAATCACCAATGGGTATACTTGAATATAGAAATGGGTGCATATCTCTGATCTCCATGTTAAGTATCTTGTTATCTCTTTGGTTTTGTTATTACCTTTCATATATATTGCTTGTGTGAAACTATGTGCCATTCTAGGGACGGGCGCCCAAGTTCACTCACCTTTGGCAGTGTAGCTATTAGAAGTGTGGACTTAGGGTAATAGATAGTTCTAAAATGGTATCAGAGCCACACACATAGGCCCTATATGTGTTTAAGGCATAAAACACATTAAGAACCCATAGAGGACTAAAATCCTCTCCTTAGAGTTTAGAGAGTCTTCTAGCATCTCATCTCTTCGTTAATGACCACCTAAGCCACCAAGTAGATGATGATTAGTTAGTCTTATCATCTCCCTTGCAATTCTTCTCCCTTTACTATTAATCACATGACATCTCGATTATGGGTAGCCTATGCATGGGAAAAAGTAAAACTCATTTGAAAATATGAAACTTGATTTGGATGATAATGCTATGATCCAGTCTTAAATGGAAAACCCTATTTGATGAATGAAAGTACTCTTAGAAGTGATGTACTCGAGTGTAAAGTCTATGCAAACCCAATTCCACTAAATATAATATAAGTGCTTTTTATGTTTGAGGTAAGCTATTGATGTGGTGAAATAAGGTGTAACTCGTGTTTCACACCTCATGTTTGATGAGGTCCCTATTGATTTAACCTATGTTGTCCCTATTGTGATCAAAACTCAAACATATCTAAGCAAAATTCATCCTATTGATATGTATCATGCCACATACCTTGATAAGACTATGTATTTGGACCCCTAGATCATGATGTGATGAATCAGATACAAGAGGCACTTCCTTATAGACTTCTATGTCTCTTTGTAATCTCAATTTTGAATAAACATGATGGACATGGATATCATTCTTGACCTATTATGCTCAAATTCTTGAGTTCTCAATTTGACTTCTCGATTTCTAAGATATACCATTACCTTGATCTTGAAATGAAGGGAACGTGATTGTGACCTTGATCTTGCAAAACCGTGAGCCCTATTATGACCTTGATCTTTGATTGCATGACTTTATGAAATATGTTTTGATGATTAACATTGTCCCTGTTTTAGTATGCTTGATGGTTCATGACTATGAACACTAATGTGCTAGATTAGGGTCGTAGTGTATGTCCCCTAACGTAGTTCACATCCCTATTATGATTGCCTCTAAATTTTCTCTTTGATTTATTTAGATATTGGAAAGGTAACCCCTTTCATAATATTCTGATTTCTTGACCTAAGTCTCTAATAGGTCAAATTCATGATGATATTGATACTCATTCTTAATCAAAAGTTGATGACGACCTTGGAATATGATGATGTTGACTATAGTTAGCGGTTAAGTTCCTAGAATGACTGAGGTCTAGATCATTCGTCAACCTTGAATACCATGATGATGAATTTGATATTGATATCTCAAATGGTTGCTCAAATATTGCTCGAATGTTGCTTGATTGTGGACGAATGATCACCCCTAAGGTTTAATAGGAATCTCAATACTAGCTTCCAAATGTTTGGACCTATGACTTTGATGTCCAAACTTGACTCTCGATATTGCATACTGAAATCTTGACTCATGATTATTGATCTTGATTTTGATGTGACTACTATGTGTTGGGTTTTGTGGGATAGAGAAGGTAGCAAAAACAAAAATTTTCTCACCACAAACCTATAAAACAACAAATCACATCAATGACTATGAAATAGGAAGGATGGTTTTAGCGAGGTGTACCTGGTCCTGAGGCTTGCTCAATAACAATACCTCACAGGTAGTACGGTCTTCAACCACCTAGTCTTGGATGGTGTCTGTGCAACTCCTGGTCCTGACCCAGACTGTGGTTGACCGCCGTCCTCCTAGGAGCAGAAGAAACCTCCCACCTCTATAGATACTCCACACAGACCACTGAGAACTATATTCGTCCTGTCCCTCATGACACTAGAAGGAGTCATCTGCTTATGTCAGTGTACTAGTCACCGACACACTCTCCCACCACCAGTTGTCATCCTGTAGTTGTCTTTCCCTTGCTGTGCCTCCCTGGTCAGGTAGCACTTTCTTGGGATCTCTCGATTACCACAACCAGAGAGGACAACTTTACAGAGCAACTGATGTTCTGAGTTGTGCTTTCTGAGAAGCCCCTAGTACCCCTCTATATATAGGAGGGGTTAGGGTTCTCAACCCTGAGAAATGCAGGATTGAAGTGGGAGTAGAAGAGTTTGGAATTTCCATGAACTGATTGCACTGCGACAGCCGAACCGGTTGTTTCACAAATGAACTGGTCGGTTGGGAGTGTGAGCCGGTCGGTTCACTGAGTGAACCATTCGGTTCGCTTCCCAGACCTGCCTCTAATTGACTTTCCTTGTTCATTTCTAATTGATACTAAGATCAATTCTTGTCCCAATTGAATTGTAAAAGTGAAATGAAAATCTTTTCTCACTAACTGGGACAACCCAACACTACTCGTTTGGACACATGAACCGATCAGTTTGCCAGAGTGAACTGGTCATCTCACTAGCCATGAGCCGATTGGTTCACCCAATGAACTGATCAATTGGTGGTCCAGATTGTATAGAACACAGTCAATGCAGTTCTCAATCAATCTGACACTCAAATCAGTTAGTTCAACACTTGAACTTGATGATTCTGAGTCAAGTCAATTGATTGAATATTTGATTGAGTACCTAAACACCTTTAGTAATCAATCCAAGCATCATTCATGGATAAACTCATATTCTAGGTTAATCCTATGTGTGTGACCCTATAGGTCCCATTTCACATTGGCAGTGAAAATCCATAACCACTTAAGACTTCACAAGCAAAGAGCGGTGTTGTAATGACCACATTTGTGTTTAATTGGTAAACTAGGGTTTACCTGAATGATTACATGCTTGATTAGATTGAACATCATTTATACTTGATTAATGATAGTAGATAAAGTGTGATGTTTCAAACCTAAGAATAAACTCTAACTACGATTTTAGTTTGAAGAATTAGGGTTTGAAAAATGTAAATCCTAATCGGAAAAATTAGGGTTTTGATAGTACTTGAATATGGAATTTGATCAGGATAGCAGTGTGGTAAATGATTTTTCATATTTTCTACAAATTTTTATTTAATTAAATTTTGTATATGATATGGATAACTCAATCATGCATATTGGAGAAAAAAATTAGAATATTTGAGTGTTTTTTGAATGTGGTTCTCGGTCGAACTATACTTCGACCAAAATGTTGACAGAGTGCTTTTTAGCAGTGTACTGTTTTATTTTTAATTATTTATTGGTAACTCCAAATGATCTAAAATTTTAACTGGAGATCTAAAAATCAATAATAAAGAAAATGTAAAATATTCATAATTTTTGAATGTGTTTATACCTTATTAGTAGACGAATTATAGTAATATTTTTATGACAGAAAATTCAGTTGAAATAAGAGAAAGTATAGTGAGGGGTCAATGTGAAATTGACCCAAGCATCTGAATTGCTCTATATGGTAAACCTAACACACAAGGAGCTCTCATAATTCGTGATTCAATCCAGAGAAATGAAATCCTATAGAGAGAGGGATAGTTAGGGTTTGAGAGGAGAAAGTGATGGAGATGCTGACCTAGGATTTTGCGGTCCGAGGAATGATGAAATCATGTAAGTTTAGCTTCTTTGCATATACTTTAATGGTGAATCTTCTCTAACATGTCAAGATTCCATCCCTACTTTGATTAGATCCAAAATGGTATAAAACTTCCCCTTTTCTCACTCTTTCTTCATAATCCCTCATTTTTAGGGTTTCCGAGTTGAAAGGAAGAAGAATTAGGTGAATTGCTAGGAATTTGATATGAGATCAAGATTTCTAGGGATGAACTGCGTTTTGAAGGTGTTTTCACACCTTAGGGTGAGTGGGAACTTCCTTTAAACAATATATTGCACAAAAAGTGGTTAAGTCATCCATAATCTTTAATTGCTTAGTATGCAGCTACAAACCCTGAATTGTGTGTTTGATCTAAGTTGTTGCAAAATGATATGAAACGAATTCTTCCTCTGTTTGGATGAATTTCAGATGATGAAATCATATTAGAAATGTATATAATACATCCTAATGAGAATTCCCTAACTATTCGCAGAGGTTATAAGAGTAAACTAAAATATAGGGAATTTGTCTATGACTGAAATTGCTGTATAATTAAATAGAGAAATTTGTTTATCTATATTTCTTTGGTTATTAATGATTGTTTATCTAAATTCATAGTACATATATGTCAGATACTATCTTGGATTTAATTTAAGGTGAATAGTGTTTGTTTGATATCTCAGTAAAGAGGGTGAAACCCTAGATGCGAGGAAAGTTGGATATTTGCGAATAGATATTGTGAAATTCATTTGAACAGATTTTCTTGACATGATAGACTTTATTTATTCAATTTTATTATTGATGCATGTTATCTCAATGAATGGCATAGAAACCCAAATTCGGCTCAGTTCCAAGGTTTCATACATATATTGATTTTATGTGATTTGTTGATAGTAGTCTTTATTCAGTGAATGTTTATGTCGCATGAAATCCTTATGAGAGCCATGTGATAAGTGAATGAGGTAAATGAAACCCTAAGGATAGGGTGTTCAATGAATCAAGTATTTGATATCAATGTTCTTAGTATGACATGTGGTGATGCACAACTCAAGATTTGGGTTGAGGTGCACATTTTCCAAGAAAGTACGAATAATTTACAGGTGCAAATGATGATTACTCATATGTCAAGTAATTAACTCTTATCAGAGTATTAATAAGTTCAATTGCATGATTCTAGTGTATAAAGTATTAAGTGGATATGTATTCTATTATTTAAGAATTGTAGTCTTCCTGTAGGTATAAAATGTTGATTTCTCAGTATATTACAGTGTTTTGAGTATGTTGCTCTGCCAAGTTTAGAATGATATACATGTTGTGTTATAAACTTCAAATAAATAGACACGATACCATAGAGATACCAGAGTCAAGTATAAGTAAGGGAAAAGCTACAATATAGTAAGAGCTTTCCAAGAATAATAAAATAATAGACTTAAGAGCCCAAAACACCGTAGATTCCCTATGAGAGGTCTGCACCGTAGGGATGAAACGACCTAACCCTGGCAGTGTCCAGTATACGGGGGTCGGAACGTACTAATAGGTGGTACGGGGATGAAGCCCTAGTGGAAGTCTCCTTAATATACAACATGTAGTGTCCAACATCAACCAGAGGACCTGGTGGCACTAAAGTACAGAAAAGCCAATAGGTGGATTGACTCTCTGCCTGTGTGCTTAGGTTAGAGGAGGAGTCCATTTTTTATGGCATAATAGGTGTGCTGAGGCCAGAGAGTCAAATTCATGTTGCAGATTAGCGACGTAGTCAGGCTTAGCATTCCCGAGTGTGTCAGCTAAGTCTTGTACGGTGAGATCATAGTTCGCTACGAGTCTTCATATGTAGAGTGCACTGCATATGATCAGGGCATAAGGTAAAATATGTTCATATAGGTTTAAAGAGTTTCTTATAAGTAAGAAAGGCTAAGAAAGATTCGAGTACAGTTTCCCAGCAATTATTCTTTATATGTTTCTAAATTATTAGTTCTCTTTGAAATTAATCAAGCATGCTCATATATTGATTTGCTCTTGTTGATATCTAGAGTATCCTGCCATATTTATGATTGTTGATGATCAATCTCTTTAAAGCTTACTGATGTTATAATTGATATCAGCTACTCAAAAGTATATCTATAATTATATCAGTGCTTTAGACTGTTTCTTTGAAGTACTCATTCACTGAGCGAGTAGGCTCACCCCTCTACTCACAATTTTTAGGGATATCACATGGACTTGAAGAAGGTTATTGCATTAGAGTAGATCCGCCACAAGAGTTAAGTCTGAGTATAGTTAAGTTCAGTCGGTCCTTGTCACTCTAGGTTCTTGTAAAGAAATAAGAGAGAGTTGTAAATGATGATGTATAACATTATTCCACTTTTAGCAATATATGTGAATCAGCAAGTCTTATGTGCTTAAAAGTATGAGAAACATATTGAATGTTCATACATGCATTTTTACTGTTGAAATCAGATTAGAGAAATCAATGTTTAGATTCCCTTATAAAGTTAGTTTATGTGGTTCAATGCGAGAAACAAAGAGTTTGAAAAAGAAAAAAAAAGTAAAGGGCGATCTTTGTATTACGCTAAATCCTCAATTTATGCCCTAATCTCATGATTAATGGTAATTGTGAGATCGGGGTGTAACAACTTGGTATTAGAGTTTAGGCTGAGTTGTCAGGAACCATTAAGTTAGTAAGTTAGAGTCATAAGTGTGGCAAAGATGTTAGCTCTGGGGATTTGAGTATTTGGATATCCTGGCTTGGTATCTGAGTACTTAGATCAACCGGTATCAAGCTACTCTGTCTATTCTTTCATGTATGCCCTGGCCAGGTATACAGTGGAAGGATGGTCTAGAGAGGAACCCTAGAAATATTAGGGTTAGAAACAAGATAAGTAACATAAATTAAGAGAATAAATATAAAATGAGATAAAACTTTCATTTCATATTGTTGTTTTATTAGAGATGAATAGAAAAGCTCTTATATGTTTGAATTCAGATATTTAGTATTTTGAAATATATATGGGTCTTTAAGATTTGTTGTATACTATGCAGTTGTAGCATTTATTGATTACATTCTTTGTATCAAGTAGACTAGAAATGATCTTTTAATGAGCTTTCCTAAGTGGATACGTTTTCTTCCACACATTTGATATAAATAGGAGTTGAGTAATCCTGAGTAGCTCTTGGCTTCAGGACTACAGGTTCGGCCTGGTCCGGCTGGCAGGATGCATTACTGGGATCTAATGACTCCTATTAGTAACATAACAAGAGTAAATTCTGGATAGATTAGATCCAAATTCTAGTATGAATGTATATACTCTAAGATTTTGAAGTATAAGGGAAAGACTGGGATAACTAAGAATCAGTTGGAACTGATATATGAGATCCAAATTTGGGGCCTCATATGAGAAACCCTTATTTGTGAATAAAGGAACACGACATAAGGTTCAGATTAAGTTTAATTATTAGTATTATATGAACTCTAAATATGAAATATGGAAAATATATGAGAAAAGTATGTAAGGGGGCAAGATAGTAAGAATCAATCATGAGAAATGGATTATATAACCGAGTACAATGTTTTTATGTACTCCAAAGCAAAGGGAAAATAGAAGAAAAGAGCTAAGTATACAATAAGTACATAGAAGTGAAGAGTCTTCAGAAGAGTTAAAGTGAAGAGAACTAGATGAGCATGTAAATCATAAAACTAGGATAAGAAACTTAGTTGAAACAAAGAGAAATGTTGGAAATAATGAGCTTGATTAAGGAATGAGGGTTATCATATAATTTAGAGCATGGAATGTATACCTTTATTAATAAGTTTAATACATTCATCCTTACTTCCTTTGGATTCTAAGTCTCTATAGAACAACAAACTAGTTTCTAAAAGAAGAACAAAATTGTAGCTAACTAAATGAATAAGTCATACAAAGGTAGACTATATTCAGGAAGGAAAAACTTGATTGAAAGAGAAACTATGTTTCACCCATGCATGAGCCGTTTGATTTAAAATGAAGGATATGTAATGTATTAAACATGAGGTGATACTAGCAAAGAGATTATTGATTTAGAATTTCAACTTCACATTAGTAGAAGGATAAAAGGAAATATATGCAACATGGTATAGATGATCATACACATAAAAGAATCAACATGATCATAAGAGAAAACTAGAAGTTAAAGATGACATGTGGAATAGTAGTATATGGTATGGGGATTATGGAAAGTAAAGAAGGGTTTGAAACATAATGGAGTAATATAGATTAGAAAAGAAAGAGGTTGCGAGATTCAAGAAAGTGCTAATTAGTCAAGTATCCTTGTTGATAATTAATTAAACCTACATATGAGAAATGTATTATTGAATGTTTGAAGATAAGAATTCTAAGTCTCAAAATCATCTTCTCTTTCATATCTTCCTTAATGAGACCAATGTGGGAATGAAGTGATAAGAAAATGAATCATATATGATGCATAACCACCATGGCAGAGACACCTAGTGAATGTAATAATGACTTACAATATGATGATGAAACCCTAGCAGGGTAATTGAGAATGTAATCTATCTAAATGGCTAAGTAAGAGAAAGGAAATTCAATCGATAAGATAAAGAAGACTTTAGTAAAACTTGTGAGATCCAAAGTTTGAATTTCAAATTAAGGGAGAAAAGTCACATCATAATAATGTCATGCTACTGATAAGGACCAAATCCTAGAATGTTTAGAGTTGTAGTAGTTCAAGGGATGTCACTAGTGATTTGACCTTGAATACTAGCATCTCTATAAAATAAGATTATGAGATTTGCACTATGAGAAGTAAACTAGAACTGATAGTAATCCAGGGTTTAAAGATAGCTAATCTGAAAGGTAAATAAACAATATGGAAATGATTCGGAGTAAAGAGTAAGATATAAATTTGAAATGTAACAAGTGTGTTTTGAACAAAAGGAGAAATACAATATGAGTGAAGTGAGATATGAGATAAATTCTTACAGTGATAGAAAGAATGATGAATAATCTATTTGTACCTTGTATGTTTCAATTTTAGGAGTGTTTAATCTACATGAATAAAATGAGAAGGATAAGTAACAAAAAGTAAGTAGTAGTGAATGAGGAGAGAGATAAGAGAAAACAATGGCTTTTAGTAATATGTGAATTTGTTTTTAGAAGTATAATTTGTTGAAGGTATATTAAGGGATGTAAATTGGTTCTACGTATGATTTTAGTGTACATGTGCAAGAAATATGTTAATTAAAGGTGTCTGATAGTTGGTGATTCATACCGGTAATCCATCTTAGTATTGTACAATTGTGGTATGGTGATATGGGTTGAATAATGATGGAAAAAATGAAGTGTTACCTTGAATAAGGTAGTCTTACCTATTCACTCATATGAATAGAAGGGATGATAACCATATTGTATTGATATGTAACCCTAATGAGGTATAGCTTGTTATACCTAGCTTTAATATAACTAAGTGATGGTAATTGGATATGAATAGTCCTTGAATGACTAATATAACCATGGAGTACTTTGTTACTGTTGTTGAAACCCTAGTATGCTATAACCTGATGGTTACACCTTGAATTATGTGTGGGTTCATACTTGAGAACAATATGGAATGTGATGGTAATGCTTCACCTTATGCATCCATGATGCAATGGGGATGATGTGAGTAGTATTGTACAATTGCTGTTGAATCTAGTCTTCCAACTCAAGACTGATTTGCTATTTGCGTAGCACAATAGTAAAATTCAAAAGAACATAGTGAACTCTCTTTTGTGACTTAGAGGTAATACATAACAATAGTACATATTGAGCTGTAGGAATTGAGATAGTTGGATCAGATTATCAATGTTCAGGTAACACCTCAAGAGTATAAAAAATTATTGAAATGGTTGTTTCTCTCTCTCTCTCTGCTATGATTGATTGTGGCATAGATACTTTGTTTGTTAGCATTGAGAACTATTTTAACATGTTGTGATTAGAAAAGAAATAAAGGACTTAACATTGAAAACTACATCCAAGTATAAAATACAAGAATGTAATGACATGTAAGGTTTCAAAAGCTTAAAATAAACTTTGAATATACTTTGTTTGCGTATTTATGTTTTGGGGATGAAACTTTTTAAGGGGGTGAGAATTGTAATGACCACATTTGTGCTTAATTGGTAAACTAGGGTTTACCTGAATGATTACATGCTTGATTAGATTGAACATTGTTTAGACTTGATTAATGATAGTTGGTCAATTGTGATGTTTCAAACCAAAGAATAAACTCTAACTATGATTTTAGTTTGAAGAATTAGGGTTTGAGAAATGTAAACCCTAATCTGCAAAAATTAGGGTTTTGATAGTACATGAATATATAATTTGATCAGGATAGAAGTATGGTAAATGATTTTTCATATTTTCTAATTTTTTTTTATTTAATTGAATTTTGGATATGATATGGATAACTCAATCATGAATATTGGAGAAATTTTTTAGAATATTTGAGTGTTTTTTGAATGTGGTTCTTGATCGAACTATACTTCGACCAAAATGCTGACAGAGTGCTTTTTAGCAGTGTAGTGTTTTATTTTTATTTATTTATTGGTAACTTCAAATGATCTGAAATTTTAACTGGAGATCTGAAACTCAATCATACATGTAAAATTTTCATAATTTTTAGATGTGTTTAGACCTTATCAGTAGACGAATTACAATAATATTTTTATGACAGAAAATTTAGCTGAAATAAGAGAAAGTATAGTGAGGGGTCAATGTGCAATTGACCCAAGCAGCTCAATTGCTCTATATGGTCAACCTAACACACAAGGAGCTCTCATAATTTGTGATTCAATCTAGAGAAATGAAATCCTAGAGAGAGAGAGAGGGAGAGTTAGGGTTTGAGAGGAGAAAGTGATGGAGATGCTGACCTAGGGTTTTGCGGTCCGAGGAATGATGAAATTATGTAAGTTTAGCTTCTTTGCATAGACTTTAATGGTGAATATTCTCTAACATGTCAATATTGCGTCCCTCCTCTGATTTGATCCAAAATGGTATCAAAACTTCCCCTTTTCTCACTCTTTCTTCACAATCCCTCATTTTTAGGGTTTTCGAGTTGAAAGGAAGAAGAATCAGGTGAATTGCTAGGGATTTGATATGAGATCGAGATTTTTAGGGATGAACTGCATTTTTAAGGTGTTTTCACACCTTAGGGTGAGTGGGAACTTCCTTTAAATAGTATATTGCACGAAAAGTGGTTAAATCATCCATAATCTTTAATTGCTTAGTATGCGACTACAAACCCTGAATTGTGTGTTTGATCTAAGTTGTTGCAAAATGATATGAAACCGATGCTTCCTCTGTTTGGATGAATTTCAGATGATAAAATCATATTAGAAATGCATGCAATACATCCTAATGAGAATTCCCGAAGTATTCACAGAGGTAATAAGAGTAAACTAAAATATAGGGAATTTGTCTATGACTGAAATTGTTGTATAATTAAATATAGAAATTTGTTTATTTGGATTCCCTTGGTTATGAATGATTGTTTATCTGAATTCATAGTACATATATGTTAGATACTATATTGGATTTCATTTAAGGTGAATAGTGTTTGTTTGATATCTTAGTAAAGAGGGTGAAACCCTAGATGCGAGGAAAGTTGGATATTTGCGAATAGATATCGTGAAATCCATTTGAACGAATTTTCTTGACATGATAAACTTTATTTATTCAATTTTATTATTGATGCATGCTATCTCAGTGAATGGCATGGAAACCCAAATTCAGATCAGTTCCAAGATTTCATACATATATTGATTTTATGTGATTTGTTGATAGTAGTCTTTATTCAGTGAATGTTTATGTCGCATGAAATCTTTATGAGAGCCATGTGATAAGTGAATGAGGTAAATGAAACCCTAAGGATAGGGTGTTCAATGATTCAAGTATTTTGATATCAATGTTCTCAGTATGAGATGTGGTGATGCACAACTCAAGATTTGGGTTGAGGTGCACATTTTCCAAGAAAGTACAAATAATTTATAGGTGCAAATGATGATTACTCGTATGTTAAGTAATTAACTCTTATCAGTGTATTAAGAAGTTCAATTGCATGATTCTACTTTATAAAGTATCAAGTGGACATGTATTTTATTATTTAAGCATTTTAGTCTGCCTACAGGTATAAAATGTTGATTTCTTAGTATATTACAATGTTTTGAGTATATTGCTCTGCCAAGTTTAGAATGATATACATGTTGTGTTTTAAACTTCAAATAAATAGACACGGTACCATACAAATACCAGAATCAAGTATAAGTAAGGGAAAAGATACAATATAGTAAGAGCTTTCCAAGAATAATAAAATAATAGACTTAAGATCCCTGAACACCGTAGATTCCTATGAGAGGTCTGCATCGTAGGGATGAAATGACCTAACCTTGGCAGTGTCCAGTATACGGGGGTCAGAATGTACTAACAGGTGGTACGGGGGATGAATCCCTAGTGGAAGTCTCCTTAATATACAACATGTAGTGTCCAACATCAACCAAAGGGCTTGATGGCACTAGAGTACAGAAAAGCCAATAGGTGGCTTGACTCTCTATATGTGTGATCAAGTTAGAGGAGGAGTATAGTTTGTACGGCATAGTAGGTGTGCCGAGGATAGAGAGACATTTTCCTATTGCAGACTAGAGACGTAGTCAGGATTAACATTCCCGGGTGTGTCAGTTAAGTCTTGTACAGCGAGATCGTAGTTCGCTACGAGTCTTCATATGTAGAGTACACTGCATATGATCAGGGCATAAGCTAAAATATGTTCATATAGGTTTAAAGAGTCTCTTATAAGTAGGAAAGGCTAAGAAAGATTCGAGTATAGTTTCCTAGCAATTACTATTTGTATGTTTATAAATTATTAGTTCTCTTTGAAATTAATCAAGCACACTCATATATTGATTTTCTCTTGTTGATATCTAGAGTATCCTACCATATTTATGATTGTCGATGATCAATCTATTTAAAGCTTACTACTGTTATAATTGATATCAGTTGCTCAAAAGTATATCTATAATTATATCAGTGCTTTAGACTATTTCTTTGAAGTACTCATTCACTGAGCGAGTAGGATCACCCCTCTACCCACAATTTTTAGGGATATCACATGGAGTTGAAGAAGGTCATTGCATTAGAGTAGATCTGCCATAAGAGTTAAGTCTGAGTATAGTTAAGTTCAGTCGGTCCTTGTCACTCTAGATCCTTGTAAATAAATAAGAGAGAGTGGTAAATGATGATGTATAACATTATTCCTCTTTTAGCAATATATGCAAATCAACAAGTCTTATGTGCTTAAAAGTATGAGAAACATATTGAATGTTCATACATGCATTTTTACTGTTGAAATCAGATTAGATGAATCAATGTTTAGATTCCCTTGTAAAGTTAGTTTATGTGGTTCAATGTGAGAAAACAAAGAGTTTGAAAAAGAAGAAAAAGTTAAGGGTGATCTTTGTATTACGTTAAATCCTCAATTTATGCCCTAATCTCATGATTAATGGTAATTGTGAGATCGGGGTGTAACATGTGCCTTGTCATACATCAGTGCTACCCAAGTGAAAAGGAAAGTTGGAGAACAACTTTCAACCCTACAACCCGTAATTGGTGTTACAGTGAATGTATAGTTCCTTTATCACTGATATCCAGATAGAACTTGAGGCATGGACATGCCATCCTCTACAAATGTTCAACCCATGTTTCTTGATCCAGAGTAGACTGTCTGAGATATTTGTAAGCTCGATGTCACACATTGACTCATAAGCACATGGCCATGCTTTTCTCAGTCTCACTCATCAAGTGGCCAGGATATCATACTCCCTTAGGAGGGACAAATCCCATATCTACCACTCACAGTCAAAAACCTATGTGTCAAAGTCACCCAATCATCACCTTTATAACAATCCATATTTTAGAACTGCATTTGATGATGTCAAAGTGTACCCAACGACATGTTTTGAGTGCAGTGATTTTAGGTCTAAGAACCATAGTCTCCACCAATACTATAAGAGCTGGTCCTGACTAACCAAACATGATTTCTATGCATCACTCTTATGGTGGGTCTGTCCGATACACTGTTCTCTAACATGTATCTATGTGCTTAGTTTGATATCCTATATCATGACTAATGAGATTCTATCATCAACTAACACACACTCTAGTCTTATGTGTTATTAATGTCTATGGTTATTTCCACAATAACAACTGACTAGGGACAAAACAAGAATGCATACTCTTAACATCCGTATGATTTCATTGTTTAGGTCCTTAACCTGAAAGCATATGTCATTGAGTAAAACAATTCTTTAGACATCTCTCATGTTATACCATTATCCCAAAATAGTTAAAACATATAGACAGAAATTGCCTTTATTATTATTCAAATCATTTACAAAGTTTCCCATTACAATCATCATATGACTTGCTCTATGGGCATACATACCTAGACTCCCAGTTGCACTTAGAGCCAATCACCCAAGAACCTCAGTCCTTGTGACCTAGCATGACTATCATGCTTTTTCTATGAAAGTGCTTTCATTAGGGGATCAACAATATTATCTTCAATCAACACTCTTCAAATTTTCACATCTCCTCGCTATACAATCTCTCGTATGAGATGGAAGTGCCTCAGTATGTGCTTGGACCACTGATGTGATCTGGGTTCTTTAGCTTGAGCAATAGCTCCATTGTTGTCACAATAAAGCTCAATTGCATCACAGCATCTCAAAACCACCCCAAGTTCAGAGATGAACTTCTTGATCCACACAACCTCCTTTGTTGCATGGGATGCAACAATATACTCAACCTCTGTAGTAGAATCCACAATTGTCTCTTGCTTGGAACTCTTCTAGCTCACAACTCCATTGTTGAGGCAAAACACAGATCTTGATTGCGATCTGTAATCATATTTATCAGTTTGGAAGCTTGCACCGGTGTAATCCTTTACCACCAACTCTTCCTCATCGCCATATACGAGGAACTGATCATTAGTCTTTCTCAAGTACTACAGGATGTTCTTCACGGCTGTCAGTGAGCATCTCTGGGATCTGACTGGTACCATTCATACACTCCCTCTCTTCATAAGATCAGGGACACTGAGCTCTAGAGATTGTAACTCCATGCACCATGGGTATGCTTCCTCTCTTTGAGTTCTCCATGCTGAACCGCTTCAGCACTTTGTCAATGTACGTGCTCTGACTTAGTCCAAGAAGCCTTCTAGATCTATCTCTATAGATCTTGATTCCTAAGATATAGGATGGTTTTCTTAAGTCTTTCATTGAGAATGTATTTCCAAGCCATGCTTTATTCAAGGTCATAGTGAATGATGTCAAAGTTCATCGAACAACATGTGATGGGTGTAATGACTTTAGGTCTAAGAACTAAAATCACCACCATCACTATGAGAGATGATTCTGACTACCAATTATAGTTTCCATGTGTCACTCTAGTCTTATGTTTCATTGTTGTCTATCATCCTTCCACAATTATATCTGACTAGGGACATAATAAGAATGTACATACTCTTTACATTTGTATGATCTCATTGTTCGGGTCATCAACCTGAAGACATACATCATTGAGTAATGTCATTCTTTAGACATTCATTATGTTTCATCATTATCTCATAATTGATTGAAATAGAATAAATTAGAAGATTGACTTTATTATTAATCAAATCATTTATAAGTATGCCATCACAATCATCATATGATTCTCTCTCTAGGCATACTTACCAACAGACTTCCACTTGCACTTTTCATGTCCATCATGGCATTCTCAAGTATTAAGGGATGTCCTTTATGGCATTCCAATGACCTTCGTTGGAATTTGACTAGTATTATCTTGTCATGTCCAATACATACAAGATAATGGGATGAGTACATTATATTTCATATGTCATCATGTTTTCCCGTTCTTTGTGAGAATTGGAATACATGGTTCTTAAGATACTAATTCCATGAATCATGGATAGATTTTCTCTCATTGAATCCTTCATGTTGAACCCTTTCAACATCTTTCCAATATATGTGCTCTTTCTTAGGTCTAGAAGCTTTCAAGATTTATCTCATCTTCATTCCTATCACATAGGATGCTTCACCTAAATCCTTCTTAAAGAATGTACTTTTCATGCGAGGTTTCAATACTTTCAGTATTGAGATATTATTCACATCAGTATGTGGAATATAAATATGCTCCCACTAAATCTTTTGCAATCACAAATTTCATATTTATTTTGATTAAAGTCAAACTCTTTGACTATCTTGTCAAATCAAAGATTCTAGCTCTGAGATGCTTGCTTCAATCACATTGATTGGCCCGTTGTATCTTATAGACTTTATTTACACTAATGGAGTTATAAAACCTTTAGGTTGTGTCATGTACACGTCCTCTCAAATATTCCTATTAAGGAATGTGGTTTTAATATCTATATGTCAAATCGCATAGTATTGATTAGCTGTGATAGCAAGCATGATCCTAATAGACCATTGTTAAAGGGATTTTATCATGATCAACATTTTGAACTTGTTTGAAAAGCTTTGCAACCAATATGCTTTTTTAGGTCATCCATGTAGGTCCTCCTTATCAAGACTCAATTGCACCTTATGGATTTTATCCTTAAGGTGGTGCCACCAAAGCCATACCTTGTTGGTGTACATGGACTCCATTTTGGATATAATGGCTTTAAGCCATTTCTAATATTCTGGTTCCTCATTAGCTTCTACATAGGTTGTTGGCTCATCATCTTATGACCAACTCAATGCCTTTCAAAGTTATAATATATCATAATCTTTTAAGCTAATGACGTGTTCTACTAGAGTTGTGAGTCTTGTGTTACATAAGAAACTTGAGATTCCACAACAATTTGTGATTCTCCTTGTTCCCATTGTACCTCCTTAGGTTCAATGTTTTATTGTTGATCTCAAACTTTTCGAGTTCTATTTTACTCCCACTAGTTCCATTGGAATTAAATTCCCCTCGAGGAACTTAGTCATCCAGGTAACAAACACTTTTGTTATTGAGATAAGTAGTGTGCAACAAACTAACATTTATGTGATTTGAGGATAAAGCTTTTCAAGAAACTATTTTCTTTTCTAAGTTTCAATCATTATCTTTATAAAAGACATATCGGGACATTTCCCATACCATATCTCATATGGTGTCTTTTAAACCACTTTAGACAGTACATCATTTTAGTATTAAGCATGTCACCAAAAGGAAATTAGAAGATAAGTTAGATTCATTGATAATCACACCATGACTCATCAGGGCGTGATTCCTTCTTTCTGATACATCATCATGTTTCAAGTGGAATTCACTGTGATACACTATCACAGTCTTTCCAAAAGGTCCTCAAACTATTTATGTAAAGTATTTCAACGTTGATCATATCAATGTGTCTTAATACTTTCACCATGGAAGTTACATACTTCATATTTGTTCTTCTTGAATACTTCAAGAGATTCATATTTGTATTCATTAAATACAAATTATCATATTAACTGAAATTTTCAATAAGTATGATGAGGTACTAGTAACTATCCATAACATTTATTTTAAAAGGTTTAATGTACATCAGTATGTACAAGCCCTAATAGAATACATGCTCTCTCACTACATTTAGTGAAAGTACTTTTGTCATGTTACCCAATAAATAATACATGCATTCTCTAATGGTTTAATAACCAAATAGTCTAGATAAACATCATTATGGATTCTAAAATTGCAATTTTCATTATGTGCTTTAGATGACAATGCTATAGATATTGATTGTTTGAGTTATCAAGTTTTAATCTTTTGGTATTTACATTACAAACATTTATCTTTTAAAACAACAAACAAAGACCATAAGATATTTGGGGCATTACGATAAAAGATCTCATCCTCTAGAAATATAACATTGACTATATTTTATTTGATTTCCATATACATCCTTGTCCGTACAAGATGCAGAAAGTTAAATGTTTCTATTTATTGGCAGATATGAAATAGCAATTCATAAACTCCATTACATGCCATGAGAGTTGAGATAAACTATAAGCTCTGACTGTTGTGTCAGCAACTCTTACTCCATTTGCAATGAATAAATCGACATTTCCCTTTCATAAAGGCTTACTTCTTTTCAGATCATGCATATTTGAACATATGTGAGATCTACATCTGGTACTATATACCCTAGGATGAAGAAATAGTTACATTTATATTATAATGTATATACTTGAAGTGGAGATCTCTATCCCCTCCTTCACCTTCTTTAGTTCCTCTATGTAGAGTGGGAAATTCCTATTCCAATGTCTAGGCCGATGACAACGGTTACACTTGCCTTCCTTGTGCATCCCTCCCTTTGCCTTGAGTGTTGAAGACTTGAGCTTCTGGCCGGCTTTAGAACTCTTCTTAGCTTCACCTTTGCCTTTATACATTTCATTTGATCTGTTGATCATAATCACAAACTTGGGCTTGTCTTTCTTCATTTGTGCCTCGACCATTCTCAACATGCCAAGAAACTTTGTCAATGATTGTCAAAGTCATTCATGTTGTTGTTCATGACAAATTGACTGTATGATTTTGGTAGTGACTACAGAATCACATCAGTGGCCAACTCCTAACCCGGGGGAAATGCCAGTCTAGAAAGTTTCTCCACATACCCAATGAGCTTGAGCACATGATGACCTACTAGGTCTCCTTCTTCCATGTTACATTTTAACAGCGCCTTGGAGAACATCATATCTCTCTTTTATTTCCTCATCTTGGAGCATATTCTTAATATGTGTTACCATCTCAATAACATCCATGTTCTCATGTTGTATTTGCAACTCATAGTTCATGGAGCGCATCATTAGGCATTTGACATCAATGACATCTTCAGTATGCTTCTTGTAAGCATCCTTGTCAGCCTTAGGTGCAGCAGGAGCAGGTTCATCTGGCTTTGGTATCTCTAGGACATAGAGCATGCGCTCCTCTGTGAGAGCAATTCTCAACATCCTAAACTAGTCGTGGAAATGATCCCCATTTAACTTGTCCTTCTCAAGGAAAGATTGCAGAGAACAAGTGTTGTGCGATTCCATTTGATTCTACAAGAGAAAGTTTTAATTTTGTCAAAACATTTTGATTTTATTTGATTAAATAAAATTTGATGATGTTTAACTATGACTTTAATTAATTATCGCTCTCATTATTTTGTTCAAATTGATAACAATCACTTATCAATTCAGAAGATTGCAGCATAGAAACTTACAATGAGTCAAGATCCAAAACAATTGAGTTATTACCCAGCCAATGCCAGCATCCATAATCAATTATTAAGGTAGGCAACTTTTGCCAATTGCATCTTATGAAAATCTTGGATAGATGATATGTGCAACTTTTCATCGTAGTCATTTGCATGCCTCTAAGTGCTTAATCTCATTAAGATCACTTAGTTAAGTCTGACCCAAGAACCAACATGATAGAAATGTATCCCACCTGGTAGACCCACATAACTACCATCACATTTCCACGAGATGGATAGCTCACCGCGCTTGGCATGCCCATGCATGATCGATCATGCTTTTCAAGTGTGTTGCTAATAGAAAGCATCTTGGACTTAACATGTTTGATTGAGGGATTTTATATTTATACATATGTATACATATCCAATCTCCAAATACTTGTGGTACATATAATATACATGTTATATCCCACAACCAAAAATATGTAATTAAAACATAAGTGATGGTTATGGACATACTATTGTAGTTCCTTGGAGTCACAAGCAATTTCTACCACCTAGGGTCTACATCGCATGAAACAACCTCTTGTTGGTGAAGATTTGTGCTTGAACCAATCCAGGTTGATCGGTTCAACCCTTGAACCGGTCGACTCAAGACATGCCCAAATTCCACTAAGACCACTCACATTATCGTCCCCAAGAACATCATTATATTTCGATACCTTATAAAAAGGCTCAGCAAACCATCACATACTTGTGAGACATAGGTTCATTATAACATTGCATTAAAGAGCTATGATGTTCATGTGGAAACATATTAGGGTTACAATAACATTGAGGGAGTATTCCTTCATCATACTAATCATGCATGAAGCTAATTATGATTAACCATCATCACCTATTTGTATTAGGGTTAGGTTTAGCAAGATAATGTTGAATTGAAGTTACAAATCAGCACTCAAAGATAAACCCTAGCACTTATCATCCCCATCGGATCATGGATGCATAAGGTCAAGCATAACCATCGGATTCCATAAAAGTAAAGTCTTGAATCATACACCTAAGAAACCATTAATACATTGCCTAAAAGATTCATCAAAACATGACCTAGGAAGGCCATTAGTTGTTAACACTAGAGGCAACCATCAATTTTCTGACCTCAGAGAAACCATCGATTGTGGACATCAGATCCACCAACGAATGTGGACACCAGAATCACTATTGAATGTTGCAACCAATGAACCCATTGGTTGAGGACCATCGACCAAAAACCTTGTCAAACCATCAACCTTAGAGTCAGTGAAACCATCGAATGTGGATAGAAGGACCATTGGTTGATGACCCAATGAGACCATCAGATGTGGACCATTGAATCATGAACCAATGTGTCCGTTGGTTGTGGAATCAGAGGGACCATCGAGTGTGGACCCAATGAGACCATCGGTTGTGGTCAACAAGTGGAAAATAGATTCAAAGACCAAGTAAAAATCATCATTTTAAAGAGGGAGGAAAACCATCGGTGAAACCAGTACATGATAGTATTAAAACCATCATCATTTGTGGAGAAACCAAGCCATTGGTTGTTAGGGGGAACATAACCATTGGTTTCATGCACAAAATAAAGTCCAAAATAGAAACTTAACACCAGCCATTGGTTGTAACATGACGTTCAAAAAACCAGCACCAAAAACAAACCATCAGGTTGAAAAATGAGAAAGAAATTCAGCTTAAAACCCTAAGTAAGAATCATCATTTAACACTACAAAAAATTTGGCTTTTGTTGAAGAACATTTGTGAGGAACCAAAAATCGTGAATAATGATGTCCATTTGTGAGGGCTCATCCTTCAAATATGGGACCAAATCCCTCAACCGTGTTCTTGACATCGTTAGGCATTTTGTGTGAACATTGGTCCCTCACAAATACATTTCTTACGAATCACCCCCTCAAAAACTCCATGCCAAATGTTCCCTCCATCTCATAATCCTTCCCTCCATTCTAAAGCACTGATTCGTCTATCAAAATTCATGAAAAAAACCACCCAGTCCCGGTGGGCGCTCCTTTCCCCCTCATTTCCTCCGCACTCCTCCACTGAACCCTCCCCCTCCCGATTCTCTCATCAGTTCCTCCGCACTCCTCCACTGAACCCTCCCCCTCCCGATTCTCTCATCGGTTCCTCCGCATTGGGTCATCCTTGACGCCAATCGCCCTGCTCAGTTGCTGTCGTTCATCCTTCGCATTGGGCTCATCCTTCATAACTCCTTGCCGCCGTTGATGGTTGCTGCCCTCCGCCATTGATGATTGATGCCGTCCGCATTGGTCGTTGCTGCTACGCAGTCACCGTGCTTGATTGCCGCTGATCGCCCTGCTCGGCCATTGGTCATTTCTGCTACGCAGCTTGCTTCTTCGGCCACTGGAATCCTCTCTAGGTTCGTATCTTTTTCTCTTTTTCTCATTTGGGAGAGCACTAGCCCCCACTTCGACCCCTGATAGCCAAGATTGGTTCTTCCTCCAATGGGCTTCCAGTTCATACCTCATGTGTCCGCCTCATCTCCCCCCAATGTGATCTGCATAGGATTAGCTGGGTTTACTTAGTAAAAATACTAACCATCTAGTATTCATATGAGTTATCTCCCCCTCCCCTAAGGGTTAACGTTCACACGTATAAGAAACATATCACAATGTTGAAGAACTTTGACTATCCTCAGTTGCATGGAGATGGTCATACAACAGTAATAGAGAGTAGTCAGGGGCGTGTTCAATATTTGGAAGCGAGGAAATAGCTCCTTGGGAGTAGCTACCATAACTAAATGGAAGGGAATCAAAGTTGTGATGTACATAAATTCCTAGGCTATGCATCTATAGTATAGCATCCTCATAATGATTTTCTATCATACAACTTTGTGTTTTGTCAATAAGAAAAGAATAATTTACTGATGTGATTGAGTAGATATAGTATTTGATTGAATATTGTCTTTCTTGAATATGTACAATATCTATTAATTGTACAAACTCGAATTTATGTATAATACCTACCATGTAATCCAAGTCATACTTGATCAAATATTACTCATATATAATTGTTGAGGCTCAAGCTTGGTTCAAAGCAATACACATGTGTGCATGTATGTTTAATTTTTCTACTCTGTTCTATTCTATATGAACAAGTGTTCTCATGACACACATATATATGGGTCAGAGCCAAAGTAGTTGATAATGAATGTATTAATAATATTCCTAGTTTCTTTGAAGACAGTATGAAGGAAATAAGCAATACCTCCTTTAAATCTATTATATGTATCCTTTACTATATATGGTGGTATAGAAATAAGGTGATTTTTGAGGAATGGTTAGTCAATGTGAGTGTGCTATAGTCTATTATCCATAATGAGATAAAAGTGCTTCTTTACTAAACGAGCCCTGTGTTCTTTTTTCTGGAATTGCTATGCTTGTGCTTATTTTCTAAAGATGAAGAAGGGTTCCATCTGATGTTACTGGTTTATTGATGTAGTGGTGATCAAGATGGTTGTATGTGTTCTACAATGTTGGAGTTTCTAAAATGTAATAAGAAGAATACGTCCAGAGGTAGAGGGAGAAAGGGGTCAACTGAGGATAACAATGCTACTTTATCCAATAAGTTTGATAACTTAGCAATTGTTTATCCAATAAATTTGGGTAGTTATAGTGGATTTCTCATCACACTAGTCATGGTATTGGGAGAGTTTTTGTTTTGTGGAATGGTATCTAATGCTCTGTTGAAAAGCTTTTTTAATATGATAAATTAATACATACTAGAATCATTACTGGGGATAAAAGATTTCTTCTTACTGCTATATATGGTCACTTGTACGAGTGTTGTTCTGTTTTCTCACTGCGTTGCTTTTGAATGTTTTGTTTTTGGTACTAAGTATAATATAGCCTGGTGTTTTTGCATTTTGCATAGGCACACTAAGTCATTGTCAACATTTCAGAAGTCTAGGCAGAAGCCTCAAGAAAGAATGGGTGTTCTTAGTAATGTGGGTTCCTCCTTGTTCCCTTAATTGTTAAAACAACATTTGTATATATGTCTTTTTTCCTTTACCCCCTCCATCTAAAATAATACCCTTTCTGTAACATGTGGTTGTGATGCAGGCCCTAAAAGCCAATAACTATAGTAATGATCCTCTGCTAAGTGCAGCTCTGTACTTGGAGATTAATTAAAGACTGACTGCCCAGGGCTCCCGTGGGATACATCCATTCCTGATATAATAGTTGGCACTTTGGAGATCTTTGGCATGGATGGAGGATGCTCAGCTGTGGTGAACTTCTCTGCAGGCTTATTTAGGATCTCATTCGTTGTGGAAACATGAAGGGTGTTGTAAGTAAAATCTTTTAATGTATTTTGTTTAAATTAGTTAAACGAAATACATAAAAAGATTTTACTGACAACGCACTTAATGTTTCCACAGCGAATGAGATCCTGAATAAGCCTGTAGAGAAGTTCACCATAACTGAGCATCTTCCATCCATGCCAAAGATCTCCTAAGAGCCAAATATTATATTAGGAATGGATGTGTCCCATGGGAGCCCGGGACAGTCGGCCTTTAATTAATCTCCAGGTACAGAGCTGCAGTTAGCAGAGGATCATTACCATAGTTATTGGCTTTTAGGGCCTGCATCACAACCACATGTTAAAGAAAGGGTATTATTTTAGATGGAGGGGGTAAAGGAAAAAAGAAAAATATACAAATGTTGTTTTAACAATAAGGGAACAAGGAGGAACCCACATTACTAAGACAAATATACAAATGTTGTTTTAACAAATGTTGTTTTCAAAGACTCCTTTTGTTGAATGCATGTCTGAAGCTTTCCATGGGCATGACAGACATTCTATTGATGCTAAGTGTGCACAAAGATGGTATGCTACTAACTTATAATGATACATATCATACAAGTGAACCAGAAGTTACCATCATTATTTCTGTCCATGCTTTAGTGCTTCTATGCCCATCATTTGATTTTTAAAGATACCAAACTTATTTACATATCATTTCAGTTTCCATTGGAGACTAGAACTTTGTAATTGTACTATGTCCGCCAATCAAAATTTCTGGTCCTCTTCCTTTTCACTTCCTACTTCTATCTGTGATGAAGTGGACATAACTATTATAAATTTCTTGTGGGGATAGTGTGAAGGCAAGAATGATATCCATCTTATTAAGTGGGATGATGTAACCAAGGTAAAGGATGAAGGTGGTATGTCTATAAAAAAAGTCAAAGACGTTTGTAAGGTTGCTATGATCTTAAATATCTGGATAGTAGCTTCAAAGAAAGGTAGTCTATGGATCAACATCTCAGTGATGAACAACCTAAAAAAAGAGGGTTTTTCTATACTTCTATATGTTTGTTGTGTAGAAGTTCTAATGAATTTATCATTCATTTATTCTTTAATTGCCATGTAGCTGATTTCATCGGGGTAAGGCTGTTGAGTGTAAACTCACTGATAGGATTCCCCTGTCATGAAGATTGGACTCATGATAGGGGTAAGGATTCTTGTATATTGATAGACTTCATGTATGTCTTCTCCCTTCCCTCCCCTTTTCTCTTTTTCCTTTTCATGTTGTATATTCGACCCCCTTTTGCTACAATTGTTGCAAAAACATCAGTCCTTTTATACTACTATTTCTTTGATTTTTTTTCAATTTCCTCTTGTGTCTCCTATTCTAGCTTCTTTTCTTTTCTTTTTTTGCAATTTCTCCTTCATTTCCTGTTCCTGCTATTGCATCTAAATTTTTGTTACTTCTATGTCCCCTCTTATTGCTATTTCCTTGTTACTCATATCAGAAATTCAGATTCTTACTCAAACCTAGACTACTAGTACCACTTCTATTTGCAAGTTTTCTTCTACTTTTTCTTACTTATTCTTGCTCCTACATGACTACATCTCAAACAGCTGTTGCTGTTTGCATGTATTTGTTAAAGCTTCCTGATCTCTTCTTATATTTTCCTAACAGCTGTTTCCTAACATCTCAAACAGTTGTGCTTAACTTATTATATATTTTCCTTCATGTAGATGGATTTTCTAATAGATCGGAGTTGGATGTATATTGGGAACAGAGTGTGAAGTGATGTATTCAAGGCAGGGTTACGAAAGTTCATTGAGTTTGCTCTTATCCATCAGAGACCAACTAGACATGGGAAATTAATATGTCCTTGCAAGGTATGTTTGAACAGATACCTTAAAACAGAGGAGGAGGTATTCTCACATGTACTACAAAAAGGATTTGTGCATAGCTATGATGTTTGGACGTTTCATGGGGAGGTGATTGGTAGGAGCAATCCTGTTGTGGCACCAAACATGCCTAGCACTGACAATATGCATCAGATGCTGGAGGATTTGTTTGGTATGGGTGACACAACAAATGACCACTCTACTGAAGCTACAGAGGAACCTGCAAATGTAGATGCACAAAGATTTTACAAGCTACTAAAAGAGGCGGATCAACCACTCTATAGAGGTTGCACAAGTCATTCTAAGCTATCGTATTTGGTTACCTTGCTATTTCTGAAGGAGGAATCTGGATGGTCCAACGATTCTTTCACAAAGTTGTTACAGTTGATTATTTCAGGATTTCCAGAAGAAAATTGTCTATTCCCGGAGACTTACTATGAAGCAAATGCGATCGTGAAGGATTTACGACTTGATCATTCTACTATAGACGTATGTACAAATAATTGCATGATTTTTTGCAAAGATGCAGCTTCAAAAGAAAATTGTGATACTTGTGGTGCTTCAAGATGGAATGAAAAGCAATACAAAACAAAGGGAAAGAAGGTAGCTGCTAAGTTCATGTATCACTTCCCTTTGATACCTCAGTTAGAGAGGCTCTATATGTCTTCATCTATTGCTAAAGATATGATTTGGCCATCAGAAGTAAAAGGCAAGGATGGTCGTATTCATCATCCTTCAGACACACCAGAATGATTGTCTATTGATGCCAGGTATCCAGACTTTGCTGTTGAACCACACAATATTAGATTGGCATTAGCAACATATGGATTTAATGCATTTGGCAATATGAGTGCATCACATAGCATCTGGCCTGTGTTGGTGACACCTCTCAATCTTCCGCCATGGCTTCTTATGAAAGAACAATTTATTATGATGTCCCTATTAATCCCAGGTCCACATATGGTTGGCAATGACCTTGATGTATACTTGGAGCCATTAATTGAGGAGCTGCAACTACTTTGGGAGCTTGGAATCAAAGTTTATGATGCATATAGCAAAAGGAACTTCACTATGCGGGCAATGATTTTATGGACCATTAACGATTTCCCAGCATATGGTGACTTATCTGGTTGGAGCACTGAAGGTAAGAAAGATTTGGGATGTCCTTGTTATAATGTGGAGACTGTATCAAAATGGTTACAGTATGGGAAAAAGCAATGCTATGGTTTCCATCGACGTTTTCTTCCAATGAATCATCCATATAGACGTGATAGGAAAAATTTTGATGGTGAAAAAGATTTTCGACTTCCACCTAAGCCACTATCTGGAGAAGATATACTGAGGCAATTTGATGGATATGAAAATATCACATTTGGAAAAATGAATAAGCGCAAGAGGCTTGGAGATCGAATTCAACCATTACCTCCTGGTTGGAATAAGATAAGCATCTTTTTTCAGCTACCTTATTGGAAGTATTTATCTGTTAGACACAATCTGGATGTGATGCACATAGAAAAGAATGTGTGCGAGAATATTTTAAACACATTATTGGGTGATTCTAAGAAAAGTAAAGACAACTTACAAGCTCGTCAAGATATGAAGAAAATGTGCATTCGAAGAGATTTATGGCCAGTAGATGCAGGTGACCGTTATTACTTGCCTCCAACATCTTACACCATGACTAATGCGCAGAAAGATAAGTTCCTGTCTGTGATAGAAAAGTTGAAAGTTCCTGATGGCTATTCTTCTAACATATCTAGGTGTGTTAGAAAATCTGATAGAAAACTTGTTGGGCTGAAAAGTCATGATTGCCATGTTCTTATGCATCAACTTCTACATGTTGCCTTGAGACATTGCATAAGCTTAGATGTGTACAAGCCTATTGCTAATTTGTGCTCATTTTTCAACAAGCTTTGCTCTAACATTATTGATGTGGAGGAATTCAAAGAATTGGAACAAGAAATTGCTGTCACTCTTTGCCAGTTGGAGAGAATCTTCCCTCCTTCTTTCTTCACCATCATGATGCATTTGCCCATTCATTTAGCTTATGAAGCCAGGCAAGCCAGATCTGTCCGAACTAGGTGGATGTACCCAATAGAGAGATACTTGAAGAAATTGAAGAAGTATGTAAGAAACAAAGCTAAACCGGATGGTTGTATTGCTAGTGGCTATTTAGCTGAAGAAAGTTTGACATTTTGTGCTAGGTACTTGCATAATTTTGAGACAAAACTGAACCGCACTCCTCATAATGTTGATGGATCTCCAATTAGAGTTGGAGTGTCAAGAAATTTCGACATCCACACTTTGGAACAAGCCCATCGTTATGTCCTTTTCAATAAAGAGGAATTGGATGTTTACAGAAGGTAAGATTTAATTACGTCCTAAAATTCTTGCTGAAATTTGTATATTTTTTGTACATTAATTTAGACACTTCTTATAAAAGCAGTGAACACATGTGTATTCTTCAAGATATGGAACCCAACATTGCCCCACGGACCCTAGAAACAAAACATGCAAAGGAGTTTTCTAAGTGGTTGAAAGAGCATGTAAGTCTCAAACATAAATATTGTTGTCACTCTTAATGTTCAAGTTAGTGTAGATTACATTAATGTTTTACTTTTTTATGAAGGTAATGCAAATGCGAGAGATTAGGCCGAACAGTATTAGTGATGATTTGAGATGGTTATCCCAAGGCCCTTGTGCTGAGGGAATGTCTTATGAAGGATTTTCGATCAATGGATATCGTTTCCGTTCAAAGCACATTGAAAGTACATGTACTACACAAAATAGTGGAGTGTATTTGTGTGCTGACACTTCAAGTTATTCAAGTGGTAGAGATCGAAATCCTATAAATGTTGAAGTCACGTACTATGGCTACTTAGAGGAGGTTATTGAGCTAACTTATGGTCCAGGAATCAAAGTTCCGTTGTTCAGATGTTCTTGGTATGATGAAAGCACTTCTAACGGGTTGCTAATTGATGAATATGGGTTCACACAAATCAACACTTCAAGGATAAAAAAAAGGAGGAACCGTTTATCCTGGCTTCTCAAGCATTGCAATGCTTTTATGTGAAGGATCCTAATGATGATGATTGGTGCACAGTGCTAAACCATCCTCCTAAAGATTATTCTGAAGTACCTCTTATTGAGAATTGTTTGACTGGTTTACAATCTGAAGCTATTGATGGTGGTGTAACTAGTGATGTGTCTTGGACGAGGAGTGACACCGAGGGATCTTTTGTTGATAGAACTAAAAAAAGAATGATAGGGCTAATGTTTAGTTCATTAATCTGTCTGTTTTCATCACATGTAACTAGTGATGTGTCTTGGACGAGGAGTGACACCGAGGGATATTTTGTTTGCAAGTCTAGAATAATTTACTTGGGGAATATGTTCTATTGCATTTTTTTGGCAAACTGTTACTATATGGCATTTTCTTTGCAATTTATTTAGTCTTGTTTCATATACCAGCAAGTAGGACATCATTATTCTTTTTGGGGATATGAAACCAAGGTACTCTACAAGTTATATGTTTTTCAAATGCTGAATATTCATATGTTGGTGTCTCATATTCTCCGCAATTTATTTGTTTTTCAAATCTAGCTACTACTTTTGTTACTGACATTTCTACACTAATAATCTAATTTTTTTTCTTGTCAGTTGAAGGATGGAAGGAAGAAGAATCACTAGATCTAGTTGTAACAACACATAGGAGTTGCAACCTATTGCTGTCCCTTCATCCACAATTGCAAAAAATTGTGAGGATGAACCTACTCTACTGTCCAACAATATTGAAAATGATGTAACAGTTGAAGAAAATGTTGAGGATGAACAGGAGAATAGGAAGTATGGACGTGGGCCTGCAAGTGAGCAAAGCCTACTTCCTAAGCAAGGACAGCCACGTCACAAGGTCCAATGGGATTATGAAGGAAATGCTATTGGGGAGAATGGTGCCAAATTGAATCGTTATTGTCATATGCTAGAAAGGAAACCACACATATGGCATCTAGACTTGAAGTGGAACGAACAACCAGAACAAGCTTTTGCAGATAGAAAATCAATTATTGAGGTAATCTTTTTCATAAAAAGACCAACAAATTGTATGATTGTTATATCTAAAGTAATATTTTCTATGTTTTTGTAGAAATACTTCGATTTAGGCAGTCACCCTAATGCATGGAATCGCATTGATGAACACATTAGCAAAGGGATATCAGTGTGGAGGGCACGTGTAAAGAAAGATTACTATGAAAAGTACAAGATTGAACCAGAATTGATGATGAAGAAAGTTGAGAAAAATGCTTCCATAGATATGGACCAGTTTAAAAATCTTGTTAAAGAATGGGGAACTGAGAAGTCTAAGGTACAATGGTTTCATATAACTTTTTTTTTATCAGTAAGCGCGTTTCTCTTTCATTACTCACAAAATTTACAAAGGGGAGCAAAGCTCAATACATCTATAAAGATAGATATCAAAAGTCAAAAAGAGGGATGCAATTTATCTATGCAAACTTCTATAATCAGTATTTATGCAATGCCATACACTGTTTGGTTTGCTCCTACTATCTTCAAAAACACATCTGTTTCTATGTATCCATATGTGATAAATGATAAGAGTAGCAAGAAGAGCTTCATTTATGTTCTTTAGCAGGTGTACTTCCCGTATATCTCCTGGTACAAAGGATAACAGGGGTGTAGCTCTGCTCCATATTTCTGCTGCGAACTCACATCTCCACATGATGTGGTCATTTGTTTCCCCTTCTTTGCAACACAAGCTACATCTTGATGCTAGGTTAACACCAATTTTCTGCAGATAGTCTTCTGTAACCAGCCTGACGTGCATAGCTTTCCAGCAGCAAAGTATTGCTCTTTTAGGTGCTCGACTCTTCCACAGCCACTTGGTCCAAGGCAAGATTGGATCTAAGTTGAAAGTAGTCGGGGTCTTCAACACATTGAGACAGAAATCTCCCTTTAAACCACGGATCTTTCCACAATTTCACATCAGTCCCCTTTCCAATGTGGAATTGGACATTATAGAGATATCTATCTCTTACATTGAGGATGTTCTTCCACATCCAGCTATTGGCTTGCTTATATTGAGGATGGTTTCATATAACTTGCATGTATACCTATCTACTTTTTCTAATTATATGTTTCTTATGGTTTAGAAAATTTCTGAGATCAACAAGGCAAACAGAGCAAAAAAAGTGATGGATCATACCACAGGATCAAAGCCATGGAGTTGTTATCGGGCAGAAATGGTATTAATAATGTACAATTGTCTTTCTTAGTAGGAGTTGAACATATAACATGGAAAATTATTATGTTATCTATCATGTGTAGGTCAATGAAGATCAACTCGTTGTGCCTCTTAACAAATTTTTGGAAAAAGTTTACGACAAAAGCCCACAAGTGGTTAGAAAATGGATATTTGCTTTCCTCTGATGTCTACAAAGCTACATATGCTTAGATATCTCAATTTAAGCTTTCCTTTTATGATGCTTTCTAATTACAGCTTGAAATCTCTGATATCGTGGAAAACCAAGTAGCAAACCAAGAAGAAATAGATCCTAGAAGTGTTGATAATCTAACACGTGATGCTTATTTGCAAGTTTTAAATCCTTCCAAAAAGGCTAGGATCCGAGGTGTTGGAATTGGGCATAAAGAGATAGGACATAGGGGAAAAGCTGCCCGTATAAGATATGAAATGCTTCTTGAGGAAAGCAATGCAAAGGATGTATGTTGGATTATAACTAAACTTGAACAATTAGTTACAACTAGTCTATTAGATCGATGTTTGTAATTTGTTTTCTATTTCAGGATAAACTTAAGGAACTTGAAGAAACAGTAAATGGATTGAAGAACTCCGTCTCCCAATTAATGACTTGGTATAATCAATCACAGGTAACTCAGATTCACTTATCTATGTCAATGTAATATATAATTTTTTTTTGACATTGTTGATGTATTTGTTATAGGATGGCGGTATTAATGTTGATTGTGCAGCTGAATACCCCAATCAGAATACTACAGGTGTCTTACACATGCAAAGTGGCACAAATAGGTCGGATGTGGGTTCTTTTCACATACAAGACAATACAAGTAATGGTGCAGATGTAGGCATGTTTCCCAGGCAAAATAATTCAAGCGGGGATGGCTTAGGAAGACTTTCTAGACAAATCAATTCAAGCAATTCAAGGGAGACTGGAGTAGGCATGCTTTCCATACAAGGCAATTCAAGGGAGAATGGAGTAGGCAGGCTTTCCATACAAGGCAATTCAAGGGAGAATGGAGTAGGCAGACTTTCCATACAAGGCAATGGACATCCACTAAGATTTCAGCCACAGGTACCTCATAACAGCTATAGATTATTTTCAATATTCATACACATAAGAATATTAACATGTACACTTTATTAAAGGCTGCAGTTGAAAGTTGGTGCCCTTCTTCTGGTAATAATCGACAAAGTCATCCTCAAATGCAGAACACACCAAGCACATCTTCATCGGTGTCTTTCACACCAAGAACTCAGCGTTTAAATTAGTTATTCAATACGTGCTTGATTAAACTTCTACCTGTGATAAGATATATTCAGTATTGTATATGTTTTTCCTACCTGTGACATATTTGAATTTGTCACAAGACATCCAGAGTTTCATATTTTTAAGTTTTTAGTTGTTTTGTGTGAATGGACTTTATAGAGTTCAAATTTTATGTTTATGTTTTTATAGAGTTCTGTTGTACAATTCATGTTTACAACCAGTGTTGGTTATGTCGTTTCCAATTAGTAGGGTATTAATACTTGAATTTGTCACTGACTTAAATCTGCATTAGTAGGGTATTAACATAACCAGTGTTGGTTATGTTGTTTTCTATCTCGCGTGAGTTCAAGCATCAATTTGTGTAGCAACTGGATTGAAGCAAAGTGCTTTCTTCATCTCGTTTGATTCAGATGAAAATGGGAGAACATTACTACTTTCAAATGACATACTAGTAGCTAGGATGACTTCAGTTTGGAATTTCACGAATATCCTTACTACTAAATCTTAAGCCATTCTATCATCTTGATCTTTCTTTGGCTTGCAAAAAGTAGCTCAAAAAAAGATATTCTGATGGATTTTTAAAATGATTTCTAAAATGTAGGCATGTTGATAATGCTATCTACAAGCTGCATGTTTCATTACTATTAAAATGATTTAGGTATATTCTGGCAGGTCAGCCAATTTTCAGTGTAATAGATCATTGTGATCTTCTTGATCAATATGTTGGCTTGCTAAACGAGTTCAAGAACGACATATTCTGAGGGATATTTAGATGAGCTCTAAATCTTTGGCGTTTTGATTATGTTATCTACAAGCTGCATCATTCTTTACAATTAGAATGGTATAGGGACATTCATCTCCAGACCTTTTAGTTGCATACTGTTTTTCTGTTGGATGGCATGTTTTTCACTAGAAACGACCAGCAGTAATTTAATAATTCAATTTTATCCGGCACCAGGTTTATTCAATGATCATGAAAGGTTTTATTTTTTCTTACGATGGCTGGTTCTGTTCTATTTTTATGTTGTCTTGAAGCTGTTGTTGACCTCTTTCCTAGTTGTTTGTTGCTGGTTCAGATCTGGGCTGGAATGGCAGGGATCTATAGTTGGTTCTTGTTTCTTTTGTTCCTTTGGTTTCTGGCTGCCTGGCGTTGGTGGTTGTGCTCTCTTTGCTTTATGTTGTGTAGTCTTGAGTGATGTTGGTTGTTGACGGCTGGGGCAAGGTAGGTGCTGCCATTGTGATTCTTTCGAAGTGTTGATGATCTGTAGTATATGTTGGTCGGCTTGTTCTGCTGTTTTGTGCCTGAGTTGTTGGCTCTACTGTGTTGGTCGAGTCCTTTGATGGTGGCTGATGTGTTGGTTGATCCTCTGTGCTCCCCTCTTACTTTTATAGAGATGGTCGAGTCTGGTTGTGTGGTCCGGTAGCCTGCTGAGGCAGTTGTTCACTTACATTTATATCTACTTCGCACTCACTTTGATTCCTTTTGGTATTTATATTGATAGGGTAGAATTACTTTTAATGATGGATTTCGACGGACAATGCACCTTGGAGTAGACCAAAACCGAAATATAAGGGTAAGTTGTTTGTTGTACTATTATTTATGTATAAACTTTAAATTCTATTAATATAATGATTTGTCATTTTTAGGAGAAGAATATTCAAGTACCTAACCGTATGAGGTCAGGCATTGATGAAGAGCACCACACCATTTGAAGGAATATGGAGACATTATAGATCTTAAGAGTTTCTAGCATCATATGTTCATTGTCATCAATCTCAAAATTTTGAACCATATGTACTCTTTATTTATATCAACATTGAGCACACAATGTATGGATAATATTTTGCTTCAATAACAAAATTTGGTTTGAGGTGATTTAACATTTTATGTGTCATTTTGGTGTTGAATCTTCTTATGATGTCATGTGAATTAGTATAAAAATTTAAAATTTGATATTCACTATAGTAACAATTAATTATCATTTAATAAATCATTCAATAATCAATAACAAAATCATTTATAGTAGTCCCTCATAAATATATTGATGAAGGTCCAGATTGACCATCAAAATTGCATTGATGACGACCACATAGCCCCTCAAAAATAATATTAATGAAGGCATTATCCTTCAAAAATATATTCTCCAGGACCATCAAGTCCCTCAAAAATGTATTTATGAAGGCTAAATAGTCCCTCAAAAATGTATTTATGAAGGCTAAATAGTCCCTCAATATAACATTCTTGAGGGTCAGTTGGTCCGTGACAATTGTATTCGTGAGGGCCACTGGTATTTGTCACGTGAGTTCTCTTCACGGACCATTTGTGAGGGCCAGACCCACAACCATCCCTATTTCTGAGGGCCTGTAGAGAGGGGTTTGTGACAGGACTCTCCCGTGAATAATGACCCAATTTTTAGTAGTGTAATAGAGCAAAAGCCATCATTTTCCACATGCATGCAAGGTCTCGAGTTCCCAGTTCCAAGGAAGGTTTGCTTACAAGGATAAGGGGTTCATCCAAGGAGATAACTACTCAAGAACTACCACATAGGATCAAACCCTAGGCAAAGATAGAATCTTTCTACGTAGAAAGAGTATACATGCAAGTTAAGAGTAAGCAATAAACGTGAAGAAAGTTATATAACTCGCCTCAAGGATGAAGAGGAAGATCCAAACAGCAAGGTAGCTCAAGGAAAGATAGAAGAACCCTAACTTGAGAACTCCACTCGGCCAAGATAGTTGCTTCTCTAAAAAGCAAGCAAACCCTAGGTAAAAGAAGAAAGAAGGAAGGTGTCTTCAACCTCTAGATCAAGTTCCACCATGGATCCGACCAAAAAGAAGAGAGAAGAAGGTAGGATAACAAGGAAAACAAAGGAAGGTAGGGAGATCTCACTCACCTAGACCAAGAAGCAAGGCAAGGAAGCACCAAACGACCTCTACAAGGGTAGATCCAAACCCTAGGTGCACATGCAAGCAAGATCGGCCAGCTTCTTCTACCTTGAGCTCCTTCTTTTCTACCAAGCAAGGGGGACGAGCTCCAAGCAGCAAGGAAGGTGAAGGGGTGAAGTAGGTGTGTAAAGAATGCATTTGCATGGGAGGAGGGAGGTATATAAAGCTTTGGGTGAGAGAGAAAGGAAGGTAATGGTGTCTATCCAAGCATGCCATGAGTCCATGGTCAAAATGATCTCGTCCATGCAAACCAGGTTGACCATCGAGTGTGGTATCTAGGAAGACCATAGCATCTTGACATCCAGGTGAGACATAAACCTACATACCTCAAGGGACCTCCATCAGATCCCAACAACAAAGAAAGCCATCAAATTCCACCATACAAGCAGAACCATCGAGTTCTATCACCCAAGGTAGGTCATCTAGGAGGGGAAACCCTAATCTCACCCTAGGTATATGTCACCACCAAAATCAAGGTGCAACTAGGCACCCCAATGCACTACCATCTCAAGCATGATAAGAAAACATGTGAGTCACAACAAGCATGACCTTAGATATGGGTAAATTGCATAGAAGTCTAAAATAAGCATATAAATGCATAACTTACCCAGATAGTATCTAAACTGGACCAAACTTGAAACTTAGCTTTGTCACATGATATCAAAGCACATATTAGAGTTAGATTAAGGTTTTAAGCATCCAATTGAGGTAAGCAAGCATGTTCAATCAAAAAGCAAGGTCAAGGGTTATATATATATATATATATATATATATATATATATATATATATATACACACAAATATATAATGAATATAGCATGATAAAGGCTTATGATTGATCACCCGAGGAAATATCATGGAGGGTTCTAGAGAAAAGGGTGTGTCAATCCAATACATTGAGTCGATTAAAGACGTGTAATATCTCAAAAGAAAGTGCTAGGACTCTTATAGGAGAGACATGAACATTTCCTACCATGGTTGGGGTACATCTAGGATTGGAACTCATGCCATAAGTTCTCATTCTTGTTGTGGATGAGTTGGTAACGTATGTTCAAGATGGTAGAAAATTTTGGCTTTTGATGCACTAATGTCAGGAATATCATGCTGGTTGTGAAATGCTTATATCATGATTTAATATATGCAAGAATGTGATGTTATCTTGAGATGTGATATATAGATATGACATGATGGAAAACCTAAATATGGTTTAATAGTTCATATGGATACATGTTTAACCATATACACGAATAATGATGATATAATATGGTTAATGAATCTACTGATGAAATCATTAATAAACTTTGTGACCTAAGGTGAAAATTTGAATGGGATCATATTAATGGCATATGTCATTGATGTGTTAATCTTAGTGCTTAATAGAGATGGTATCATGTAAGATGTTTTGTACTAGTTTCATGAGTAATAAATATCAAATAATGACCTAAAATTACGAGAATGCATCAGTAACTCTTAAATGTGATTTAGAATCCATGTGATGTTAGATGTGATCATGTTATGATATGTAATCATGTAATTTGCTTAATGTGGCTAATTAGGGCTAATAACCCTAATTAATGTGTAATAATTACAAATATGCTCAAGAAACCCTGGAAATTACAGAGTAAGCTCATTTTAGTAATTGGAAGATAATGTGAAACTTTGAGATCAATAATGTGCATATAAATAATGTTACATGTTAAACGATCCTAAGATGTTGAGAAAATCCTAGTTTGGGTTAATGCATGTAACCTAGGGTTAATATGTACACATAATTATATGTAATCAAATAACCAGATTATGTATACTAATCCAAAATATAAGATCAATAACCTAATTGTAAGAAGATAAGACAAGTAATAATGATGGGAATGTCCTAATAAACTAAGCAAACCCTAATGAATTAACTAGGGTTATGATAATGAGAATCTGATGATGGTATATGCATGATCGTGTTTTAATCAGGGTTTGACCAAGGATATAGATGACTCAGGAATATATGATGGTTAGGTTATCTTGATCAAGGTACGTGTTACCTCTTACTTGGCTCTTACTTGGCTTATTATATAAAATGCTTTTAATATGTGTAGCAAAATACTTGGCATATGATATTGGATGAAATGATTGTTTTGGTATGCTACATTGCTTGATTTTCCATACATATAGTTATGAACACATGAAACATAATATATTTGTTCCATTATATGAAAGTACTAAACTCTTTGGTAGTACAGTGCTTAGAAGTGACTTAACTCTTTGGTAGTCAGTCACATTGTACATATGATCTAACTCTTTGGTAGTCGATCATAAAGGCCTTAATCTTGAGCTCCTTGAGAGTCAAGAGAATGAATCAAAACATTCAACGATCAATGCATGGATATATAATAGAAAAAAATCTTAAAATATGTATTATCTTTTGTTAATAAACATCTTTGTTCAAGTGTATGCCTTTTGTTATATTTTTTATTGCTGCCAAGTATTAATTTTATCTTATTGCCAAATCTGAGTAATGAGAGGTATATAAAAGACACGTAGGCTTACTCAGTACAATATTTTAGAATATTGTACTGACGTGTACCACATATAATCTTTTGTTTAGGTTGTGAACATATGCTCTGGAAGACCGGGATAGTTGAGAGTTGTGTGGCGAGCTGATGTATAGGTGGAACTATTGTCTTAAGATCTTGTTTTAGAATGTAGTATGTGTACATGTAAAAGTTTACTGTTCAATATATAATATCAAATGTTATAACAATTCATTTTATAATTATATATTGAATGGTGAACATATGGTGTATGGTTGTGTTCTTGTTCATGTGCATGTGCTACTGTTGTTTCCTTCTTAATTCCTTTAATTTTCTTCTTCTAAGCCTAGTGTGTGGTGTTTAAATTGGGATTCTCACTGAGGTGAGGGTTTCAATTTAGACGTCACACCAAATTAAGAATTAGAAAATCTGAGGACGTCACATGTGGTGTGCACACAACATGTGAATGCTACATATATTAATGTTCCATGCACCATGTAGTAGAAACATAGATGAGAGACTTGCCATCCACACTGACCTAATGAATCTTTATATAGGATGTGAAGATTAGGGGAAAATCTTGGTATACAATTGCAGGCGTGAATTTCTTTGATATCTCAAGTATAACCAGTTCATGCTACTTAACATGTGGGTTGGCATAGTGATTCCCTACATTGCAAGGTTTTGGTCTAACTTTAGACTCCATAGCCTCATATGTTAGGGTATATATAGGTTCAAAATCTAAGGTTTTGACTCTCTTTTATTAATCAAAATTTGCGGCTCCATTTGGGTGATTTTGACAATTATAGGTCCCAAAATTAAGACACTTTAAAAACAATAGGAACTAAAATAAAGGACTATTTGTATAGATAACTATAAATTTTAAAGTGCACAAGAAAAGATAGCAAACGTGGATATCAAAATGGTCTCATCTCTTATATTCTAGCCCCCTTACACATACATTGAGCACATGAAAACATGGCCCTCTAAGTAGAAGACCCACTATCTTCCTTTAGTCCTCGTCAGAATTTGTGTTACTCAAATATTGCTTCTAAGGACTCTAACTCCAGTATATTTTCATCTTGTAAAAAGAACATGTTGGATCTATAATGGGCTCTAGAGGGGGTAAATGGAGTTAAAACCACTTAAACAAAATTCATTAGACCTTCAAGTTATATACTAAGATAATGTTGCATATATGAAATTTGATTACAATTAAACATACATAGAAAGGGAGAAACTAAACATACATAGCAAGGGAGAGAGAGATTGAACAAGCACAAGATAAAAAAGTTATTTGTAATGGTTTCAACCTTCAAACTAGGAGATGTACATCCACTATCTAGAGAGTCATTTTCTAGGATTTTTTAACCATGTCTCACTGCTTATACTCCATTATAAGATTTACAACATAAAACCTTCCTTTTCTAGGACAAGGACATATAGCATTCCCTTTGAGGACAAGGGAACCAATAACCTTATAAAGGAATTACCTATCCATGACCAAGATCCTTCTATCATACCAAGGACTTGTCCACTTTTGCAAAGAGTCTTTCACTTTCTCTAAGGACTTTCTCAATCTTGAAACAAGTCTTCCACCTTTAAGGATTTACCCACTTTTGACTTGGATCTTCAGCATTTGACTTCCTTCACAAAGAAGAAGCTTTCACCAAGTAACTTCTCCCCTTCTTCTTCTTCACCTCTCTTAGCCAAGAGAGAGAATATTCATCAACATGGTAGATATAAAGAGATTGGGAGGTGGACGAAGTGAGTTCCTCACAAGATATATGTGCAGGACTAGTTCTCTTACAAATCTCCTACTCACTCTAATAGATGTAGCAAGTGATTAAGCTTATGAGAGTGGATGGAGGCTCTTTGAGGAACTCAACTATAATATATAGGGACCTTCATAGTGTTTTTATAACCATGGGATGAAGTCCAAGGGATCCATTTTGTAGTTGAGGTTGCTTACTAGCCTATAGAGATACTTAGGAACGAATTTCAACCACTTGAGGTGTTGCAACGAATATATGTTTGAACTTTACAATACTCCAACGGTTGGAAACACTTTTTAGTACTTTTCGGTACATTATTGTCAGTCAAGTTTTCATAAAGGTAATTCGACCGAAGACACTATGTGACAAAATATTTTTGAGTTGTCGGACGAGTTTATCCTTAATAAAACTTGCCCAACGACTATGATTGTTTTGTAAATGTAGGGTGTTGGTTGAGTTTTCACGAGGACAAACTCGATCTAAACTAAGATTTATCAAGCTTCACACAACTTGTCGGTAGTATGTCTTGAGGAAAAACTCGACCGACAAGGCACCCTGTAATGGAATTTGACAAATACTATAAACATGTCTAAACATTCGAATTAAATGCTCTTGATTTTTTCTAATATTAATTACAAGTCATACAATCATTACAAGTGATTTATATCAAATATCTATGGAGGAAACTATCTATTCTTCAATATTGATATTTATGCATGTATGACTTGATTTCTTCAAGTTAGGATACACAATTAAGGCATTTGGAGTGTGTCTATCCAATATGAAATCACTCAGTAGAAGCATTTGACACAAATGAGTGGAATAGTTAGTCGTCATCAAAATAAGGATTTAGTCAATTTAGACCTTGAGTCAACATCCCCCCCCTTTTTGAAGATGACATTGAGTTCATATGTTTCCCCTCAATTGATGCTATTTATCTTGCATGGTTAGCTTTCACAATATTTATAGAAATTATATCTTCCACTCATACCCTTTACGTAAGACATGTCTCTCCCCCTTTTCATTTCAAATTAGTGAGGGGTGGAAGAGCTAAAACACAACTTGTTAGAAGAAGGCAGTGTAACATATCAATAACTAAGTGTTATCGAAGCAATGTATATCAAGCAAATCAAGACATGCATTAGACCAACTCTAGATACAGTTCTAGCAAACAATCAAGGTAAGGCTATGCAAGAAAGTAACTCAAGATAGTAGATATGCAAGTCAAGGAACAAACTTGAGTATGTATTAAACAAGATACAAGCATGGCATATAGTTAGATACCAATTGATGTGTTAGATACCAAAAGATGAACAAGGCTAGAACTATATGTATATGGACTACTAGTAGATGATATCAAGTTAGGACTACTAGTAGGATCTAGATCATAGTAAAAGATGCACAAGTCAAAGAACAAGATATGAGTATATGTAGAGGAATATTCAAATAAAGAAATATGTAATTTCAAAAGCATAATAGAATATTACTCAACATGCATCATTATGAAAAGATGATTATCACTAAGACTCAAGATTGCATTAAAACATATACAGCTAGATAGATGTAGCAAGTTAGAGCATAATAGAAGCAATTTAGATCACAACCAAGAGAGTCAAAGAGATTATCATCAAAACATGCATGACAACTCAAGATAAGTAATTGCAAGATATATAGATACCAACTTAGAACAATTATAGAGATAGAGTTGTATGCTAGATAGGAAATTCAAAGCATGGCAGTATGCATATCATAAAAGGATACCAAGGGAGTGTTAAAGAATAAAGCTTTTGGTTGAGAAAGTCTAGTTGAGAGGGAAATTCTCAATAAAAAATTCATATATATATATTGTGCACAAGGTTGTCGGTTGATTTTGTGGGTTGAACTTCTTGACCGACGCAGCTATTGGCACACCCATTGATGCTTGTCAATCGAGTTCCTTTTAGGACAAAATTGACCAACAATCAGCTGCTGTCAAAAAACACATATATTTTAGGAAAACATATTTAGAGACATGATAAAAGTATAAACCACATACAAACATTTATAAGCAAGTTTGAATCACTATGAAAGCATCAAGGGCAGTCTTTGAGCAAGAAAGTTATGAGAATCACAATACAGCAAAATTGACTCAAAAACCATATGTAAAGTGCATACAAACTTGGCAAAAACAAGCTATGGTTGGATACGTGCAAGGATACCATTACCTTTATTCTTACCATTTCTTTTCCACTTGTTTCCAACCCATACACACATCACCTTTATTCTTTTATGTGGATTGAGAAACTAATTTGCAAATCAATGCTTCATGTCAATTCATTTGCAAGTGACCTATAAGAAGAAAGATTAAATGGTCCCCAATCATATTTTTGGGTTTGTAGGGGGTAGCTTAGAAACCCAAGTCCTGTTACTCTTGGGTGCTTTCCTAAAAGGACAATATGTAGAAGAATGACCAGTTTCACTCCAATGATTACATATAGCCTTGGAACTAGATGTGTATCCATTGAAAGTTGGAGGTCCTTTATCTTTTTTGTTCCTTTGACTACTATCAAGTTCAATACCATCTCTACCCATTTGTTTGTTAGTATGGTCTAGGATTTGATTAGGGGTCTTTTTATTATCTAAGAGTCTTTGCATAGAGGATCTCAAACTTTGATTTTCATGCTAAGAGAAGTAATATTAGAAGACAATTGATTGGTATCATCTCTAGAATGCAAAAGATCAATTTCTAAGCAAATAGATCTTGTCATATAAGAATCTTTTTTGACATGAAGGGCTGCAACAGTATTATCCCTACAAGTAGAACTAGAACAAGATTTAAGGACATGGATTTTAGCAAGCAAAGAAGAATTTTCTTTTTCAAAAAAAAACTATCTCAGAAAGATAGACATTGTTTTCATATATTCTACTCTTTGCAAAATGAAGTCTTTGTTCTTTTTTCAGTTTTAGAAAATTAATGTCAAGAATGAGAGAATTCTCAATTTTAATATGCTCTTCATTAGAACTTATCATAAGAGGTTGAGCTTCTAGAAATCTAATCTCATCAAGCAAGTTAGCATTGTCAAGTTCACGAGAATCTACTTGACTAAGATAACTCAATGTTATTGAATTTCAATTCAAGTTCTAGATATAGCTTTTAGAGATCATTAACATCATTTTGTAAGAAAATGTTAGCATATTCAAGATCATCTTTTTCTTCATGCAAGTTATCAACAATCGTAACAAGCTTTTTTATGCTTAGTAGACTAAAGATATGTACAAGTAGCATGAATAATGGAAATTAAAGATCCTTTATCTAAAGAGTTTAGATTTACCTCATTTGAATCTTTATTTGAACTTGTCCTGAGAGCAAAATGGCATTCTCTGCCATCTTTAGAGATTGAGCTAGATTCTTCACTAGATTTTTCATTTGAGCTTGATTGGAGGAGTCACTAGAGTTTTTATGCCATTCTCCTTCTTCTTGTACTTCTCTTCTCTTCTCTTATAATGATGGGTCTTTTTGCCTTATGGACAATCTTCTTTGAAGTGACCCTTCTTTCTACATTTGAAACACTGGTTGGAGGAAGAAGATTTTCCTTTATAAAGTCTACCTTTGGAGTACATGTTATCTTCTTCAACTTGAGAGGATGGATAATCTTAACTAACAATAAGTTCAATTTGGGCTTTGATTTTAGCCTTCTTCATTATCTTGATCTCTTTCTCTTCTTCTCTTTCTTCTTCCTCTTGCTTGTCAACTTTCACTTCAAAGGCTTGTAGATTTCCTATAAGTTGTTCGATAGGAATTTCTTCAAGAGAATTTGTTTATTCAATTGTAGTCACCTTTGTTTCCCACCTCTTCAGAAGAGTTCTAAGGATCTTTGAGTTTATCTTTCCTCGATTCACAGGATGACCTAGCACGGTAAGACCATTTATAGTTGTGTTGAGCCTTGCATACATTTCAGCAATTCTTTCCTTCTCTCCCATCTTGAAGTTTTCAAGAAGACCATTGAGCATGTAGACTCTACTTTTCTTCACTTGTTTTGTCCCCTCATAAGTTACACATAGCTTTCTCCATATCTCATAGGTTGTTTCATAAGAAAAATCTGATTGAACTCGGTGTGGGAAGAGAGGCATAGAGAATGTTGACGGCTCTAGCATTCAAGGTTACTTTCTTTAAAGTAGCTTCATCCCATTCTTCTACCTTTGTCTTTGATAAATTGTATGGAAGATCCACCATTCTCCATAGCTCGAGACTTGATCCTTAGATGTAAAATTGTAGCCTTCTCTTCCAATAGAGGAAGTTGTTCCCATCAAATATTAGAATGTTGATGGAGTATCTCCCACCTTAATAATTCCCCATCTTCTCCTACTTGTGAAAGTGTTGTTAGGAGAGACTCGCTCTGATACCAATTGTTGGATCTATAATGGGTTCTAGAGGGGGGGTGAATAGAGCTAAACTACTTAAATAAAATTCATTAGACCTTCAAGTTATATACCAATATAATGTTGCATATATGAAATTTAAGTGCAATTAAATATACATAGTAAGGGAGGGATAAATTGAACAAGAGCAAGATAACAAAGTTATATATAGTGGTTCCAACCTCCAAACTAGGAGATGTACATCCACTACCTAGAGAGGTCATCCTCAAGGATTTTTTTAACCATGTCTCCCTCATTATATTCGATTATAAGAGTTACAACATAAGACATTCCTTTTCAAGGACAAGGATACTTAGCATTCCCTTTGAGGACAAGGGAGCCAATAACCTTATAAAAGAATTACCTATTCATGACCAAGAGTCTTCTGCCTTACCGAGGACTTACCCACTTTTGTAATTAGTCTTTCGCCTTATCCAAGGACTTATCCACTCATGCAACAAGTCTTCCGCCTTCAAGAATTTGCCCACTCTTGACTTGGATCTTCATCCTTTGACTTCACCTTCACTAAGGAGAAGCTTTCACCAAGGGACTCCTTCCCTTCTTATTCTTCACCTCTCTTAGCCAAGAGAGACAATCTTCATCTTCATGGTAGATAGAGACACTGTGAGGTGGAGGAAGTGAGAGCCTCACAAGATATACATGTAGGACTAGCTCTCTTACAAATCTCCTACTCACTCTATTAGATGTAGCAAGTGATTAAGCTTATGAGAGTGGATGGAGTCTCGTGGAGACACTCAACTATAATATAGGGACCTTCATAGTGCTTGGCTAACCATGGGATAAATCCCAAGGGGTCCTATTTATAGTTGATGTTGCCTACTAGTTAGTGTAGACACTTAGGAACGAATTTCAATCATTTGAGGTGTTGCAATGGATATATTTTTGTGTTTTGCAACACTCCAACGACTGAAAATACTTTTCTGCACTTTTCCATACAGTGTTGTCAGTCAAGTTTTCATTAAAAAAAATTGAGTTGTTGGTCAAGTTTATCCTTGATGAAACTCGACCGATGGTTAAGATTGTTTTGTAAGTGTAGGGTGTCGATCAAGTTGTCACCAGGACAAACTTGACCGACATTGGGATTTATCAAGCTCCAGACAACTTGTCGGTCAAGTTGTCTCTAGGATAAACTCGACCGACAAGGCAACCTATAATGGAATTTGATAAATGTTATAAAGTGTTTAAACATTCAAATTAAGTGCTCTTGATTTTTTCTAAGCTAAATTACAAGTCATACAATCATTACAAGTAATTTACATCAAAGATCTATGGAGGAAACTATCTATTCTTCAATCATTACCTTTGTGCATGTATGACTTGATTTATCCAAGTTAGGATGCCAAGTTTGGTATTTGGAGTGTGTCTGTCCAATCTGAAATCACTCAAGTAGAAGCATTAGACACAAATGAGTGGAATGGTTAGTCATCATCAAAACAAAGATTCAGTGAATTTAGACCTTGAGGCAACAGAACCAACCTAACTTGAGAATACTGCTAGGTTCATGTCAAAAATTGGTCAAAATATCGATCCCCTTTTCCCGTTGGATAGAAAGACAAACATTATTCAAAGAGACAATTTTTCACTTAGGTTCCATTTTGCCTGCTCCATGTGAGCCTTCTAACTATGAAATAAATTAGTAGCATATAAAGTTATGTAGATCAAAAGTTGGCATCACTTAATATGGGAAGAAAGAAATATTTCTTTCTTAAAGTCATTCTTCTAACCAGGGAAAATTCACTAAGTGGTTATCCTATTTTATTTTTCAATATCATAATCAGGTGTACCCTTTTGACTATGTTGCATACTTAAAGAACTCCTTGCAAATCTCAAATCCTCTATATTAGTCCAACATTGTTAGAAATAATCAGTTACTTTCCCTTTAATAGCATTGGTTGAGAAGAGGATCTTGGTTGTACTCCTGGGCATGATTGACCCAAGCTCATGCCAAATATTTATAGGAAATATTTGTCACTTCAAAGTAACAAGTGATGTAGAGAGTGACTTGGAAGAGAAATGTGTTTCCACTAGCCTAGCTCCACAAAATGTCGAATGTGTTGAGAAATTTATGACATATAACGGATAGAGAGATAAGGGAGGCAACGATATTATCAAATTATCCCACTTAGATCCTCATCATAGATGTTTAAAGGAACCATTCATCATGGGAGTTAATATTAGATGATTATATTCTAGGGAACACAACGTCAGAGATATTGTATTTACTTAATTTCTAGCTTGAAATATGATGAGCGATCCCAAAATCAATATAATATCCATTAGACCGCCATTAGCTCAATTGTCTTCTTTCTCAAATTCAACGACCTCTAACTACAATATTGTTAGTGATTTGGCTTCCTATTTCAAATATGGATTATATTCTTTACACATGATTAGGTATTTTTATTTAAGCATGTAGATCGGTGTTAATTTCAACACACAAATCTTGCAAATCCATGTGTAAATTGATATAGAAACTATTTCCTTGGCACATTTAACCAAAGAAACCCTAGCTCTCTATCATTGGGCTAGATAGGAAAATACTAGCATACCATCAAGGCAAGGAGCTGAGCCCACCCCTATTAGACGTAGCTTGCTTGGTTCCTTACACTATAGACTCCACTCTTGAATTGCAATATCCAACCTCAATTTTCTCAAATGGTGGGAAAGTTTTGGTGAGAAAACTCTTTAACGACGATACCTTCAACATGTGAATTCTACAGGACTTGGATTTGTCTTTTTAAAGGGGGTGTCCAGTGACTATCTATCATTGTTACCTATTAATATTTTGACTCCTCGTTCAATCACCAAGCCTTATTTAGATCACTTTTTACTTCCCTTGACCTAAAGACTCTTCTAACTTCATTTCCTTCCAACTATTATTGAATTTTGAGCCCAGGGAATCTTTCGCTCAAAGATTCTTTCAACTAGCGCAAGTTAGTTTTGATTTCCTTCACGTGTATTGCAATTTCTTTCTAAACGGTTAGAATGTTAGTCTTGTAGATTAGGAATTGCTCTCTTTCTGTGGATTTACTACTAATGACTCTGTGGTAACGTCAGGGTTTGTTCAAAACTGGGAATATCATCACATGAAGATGGACCAAGTCATCTAAGTATTTATGGTCAAGTTACACTGGTTGCAAGTGAATTGCTTTGTTGATTTATCAGTTAGCCTTGAGCCGAAGAGATTTGTGATCCAAACCAAACATGCCTACATGCTTAAATTGACCCTAAGTATAGAAAGGACCCTTAAAGTTACGCAAAGTGGTGTCTGACCGTGTACGAGAGTTTTCCTCACACTTTTTTGGAACCGCCATAGAAAGAGATTATTCATTTTTATTGTTATATGTGAAAGACATGTATTGACGGATTGCTCTTTTTATTCATTATCCATACTTATTTCATAGATAATGGTATCATCCATTCGTATCAGCTTGTAACGGGTTATTGTTTACCTATGTATCATCCACCTGCACTCTAGATATTAATCCAACTTTTTCCTTCTTTCTCTTATCCCTTTGATATACAGTTGTTCATGGTAACACATTTCAGGACAACCAAGCAAATGAATGGTAGCAGGCGAACTTCTCTTTCCACTTGCGAAACAGATGTGCACTACAATCGCCATTATGCCTGAAGGCACAGAGCAAAATGTGATAACCAAACCAATTGGCAAGCACATTTAACGTTATCAAAAGAAAAGAGAATGCCGATTTTTTCTAGGAAACTGATTCATCACGTAATTTGCTTTGGGGTTCATGCAGGCTACCTGAAGGCTCGAAAACTAATACCTGCATATCAAGATCAGACCTTAGTAAAGCATTGGGACAGAACTCGTGACCGTACAAGTAAAAGAATTTGAACGGCAATATGGATTCTCAGAGAAAAACAACCCTTCAACATTGTATCCTATAGCACTTAATGCTGAAGTAACGCATAACCATGACGGGGACAAATGGAATCATCTGGTCAAGTCTCATGTTTTAACTCTGCGCTAGATGTGATACTTCGTGCTTTAATCTAACCTGAATTTCATTATCACCTTCATTATTTAATTCCTAGACAGTTATCTTTTGATCTTTCACTTTCATCTGATTCTGAAAACAAAAGAGCATAAATCTTTAGGTCTCCTTTGAGTGGTGAAGAGACAGTAAACAGCTTTAAGTTTAAGATATGGCAAAGTAGCTCATCAAGCATTAAATCATCGGTCACTTTTGGGTGATAATGTTTAAAATATCAGCACTTCGATAAGGACAACTTACGGACCTCACAATATCCGTGACAGGATGGAATCTATAACTGAACGTCTCAAGTACCACTGTACGCTGTTAAACGGAGGTAGGCGTCATTCTCAATACAGCAAATTTTGACGTGTTCTGGAAATAATTCCGTCCCTGTTAAGTTGCATGAGGATATATTCTATTAGGGGTCGTTTGGCTCCTGTTTCAATAACTCCTGTAGTTATATGCATAGGTCATGCTTTTAGTCTAGAGCAGCAAATGAAGAAGAGAGGTGATCCAGCTGTAAATTAGGCCGGAGAGTATGCCAACATGACGACCAGGATGCTGGATGCGTGAGTTTGCAGTACCAGCAAACTCAGCGTGACTGAAAAATTCCGCCCATTTGCTCTGTCCGCCATGCACAGCAGGATTTAAACTACAGAAATTGTCTAATCAACCTTATGATTTACAGGTAACTACTGCATTTATAAGTACGCGGTCCAAACGGCCCCTTAAGCTCCGTTTGCAGATGGTTTCAAATTATGATAATCGTGTGTTCAGTTATTAAGAAACGGTGGCAAACTGCATTTTATCCAGTGCAATTGTGGTACTCACAAAACACTGCTTATTTGTATGACAGTGTTTTGTGACTGCCAATGGCTGCTTCATTTTAGCTTTTTTAGAGGAACTGATGTGCAAAACAGCTCCCCACGCACGGAGGCTGCTGCCCCAAGGCCCTGACACCATCCAGACACAACCTTCACTGTATTTAGCATTCTAGCAGCATCTTTTTATAGTTCCAATATATCAGAATGCATGTCCAAATGTGGCATCCAAAGTGAGGCCTCATTTTATGGGGGAACATTTATCCATGACTGCTTAAGATCTCACTAGAATAGATATTCTGCTTTTTTATTGGAAATGGTGGGATTAACACAGGAAAACAAACGTACATTTGCAACTAAGGAATGCTATTAAATTTCACTTGTCTAAACCAGATTGACCATAGTAATCATTTCCCTAAACGAGATTGAACATGGTGGGCTCATCCTCAACTGTAATCCTTGTGCATAAGTAATGCCTTATCCTTATGACCAAAATTGGCCCATAATTTCTCATTAGAACTGGTGTGCATTAATATAGACAATGAAGTTGACAGAAGTTATGAATAATAATTCACTCATCATAACCGCACTCATTTATACAAAGACAGCACAAAAGAAGCATATTATATAGAACAGAGATTATTACAGAATACAATGTACATCTCTTTGGAAAACCATATAGATAAAACCACAGCAGAGTCAGGCACCTCACAATATTTTAATCTTTTCTAGATCTTATTATCCTAGAAGCTCCTACGAGGTTCCTAAAAATATAAACAAGCCAGACATTAAATTTCAAGTGCCCATAAGTACTACTAAAATGAATAGGGGACACATATATAGCTAAAATATGTGTGCAGAAAAAATGAGATCAAAAAGACATTCAAGCAAGAGTGGGCATATTAATCTCAATCATCAAATAAGGCATTCATACATCCATAAAAAAAGTAGATATATAAGACCGTGGGGCATGCTCATTGTGGGATATGATCTTCAAACGCTGCCACGGTGACATCTGATGGGTAAGTTACCTTTACTTGACCAAAATGATATTTTAAGTACGCATAAATATATCAAAGCTCGTGCCAAGAGAATTGAGTTTTACTATATTGCCAGCCAATTTACATTCAAACTATATTCTACATCCATGTGCGTCTCCAAGCTAGCTCTTCCTTGTTGCAGTTATGGGGGACACAACAAATACAAGGATGACTTGGTTAGAAACTAGAAAGGATATTGGCCAGATCAGTGTAGACTACAGACCCATGCAAGGAAGGGAGAGGAAGAAGAGTGGGGTGTGAGATCAATGAAGCATGGAAAATCTCAAGTAGCTGACCACACACAATGACCCCACGGGCAAGATTCAAATGGGGAAGAGTTCAAAACAGTCGGCATGGAAAAACACACTCCAATGGAAGGAAAAAGGACGTAATGGAAACAATAACTAAAACAGGGAAAGCAATTATGAAGAAAGGTAAAAATATGAATTCGTCTATTTTGTTTCCTTTACCTCTGCCTTTCACATTTTGCAAAGAGAAGCAAAAAAGTTGTGACTAGTGTGAACTGCCGAACTTGATGAGGGGGTGGGGGGTCCAGTTGTGTTAATGTCATCTTTGTTTATTCCAAACGTGCTTTTTTTATGAAGAGGAAACCCTATGGTAGTGCACTTTGGACCCATCTTAGCAGGGTAAATGCAGGTAATGCATTGTGGTCGGTCAACCCCATGCCGCACCAAGTTTTGTTGATTGTCATCACAGTCATCCTATTAGTATGTTCCAACTTTATCGAGTTTCTATAATTGTTTTAATGAAAAGAAGTAAATAATGAAATCAAATATACTAAGATAAATATAATTGTCTCCAATGGAATGGGATTGGAATTAGGAAGCATCCCAAATCCAATTATCAATGTGACTTGTGATTGACAAACTGTCACCATTCCGGTGGTAGGGGTGGGGAGGGATTGGGCACATGCAGTCCCTCGTGTAATTCTGCCCCTATACCCTAGCCGATCAGAAAAGATAAGCCGTTCATGTGTGTTTTATGGTCTTCGTGCTCCACATTTCAAGAGTTGTGCATACAAGAAAAATTTTAAATTACAAGCGGAAATATTCTTCATACAACCAATTTTTAACCCGTACAAAAAAGATTTATCTCCAAACTACATGTGGATATGGTCTTCACATTCCACATGGTAGGTTATGTTCTTCACACTTCATTAGTGAATCGTGTTGTTACCACAAAGCAAATATTAGCATATAAAGAAATCATGACAATATGATCAACACATTCAATCTTCATGGACATAGGAAATGTGTCGACATTTGCAAGTCACGATAGAAAAAACTACATGAAAAAAGCATATTCAATATGATATAAGAAATTTGGTCATAATCAAAAGACATCAGAACAATCATAGTCAACAAAAAAGAAGGATGACACCATCAATAATAGAAACTTCATGTGTATAATGAAATGGCTGACTAGCTTATTGATGTCGAGTATCATTTTGGCTAGACTAATCATAACAAAAAGGTCATACAATGATTGGATAAGCTGTAGTCATTTAGTTGTCAAATGAAGTTGAGTGAATCCATTTAGAACAACCCAACAACCTAGAAGATGCCTACTAGGGTCATCCTTCCATTAATGATGCAATCGACAGATCAAGTGCAATTGCTTACTAGGAATGGGTTGAGTTCTTAACGTTGTAATATTGAGATGGTATTAGGGGCTAGCAAATCTTTTATGAGTGGAAGAGATTATAAGTAGGCACATTAGTGTCAATGACATTGATGCTCCAGTATCTTTCTAAAGTTAGATGACATGCTCTTTGTTGTTTATTACCCCTTAATTAAACCCAAAATCACAAATTTTATCATATTAAATAATTATGCTACTTCCTTCTACCAAATTATAAAGGACAATAAAAATTGTGGACCTGACAGTTTCCAATAGAATAGTGAAGAGATTACAATAATTTTTGTATTCATTAACGCATTCCAAGATAATTGTTTCTATTAGAGTGTCTATTTACTTAAGTGTTTAGTCTTTTACTTAAGTTGCTTTTAATCTATTTATAATATGGGCCCAAGTCTGTCCTTGGCCCTTTAGGGTTTGGTCTATGTCTGTATGCTTCCTCCCTTCTCCTATTTATAGGAAAGGATGGATGCCACTTTTCTATCAAGCAATAAGAGAAAACCTACACGTAAGGAGATCTTCCCCATCATATCTATTCTTCCACAGTTTCTACTTCTTAAAACGCTATTAAATATGTTAGAGAATCTATTTACTTAAGTTGTTTAGTCTATTTGTAATATGAGCCCAATTGTGTATTGGCCCATTAGGGTTTTTCTTGTGTTTGTATGCTTCCCTTTTATCCTTTTTATAGGAAAGGGGGGATGCCCTCCTATCAATTACAAAAACCTACACAAGAGGGGATTCTTCATCATATCGTTTCTTTCCACATAGTATCAGAGCAGGCTTTCATGTGCCACCCCAAACCCTGAGAGAAAAGAGTGTCTGATGCAACACGGTGTCTCTTCACCGAAACGTGTCAACTACTACTGCTGCTATAACTTGGCATGCTTCACCATCTAGAATGATTCTATTATATGGCAGAAGTATCTATACATGGCGAGTCCCTTCTTTATTCTTACCAACAACAGTTATCTTTCCTTTTCAACACTTTTATTTATCTTCTATTTTTTAACCCCCTACCCTTCCCAGTCCTTTATACCTTTTGCCTACCTTCCCAATACTTGTTCTACCCCCCATATACATATTGAACCTACTGATAATCGAATCCTACAATTTTTTGACTTTGTCCAAATTTTGTAATCGGGTCATGTTGCTCATTGACTTGAGTTGTTGGTTACCTCCTCCACATAATTTCCTACATAGCCCTTGTCTCTGCCATTGTTTTTGACTTTCCACCCCAACCATACTATTGACTCTTTTTGTGATAGGCTGAGGGAGAAAATAGAGGATGATGAGTAGAGGAAAGAGATGAGATGGAGGAGATGAAGAGAAATAAAGAAGACTTTAGTTATGTTGTTATATGAATCTTCAGGCCATTTTTACTAGTTGATATATGGATCTTCATGCTACTTTTACTACTACTATGGGGAATTATTTTGCTGCTATATGGATCCGTTTACTGCCTAAGAAGCTTATTCATAATCATTGAATGCTGCTATGTGTTGGTATGTATGCTCAGAGAGCCAATCATATGATAATTGGAATGTAGCATTAGATATCTGATTTGATAATAATGAAGGTAATTCCGTCTATTATGTGTGTCTCAATCATGATATGATGACCCAGACGTAAGTAGATGTCTAAAGAATGATGTTACTCGATGATGTCTTCAAGTACGTGACTTGAACAATAAGATCATACGGATGCTAAGAGTACATATATTCTTGTTATGTCCCTAGTCGGATATTATTGTAGAAGCAAAATAGACAACAGCAATACATAAGACACTAGAGTGTGTGTTGATTGATGACATAATCTCATTAGTCATGATATATGATATCCAGTCACTCACACATGTACATGTTACAAAATAGTGTATCGGACAGACCTACCATGAGAGTGATACATGGAGACTATGGAATGATAGTCAAAATCAGCTCTCATGGTGATAATGGTGGTTGTGGTTCTTAGACTTGAAGTCACACACGTCGTTGGGTATACTTTGACATCATCAAACATAATCCTGAAATACGGGTTGCCATAAAGGTGATGAGTGGGTAGCTTTCACACTTGGGGACTGACTGTGAGTGATGTAGATGGAATTTGTCCCTCCTATAGGAGTTTGATATCCAGGGCCTCTTGATAAGCAAGACAGAGAAATGTACAGTTGTACTCATGTTATTCAATATATGATGTATGAACTCACACGCATCTCAGACAGTCTGTTCTAGTTCAAGAAACATGGATTGAACGTTGAGAGGATAACGATTCCATGCCTCGAGTTCAATCCGGATATCAAAGACAAGGAACTATACGATCACAGTAACACTAATCACGGATTGTAGGTTGAAGTTGTTTCCCAACTTTTCGAATTACTTGGGTAGCAATGATGTGTGACTAGGCACTGCTTTTTGTTTGTGATGTAATAAGTTTGTTATGGACATTCACTACCAACGTAATTCTGGACCTATAGAGTCACATGCATAGGATACACTTGGATTAAAAGAGTATATTCATGAATGATGTTTAATTTAATTACTAAAGGTGTTTAGGTATTCAATTAAACAGCAGATCAACTGATTGGACTCAAAATCATCAAGTTCAAGTGTTGGACTGACTGATTGGAGTGTTAGGTTGATTGAAAATTGAATTGGTTGATTTCTGCATGGCTCATGACACCAACCGATCGGCTCACACGGTGAACCAGTCGTCTCAAGCTGGTGAGACGACCGGTTCACCTAGTGAACTGATCGGCTCAGGTAGTGAGACGACTAATTCACTTAGTGAACCAATCGTCTCAGACAGGTCGGCCGAAGGTTCTGGTGATTTTCCCGAATCATAAGAAAAGTTGATCATTTCATTTGTTCAATTTGATTGGTAAAAGGATTAATGTTGGAGATAAATTGGAAACGAATTGGGAATTCAATTGCAAAATAGGAGACTGCGCGAAAAGACCGTCTCGCAATTCGCAGGTTCTAGGACATTCATGATTTCGAACCCTTTTACTCTCACACCGATTGGGAACCCTGACCCTGGCCTCTACTATAAATAGAGGGGTATTGGGGACTTCCCAAGACATAATTGAGAATTAGTTGCTCTGACAATTGTTGTCCTCTCTGGTTGTGGTAACCAATAGAGAGCTCAAGCAAATCCTACCCGTCAAAGGAAATGATAGCGAGGGAGAGAACAGCTGAGGATCAATTGTGAGAGAGCATGTTGGCGCCTAGTACGCTGACAGAAGGGGACAACTTCCTCTGGTAGCGCAACGTGGAGTTCCCAGTGGTCCTTGTGGACTACTCTAGAGCTAGGAGGCCGTTGTCTGCCGCTTGGAGGACATCGTCAGCCTGCAGTCTGTGGCGAGATCGCAGGAGCCGCTGCAAACATTATTCCAGTCTGTTGTCCGTGGTGAAGACCAGGAGCTGCACAGACACCGTCCAAAAGCAACTAGAAGACAGTTGCGCATCTACAACGACGAGGAGTATGTCGCTGGACTTGCTTTGGGACCAGGTATATCCTCGAAGCCATCATTTCTATTATATAGTTGTTGACATGATCTGTTGGTTTGTAGGGAATATGGAAATAAAAATTTTGTTTCCGTTGCCTATAACTGCGTCCTATTTCCCACCACTTCACTTGTTCTATCTATTGTTGATTTTTTGGTGACATTATTCTTGCTACTTGTGCTATGATTAGCACATTTTTACTTGTTGCTTAGTGAGCTTGCACTATTGTTATTTGTGCTCTATATGCATGTTGACCCTTTGTATGTGCCTTGCACACATCTACTACTGTTGTTGTTGTGAACCAGCACTTCTGGGGATTGTGACCAGCACTTTCTGGACTGTGACATCTGCTACTAGGATGAAAATTATATGATGAGATGATGGTACCTTAGGTGACTTTTATGTGTATGATAGAGCTTCATGCTTTTCTACTATTGTTGTTCATCTTGGAGTCTTTTTGTTGCTTTCTACTTTAGGCACAATGATCTTTTATCTGGCTACGTCATCTATTTTTTGTTATTGTATTTCAGCACTCTGTAGTACTGCGTTGTTGACTCTTTTCTTGTCCATGTCTTGTATGCACGTTAATTTCTGCTACTATGTTCCATCACTCTCTGTCTGTTTCTTGACAATAGTGACTGTGATGAAGACCACAATGCCTACTTGTTGTTTAATATGCTCTAGATGCTAATTCATATTGATCAAGAAGCTCCTACTACTTGCTTTTGGATTATCTGCTTGAGGGGGAGTATTTGAGTGCTTGATTGGTTTATTGTAACATTGAGGGCGAGAAATTCTTGTATAGGATTTGTTATCTTTTTATTATATTTAGTATGTATGTATGTTTGCAAGCTGAGTTGGGATTCTCCCAAGCTCCAAGTTGAGGAGGAGTGTTAGAGTCTATTTGTAATATGGGCCTAATTGTGTATTGGCTCATTAGGGTTTGTCTTGTGTTTGTATGCTTTCCCCTTATCCTATTTATAGGAAAGGGGGATTGTCCTTCTATCAATAAGAAAAACCTACACAAGAGGGGATTTCCCCATCATATCATTTCTTTCCTCAACATATTAGTTTACTAGAGTTCAAACCCTTCAAATCTCATGACAGTTAAGACCATAAACATAATTTCCCAATTGAAAGAGGTATGAGTAAAATTTAATAATAAATAATGAACAAAGGGTAAAAACATTTAGAAATTTGAAATATGTTGACTTCAACCAATAAATAAAATTCTTACAATATATTGTCCATGATTTATGTATTAAACTTTTTACAATGAGTCTAAGGTCATATTATTCAAAATCAAGTACAACTTTACTCAAAGTTTACAACTGAAATTATATCATTTGAATGCATGAAATGAAGTTATCATTTCAAATTATTACATCAGTTGTTAGATGCATAAAATCATAAACCAAGTAAAATCTAATAGACTGAAGGATAATCTCAAGGGTCAATAAGATCAGTATCAACCTTACAGAATAATTGATTTTGAATTTTGGCTAATGTAAAACAAAGAATTCAGTTAATTATGAGGACATTTATCTGACATATTGCCCGAGGCTTAAGTATCAAAGGCTCCAAATGAGTTCCAAGGATCAAATTATCTAAAATCTGGTAAATTATCACTCAAAAACTAATACTTGAAGCAAATCATCTAAAAATATGAATGCAAAGTAATACTTGATATTATAATGTCAATTGAACTAATTGAATGAACTTTCTTAAACCACGTAATCAGTTACACATAATCATAATCCAAACTATTCATTTTATTATATTACTGAGATGGAAATATTAGGCTTATTAGAACTAACTACCTCATAATATCTTGTTCTTGAATATCTAACAAGGCTACCCAAAGATTCAAGGCTGTCTGGATGGATTTTTTCTAAATCCTAGTATTTAGGCTAATAACTAACATACTAGAACTTATGATCGAGCACTTATCAATACCACAATGTACTCAGTTCGTTTCAATTTTCTGGATTCCAAATTCCGTGAAACATGGAGTGATTCAGAACTGCCATTTTTTCTGCTATCTATCGCAGTTTACCCCTCCACCAGCTGCCGTTTCCAGCTGCCTCTTACAGCTGGCTCTCACTCCTTCCATCCTAGCTTTACCACTGAGTATGCAAATCTCAAACGAATAGCAGTACTTATAAAATTCTGCACCCAAACTAGGCCTCAATGACTTTGATAAGATCATAGTAAAGTAAGGATTCTAAGATCATAAGTTGAAGTAACCAATAGTGCTTTATCAGGCGGATGGATATGAGGAGGGTGGTGAGTCCAACATCTTCATTCGCGTACATGGTAAACACTTCACTTGTATAATGCTCTTCTTGGGTCCCCTTCATGCTCTTCGTAGTGTTGGGAGTATTATATTGTCCTTTGTAAGGTCTAGACAACCAAGCTCCATATGACCCACGCCTCTACAATGGAAATAGAGTGGTTTACCATTAAGGCACTCATATACATGTTTTCTATAGAAAGGGTGTTTCATTGTAGGAGGCTATTATTGATCATGCCTTTCTTGTTCAATTATAAGACTCACTGAGTTGCTAGGTAGAGGATATCATCCTCTGGATACCCTTAGAGAACCATCGAAAGCCCGATCAAATGTCCCAAATTGATGGGTGACTGAAGTTCTTCTCTCTTTAAGCCCATCCATGGACTTATTGATGTGGTGTTGCTCAATTAGATACAGAAGATAATCATATGACCTCTACCAGTACCACTACGAAAACATCAAAAGCCTGATTACATGTCTCAAAGTTGACAGGTGAACAAAGTTCTTATTCTCCCTCTATGCACATCCATGAACTTTTTATGTGGTTATTGATATATAACGTTTTAAAAAGCGGGGATCGGGAGGCATTCGTACAGTGCCCTTGTAACTGCTTAAGCGCCAGGTGGGTGCTTTTTCGAAAAATGGGTGCCTAAATTCTTATATATATTTATACAAATTTACATGTGTGTATATAAAAAAATATATTTCTAAGGAACTTTTATACATATCTAATCAGCAAATCAGTAATTAACTAAGTATTAACCAATACTTTACTACTAATCAACATTTCTAATCATTAAAATCGGCAAGCAGATCAGTAATTGTAAATAACAAACTATGAATTAATTATTAAACTCTTTACTACTTATCGGTAATACTAATTTGGTAAAATAAGCAAGCATATGAGTAAATCAGTATTTAAGTAAGCATTTATAAATACTTATTACTAATCACAATATTTCTAATCATTAAATTCATCATCATCAATCATCATCATCATCATCATCATCAATCATCATCATCAGTCTCAACTATGTTGGGGTCGGCTACATGGATCTTACGTTTCCATTCAGCTCTATCATGGGCCATATACATGTTGAGATGTAGAGATTCAAAATCTCTCTTTAAAAGCTCATCCCATGTAGAAATTCAGCAAGCAAATCAGTAATTTTAATAACCAACTATGAATTAATGGTTTAATACTTTATTACTAAACAAGTAATCAGTATTGCACCAAAAATGTAATACTAACCAGTAGTACCAATCAGTAATCAACGAAAGCAGCAAGGAAATCAGTAAAACTAATCATCCATTAGAAGTATAACAGACTAATATGATATTTACTTGAATATATTACAGCAGTACCCTATTATTACAGCTTAAATACAAAGTATGCATTCTAAGTTGACTAGGTATATCATAGAACACTGAATGCATACAAGTTTCATATTATGTAGTCAATACTACTTGGACCATCTAATTAATTAATGTTACATGCTTACAACAGTATTTTAAAAAAAAAGGGGTGAAGTGGGCAAAAAGCAGTCGATTTTCTTCAAACTGCTTAAGCGACCGCTTAGGGGTTGAATTAAGCGGATGAGGGCCTTGGCCGCTAAGGCCGATTTTTAATACAGTGTTAATATATATACTTTATGCTTCATATTTTAGTTTTGCTTTAGACTTGTCTTTGTCTTTAGCTTGTTCTTTTATCCCATATCTACTAATTATGTTTTTCACTTCTCTTTTGTCCTATAAAAGAGAGTGTCTTGTAATTGTTTTAGACACAACAATAAAGATTGTTTCTATTTATATGGTATTAGACGGCTATGGTCCTCCTCATTCCTTTCCCCTTACAAACCCTAACACTTCCCTTCTAACCCTATCCCTCCTACCCGCCTTCCCCACCCCCCAATTGTCACTGCCACTGCCCCCCCCCCATTTGCTGCCACCACCCCGTCCCCCATATTCCCAACCGCCGCCACCTCATCCCGCCCCCACCACCTCCTTCTATTGTCCTCCATCCTCCCCCCCCTCTTTGTTGTCACCGCCCTCACCCCTTCCTGCCTCCTTCCTCTTTCGGCTACCATTACAGCCCCTATCTCCACCCCCTTGACATCCCTCTCTCCCCTCTCTCTCCATCCTTACACACTTTTCGGTAGAGCCCGTCGACGCGTTAAAGGTGTCATATTTCCTCTACCTACGTCACATGGTGGAGTAAATCTCACACTGTGACGTCATCTTTGCTTCTCTCTTCTGCCCCTATGTGGGTTTCTAGGATACAGTGATCTGGATCGTCTGTTGCTGCTTAGGGTGTGTATCACACTACGTCGTCTTCTTTTGTGTGTGTCACCACCCCATAACTCATGGTGTCTACAGATCTTCCCTAGTCGCTCTTTGTCAACACTGTCAAACTAGATGGCTCCGACTACCATCTTTGGTCGGCTTCGTTTGAGCTTTATGTTAAAGTCCAAAGGTGATATTCCCATATTTCTTCTTCTGCTCCAGCCCCTGTTGATGCCTCAGTTGATGAAGAAGCCAAACAAGCTTGTGCTCAATGAACTAAAGATGATTCGGGTGTGATGACGCGGATGGTCAATAGCTTCAAACCAAAGATCAATCAGTCTCTCCTACGCCTTCAGAATGTTAAAGTCATGTGGGATCAACTCTCCCATGTGGTACTCTCACCAACAGAAGCTGAAGAAGGTCATTAAGATCTTCAAGAATCTGGCAAAAAAAGAATATTCGACTAATGGATCTGTGGAAGATTACTACAACCAGTGCTCGGCCCTTTGGGATGAATACGAAGTGTATCATCCTCTATCTTCTGACATCAAAGAAGTTCAACACCAACGCAATGAATTTCAGTTCGTTCAATTTTTGGTTGGACTCCCTCATTCCTTTTATGGCATTGTTGATCAGATCTTATACAGTGATCCATGTCCTACCCTACGGGATGTACTCAAGCGAGTCTAACGTCTTCCATCCATGTCATCCCTCACTTCTACTTCCTCTGATAATTCTGCTCTTGTAGTGCGCTCTAGTGACTCAGATCGAGGCCATGGATGGGGACACGAGCGAAGCCGAGGTCATGCTTCTAGTGGTCCTGGACGAGGTTCTCCATCGCCTAGATCTGAACTTGTACAACCTCCTATTAAGTCTGTAACTTTTGTGGCCGCACAAACCACAACGAAGACCGTTGTTAGGCTAATCATGGTGAACATGCATGGGCAAACTAAGTAACAAGTGATTCTTCTGATCATCTATCCATTGTTGCCTCCAGCTACCCTTCCCACTGTTGACTAGATCCACTCAGAGTTTCAGAAACTCCTTCAGGCTCGCCTGTCCTCGCAACCTACTAATCAAGTGGAGGTTTTTCTGCTTTACTTGCTTCTCCTGCAACTTAGGGTCTGACTGGTTTCCCGTAACTGAGTATGAAAATAAAGGAAGTCAAATTCCGTAACCTATTTTTTCTGACTGGTTCAACGGAACTCCCGGTTTTCAGTTCCATAGTTTTCCAAATACTTCCGTGAGTATAAATAGGATTCCAGATATGACTTCCTAATCAAAACTAAGGTAAAACGAGTTCCGCCGTCTTCAACTCGCGTTCGCTTCAACTGCGCCCTTGCGTGGCTGCTCTTGTGAAGGCCACCTTCTACAGCAACTGTCATGCTCTCCTACTATATTGCTTCTGCTCCATGCCCAGGTGTTTGCACATGAAGGTGATGGGATCAGATTAGATGTGTGTAGGACGGGTGTCGTCGTCATCCTCGTCACCTCCACCGAGCACCTTGCTCTCAGCGGGCAGCATCCCGGTGGGTGGAGGTAAAGGTTGCCCCGGATTGCACCAAAACATGATTGCATGTCGGCTGCGCCAAGAATGCGTGTCAGACATCATTTGAGAGTTGGATATATTAAAAGCTACAGAGACCGGGGAGAATCCTGAGAAGCAGGTCATGTATTTCTTTTGAAACGGGGAGAATAACTCACTATAGAAGCAACGACCTCTTTGCTGAAATTGAAGCTGGGAAACTTCCAGGATGGTTCCAGGTTAGCCCGTCCACAAAACTACGAACTCACAGGAAACAACAGACGAGGCGGAAACAAAGAAGTTCAATATAATTCAGAACAACATCCGTCTTTAATGTCCTAAAGCTGTTTGATGTAATGCCAAAGGCATTTTTTATCAAGTTTGATGTAGTGCCTTGAAGTTGTTCGATGAAAATCCCAGAATAATTGAGAAAACACAAGTTACAAACCAATCACCTGGAATTCCTTTTCCCGGAACTCAGTTTCAGTTCTAGAAAAATGAGTTCCTGGAAAGTTGTAGTTACACCAAACCAGTCAGACCCTTATAGTAAAAAATATGGGGCACTGAATCTGGTGCATCTGCTCGTATGTCTGGTTGTTCTGAACTCTTTTATGCATCAACTAAAACAGATAGTGTTCCACCAATTACATTGGTTGATTCAACTCATTTCCGATGCAAGGAATTGGAACCATTTCTCTATCTCATTATTTACCCTTAAAATGTGTGTTATATGTTGCAAGATTTTCTTTAAATTAGTTATTGGTCTGTAAAACTGTTAAGAGCCTTCAGTGCTCTATCACTTTTAATCTACAAGGTTGTGTTTCAGGATCTCCGTAAAAGACGATGATTGGTTTGGGCTGTGTGGGACCAGATGGACTGTACTACCTGGATGTACCACGTTTTGTTGTTGCTTTACTTTCATCTTCTATGACTCGTCTACAATGGCACTATCATTTAGGGCATCTGTCCATTGCTAAGTTGAAGTGCTTGTTTCCTAACTCCTAAGATACCAAAGGAATTCTTTCTTTGTGAAGCTTGTCAGTTTAACAAGCAAACGAGGGCTGTGTTTTATAAGAAAAAAGATACTAGTTCTTTGTTTGATTTAGTACATGTTGATACATGGGTACCATGTTTTGTTACTAACCTCTCTGGATTTTTCTATTTTATGACTTTCGTTGAAGATTACTCTCTAGCAACTTGGCTTATTTGTTGAAAGAACACAGTAACATTTTGGACACTATTTATTCTTTCTTTGCTGAAATTCAAACTCAGTTTCATAAAACTATAAAAAAAAATCCGCACTGATAATGCCTTAGAATTTATGCAAAAATTTGTTGCCTTGTTTTGTACTGCTGAAGGTACTTCCGTCAGACTTCCTGCTCTTAGACACCACAACAAAATGGTGTGGTGGCGAGGAAAAATCATCATCTTCTTGAAGTGGTGTGTACTATCCTTCTTCATTATCATGTTCCAAAAAGCTTTTGATCTGAGGTGGTCTCTACTGCATGCTACTTGATTAACCAAATGTCCTTGTAGGTTCTAAAAATCAGGTCCCCTACACCCTTCTTTATCCAGATGCACCTCTTAGTACCTACACGCATCATTGGAAGCACCTCTTTTGTTAAAAATCTTCGCCCAATGCTAACTAAACTTGAGCCCAATCCACCAAGTCCATTTTTGTGGGGTACTTTAGAACTCAAAAGGGATATTAGTGTTATGATCCTTCCGGTCGACAGTGCCAGTGTGGATATTTTTTGAACACATGTCATACTACTCTGAGAAAGGGTCTGCTATATCTAGTGATGTATTGGATCCCACTCCACTTCCCTAGCTTGTGGAAGATGCTTCTAATGAAGAAGTTGAGGTTCTTGCTTAACCCCTTAAAGTATACAAGCGAAGACCCAAAGTTATAGTTCCCTCCATGGCCCCTCAACAACCACACCCTCCATCGTCGGCAGAATACAACACCTCCCAAGTAATTTCTAACATGCACCTTCCCATAAGTCAAAGAAAAGGTGTTTGTTTCTGTACTCAACATCCTATTAATAATTTTTATTCTACTGCTACATCTTGATGCTAGCTTAGCCTGCTTTACTTTTGCTATCTTTGTTGTCTCTATACCAAAAAATGTGACTCATGTATTACAACATGATGTGTGGCAACAAGCTATTGAAACTAAGATGGCTGCTCTTCGTGATTGACACCTAGGATCCGGTCAATCGTTTTCAGGATTGCTCTACAGTTGGATGTCGGTGGATATTCACTATGAACTACCAATCTGATGGTACGATTGAAAGGTTGAAAGCACGTCTAGTAGCGAAAGGTTATACTCAGGCCTATGGGGTGGACTACTTTCAAACTTTTGCTCTCCTATTACTAAGTTTAATTTTGTCCAGGTGCTTATCTCAATTGTTGTGAATCATGATTGACCACTTTCTCAACCTGATGTTAAAAATGTTTTTTATATGGAGACTATATGGAGCAACCACTTGGGCTTGTTGCTCAAGGGGGAGTGTTCCAAAGTCTGCAGACTCCGAAAAGTGATTTATGGCTTGGAACAAAGCCCACGAGCGTGGCTTGACAAATTAAGCCAGATTCTACTATAATTTAATTTTTGACACACATCCTGATCACTTCGTGTTCATAAGAAGAACCACTTCTGGGCTTATTATTCTTATTGTATATGTGGATGACATAATTATTTCCGATAGCAATAAAGAGGGCATTCAATCTACTAAAAGATATCTTTGAACAATATTTTGCTACAAAAAATCTAGGGAAACTCAAATACAATATGATGATATGATGGAGAGGCTGAAAGCATGATTGGTAATGAAAGGTTATACTCATACCTATGGGATGGACTATCTTAAAACTTTTTCTCTTGTTGCTACACTTAGTTCTGTTCAGATGCTTATCCAATTGCTACTAAATAATGATTGGCCACTTTTTCAAATTGATATTAAAAATGTTTTTATATGAAGACTTGCATGAGGAAGTCTATACGGATTAACGACCTGGGTTTGTTGCTCAGGGGGGAATGTTCCATAGTCTGCAGACTCCGGAAAATGATTAATGGCCTGAAACAAAGCCGACGAGTGTGGTTTGACAAATTATGTCGGAATCTACTTAAAGTTTCCGCTTACTCTCGTCCTATAAAAGAGAGTATCTTGTAATTGTTTTAGACACAAAAAATAAATATTATTTCTATTTATAGTGGTGTTGCTCGATTATAGATGAACACTTTGCTTGAGGAGACGTAACTTTCAGTTATACTCTTTGACACTCATGGATTCTTTTCGATTTGATGGACATTTTCTCCGTCCGTTGACCCTAAGTATTTCTATGATATTGGGTCATTAGGTCCTCTAGTTGTTGCATAGTCCCTCAGCACAACTTGTTCGACCTTCAATCTTATAGGCGACGAATATGTTCTTTATGGTCATAACACTATAGGACCTCAAAAATTCCATCCATAGCACAAACCATGCCTTTGCTTAGTCCAATACTATTTGCATATTTTCATGCAAAGCCTTGGGGGTTGAATTTACATTGTAATGAATTGAACCTAAGGTCCTAGTGCTCTAGCTCGGTCACTTACCAAGATGTGCTCCTAACATCCCCAAGCAATATAAAGGGTCAAAAACTTAGTCCACATCTTAAAAATGTTTACATTCACAGGAAATAGCTAGTAAAAGATGTTGATGAAGAATGCTCTGAAGATGAATTATTCATTAATACCTATTGGGAGAATTCTGGTATGACCGTATGAAAATTGGTACCGAGGAAAGTGTCTTCTTCTGCAACAATCATTATGTGGTCATCAGTGTGAGTAATACTATGAATAAACTCTGTAGTTGTCTACTCCAAAATATCTTAGTTTTCCTGTCTTTCAAGGGAGAATGAGAGTTCATGTTCCCCTATTATTGACAAGATGAAGGGGAGAATGGAAGGATGGAAGGTTAGATCTCTTGTGTTTGCAGGGAGATTGGAGCTTATTATATATATTTTATCATCCTTCCAAAATTACTAGCTACCTCCCTCCCCCCACATGCTAGTGTTGCATTTAGAGTGATGAAATTTGCAGAAATTTCTTAATGAGGGGAAAAGGGGGAGCCACCCTACAGAAAGTTGTCCATCTTGTTTTCTGGAATACTAATTGCCAGCCTAAGGATGGGGGGGGGGGGCAGTAATTTAATTAACTAGAGATATTTTTAAATGCATGCATGGCTAAAAATACTTGGAATTTTGCCCCCCAATAAAATTCCATGCGCGTGCAGTGGATTCACGACAGAAACCTAAAAGCAGATTCTGATCGGAAAGTCAAAACTGATCCAAGTAGATCCTAGTAATTGCTCAAATTAAAGATGTTCTCAAACCCTCCATAACTTTCATCATTGATGATAAGAGTAGTATTTCTCTTTAATGAGGTCCTTCATTCCTAGACGATATATTTTCCGATGATGATTTGGATAACAAAGCTGTTATTCAGCGTGGAAAGGGAAATATGGCCAGTTTAGTTGTTTGATTGATAACGAGCAATGGAAAGATCTTCACTCATGGGATGAAGGCAGACTCACAAAGTATATCAAGAATCTTAATTTGATGTTCAACGGTAAAGATAAATTATTCTAAAAGATAAAAGCAGCACAGGACAAAAGATTTCTGGGATGTTCAGTGAAATTGAGAGAGAAAACTTGAATGGGCTATATGGATGCGGAAAAACTGCTTTCCTAGAAGATATCAGACTCTTTCTGGGAGAATATTTCTGAACAAGATTGTTACTCATGATCCTCCGGTCCACGGGCCTTTCAAATTCCATGTATGTGTATTCTACGCATGAAGGATTCAGAAAATGTTGTGTGTATCATTCTTTATTGTACTTATTCCAAGGAAATTTGGAGAGTGCTCTTACTTATGTACATTCCTCTCAGCCCCTCTACAAGATCTTGAATTTTTAAGGAAAGAAAGGCTCACATCTCACCTCCTTAGCCATTTTACATGAGATCCAGAAGGAGAGAAACATTAAAAAATATTTAGGAAAGAGATCGTTCTGATGACAAAGTTGTGGATCAATCTCAAAACTGATAGATAGTTGCTTATAGCTTTTGTTCTTTTTCTCATTCATATCTTCCTATATATATTTTTCTCTTTCTTGTTCTGTAAATAATGTACATATTGCTCTTTTTAATGTATCAATACAAAGGGCAAACAAGCTATAAAGGATTTAAAAAAATCTTCATGCTTATATAACCCTATAACACCTCACCCAAAGCAATACGGGGTTAAACAGCTTGACACTTCTCCCTAGTTAGGGATCAACTATGGTGTTTTACCGATGAATTTTGTCACCACTTTGTTCTTCAGTCACTGATTTAATTAATACTAGTAACAAGGATTTCATGATAGAATACAGGTTTCATAATAACTAGAGACTGTCTAAACAACAACAACCCTTGCTCTATTGAAGAGTGTAAAATGTCATAACAATGGTGCACAACATAGCCTAAACTCAATGATATCATTCTACAAGTTAAACAAAAGAGCAATAGTGTCAATTTGATGGTGGCACATACAATATGGTATGGACATAAGTCACATAACTATGTATGACTTGATCACAAAAGATAACAATTGCAGATAGCTATCTGCGTTACCTGATACTATGTATGTGGTAAGCCATAAGGTGAAAGGATATAAATGCATAGTTTCTCTATTCACTTGAACCCCCTCTCAAGTGGCTAGCAAGTATTCAATTTTCTTAACTTGGTCAAGTAGAAAATGGCAATGTATTAAGTCATGGTAAGGAAACACAGTCTTTCAAATGTAATTATTTTTGCAATGCGGGTGTAGTTAAAGAATTAAAGTTTTTGTTGGCAAGGAGTAGCTCAGCCTAAATGAAGGTCCTGGGTTCGACTCCCAATGAGAGCTATTTCTCGGAAATGTTTACCCGTTACGCAGGTCGGCCAACTGTGTCATTGAAATGGTTTCGGGGCAGGTGGGCGGTTGGGTCCTGAGGATTTTTGTTATATCCTCAATTTTGGGAAAATTGAATAATATAAATATTATGCATGATTTGATAAATAATATTCCCCAATGGTATTATTGGTGAATAATAACAATGTTAAAACACCTTTGGAGCATGGGTGCTTGCAGCACAAGATAAATAAATAGAAGAAATTTATACATGAATAAATAATCATGACTTTTGTTATGATAAATGATATAATTGACAAGTTTCCAAGGGAAAATAAAATACATAATGTTTTGGATAATTAAAAGAATAATTATCTTACCGAGAGTGGCAACACAATGTTTATGGCATCAAACATGGATATTTTAATAAGACCGTGTATATTGGAAAATGGTAATAAAAAGGAAGATGATTCTGGAAATTTGGAGAAAAAGAATATTCCGTGAGATAATGTTGTGGTTTTAATGATCTTTGAAAAGATTTTATGTACAAAAGACATCCCAATAGAACTTGCTATATATTGGAAAGGGGATTTGAGAATTTCTTTGAAATAAAGATAATTATGTTGGAGGGTTATATCAAGTGAGAAAAAGGATAATAACCAATAATTCAATGTGAGCCGTGTGGTTATATACTTTCCTTATATAGTTTTGGATTTACCAAACTAAGTCACTTGGTGTCGAAGGAGTTGGAAAAATCCAAGAAAGGTGGAAGTATATCTAGCCATGAGTTGTGAGTATAAAGTATTTTGGGAGTCGGTAGTTAATGTGTTTAAAAACACATACCATAATGTGCGGCCTCTAGTCGTCCCTCACCCTTATGTATATCAGAAAAAGAAATACAAATTTCCTCTTGGGGTCGTTCCTTCCTTTCTCCGTACGTGGGAATCCAGTAGGGTTTTTGGGTAGTATGTATATATATGGGACCAAAAGCAACCCTCCCAAACGCCAGACCATGGTCGCGGTAACCTCTGTGGGTCTCTGCAACAAGCCTGGCCGTCCGAACACCCTGATTCCCTTCAGTTCCTCCTTTGAGCAATCTGCTCGGACAGACCAGCACATAGTGGCAGCACTGAGGCAACATGACTTATTATCCTCCTTCCACCACCAACCATCGTCCCCGCCATTGGTACCCGAAGATTCCTTGATTTCCTCGATATGTCGCCGCATAAGGATGAGGAAGAGGGGCTCAACACCGTCAACAGCGGGGGTCAACAAGGTGGTTTGGATTCATGAAGACGCCACGATGGAAGAGGCTAAGGCCTCGAAGCAGACTGGGACACCTACCCGGAGAGGAGTCGAAGAGAGGAGGATATCCTTAGGCATGTTGTCGAGGGCAGGCGATGCGTGAAGAGACTGCTCCTCGTTGGAGTGGATTGGACGGAGGCGCTGACTCCCTGTCAACCGGCGTAGACCCGCCGAGAAGGGAGGATGGAGGGCAGAGACCAAGGCCGAAGGGGTGGCCTGAGTGGATTTGAAGGCGGAGGGGAGGAAGCATGTTGGCGGTCAGCATCCCGGCCGCCACAGGAGGGCTGTAGGAGGACACAGACTGGGGGGTAGTGTGTAGCAGAGCACAACCTATGAGAGAGAGGGGGGGCGTTCGGTGGGACAGAGGAAGAGGGTGTACCGCCGGAGAGACTGAGCGACGCCCTAGACGGCACCACGTCGGGCAATGAGAACGCAGCATTGGTCGCTCCGTCACACGGAAGTAGGAATCGCGAAGGTTGGAGGAGAAGAGGGTTAGAGTCAAAAGACTCATATACCCCAGTCTCCTTGTTTAAGACTCAGGGACGAGAAAGTAATTTCGCCTAATCTTGAGTTGTATTTCTAGCAAGTTATTAATATGATATAAATATGACGTAGCAACGCCTAATTGGCCAATAAATGGGTTAACTTGAAATAAATCTAGAAATAAATTCGTAACTCAGATTTAAACGAGTTATAAATGAAACTTGATCAAGAGAACGAGAGCAATCCAAATAAAATATAATTGAGATCTAATTGGGCCTTTTGTTCTAAAAATAGGGTAACATATGATAAAGTGGAGTCTAGCACATGGAAACCCTGGTTTTGGGTATTATAATGTTGAAAATATTAAAAGCCTTTCTTTTATGCTATTATCTAATCATTTTTAGCATAATTATAATAAATGTAATGATGGTAATAATGATAAGATGATTAGGGTCTCTAATGTGGATAATCATTAATGTGTGGAATTAGGACTAAAGATCCTAACTTGCTATGTTGTTAATGAACATATTTGATCTAAGTGATCGTAATGAAAGGGCAAGATGGATATAGTAACTAGGGTTCACCTAATGTTAATTATGCGATGGAAATAGGGTTAATACCCTTATTCCTTATCCAAACACTAAACATAAGATTAGGACCGAGTAGGGTATATTGTATTTAATGTGATTGGTGACACTTTAGAATTTGCGTAATGCAGATTATATGATGATTGCTAGATTTGCTTGCTTGGTTGGACAATATGCTTGAAATATAATTGAATAATTTGCATGGCAAAGGTATGTGGCTACGCCTAAGAATAATCGTTGTAGTTTCAGGTGGTTTCCCGGAGATTTGTTCGCATGGTTTGAAAATATATGCTTGCTTATTTATTTCATTCAATGCAAACTTTAAAGTGACTATGATTATCACATTATATATTAACATGACAAGTCTGAATCTAGGCCACCTCTGGATCTATGGAAAGTCATCTGCCTGGATAGGGGAAGACAGTGAACACTACAGTATGAGGCCCTGAGGAAGACAGTGAACACTACAGTATGAGGCCCTGAGGGGTTATGGCAGATGGTGGAGAAACCTAGATTGGGTAGTCATGGGGAAAATGTAAATTTGGTTTGTTAAACATTAATTGTTGAATTATGTTGTTATCATTACTTGTAAACTTTTGTTTCCCCCACATACCGGTATGACTTGTCATACTGACCGTGTTTTGCTTCACGACGTTTTAGGTATATGATGATATACACGATAAGGGACATGAAGATGAAGATGAAACCATGCGAAGACATTAATCTAAGTAAGGAGGATTTAGATAGACACTTCTTCTCAATGTATAGTTCTGGTAATGGAATTTCATGTAAGCATTTTGTAATTAATATTTATGAATTAATGAAATTGTTTTCTATTACTTATTATTTGCTAAATCTGGATCCTTGGGGATATAGATAATGACTCTCAACTTGAAGGTCTTTCCTAAATTGGGGGAAGAGGAAAGTGAGGTCATTACAATTTTACATTGTAGGAGGGGTCACTAAGTGGCGCTTCCTCGGGGGTGGTTCACTCGATTAAAAAAAAGATTGAAGTTGTTTCTTGTGAACCCTCATTTTGAAAAGCCTTACTATATATTTCAGACAATTGAAACTTTTTTCCTCTAAAGGAATGATCAACAAAAAATTCATCAACAAAATATCGTTGACCCACATTAGTCTCGCTTCGATCTAGTACATTCTTCTTTGTTTCTACTCATTTTTGTATTTGAGCAGTTGATTCACGCTGAGATACAAGCATGCAACTGTCGTGGAAAACATGTCTTTCAACATAGCCTAGAGGGTACAATAGTATATATTTAGGGCAGACCTTTTTTCCATTCCAAAGGAAAGAAATTACATCTTATTTTACAAATTGCAAGAGAACCCTCTTCTTCTATGTTGTTTTGTAGGATCTTGATATTTGAGCATGATGTGCTCTTTATAGAGTCATTGCCACCGCTTGCTATAGAGCTAATGGGCAGATTCCCTCTTGTCGTAGAATTAATATCCCAATTGTCGTCCGTAGCTACATCCTATCCTAGAATTGAGGGTTGTGACCCGTTTGGCTCAAAATTGAGACTCACCAACCCTCTTCTGGAGGCTTCTCTTAGTTTTTGCATCTTGTTGGCTACACTGATAATGGTGAATCTCTACTGTGTGCTTGCATTTCCGTTTGGGTTGTTGTTGATTGGTTGGGACATCCATCTATATTCTAGATTACTCTGAGAAAGTTGTCTTATCTTCCCCCCTATCTTTATGATAAATTATTTCAACGCTGCCCAATTTGTTCTCTATCGACCAACTGTGTGATTGAAATGGTTTCGGGGCAGGTGGTCGGTTGGGTCCTGAGGATTTTACATTGTAGGAGGGTTCACTAAGTGGCACTTCCTCAGGGGTGGTTCACTCGATTAAAAAAAAGATTAAAGTTGTTTCTTGTAAACCCTCATTTTGAAAAGCCTTACTATACATTTCATACAATTGAAACTTTTTACCTCTAAAGGAATGATCGACAAAAAATTCATCAACAAAATATCGTTGACCCACATTAGTCTCGCTTCGATCTAAGTACATTCTTCTTTGTTTCTACTCATTTCTGTATTTGAGCAGTTGATTCACGCTGAGATACAAGCATGCAACTGTCGTGGAAAACATGTCTTTCAACATAGCCTAGAGGGTACAATAGTATATATTTAGGGCAGACCTTTTTTCCATTCCAAAGGAAAGAAAGTACATCTTATTTTATAGTTTGCAAGAGAACCCTCTTCTTCTATGTTGTTTTGTAGGATCTTGATATTTGAGCATGATGTGCTCTTTATAGAGTCATTGCCACCGCTTGCTATAGAGCTTGTCGTAGAATTAATATACCAGTTGTCGTCCGTAGCTACATCCTATCCTAGAATTGAGGGTTGCGACCCGTTTGGCTCAAAATTGAGACTCACCAACCCTCTTCTGGAGGCTTCTCTCAGTTTTTGCATCTTGTTGGCAACACTGATAATGGTAAATCTCTATTGTGTGCTTGCATTTCCATCTTGGTTGTTGATTGGTTGGGACATCCATCTATATTCTAGATTACTCTGAGAAAGTTGTCTTATCTTCCACCCTATCTTTATGATAAATTATTTCAATGCTGCCCAATATGTTCTCTATCGGCCAACTGTGTGATTGAAATGGTTTCGGGGCAGGTGGGCGGTTGGGTCCTGAGGATTTTACATTGTAGGAGGGGTCACTAAGTGGCGCTTCCTCGGGGGTGGTTCACTCAATTAAAAAAAAAGATTCAAGTTGTTTCTTGTAAACCCTCATTTTGAAAAGCCTTACTATACATTTCAGACAATTGAAACTTTTTTCCTCTAAAGGAATGATCGACAAAAAATTCATCAACAAAATATCGTTGACCCACATTAGTCTCGCTTCGATCTAGTACATTCTTCTTTGTTTCTACTCATTTCTGTATTTGAGCAGTTGATTCACGCTAAGATACAAGCATGCAACTGTCGTGGAAAACATGTCTTTCCACATAGCCTAGAGGGTACAGTAGTATATATTTAGGGCAGACCTTTTTTCCATTCCAAAGGAAAGAAAGTACATCTTATTTTACAGTTTGCAAGAGAACCCTCTTCTTCTATGTTGTTTTGTAGGATCTTGATATTTGAGCATGATGTGCTCTTTATAGAGTCATTGTCACCGCTTTCTATAGATCTTGTCGTAGAATTAATATCCCAGTTGTCGTCCGTAGCTACATCCTATTCTAGAATTGAGGGCTACGGCCCGTTTGGCTCAAAATTGAGACTCACCAACCCTCTTCTAGAGGCTTCTCTCAGTTTTTGCATCTTGTTGGCTACACTGATAATGGTGAATCTCTACTGTGTGCTTGCATATCCGTCTTGGTTGTTGATTGGTTGGGACATCCATCTATATTCTAGATTACTCTGAGAAAGTTGTCTTATCTTCCCCCCTATCTTTATGATAAATTATTTCAACGTTGCCCAATCCGTTCTCTATCGGCCAACTGTGTGATTGAAATGGTTTCGGGGCAGGTGGACGGTTGGGTCCTGAGGATTTTACATTGTAGGAGGGGTCACTAAGTGGCGCTTCCTCGGGAGTGGTTCACTCGATTAAAAAAAAGATTAAAGTTGTTTCTTGTAAACCCTCATTTTGAAAAGCCTTACTTTACATTTCAGACAATTGAAACTTTTTTCCTATAAAGGAATGATCGACAAAAAATTCATCAACAAAATATCGTTGACCCACATTAGTCTCACTTTGATCTAGTACATTCTTCTTTGTTTCTACTCATTTCTGTATTTGAGCAGTTGATTCACGCTAAGATACAAGCATGCAACTGTCGTGGAAAACATGTCTTTCCACATAGCCTAGAGGGTATAATAGTATATATTTAGGGCAGACCTTTTTTCCATTCCAAACGAAAGAAAGTACATCTTATTTTAAAGTTTGCAAGAGAACCCTCTTCTTCTATGTTGTTTTGTAGGATCTTGATATTTGAGCATGATGTGCTCTTTATAGAGTCATTGCCATCGCTTTCTATAGAGCTTGTCGTAGAATTAATATCCCAGTTGTCGTCCGTAGCTACATCCTATCCTAGAATTGAGGGTTGCGACCCGTTTGGCTCAAATTGAGACTCACCAACCCTCTTTTGGAGGCTTCTCTCAGTTTTTGCATCTTGTTGGCTACACTGATAATGGTGAATCTCTACTGTGTGCTTGCATTTCCGTCTTGGTTGTTGATTGGTTGGGACATCCATCTATATTCTAGATTACTCTGAGAAAGTTGTCTTATCTTCCCCCCTATCTTTATGATAAATTATTTCAACGCTGCCCAATCTGTTCTCTATCGGCCAACTGTGTGATTGAAATGGTTTCGGGGCAGGTGGGCGGTTGGGTCCTAAGGATTTTACATTGTAGGAGGGGTCACTAAGTGGCGTTTCCTCGGGGGTGGTTCACTCGATTAAAAAAAAGATTAAAGTTGTTTCTTGTAAACCCTTATTTTGAAAAGCCTTACTATACATTTCAGACAATTGAAACTTTTTTCCTCTAAAGGAATGATCGACAAAAAATTCATCAACAAAATATCGTTGACCCACATTAGTCTCGCTTCGATCTAGTACATTCTTCTTTGTTTCTACTCATTTCTGTATTTGAGCAGTTGATTCACGCTGAGATACAAGCATGCAACTGTCGTGGAAAACATGTCTTTCCACATAGCCTAGAGGGTACAATAGTATATATTTAGGGCAGACCTTTTTTCCATTTCAAAGGAAAGAAAGTACATCTTAGTTTACAGTTTGCAAGAGAACCCTCTTCATCTATGTTGTTTTGTAGGATCTTGATATTTGAGCATGATGTGCTCTTTATAGAGTCATTGCCACCACTTGCTATAGAGCTTGTCGTATAATTAATATCCCAGTTGTCGTCCGTAGCTACATCCTATCCTAGAATTGAGGGCTGCAACCTGTTTGGCTCAAAATTGAGTCTCACCAACCCTCTTTTGGAGGCTTCTCTTAGTTTTTGCATCTTGTTGGCTACACTGATAATGGTGAATCTCTACTGTGTGCTTGCATTTCCGTTTTGGTTGTTGATTGGTTGGGACATCCATCTATATTCTAGATTACTCCGAGAAAGTTGTCTTATTTTCCCCCCTATCTTTATGATAAATTATTTCAATGCTGCCCAATCTGTTCTCTATGTACTTATAGGACAGATGGCACTAAAACTATTATGATACATGAATGGTGCTAGAATTATGCCCATGAACCTCACACGCCTTGATTATGATATTTGTTGTTGCAACACAAATGTATATGTCTGGGAAAAGAATTTTTGAATATCTTACTAGAAGTAGAAAAGGTAAATAACCCGGAGATTCAGAGATCAAGGTCTTACAAAGATAATTCATTGAGGATCCTCAGGTCACAATTTTGGCTCATGGAATGTTGTAGTTCTGATACTAAGATTACGAGAACCATTTCTTAGGGCTATGAGGCAACTTCTAGGGGAAATCATTGGGCTGAAGCAATTCTTTATCCCAATATTAATGTTATCTATAGAACTTAATGGGATGAAATGGGACTAATGACATTACATCTTGCTTTAGGGCCATGAAGAAAAAATGAGAGGACTTGACTGTTGTATCTCAGGAAAACATGAGTGGGCAAAGAATGAGGCCAAATTGGGAAAGTGAGCACTAAAATTGAGATTTTTTTTGTTCTAACATTAGACTAGGTTCATAGTATGTAGGGCTTGTTGGCTAAATGGACATCTATAAATCCCTTTGTTTTGATTATGACAAACATTTCATTCTTATTGATCTAACGAGCTACTTGAGTGTTGCAGGATTAAGGTGGATGACAAAGCAACTAGGGAAATCCATATGCTTATATGTTTGTATTTTCATGAAATGTAATCGCCTTGTAAAAACTTGTACAAATATATAATGTACAAGTACTTAGATTTCATGTAAATCAAGCGTTAGATTCTCCCTAGCTAAACACCACATTTAGATAGGTCATCCCCTTCAAATAGTATCACATATGCACACTCATACACACATTTAGTGATTTAGTTAAAAGATTGAAACAGGGTCAATCTCGGTCGACTAACTCCTCGACCGAGACACTCTCGGTGGACAATCTTCTCGACCGAGAAAGACCCAGAGTAGCCGTTAGACACAACTGACAAGGTAGTTGGCAGTTGGAGATAAACGTTGCAAAACACATGATCCAGAGAGCCTGTCGGTCGACAAAACTTCGACCGAGTAGGTGTCTCGGTCGACCATTCCTCGACCGAGATGAACTCTGACAGCAACTGCAGAATAAATTAATTAGCCGTTGCTAAAGCAACAAACTTGTACCTAACGGCTAGTTAAGCACTTAGAAACCCCTAGAAGTTGTCTAGAACGTCCTTAAGCATCCTTAGGCCATTCCTATAAATAGGACAAGCCATAGGACACTCAAATACAACTTTTACACACTTGAGTACTCTTTGAGCAAGCAATTACATTTGCAATCTGTTTGTGAGCAATTTGAGTATTGTGACAATTGGCTACTTCCTTCCTTAGCTCAAATTCGTGTCCTATAGGCTAGCATCTCCTATCCACTGCAATTACAATTTCATACACTTTGGTTAGGAGATCTATACGCTTGATCTAGGCAAATCAAGCCTTGGGCTACAAAGGATAAGTTGTAATTTCTTTTTCCTTTCTTGTTCTCTATTACTGTTTGTACTCTCCTTGCTACTCCTAGGTTGGAGGTTGCGGATTGGAGAGGGTGGAAATCTTCTTTGTGAAGAAGGAGACCTTGAGCTACTTCAAGAAGGCTGGTGCAACGGGAGGTTACTTCTAGAGAGGAAGGCTACTTCAAGGGGGAGCTTGGAGTTACTTCAAGAAGGCTACCTCAAGTTGGTGCATCTGCTTCAAGTGAAGGCTGTTCAAGGGGTGTAAAGAAAGTATTGTATTTTGTATAAATCCTTGTGAAGGTAATAAAATAAATACTTTCAAAATCCCGGTTGGGTAAGCAACCGGGTAGTGGACTGACAACTTTAGTATTTGCTAAAGTTGGAACCACTCTAAACACCTGTCTCCTTCTTCCAATTTCAATTGTAGTTGTTTGAGTTCAATAATTGTTAAAATCTTATTTAAAAACTCTATTCACCCCCCCTCTAGTGTTTTTCATTTGGTATCAGAGCAGGCTTCAAGAAACCCTAACCAGGTCTTGAAGAATGGAGGGTAATGGTGATTACAATCGCAACAAAAGGTGCAGCTTGGACAAATCTACAACATGTTGCAATTGGTGCCTAGGAACAAGCCACACAACAACTAGCTGCCCATGGAGATCAAAGAAGGAAGATGAACACAAGGATTGTCTTATTGCTACAACTAGTGAAGAAGAAAAAGAGGTAAGTCTTTTTTATTTATCTAAAGAAGAACTAGTTGCTAGTCTTGAAGAGACACACATAATAAATATGTTGAGTGCAAGAAGAAACTAAAGAAATCTAATAAAGCAAATGATGAATTACATGCTAAGCTTCTTGCTATTACATCTGAAAATGAAGATCTTAAAAAGATCATTGAAGATCATGATATTAAGATAAAATCTATAGAGGCAAATTGCAATCTACTTTCTTTAGAAAAGACTAATTTGCAAACCCAAGTGAACGATCTTCAAAAACAACCCATCTTGTGCACCCATCTAGATTATGACTCTATTGTCAAAGAAAGAAATTTGTTGTCATCTAATCTAGATCAAGCAAAACTAGATATCAAGAAGAGAATAGATGAGATTGCTAAGTTACAACAAAAAGTCAGTAGTTTAAATAATAATGGCATTCTTGATCAAATCCTAGATAATCCCTATCATCAAATTGGGAGAAGAGGACTAGGTTACAAGCCTAAGGGGAAATCCTATCAACAACCTAGTTGGAGAAAGACACAAGCATATCAATCTAAATATGTACCTAAAGGAACATCTCCACCCAAGAACAACATAGAACACAACCATAGAAAAAGATATGAAGTTGACTCAATATGTTGTCATTATTGTTTGCGTCTTGGTCACTATTCTTTTTCATGCCCTTACAAGAGAAAGGATGTCGAATTAGTTTGGGTTCCAAAACCTCCAAACTAAATGAACGAAATTAAGTTTAGATATGACCAAGGACCTTAGTTGCATATTTCTATGTCTATCTCAACTCAACATAATAGGATAACAAATTAATTTAAGTATCTAAACATTTAACTTGCATAATCGTGTTTTACTTGGAAGCAATCAATAGTTCCAGAAATCTTGTCGGTCGAGAGACTGTCGACCGAGAGAATCGTCAGTCGAGAAATTGTCGACCGATCAGGCCACTGATTGCCAGTCTGAAATAAATCTGCTGAATATATTTTTGATTGGTTAAATTGCTATCTACCTACTGTTAATAACTGTTTGTACATGCAAAACAAAGTAAATCATCTTTGAAAACTTACATGAGATTTAGTTTATTCTCTAAATAATTATGGATCATATGATTCAAGTCAAATTACCGCCTTCATGGTCTGTTCTAAGTATTCTTTGATTCATTCATATAGAAATCATATATTGAATTTCATTACATCATGGATATATCATGAGATTTAGTTTATCATTTCATTATTCAACCTTCTATAGATAACGTTGATGCTTGTTGTATGAATAATGAGTGCATTCTTGATGATACATAGGCAAGTAAAATGATTTGTTGGCAATATGCCATTTTAATGCTTGCAACATATAAGAATGTTATGAGGACACAAAAAGAAGTGAAATTTGATATTCTTGTAACTACAGCAAAGCTTACATTTTAAGAAAAATCAAGGACAAATGTTTTTATAATGAGTATTATTTAAAATACTTCAAATTGATATCTAATCAAATTACATGCAGATATTATATATGAATATTCAATTTGAAAATCTGCAAACTCGCCTCTTGGTTAAAATAAAATTTGATCAAGGGGCGCTATGGTCGTAGTCAAAGCCGACCTAAAATAAGTTTGACACAATACTTATTTGAATATTATTGTGATTAAAAGAACCATAAATTTATTGTCCAAATATTGGTAATAATATTCACAATATTACTCCCTTAGAAAAAATAAGGGGAGTAATAAATAAAAATAAATCAAAAAGGATGCAATTTTTGCAAATACCTAAAATTTAAAGTTATGGCTAAATTGACATCTATTGCAAAGCATTTATACCTTGGGATATCTATCTAAGGGGGAGCATAGTATAAAATTAAGGGGGAGAAGTAATATCAAATATTCAACATGGATATCTTTTTGAAATGACAAAGGGGGAGAAAAGAATAAAATAAAGATCAAAACTATAATAACTAAGTTTCATAATGAAAAAGGCCAAGCACTCATTTGCAAAACAAGAATGGCTAAAAAAGGTAATCTTCAGGTATGAAACTCATTTGTTTTATAGTTTCTTCATTATATTTTGGAAATGTTTGTCATCTTCAAAAAGGGGGAGATTGTTGGCTAAATGGACATCTATAAATCCCTTTGTTTTGATTATGACAAACATTTCATTCTTATTAATCTAACGAGCTACTTGAGTGTTGCAGGATTAAGGTGGATGACAAAGCAACTAGGGAAATCCATATGCTTATATGTTTGTATTTTCATGAAATGTAATCGCCTTGTAAAAACTTGTACAAATATATAATGTACAAGTACTTAGATTTCATGTAAATCAAGCGTTAGATTCTCCCTAGCTAAACACCACATTTAGATAGGTCATCCCCTTCAAATAGTATCACATATGCACACTCATACACACATTTAGTGATTTAGTTAAAAGATTGAAACAGGGTCAATCTCGGTCGACTAACTCCTCGACCGAGACACTCTCGGTTGACAATCTTCTCGACCGAGAAAGACCCAGAGTAGCCGTTAGACACAACTGACAAGGTAGTTGGCAGTTGGAGATAAACGTTGCAAAACACATGATCCAGAGAGCCTGTCGGTCGACAAAACTTCGACCGAGTAGGTGTCTCGGTCGACCATTCCTCGACCGAGATGAACTCTGACAGCAACTGCAGAATAAATTAATTAGCCGTTGCTAAAGCAACAAACTTGTACCTAACGGCTAGTTAAGCACTTAGAAACCCCTAGAAGTTGTCTAGAACGTCCTTAAGCATCCTTAGGCCATTCCTATAAATAGGACAAGCCATAGGACACTCAAATACAACTTTTACACACTTGAGTACTCTTTGAGCAAGCAATTACATTTGCAATCTGTTTGTGAGCAATTTGAGTATTGTGACAATTGGCTACTTCCTTCCTTAGCTCAAATTCGTGTCCTATAGGCTAGCATCTCCTATCCACTGCAATTACAATTTCATACACTTTGGTTAGGAGATCTATACGCTTGATCTAGGCAAATCAAGCCTTGGGCTACAAAGGATAAGTTGTAATTTCTTTTTCCTTTCTTGTTCTCTATTACTGTTTGTACTCTCCTTGCTACTCCTAGGTTGGAGGCTGCGGATTGGAGAGGGTGGAAATCTTCTTTGTGAAGAAGGAGACCTTGAGCTACTTCAAGAAGGCTGGTGCAACGGGAGGTTACTTCTAGAGAGGAAGGCTACTTCAAGGGGGAGCTTGGAGTTACTTCAAGAAGGCTACCTCAAGTTGGTGCATCTGCTTCAAGTGAAGGTTGTTCAAGGGGTGTAAAGAAAGTATTGTATTTTGTATAAATCCTTGTGAAGGTAATAAAATAAATACTTTCAAAATCCCGGTTGGGTAAGCAACCGGGTAGTGGACTGACAACTTTAGTATTTGCTAAAGTTGGAACCACTCTAAACACCTGTCTCCTTCTTCCAATTTCAATTGTGGTTGTTTGAGTTCAATAATTGTTAAAATCTTATTTAAAAACTCTATTCACCCCCCCTCTAGTGTTTTTCAGGGCTGGAGAGTCAGATCATTGGCATGGATTCTCTACCTTTGTTTGCACAAGTCTAACAAATTCTTATATGACGGAGGGCAGAGAAAAAGTATTGGAGCCTACCTTCCTAGCTCCCAGAAAGAACTATAGTTATAGTCTTGTGGCATCGGTCAATACCAGGGTTCACCTACTCTTTATACAAGAATATAATCACACTTTTCATATCAACACTGCATCCAGTACAGATACAATCGTAGATCTGATTTCCGCTGAAACTTTCATTATGATAAGTGGACCAATGATCCCACGTTTCTGCAGAGAACAAATTTCAACATAATGAGAATAAATACTAAATGAGGTGCTCATGTTGCTAGTACTGAAGAGCACGTTGCAAAATAGGGCAGCTATTATACAGAGAGACATGTCTGGGATCGATGTTACCACTTTGCAGTGCATTCTGGCTCAGAAAACACTTCTACTTATGTCTCTACTAGCATTGCATTTTGCAACTTTGCCTCTCTATTTTAAAACTGTGCACATCAGCCTTAGTACATCAGCCTTAGTATTTTCTCCATGCAAACCCCAAGGGCTCAAGTGACTTTAGGGGCCGTTTGGATGGCCCATTTGTGACTACTGTAGTAGTTAACAACTAATGGGATTCTAACTACCCAATTAACAAATCTCGTAATTCTTAACTACAACGTTTGGATGGCTCTGGATTTAGAACCACAGTAATTAATAATAGTGACATTTAAACCACATTGTTTGGTAAACATATATTCAAAATGCAGCATTTATATTAATCCCACCTTGCACCTTATACTTGAGACTGCACACAACCAAATTTCACATACACTTGAAATTTTACAAATAGCAATGCAAATTTTTACACCGATTGAGCAATTGAATTCAAAGCCACCGCATTGTTTTAAACGACATAACAAAACACACAACGGAAGAGTTAGAATGGCAGATCTAGAATGGCACAGTTCTAGAATGGCACAGCTCTAGAATGGCGGATCATACACGTCGGCCATGTCCTACGCAGTCACCTCAAAGGAAAAGGAAGAAACCAACTTTGCTCACGGCTAGCTGTTGCCAAGCCGATCTCTGCTTCTCTCCGAAAGCATCATCCTCCCTTCACCCTATCCGTCCCCACTCAAAACCGTCTTCCTGTTACTTTCCCCGTCCTTACGCTCATGAACAATCATCCGCCATTCGTTTCTGGCTTCTCCTCCCCTGGAACCCACGCACTACTCAACCGCATACGCGCTGTGAAAACCATGTCTTGTTGAAGGCATCCGTGGAGAGAGTCACCTGTGGAAGATGGTCGTGGCTGGGATCCCATCGTTGGGTCTGGTGGAGAACTTGATGCCGGGACCGAAGGCTGCAACGCCGTCAACGAAATCTGATCACGGTTCGTATGGAGGGATCAACAACTATGGATCTGGAGATTTGGATGAACTACCAAGCGGTGCCGCCACGGACGGAATCGGTACTAATGGTGGAGAAAAGACGATGGGGGAAGGAGATGAGATGGAATCGTATCCAGCAAATTGGGGACACAACCCTAACGAATCAATGGAGGAGATTGGACACAGGGAAGGTGGAGATATGGATGGGGAGGAGTTATGGTGGTGTAAGGAGGACGAGGGAGGAAATAATGGGGGAAGGAGAAGTGAGGGATCGGGAGCGGCGAGAGGCTATCGGGGCCAGACTGGTATTCCAAAGCTCGCCAAATTTGGCGTGCTTTGCAAGGGTCGTGGAATGTGAAGGGACGAGAATGTCGCATTTGGACTACTGAAATTGATAAAATCGCAGTGTAGTATCCAAACGATGTTATTACAAATACGGTACTTAAAATACCTCAACGAAATACAATACCTCGTTAGATTACCGCACCCAAACGGCTCCTTAGAGTTTCTAATCATATAACTGGTAATCCAGTGAGTCTGAAATGAACATAGTTACTACTACAATAGCTGTCAGTTTGCCAACATTGGGAAGGGATTTATCAATCTTTCTGATAATTCGCCTTTAGAGATTTTTGGGAGTACTGTAAATGACCTTGTTGTTAAAATTATATTGAATTAAAATGGTTTCGGAGCATTACCTATACTGACGAATTTTCTTTTTCCTTTAGATCAGAGGCAATTTTGGACGTGTTTTCCATTGCTCCTTTGTATTTTTTAAGAGCATTCCGAAGCCCCAATACTATGAACAAATTCGTAAGAGTAAGAAGGGACTCTGCCCCTCCATGCAACCAGTCCACATTAGACAGAGAAGTCCCATAATGCACTTTTGCTGCACAAGATATTTAGCTGAACTGAGTACCTGAAGAAACACTAGCTCATAATCAGATGAAATATTAGAAGAGAAGAACAAAAAACATACCATATATCCCAGCAGGAACTGTTTTAATAATTTCAAGAGGCGACACATGAAAGTAGGAAGAAAGAAGTCCGTCAGAAAGAGGACATAATCTCCAAAGCAATGTTATGGCAGAAAAAAAAAGTACAGGCACTAAAACCTATTGATCTAACAGTTGGTATATTTTGTGACCAATTCGATTTACAATGAAACTTGATATTGGTCCGTCTAAGATATTCTTCGATTGCGTGCCGAAATGCCCAGAAGGAACTGTTTCTGTAGAGACCATCAAAGTCCGACATACAGCAACGGACCCAGGACCCTAGTTCACATGTCCGACACTCCATCAAAAGAAGCGAGGAAGGAGTTCCACTTACTAGTAGCTCCGACGAAAGCTAGCAAGAAATAGAACCCAAATAGTGTGAGCTTGGGTGCCGTATCAGATTTGGTTATGAAGTAGAGAAAACCCAGGTAGGGAAAGAGGGAGAAGGCGAACAGCTGCGACGCCACACTCTGGGAGTCCACGCCGCCGGGGGCCCATGGATCCACCACGGCCAACACCTCAAACGCCGCCTGCACGCAGCCCGAATATCGAGGACTCGGTGACGATGGAAAGTTGCCAAGGAATCTGCAAGGAAGAATTCGGAGTTCGGGTTTTCCACTGGTAAGGGAATGGCTCCCGGGGCGGCCAAGGAAGTACGACGCGCGGGAAACGGAAGGATGGCGGAGGAACCCAGCCGTTCTGCTTGTACTCGGGGGATGGAGAGAGTGTGGACAGCAGCACGCCATCGCACCGTAGCGTGACGAGGGCTAGAATTTGTGACCTTGGTTTGTAATGTTGTTTTTTTTATAAAAACTAAGTTTCTTTGCTCACGCCCTGACGCCCGTTTTTATCTGAAAGCCCCCAAATTTTTGAAATTATGCAATAGACATATAAATTTGTTTCGGTTATAACTTTTGAACTATAAAGAATTTTTTAATTAAATAAAAATTGTTAGTTTCGTTATGAAAAATACAATCTAACAAGTCTAATATTGACATTTTTTTTAAAAAACATAAATGATATATATAGGTTAATTGACAATCAACTATGACGCCCATAAATGGTATTGACACCTAAAAATGGTTAGTTGACGCTCAAAATGGTTCATTTACACCCAGAAATATAGAAATCAATGAACATAGATAGATGCGCCCAAAAATAGATATTTGACATCCAAAATAAGATAATAGCTCCCAAGAATGGATGTTTGACGCCCAAAACAAGATAATGGCACCCAATGAATGGATAATTGCACCCAAAAATAGTTATTTGACACCCAAAATAAGATAATGGCGTCCAAAAATAGATGTTTGATGCCCAAAATAAGATAATGGCACCCAGAAGTCAATGAACATGGATAATTGCGCCCAAAAATGGATATTTGACACCCAAAATAAGATAATGGCACCCAAAAATAGATGTTTGACACGCAAAATAAGATAATAGCACCGACAACTCAACAACTCAATGAACGTGGATAAATGCTCAATGAACATGGATAAATGCGCCCAAAGATGGATATTTGACACCCAAAATAAGATAATGGCACCCAAAAATGAATGTTTGACGCCCAAAATAAGATAATGGCACCCAGTGGATGGATAACTACGCCTAAAATGGATATTTGACACCTAAAACAAGATAATGGCGCCAAAAAATGGTTGTTTGACGCCTAAAATAAGATAATGCCACCCAAAACTCAATGAACATGGATAAATGCGCCTAAAAATGGATAGTTGACACCCAAAATAAGATAATGACGCCTAAAAATGGATGTTTGACACCGAAAATAAGATAATGTCACCCAAAACTCAATGAACATGGATAAATACGCCCAACTCTACATATTACTTTTTTTTATTTTTCTCTCAAAATATATCAATATTGGTCTTGTTGGCTTGCATTTTTTATAACGAATCCAGTGGTTTTTATTTCATCAAAAAATTCCTCACGGTTCAAAAGTTATATGCAAAATAAATTTATTTCTCCATTACATAACCCCACCAACCGCCTCACACAATAAATACCCCTCTACGAAACTCCAAAATTACCCTAAAATGCCACCGCCACCTCACCACATGCCCACCCAACATGCCAATATCACCTTCAAAAAGGCAAAACTTCTCATGTTTTCCAAAACCACTATTGGGCCTGAGTGTAACCTGCGCGTGAGTTGGTATTGGGCATGACCGAATAATTTTTCTTTTTTTTTGGAACCCGCACACGGCCTGTAAAAGTGGTATACCGGTTGGTCTGGGGTGGTTTCCCCAGGCTGTGCCCTTTTTGCTTTTTTTTTTTGCCATGTGGCAGATCTGCACATAAAAGAGCACAAAAATAAAAATTATGAATAACTTTTTTAATGAAATAAAAATCATTGGACTCGTTACGAAAAATATAATCTAACAAGACTAATATTGATGTATTTTGAAAAAATGATATGCACGCTATTTTACAAATAGTGTGTGCATTATATTAAGATTTATGTTAATTTATTATTTATGCACAACATCTAAAAAGTAGTCACATTCACACTATAATTGACGCATTAGCATCGTAATTGGGTATTTTTCTATGAATACTATGCGCATTGTGTTAAGATTTGTGCTAATTTGCTAGTTATGCACATACTCTATTCAAGATTTGTGATAATTGTTATTTATGAGAAACATCTAAGATGTATGCGCATGAACACTATAATTGAGCGCATTCAATCAAAAGTGGGTGCATTGAAAGCACTAGTGGTACATTCAATCAAAAGTAGACACATTCAATCAAAAGTTGTGCATTCATGACAATACAAATAGGCGCATTTATCACATAAGTAGACGCATTTTCCAGAAAAATATGTGCATTTGCCATACAATCAGGCACATTTGCAATACAAGTATGCGCATTTGTCATACATGTAGGCGCATTTGTCATAAGTAGACGCATTCAATCAAAAATTATACATTCATGACAATACAAATAGGCGCATTTACCAGATTAGTAGGCACATTTTCCATATAAGTAGGCGCATTTGCCATAAGTGGGCGCATTTAATCAAAAGTTATGCATTCATCGGAATTGCCTTTTGCAAGGTAGGTAAATAGATGAGGAGACCACCAAAAGGTGGCACCCTGGTTCCAAAGATTACATGACATGGGGTGCATGGCAGAGACCACGACCCATCCGTACCCAACAGCTCCACATAAGAAGCCAAACCTTACACTCGGGAAGTATCATCGGGGCCCCCCAAAGGGACAGACCCCTAGCTAAACCGAGGAACAGAAAGGCCCACACAGGGGTCAGTTTACAAAGGTAGAACCCATGCAGGGGCCATCTAAATAAACATGGGAAAAGGGAGCAGCCTATTTTCACTACTTGTTGCCACGACAAGCTGGGACTGACAGGATGCACCCACTTGGCCGAGGGGCCCAAGCAGCGGCAGGAACCTCAACAGACGCGTCAAGGGACGACCACCACAAGGTCACGGGACCAAGAAGGGGGAAAGGAGGGGGGTCCGCTGTCCCGAAGGTAAGGGAACCCAGAGGCGCACACCAGCACAGACCACCACTCCTTCCGCCCAAACTGCCAAGGTGCCACAAACCCGAGTAGAGAAACCATGAAGGTAAGGAGATCTTTGACCCAAGCAGGGTGACTAGTCCCACCCAGGCCACACCATGACCGTACCAAGGCCACGACTTCGAACAACCTCAACCTGCCCCTGGAGGGAGGCCTAAGGGGTCAAGACACCTGTAACCAAAAATTATGACTAAGAGCAGGCACAATAAACGGTAACAGGTATCGCAACATAAGGCGGAGAATGAGTGGAAACCCCCTCGAAGAGACCACTCCATCGAGAACCAAGGAGGGCATCATGTCCAATCCTAGGGAAGCAGATGGATCAGCCAGTCCTACCCACCCAACCCCAGCGTGGTACAAGGCCATCAGGCTCAACAACTCGACGTGCCAAAAAACAGGCCAGCTAGGTAGGGAGTACATGCGTAGAAGAACCGCACAACCCTCAGCCCCAAGCGTCAAAAGGCCACCGTACACCTAGGGGCAGGCAAGACGAGGAGGGGGTGGGGCAGGAAAGGTCAACGATGCACAGGGGACAGCCCCCTGAAACAGAGTGGGCAACCCCACCCACACCAAAGCACAAAGCTAAGTGTGGCAGGGTAAGAACCCACTCTCCAAGTTGAAGCACAAGGGCCTAGAGAAGCAGGGAAAACACCCCCGGTCGTAAGGCAAGAGCTCGGACCAGGCACCCACACCCCAAGGGATGCAGGGGCCCTCTAGCCAGCCACCAGCAAGGTGGAGAACACCACGACTAGAGGGTGCACAGGGGCACCCACCCGACGAACGTGAGAAGCCATAAGGGTGGCCCAACCACCGGTCGTAAGACGGAAACACACAGGGCGAAACAGCAACCCCTCACCGAGCGTGGAGGGGAGGCCCTGTCATCAGCCACCAGCATGGCTGGAACAAACCCAAATGGCAAACAAAAGGAGGCACGAGGCCATCCCACCACGTCGAAGGCCTCTTGGAGGAGGCAGGCCCAAAACCCACACAGGGTTTCACCTTGACCCCTCACCGCACATGAGAGGGAGACCTGTCATCAGCCGCGAGCGACTGGAACACCACCAAGCAACACACAAAGGAGAGGCACGAAGGCCAACCCACCACAGAGAAGGCCCAAAGGAGAGGGCAGTACAAGGTCATAGCCCGCGACCCGCGTAGGGGCGAAGGTCCAGAGGACCCAAGGAAGGCCACGCATGACCGAAAGGGGGGACCCAGCACAGGGTCGGGTCACTGCACCCACGCAGGGGTGCTCAGGAAGGGCACGAGGGCTCCAAACAGTTGACAAAGCCACGAAACCGGTCCAACAAGACCGAACCGGCCAAACCAGGAACAAGCCTACCACCAGATCTCGTCGTAGCACACGCGCGAGTGACCCCACCACCAGGGGCCCGAGCCGGCACGAGCAGACCACGTGCGGATTTACTAGATAAGTAGGTGCATTTTCCATAAGTGGGCACATTCATGACAATACAAGTAGGCACATTTACTAGATAAGTAGGCGCATTTGCCATAAGTGGGTGCATTCAATCAAAAGTTATGCATTCATGACAATACATGTAGGTGCATTTACCAGATAAGTAGGTGCATTGCCATACAAGTAGGCGCACTTGCCATACAAGTAGGCGCATTTTCTATAAGTGTGTGCATTCAATCAAAAGTTATGCATTCATGACAATACAAGTAGGTGCATTTACCAGATAAGTAGGCACATTTACCAGACAAGTAGGCACATTTGCTAGACAAGTAGACACATTTGCCATGAGTGGGCACATTCAATCAAAAGTTGTGCATTCATTACAATATAAGTAGGTGCATTTACCAGATAAGTAGGCACATTTACCAGATAAGTAGGCGCATTTGCTACACAAGTAGGAGCATTTACCATACAAGTAGGTGCATTTATCATAAGTGGGCGCATTCAATCAAAAGTTATACATTCATGACAATACAAGTAGGCACATTTACCAGATAAGTAGGCACATTTGCCATACAAGTAAGCGCATTTGCCATAAGTAGGTGTATATTCAATCAAAAGTTGTGCATTCATGACAATACAAGTATGCGCATTTACCAGATAAGTAGGCGCATTTTCCACATAAGTAGGCACATTTGCCATACAAGTAGGTGCATTTGCCATACAAGTAGGTGCATTTGTCATAATTGGGTACATTCAATCAAAAGTTATGCATTCATGACAATACAAGTAGGTGCATTTACCAGATAAGTAGGCGCATTTGCCATACAAGTAGGCGCATTTGCATAAGTGGGCGCATTCAATCAAAAGTTGTACATTCATGACAATATAAGTAGGTGTATTTACCGGATAAGTAGGTGCATTTGCCAGACAAGTAGGCACATGTGCCATATAAGTAGGTGCATATGTCATAAGCGGGCACATTCAATCAAAAATTATTCATTCATGACAATACAAGTAGGCGCATTTACTAGATAAGTAGGCGCATTTACCATACAAGTAGGTGCATTTGCCATAAATAGGCACATTCAATAAAAAGTTGTGTATTCATGACAATACAAGTAGGCGCATTTGCCACACAAGTAGGTGTATTTGCCATACAAGTAGGCAAATTTTCCATAAGTGGGCAAATTCAATTAAATTGTGCATTCCTGACAATAAAAGTAGGCGCACTTACCAGATAAATAGGCACATTTGCCACAAAAGTATGCACATTTTCCATACAAGTAGGTGCATTTGCCATAAAAGTAGGCACATTTGTCATACATTATGTTAGTTTGCTATGTATGCACATACTCTAAGAAGTAGGCACATTTACACTGTGGGCTCTGATCTCCAATTCATAACATAAACACGATTAAAACTTAGCGGAAGCGAATCGGTAATCAGCGGAAGACAAAAATCACGGGAAATTAAAACTTTTCGAGATAAGAACTTGTATCCATAAAAACTCCTTTCATAAAGAGAGGTAACTGTTTACATCTCAGGATAATTACTTCTTGAGTAATTATATACATCAAGATACAAAATCTCAAGATCACATAACATAAGACTCCAAGACCTGAGAGTACAGAGGACACATAGGACTGACTCTAACTACACCACATGGCAGGACAAATCTCCACCTGAGATTACTGCTGCCCCTGGTGCTGTTGTTGTTGAGACTGGTCACCTGTAGGCTGGTTCCTTCGTCTCCGACGTCCACCTAAAAAGTTGAAGCCTACGGGGTGAGACAATTATACATAATTGTCCCAGCGAGAGTTATAACTCTCCGCCAGAAGCTTTATTATAACATCAAAGATTATTTTAAACAGTAAAGCCTTCAAAGCATTCTATAACAGTTGCAGGTATAACAAGATCTCTACAATTTAGAAGATATGGAGAATATCAACATTATTGCAATGTAACATCAATCAACTAACTTGGAGTCATCTCTAACAAGTTATACTACATGGTTGATTATGTTTTACAAACAACATTATGCCCTGTGGAGATGAGGCTTACCACTCATACTCCAACTGATCGCTGAGAAGCCGCATCAGTATCATACATAGGTCATTAAGAGAGCCGGAATCTCATGACCTTCACCTTCCTCAGTCAGTAAGAGGATCACTTGTAGGACATCTCGTGTCTCTACTACTATAGCTCACCAGGGTAAACTGGTCCTTCGCTATCCTAGAGTCACAGTGGCGTTCTGTACTCTCTTCGTCATCAGGAGGTTTCATATTTACCTACCACTGATACGGATATCTGTGCTTTCTTCGTCATCAGGAGGTTTCATGTTTACCTACCACTGATACGGTATGGAACTATAGTGAAGGATGGATGGATTCCACATCTACATCACTTTCCTACACTAGGATGTAAGGTTCTACACATCCATGTACCCCACATACTCAAAAGTATGTGCTCCAGGAGTTCCCTGAGGAAAACATGTTTCACCATCACTTAATTTCTGACAATGATGGATCTATGATCAGGGCTCTACATTATACTTGATTAGTTAGGTACATTCAGTATTCTTTAACAGCATACATTGCTCTTCAAACAATAACAATAGCATAGCAGCTATAAAAGAAGAATACTAAATGTAACAGGCCTAACTCATATCAATCATTATTTCTCCTTATCCTCATCACAAGTCATCTCTAAGGCATGACCTTGATGGTATTCATGGCTCTCATAGCCCATTATCAGCATAAGATGCCACTGGCAAGGCATCAGATTACTTTACTTATTCATAAGGTTAACAACATGCATTCAATGAATATAACATCAACATCCATACCTGGATATGATTACCTTCATATCAGAACCTGCATAGTTAATATATCTGATAAAGGTAATACAACAATAAGGAATGTACTTCCTACCCTTGTCATAAGAGTTAAATCTTTAATTCAATTCAAATAGAGTTTATTGCTCAAAAGCATGCCATTACCCTTGAATTAGGGTTTACTATTCACATTAAGGTGAATTAAACTCATAACATCATCATGTATGAGTAACATCTTCATCGATACTCTTGGATTAGTTAAAGGTTCATCATTTATCATAATTAGGGTTTCTATGATCTCACATAGGTGGATCATACCCTAATTATGCTCATTTATGTGCATTGGAGATACTTTACTCGAGTTTCCACTTAAAAAGGGTACTTTCTCTTTCTAGAAGTACTTTCTCTCTCTAGAAGTACTTTCTCTCTCATCATAATGTTAGGTGATGTCAACATCACTCTAAAACAGGTTGGATTGAGGCATCATAGGCTAACATAGCCAAAAACATCATCATTATGTGATTAGAGTTACTTTCTCTCTCTAGGTTACTTTCTCTCTCTAGAGTACTTTCTCTTTCATCATACTAATGGTTGATGGTAACATTAGATTAGATCAAGTTGGATAGAGTCATTATGACTAAAAACATCATTCTAATGTACTTAGGGTTTGAATTGAGCAAGGTATAACTTAATTGACCCTTCAGGGGTATATTGGTAATTCACCCCATTGATCATCATTATGGTCAAAACCTTAGTCAAATAACCCCTTAATATCCTAGGTTGTCATTAGGGTTTGATTTGAGCAACATTGAACCATTTACATCATCAAATGATTGAATGAGGTCAACCTTGAATCACATTGATTGTTTTCAATCATTAATCATCAATTGGCTTGAGATTGGTTGAAAGTGTTGACCGTTTGCCCACTTTGACCCTCCAAGACCGCGAGCCTCTTTCTAGCTCCAAGACCGCGAGCCCCCTTAGGCTTCAAGACCGTGAGTCTCTTCAAGGGTTCAAGACCGTGAAGCCTCCCATTGGTTCAAATTAATGTTGAGACCGCGAGGGTCATGAAGACCGTTTGCCCTTCTTTGACCTCAGGACCGCGAGGCCCTTCGCGGTCTTGAGACCGCGAGCCTCCTCTCGGTCTTGAGACCGTGAGCCCCCTCACGGTCCTGAGACCGCGAGCCCCCTCACGGTCTTGAGACCGCGAGCCCTCTCACGGTCTTGAGACCGCGAGCCCTCTCACGGTCTTGAGACCGCGAGGCTCTCATGGTCTCAGCCGCTTGGTCCTTCAACAAGGCTCAAAGATGCAACCGATAAAGTCAACCCATATTGAAGCCCTCAAATGGTCAAAGCTATGTTGACCACTTATGTATTTAGTCAATTAAGATTATGCTTGATTACTTGGTCATTCAATTGACCCATAATGGTTAACCAATTATGGTTGAAATCGATTCAATTAGGGTCTATCAATGTTCACCCATCAACACTCAACAGTGTGCATCAACACAAGGTTGAACCCTTCAATTGAGCTCCAATTGGGCCCAAACTTGGCCCAAACGGTCTTGAGGTCATGTGGGTGGACCCCACATGGTCTTAAGACCGTTTGCCCAAGGTTTTATCAAAGTCTAAGGTGATTTGATAGGGGTTGAACCATGATTGACCCACAAAACAGAATTTTGATTAAATTGATAACTTATTTGCAATTGGGTCCTCAATTGGTTAAAATACTTAACCCTAGACCTTCAAACGGTCTTGGTGATTGTACTCTCGGTCTTGAGACCATTTGGATGAGTTCCAAACGGTCTTGAGACCGTTTGCCCATCCAATTTTGGATTCTAGTGCAAATTCATCAAGATCTGACCTATTGAGTTGATGATCATGTCAATATTTAATTGCAATGTAATTCGGTGTAATTGTACCTTTAATTGGTCAACTATCCTTGACCCCAGACCTCCAAACGGTCTTGGTTGATTGCCCTCACGGTCTTGAGACCGTTTGGTGACCCCCAAACGGTCTTGAGACCGTTTAGGTCAATCAACCCTAAAAACCCTAATTAGGTCACCATAATTTCAGTACCGATTTTATCTAGGGTTAGCCCTAGTATTCACCCTTCAACTCTTAGCCCGTTTGGAATTAGACCATCAAACTTGGTGAGTTGTTAATTAACATAATTATGAACAGTAATCTCATACGGTCAACGCTTAGTCAACGACCTTACACGGTCTTGAGACCGTTTGCCCAAAAAGGCAATTTCAGACCGTTTGAAAATCAGCAATTAATTCATTTAAAGTTGTGACTTAAAAAGGTCATATCTCCCGATTCCTTTGGAGTTAGTCTCCCAAATTTTGAGGGTAATTAGCCTATATAATTAGAAACAGATTTCTTATATCCACGCTCGGTCAACGGGGCCAAACGGTCTTGAGACCGTTTGCTCACCTCGCGGTCTTGAGTCCGAGAGAGCAAACTGTTAGGACCGTTTAAGGAAAAGAAAAGCGGTGGGTTTTTCTTGGAAATCATGCATTCATCTTCTAGCTCAAGAACAGTACAGATATCCCATGGGTTTGCTTGCAAAATAGCAGGGAAAAGTAGGGAAATACGAAGAGCTATCATTAAAACGCATATAAAGATGCACATAGTAAAGCATAGGTTTAGAGTTATAAAACCCGCCTAAAGCTTGCTTCTTGAGCTCCAAGCTTTCAAGCTCCAAGCTCTAATGGCGTCCTTGAGTCCTTACAGGTTGGCCAAGGTGAAAACTCCAAGGAAGGATGAAAAGAGATGGCTAGAAAGGTAGGGTTTCAAGAATTAGCCATGAAGATGACCTTGAATTCGAGTTTTAACCATGGAATTAGGCAAGAAGAGGGGTTTAAACCTACCTTGCACCCCTTGGTCGTCCTCCTTAGCTCCAAGGCAGTCCTTGGTCGTCTTTGGTGAAATGAAACAGTAAGGGAACGAAGGGTGAGTTCCCTTGCAACTAAGGGAAGGAGAGCTTATATACATGGGGTAGGATTTTCAACATTAGTTCATAAGTTTCCCTTAATTCCAACTAAGTCCTTCCTTTATTACTTGCTCGTCCCTTCCTCTTTATTCTAAGGACAAACCTTATCTTAAGTTATAGAAAAGAAGGCAAGGAAGAACAATCTAATAATAAAGTTCATACTTAAAGGGATATTGCACATATACCCTGATTATTCAATCACAAAGCCTATTTCTTAACTTGATAACTCAATTGAGTTGAATTCCTCATCATTTCTTCTCTAAATAATGGCAAGAGTCTAAAAAGATACTTTAGATGACATTCTTTACAAATTGCATCCCATCATTTGGGTAAATTGCATTTTACCCCAAATTAGGGTTTCAAGCCCTGGGATTGCTTCCACAGCTGCACCTTGGTGCTCTAGCTTGGGAAATCCCTCAAACTTTGTCAAAGAGATTCTCATGATGTCTCAACATCAGAGGAACATCTCAACATGTGAAAAATTGCAAACTAACCCTTTTTAACTGGGTAAATTGCACATAGGTCCCTGTATATCAAAACAATGCTACAACTTTAAATAAAAAGGAGAAAATACTGAAATATACGTTTCTGAGAAACTTAATTACATGCTCAGAGTTAATCACAAAGATTTAATTACATATTTAGGCAAAACACCTAGGGTTAACTCATAACCCAGGTCAGGGATGTTACAAATTATCCACCCCTTACAAGGATTTCGTCCCCGAAATCGATAAAACATACTAAGAGAAAAGGGCAGGATACTTCCTTCTCATCTCATCCTCTAACTCCCAAGTGGCTTCTTCAATACCACGATGGTTCCAGAGGACTTTCACAAGACTTATATCTTTCTTCTTTAACTTTTTAATTCGTTTATCAAGGATTGACACTGGTCCCTCCTCATAGGATATGTCATCATTCAATTCTACCTCCATAGGTTGTAGAACTGACTCGGTGTCTGGGTGACATTTCTTCAACATAGAAATGTGAAACACAGGATGTAATCTCTGTAATTCTGGGGGAAGTTCTAGTTTATATGCTACCTTTCCAATCCGTTCAATGATTGGATAAGGCCCCATATATCTGGGAGCTAACTTCCCCTTCCTTCCAAAACGAAGGACCCCTTTCCAAGGTGAGACCTTAAGATACACTCTGTCTCCAACCTGGAACTCTAAGGGTCTACGGCGTTTGTCAGCATAAGATTTCTGCCTATCCTGAGCAGTCTTAATCTTATGTTGTATAACTTTAATCTTTTCTGTGGTTTGCTGCACCAGGTCAGGACCTAACAACTGGTGCTCACCAGTCTCAAACCAACACAAGGGTGATCTACAACGTCTACCATATAAGGCTTCATAAGGTGCCATATCAATACTATGCTGATAGCAATTGTTATAGGCAAACTCTATCAAGCTTAGGTGTAGATCCCAACTTCCGGTGAACTGGAGAACACATGCTCGCAACAGGTCTTCTAAGGTTTGTATGGTCCTTTCTGACTGTCCATCAGTCTGTGGATGAAAGGCCGTACTAAACCTCAGCTTAGTGCCTAAGGCTCGGTGCAACTGTTCCCAAAAACGACTGGTAAACTGAGGACCGCTGTCAGAAACTATTGTGACAGGAACTCCGTGCAAACGCACTATCTCTTTAACATACAACTCTGATAACCTTTCAGCAGAATAGGTTGTTTTGACAGGTAAGAAATGTGCTGTCTTAGTCAACCTATCAACAATTACCCAAATGGAATCATGTCCTTTGCTTGTCCTGGGTAGGCCAACAACAAAGTCCATGGTCACATGGTCCCACTTCCACTGTGATATGGGTAAAGGTTGCATTGTCCCTGCAGGTTTCTGGTGTTCAGCTTTAACTTGCTGACACACAGGACACCTCAGAACAAACTCTGCAACGTCCTTCTTCATCCCAGGCCACCAATACAGATCCTTCAAATTCCGATACATCTTGGTGCTCCCTGGATGCATAGCATACATGGAAGAATGGGCTTCTTCCAGGACTAACTTCCTTAAGTTGTCCACATCCGGCACTATCATTCTTCCATTATAACAAGCTACTTGATCTTTTGAGTCATGAAACCCATCTTGCTTCTCATTTCCATACTCAGATCTTATATGTTGAACTGCAGCATCACCTAGATGTGCTTCTTTAATCTGCTTTCTTAGGGTAGGTTTAATATGCACCTCAGCTAACAAACCGGCTAGCAATGACACCTTCAACTGTACATTGTTTTGCCTTAAAGAGATAAGCATATCCCTCCTAGAGCATACTAAAGAGTTTAGTTGTGCTCTATTCATGGTTGATGTTGCTGATTTCCTACTCAAGGCATCTACAACAACATTGGCCTTGCCTGGGTGGTAATCAATTGTACAGTCGTAGTCCTTGATTAACTCCATCCAGCGACGTTGCCTCATGTTGAGCTCATGCTGAGAGAAGATATATTTAAGGTTTTTGTGGTCTGTGAAAATCTGGAATGTTTCTCCGTAGAGATAATGCCTCCAGATCTTCAAAGCATGAACCACAGCTGCTAACTCTAGATCGTGTGTCGGATAATTCTCCTCGTGTTTCTTAAGCTGTCGGGAAGCAAAAGAAATCACTTGTTTATCCTGCATCAACACACATCCAAGCCCATTTTTGGAAGCATCACAGAAAACTACATATCCTTTTCCTTGTTCAGGTAACACTAAAACAGGTGCACTTGTCAACCTCTCCTTCAGCAACTGGAAAGATTGTTGACACTTATCACTCCAAGAAAAAGGAACATCTTTCCGGGTTAACTTGGTCAAAGGTAAAGCTATAGAACTAAAGTTCTTAATGAACCTTCGATAATAGCCAGCTAACCCCAAGAAACTTCGAATCTTCGTCGGTGTCTTCGGTTGTTCCCATTGTAGAACAGATTCTACCTTTGTAGGGTCAACACGAATTCCCGAGGCGGATATCACATGTCCAAGAAAAGATACATCCGGCAGCCAGAACTCACACTTGCTAAACTTGGCGTACAACTTATGTTCTCTTAGCAAGGTCAAAACTTGGCGAAGATGTTGCTCATGCTGCTGAACATCCTTACTATAAATCAGTATGTCATCTATGAAGACGACAACACACTGATCAAGGAAAGGTCGAAAAACTCTATTCATGAGTTCCATAAATGCAGCTGGTGCATTGGTTAGTCCAAACGACATAACCGTGAACTCATAGTGACCATATCTTGTCCTAAAGGCAGACTTAGATATGTCACTATTCTTAATACGGAGTTGGTGATATCCAGACCTCAAGTCTATCTTTGAAAAGACTGTTGCACCACGCAACTGGTCAAAGAGATCATCAATCCTTGGCAGAGGATACTTATTCTTTATTGTTACTTTATTGAGTTGTCTATAGTCGATGCACAACCGCATTGACCCATCTTTCTTTTTAACAAACAAGACCGGAGCACCCCAAGGTGAAGTACTCGGTCGGATAAAACCTCTCTCAAGTAGCTCTTGAAGCTGTTTCTTGAGTTCTGCCATCTCGGCAGGAGCCATTCTATACGGAGTTTGAGCTATGGGTTTCGTATCTGGAATCAGATTGATTTCAAAATCAATCTCCCGAGGTGGTGGTATACCAGGAAGTTCTTCAGGAAACACATCTTCGAATTCCCTGACTATGGGAACTTCAGCAGGATTAGAACTTTCCTTGGTAACATCTACCACATGGGCTAAGAATGCATAACATCCTTGCCTCAACAGCTTATCAGCAACCATAGCTGATACAAGACAGGTAGGCAGAACCTTTCTTTCACCTTGAAAGATCCATGTGTTGCTTTCATCAGCAAACACAGCCAACTTGGACTCACAATCCAAGACAACTCTATACCTTTCTAAGGTATCCATCCCGAGGATTATATCAAATCCCTGCATATCAAGTGGTATAAGATCCACTTGAATGCGATGGTCAGAAAAGAAGAGGATGCAGGGAGAACATACCTCCTGCAAAACGGCAGACCCACTCAACGGAGTCTCTAACAACAAACTATCTGCTCTATGACTAACAGTCACATTGCAGTTACGAATCACTTCACGAGTGATGAAAGAGTGCGTAGCACCCGGATCAATCAGAACGGATACAACACAGGATATAGACATATCAGAATATAAAAGTTTCATCTGACCTGCCACTACCCGTGGATTGACCACTGCCTCAGGTGGGTTCATAGCATAGAACCTCGCAGTCGCCTGGTGTTGAGGTGGTGCTGATGATCTAGCTTGAGACGCTTGTCCACGTCCTCGAGCTGCTCCTTGATGTTGTCTATTCTGAGATCCCTGTTGATTCTGTCTCGGAGGTTGTTGTGTCACACCGACAGGCCTAGAACGGCAATCCTTCATCAAGTGTCCCACCTTACCACAGTTGTAGCAACTCCTCTCCTGTGGTTGTGGTCTGGGTGGTCCAGTAACTGACACTGATGCAGAACTGTGCGTCCCTTGAAGCGGTTGACTCCGTCCTCTACCTCTGCTTGGTGTCCATTGAGTTTGGAAACTTGATCTGGGTGGTGGAGGGTTAGGTGCAGAGAATCTAGGTTTCTTGGAATCCCTAGATGAAGAACCCTGGAACTGTGGATATCTTTTATGGGTTTGTCTTTTCTCAACCACAGATCTCTCTATCCTTCGGACTGACTCAACGAAGGTAGAGAATCTCTCTCTGTTTTCTAAGGCAGACACAGGGGTTGACATATCAGAATTCAAACCCTTCTCGAATCTTCTGATTCTTTCCTCATCCGTAGCAGCCATGTGCAGACAGAACCGCAACAACTCCATGAACTTAGCTTCATACTCACTAATGTTCATCATACCCTGCCTTAGTTTCTCAAACTGAGAGATCTTCTCATCTAGGAAGGTCTTTGGAAAATATCTATTGATAAATTCCCGACGAAACTCTTCCCATGAGAACTCTACTCCAGGTCTCTTCTGCTCTTCCATGTTCCACCAGTGACCATCACTGCCTTTGAGAAGATAGACAGCATGTCTAACCTTCTCAGCTTCCGGAATCATAAGAATCCTGAAAGCCTTCTCCAACTCTGTCAACCATAAGTCAGCATCTGTAGGGTCGGCAGTTCCGAAGTACTCGGTAGCTCCGACACGACGAAGTCGTTCGAACGTCTTACCGATACCTTGTGCTTCAGGCTGGACAGGTGCCCTAGGTGCAGGAATGGGCATCCTATCGGTTATATGTGTCATGGCAGTCATAAACTGCCCGAACATCGTCTGTACAGCTGGATCACTCATGTCAGCTGGGTCGAACTGGGGTGGCTCTCTTGGCGACTCAGGTGTAGGTTGTTCTATTCTCGGAACTCTTGCACCGCCTCGAGGTGCACTAGCACTACTCTCTGCCACGTGCTCATCACGATGTTCCGACATTCTTATGTATCTTCTTCTCCTGAGGAGCAGAAGATTCTATTAGATAAGGAAGGAGTACTAAAGGTAGACTCGACATCCTAAGTCCTATGCCTCTGTAGACTCAACTGAACCTGGAGCTCTGATACCACTACTTGTGGGCTCTGATCTCCAATTCATAACATAAACACGATTAAAACTTAGCGGAAGCGAATCGGTAATCAGCGGAAGACAAAAATCACGGGAAATTAAAACTTTTTGAGATAAGAACTTGTATCCATAAAAACTCCTTTCATAAAGAGAGGTAACTGTTTACATCTCAGGATAATTACTTCTTGAGTAATTATATATATCAAGATACAAAATCTCAAGATCACATAACACAAGACTCCAAGACCTGAGAGTACAGAGGACACATAGGACTGACTCTAACTACACCACATGGCAGGACAAATCTCCACCTGAGATTACTGCTGCCCCTGGTGTTGTTGCTGTTGAGACTGGTCACCTGTAGGCTGGTTCCTTCGTCTCCGACGTCCACCTAAAAAGTTGAAGCCTACGGGGTGAGACAATTATACATAATTGTCCCAGCGAGAGTTATAACTCTCCGCCAGAAGCTTTATTATAACATCAAAGATTATTTTAAACAGTAAAGCCTTCAAAGCATTCTATAACAGTTGCAGGTATAACAAGATCTCTACAATTTAGAAGATATGGAGAATATCAACATTATTGCAATGTAACATCAATCAACTAACTTGGAGTCATCTCTAACAAGTTATACTACATGGTTGATTATGTTTTACAAACAACATTATGCCCTGTGGAGATGAGGCTTACCACTCATACTCCAACTGATCACTGAGAAGCCGCATCAGTATCATACATAGGTCATTAAGAGAGCTGGAATCTCATGACCTTCACCTTCCTCAGTCAGTAAGAGGATCACTTGTAGGACATCTCGTGTCTCTACTACTATAGCTCACCAGGGTAAACTGGTCCTTCGCTATCCTAGAGTCACAGTGGCGTTCTATACTCTCTTCGTCATCAGGAGGTTTCATATTTACCTACCACTGATACGGATATCTGTGCTTTCTTCGTCATCAGGAGGTTTCATGTTTACCTACCACTGATACGGTATGGAACTATAGTGAAGGATGGATGGATTCCACATCTACATCACTTTCCTACACTAGGATGTAAGGTTCTACACATCCATGTACCCCACATACTCAAAAGTATGTGCTCCAGGAGTTCCCTGAGGAAAACCTGTTTCACCATCACTTAATTTCTGACAATGATGGATCTATGATCAGGGCTCTACATTATACTTGATTAGTTAGGTACATTCAGTATTCTTTAACAGCATACATTTCTCTTCAAACAATAACAATAGCATAGCAGCTATAAAAGAAGAATACTAAATGTAACATGCCTAACTCATATCAATCATTATTTCTCCTTATCCTCATCACAAGTCATCTCTAAGGCATGACCTTGATGGTATTCATGGCTCTCATAGCCCATTATCAGCATAAGATGCCACTGGCAAGGCATCAGATTACTTTACTTATTCATAAGGTTAACAACATGCATTCAATGAATATAACATCAACATCCATACCTGGATATGATTACCTTCATATCAGAACCTGCATAGTTAATATATCTGATAAAGGTAATACAACAATAAGGAATGTACTTCCTACCCTTGTCATAAGAGTTAAATCTTTAATTCAATTCAAATAGAGTTTATTGCTCAAAAGCATGCAATTACCCTTGAATTAGGGTTTACTATTCACATTAAGGTGAATTAAACTCATAACATCATCATGTATGAGTAACATCTTCATCGATACTCTTGGATTAGTTAAAGGTTCATCATTTATCATAATTAGGGTTTCTATGATCTCACATAGGTGGATCATACCCTAATTATGCTCATTTATGTGCATTGGAGATACTTTACTCGAGTTTCCACTTAAAAAGGGTACTTTCTCTTTCTAGAAGTACTTTCTCTCTCTAGAAGTACTTTCTCTCTCATCATAATGTTAGGTGATGTCAACATCACTCTAAAACAGGTTGGATTGAGGCATCATAGGCTAACATAGCCAAAAACATCATCATTATGTGATTAGAGTTACTTTCTCTCTCTAGGTTACTTTCTCTCTCTAGAGTACTTTCTCTTTCATCATACTAATGGTTGATGGTAACATTAGATTAGATCAAGTTGGATAGAGTCATTATGACTAAAAACATCATTCTAATGTACTTAGGGTTTGAATTGAGCAAGGTATAACTTAATTGACCCTTCAGGGGTATATTGGTAATTCACCCCATTGATCATCATTATGGTCAAAACCTTAGTCAAATAACCCCTTAATATCCTAGGTTGTCATTAGGGTTTGATTTGAGCAACATTGAACCATTTACATCATCAAATGATTGAATGAGGTCAACCTTGAATCACATTGATTGTTTTCAATCATTAATCATCAATTGGCTTGAGATTGGTTGAAAGTGTTGACCGTTTGCCCACTTTGACCCTCCAAGACCGCGAGCCTCTTTCTAGCTCCAAGACCGCGAGCCCCCTTAGGCTTCAAGACCGTGAGTCTCTTCAAGGGTTCAAGACCGCGAAGCCTCCCATTGGTTCAAATTAATGTTGAGACCGCGAGGGTCATGAAGACCGTTTGCCCTTCTTTGACCTCAGGACCGCGAGGCCCTTCGCGGTCTTGAGACCGCGAGCCTCCTCTCGGTCTTGAGACCATGAGCCCCCTCACGGTCTTGAGACCGCGAGCCCTCTCACGGTCTTGAGACCGCGAGCCCTCTCACGGTCTTGAGACCGCGAGGCTCTCATGGTCTCAGCCGCTTGGTCCTTCAACAAGGCTCAAAGATGCAACCGATAAAGTCAACCCATATTGAAGCCCTCAAATGGTCAAAGCTATGTTGACCACTTATGGATTTAGTCAATTAAGATTATGCTTGATTACTTGGTCATTCAATTGACCCATAATGGTTAACCAATTATGGTTGAAATCGATTCAATTAGGGTCTATCAATGTTCACCCATCAACACTCAATAGTGTGCATCAACACAAGGTTGAACCCTTCAATTGAGCTCCAATTGGGCCCAAACTTGGCCCAAACGGTCTTGAGGTCATGTGGGTGGACCCCACATGGTCATAAGACCGTTTTCCTAAGGTTTTATCAAAGTCTAAGGTGATTTGATAGGGGTTGAACCATGATTGACCCACAAAACAGAATTTTGATTAAATTGATAACTTATTTGCAATTGGGTCCTCAATTGGTTAAAATACTTAACCCTAGACCTTCAAACGGTCTTGGTGATTGTCCTCTCGGTATTGAGACCATTTGGATGAGTTCCAAACGGTCTTGAGACCGTTTGCCCATCCAATTTTGGATTCTAGTGCAAATTCATCAAGATCTGACCTATTGAGTTGATGATCATGTCAATATTTAATTGCAATGTAATTCGGTGTAATTGTACCTTTAATTGGTCAACTATCCTTGACCCCAGACCTCCAAACGGTCTTGGTTGATTGCCCTCACGGTCTTGAGACCGTTTGGTGACCCCCAAACGGTCTTGAGACCGTTTAGGTCAATCAACCCTAAAAACCCTAATTAGGTCACCATAATTTCAGTACCGATTTTATCTAGGGTTAGCCCTAGTATTCACCCTTCAACTCTTAGCCCGTTTGGAATTAGACCATCAAACTTGGTGAGTTGTTAATTAACATAATTGTGAACAGTAATCTCATACGGTCAACACTTAGTCAACGACCTTACATGGTCTTGAGACCGTTTGCCCAAAAAGGAAATTTCAGACCGTTTGAAAATCAGCAATTAATTCATTTAAAGTTGTGACTTAAAAAGGTCATATCTCCCGATTACTTTGGAGTTAGTCTCCCAAATGTTTAGGGTAATTAGCCTATATAATTAGAAACAGATTTCTTATACGGTCCACGCTCGGTCAATGGGGCCAAACGGTCTTGAGACCGTTTGCCCTGTCGCGGTCTCGAGACCGTTTGCTCACCTCGCGGTCTTGAGTCCGAGAGAGCAAACTGTTAGGACCGTTTAAGGAAAAGAAAAGCGGTGGGTTTTTCTTGGAAATCACGCCTTCATATTCTATCTCAAGAACAGTACAGATATCCCACAGGTTTGCTTGCAAAATAGCAGGGAAAAGTAGGGAAATACGAAGAGCTATCATTAAAACGCATATAAAGATGCACATAGTAAAGCATAGGTTTAGAGTTATAAAACCCGCCTAAAGCTTGCTTCTTGAGCTCCAAGCTTTCAAGCTCCAAGCTCTAATGGCGTCCTTGAGTCCTTACAGGTTGGCCAAGGTGAAAACTCCAAGGAAGGATGAAAAGAGACGGCTAGAAAGGTAGGGTTTCAAGAATTAGCCATGAAGATGACCTTGAATTCGAGTTTTAACCATGGAATTAGGCAAGAAGAGGGGTTTAAACCTACCTTGCACCCCTTGGTCGTCCTCCTTAGCTCCAAGGCAGTCCTTGGTCGTCTTTGGTGAAATGAAACAGTAAGGGAACGAAGGGTGAGTTCCCTTGCAACTAAGGGAAGGAGAGCTTATATACATGGGGTAGGATTTTCAACATTAGTTCATAAGTTTCCCTTAATTCCAACTAAGTCCTTCCTTTATTACTTGCTCGTCCCTTCCTATTTATTCTAAGGACAAACCTTATCTTAAGTTATAGAAAAGAAGGCAAGGAAGAACAATCTAATAATAAAGTTCATACTTAAAGGGATATTGCACATATACCCTGATTATTCAATCACAAAGCCTATTTCTTAACTTGATAACTCAATTGAGGTGAATTCCTCGTCATTTCTTCTCTAAATAATGGCAAGAGTCTAAAAAGATACTTTATATGACATTCTTTACAAATTGCATCCCATCATTTGGGTAAATTGCATTTTACCCCAAATTAGGGTTTCAAGCCCTGGGATTGCTTCCACAGCTGCACCTTGGTGCTCTAGCTTGGGAAATCCCTCAAACTTTGCCAAAGAGATTCTCATGATGTCTCAACATCAGAGGAACATCTCAACATGTGAAAAATTGCAAACTAACCCTTTTTAACTGGGTAAATTGCACATAGGTCCCTGTATATCAAAACAATGCTACAACTTTAAATAAAAAGGAGCAAATACTGAAATATACGATTCTGAGAAACTTAATTACATGCTCAGAGTTAATCACAAAGATTTAATTACATATTTAGGCAAAACACCTAGGGTTAACTCATAACCCAGGTCAGGGATGTTACATACACTACAATTTGGTGCATTCATATCATAATTGACACTTTTCTACAAATATTAGACACATTATGTTAAGATTAGACACATTATGTTAAGATTTGTGCTACAAGTAGGTGAATGGTTATTCATTTAGGAGCATGTATCACATAATTAGGTGCATTTGTTATGATGTGTTTACCTAAAAATTTGGCGCATTAACACCATATTGGGCACATTACCTATCTCATTTTATTGCTTTTTTTACTTTCCTCCTCTCTCTTTTTAATTCCTCATTATTTTTCTTTTCTTTTTTCTTTTAAGAACATATCAATATGGTCTTGTTGGAATGTAGGTATTACAAGGATTCTGATGCATTTTATTTCATCAAAAAAAATCATTATAGTTTAAAAGTTAATAGCAAAAAAAAGACATGTGTGGCAGGTGGGGACCGGAGGTAGGTGGATAGGTGGTATCCCCCTTGCGTCTACAACACATAGGGGGAATGGGGTGTCTCCAAACTTAAGTCCTTTTTTATAAGTAGTCAATGCATTAAAATAAAATGCTTACAAGCGGGAACGCGTGTAAGCATGTGATAACAAGGCGTGTCATTTTACCCGAATTTAGATGCGAGCATCAAAAGCAAATAGTAGTAGCAGGAAAAAGAGTTTATTTGGGGGAGGCACCCCTTTACTGTAGGCTTCAATAAGTGATGAAATGAAAATAAAACATATTAGCTAGGCATGTTGTGATCCTCTCAGTACATGCTCCCAGAGATCCAAATCAGAATCTTGTATCATCCGCTTTGATGTCTTCCCGCGAGTAGAATCCTCCACCATTTTGGTCCCCAAATATGTTATCATGATCTTCTTCTGCTCCCAACACTTGTGTTGATGTCGAAGTCAGTCCTGCAATGCAAAATTATGTACAATGCATGTTTAATGTCAGTTAGTAATATATGTTTAGGTCGGTTGGTGTTATTGTGTTTTGTTTAGTTTCTTTCAATCCAGAAGTGCCACAGGGTGTTAACGATAAGATCTATCGGGGGGTTGTTATTGTGTTGTGTTAGAGGTTTTAAACATGTGATGTGGTTTGTCAAGAGTAGATTGTTAGTGATGTTGTGTGGTGGGAAGAATTTATGCAGAATTGCAGAGTGAATGGGCAACTAGTAAACAGGTGTTGTACAATTTCTTCTTCATCTAGATAGAGGTAACATCTGGTAGGTCCCATAAAGCCTCTTCTAGTGATGTGATGGTTAGTTGGGATCTTGTTGTTTGAGAGGAGTTAGAGGAAGATTTTGTATTTTTGCGGCCATTTTTTCTTCCAAATTATTTTCATATCAAGATATGTGTCCTCTATAAGTTAAGTGCAGGTAGGCAACTTTTGGTGAATATTTGGGTCCCTAGATCCATGAGATGCAATTTTCTATATTGTATTCCAGGTCGTGGATGATGTCATGCAAGGTGTTCACATGAAGGTTATTTGTGAGGCAGAGCTTTAGAGAGTTTTGTCGATTGCTAGTCAAGAGTTTCAGGGCTCTGGCAACATTGAGATCTTTCAAAGATGGCAGAATATGGTAGTTATATATCAGGTTTTGGATGGAGTTATTTTGGAACTAAGGGTCTCTCCAAAAGTTGATATTTAAGTAGGAGTGTGGGGAAGATTTGATGAGGTGAGTAATGATGTCCAAGTGTTTATTTATAAACTTCCAAAGTGGTGATGCTTTATACTTGCTTATTTTGTGCCAAGGTGGGTTTAGTTTGTATTATTTGTCAAGGATGAAGGTTTTCCAGATCTTGTCAATAATTGCAGAAAGGATGTTGATGATCTTGGTGATGAGGCATATGGTGTGAATCTTAATGTTTGTGATGCCCCAGTCACCATATTCAATGGGTGCAATAAGAGTGTCCCAATTTACCAAGTGAAGTTTGTGTTTTGGATGTTCTTCATTGTGGTGATTCCAAACAAAATGTTTCCTGATGGAGTCTATGGCCTTAAGGGTTTTGCCTGATAGGGGAATGCAACTGAGAAAGTGGTGTGGTAGTCAGTGTGATGACACTATTAAGGGGAGTGAGGAGTCCTGCAAGGTTAAGAAATTGGTTTGTCCAAGAGAAGATTTTTTGCTTAATCTTATCAACGATGGGGTTCCATAAAGAGTGTGTGACAGGGTGTGGTGAAATGGGAAGGCCAAGGTAGGTTATCACGAGTTGCTCGATTTTGCACATGAGGAGAGTTTGTATCTGTCCATAAGGTTGGTAGGGGTGTTGATTCCTATGATGGATGATTTTGTGAGGTTTATTTTGAGACCAGAGATGTATGAGAAAAGGTCAATGATGTGGATGGTGTTGATGATGGTGTTGTCTTCTGGCTTAATCATAATCATAGTATCATCAGCAAATTGGACAATATTTTGATAGCATTCTACTGGTGAGGAGATGAGGCCCTACACAATGCCATTCTTGATCATGTTGGTGAGAATGAAGGTAACAATGATAAACAAGTATGGTGAGAGCGGGTCCCCTTGTCTTAGTCCATTTGTATTGCGGAAGTGACCAAATGGGGACCCATTGATGATGGTTGAGAAGTGATTTGTGGAGATGCAGGCGTGAATCCAATTATTCCAAATTTGTGGAAAACCATAACCTGACATGGTGTGGAGAAGGCAGTCCCAGTTTATGTAATCAAAGGCTTTCTCAAAGTCTAATTTGATAGCTATGATCGGGGTTTTGTTTTTGTGACATAAGTGTAGAGTTTCATTGACCATGATGAAGGCGTCATGTATGCTAAGGTTTTTAAGAAAGGAATCTTGGTTGTGGGAAACGATGTCCTCTAGTTGTGGTTTAATGTGATTGCTAATGACTTTGGTAATGATCTTGTAAGAGGTGTTGATGAGACTGATAGGTCTGAATTGGGTGATCTGTTTGGGATGGTTGACCTTCTTGATGAGAGCTATGTTTTTATGATTGATAGTTTGGATACATCTTTGAACATTAATGTTGTTATGGATGGATCTAAGCAGTTTCATGAATTCTTCTTTGATGTGGTTCCAGTTGGCCAAGTAGAATTCAGTGTTAAGTCCACTAAGGTGTGGGATGGTTTTGTCGCATATATGTTTCCAATTGATAGAGTCAAGGAAGGAGGGCTTATGTCCAGTATTGAAGAGGTGCTCAAAGTGTTGGACAATGTGGTAGGTGATCATGTACTTATTTGATGTGATGTTACCATTAATGCACAGTCTAGTAATGATGTTTTTTTTGAGCATTATTATTATAGATTTTGTAAAAAAATTGTATTCTTGTCTCCCTCTATGGCCCATCTAATTTGGGCACGTTGTTTCCATATGGTGTCTATGCAATTTTGAATGTGATCTAATTCCGCTTTGATGGTGAGAGTGAGGGATGGGTCCCCAGTAGGGTCACTATCAAGATAAAGGTGTTGTTGTTCTAGATCATCTAGCTTATGCTTAATGTTTCCAAATTTTTGTTTCTGCCATGTTTTTAGAATTTTTCTGATATTCTTATTATTTTTGTGGATGTGGTATGCCGATTCTATGGTATGAGAATTTGTGGCAATCCAGGTGTTTTTAAAAGCTCCAAACAGTTGGGGTCGAAGAGCCAGAAATTTTTGAAGCAAAAAGGTTTGTGTCTGCATGATTCTGGTTTTGTGTCAATGATGATGGGGAAGTGGTCATATATTGGTCATTGAGTAGTAGTAACAAAGGTGTGTGGGTATAGGTCTTCCCAAAAAGTGGTTCACATGAAGTGGTCAAGTCTAGCCCAGAAATGGTTTCGATTCCAAGTGAAGCATGCATTAGTAGGGGAATATCAATCAGGTGGTGTTGAGTGATGAGCTGGCTGAATATTAAGTCTACTGGGTGCATGTGGCCTCCATGTTGAGAAAGGTTGATTTTGTCTGATGGTTGAGTGATGAGGTTGAGGTATCCTCCAATGAGCCATGGTTTGTTAGCAATTTTTTTTATAATGTATTGGATCTCAACAATGTAATCAATTTTATTGGAGCTAGGCTCGTCGTAAACCCCCGTGAAGACCCAGCTATGTGCATCAATATTGTTGGTGATGTGGAGTGAGATGGAGAATTTCGGAGTCTCAACTTGAGTGATAGTGAACAAACTATTATTTATGCCTATAGCTAGACCACCTTTGAACCCTACTGGGGGAATGTGGTGCCAATAGTTTGTGTTTGCCCCGTATGGTTTTCAGAGCAAATGGGGAGAGTGTGGATTTTGTTTCCTAGATGATGATTATGTTTATGTTGTTATTGTAAATGTGTTTTTGGATTTCTTTCCTTCTGTAAATAGTGGAAGCACCGCAAACGTTCCAGGATGTGATCTTCATTGTTTGTGCGTGTAGAGGAAAAATAGTTCTCAAAGATGAGTCGTTGCAAGTGTAAGTTGTATAGGTTTGTATATGTGTCATGGATGTTTCTATGGTTTCTATAATGCATACATTTTTCTATATCATCAAGGGCATTATGTGCAATATTATCGTTATCAAAGTTTATGCCTAACTTATATGCAAAATATGTAAAGGATTGTATATCATGCCATGACACAACATCCTCTATATTGTCAATCTGATTATCATTGCTTGATGAGAGTGAGGGATCAACAATAGCAGGATGTGAGCTTTGTTGAAATAATGATGAGTGTTTAGACGATATACATGGTTCTTATAAAGCGAAGTAGTTCCTTTGGGTTTGCTCCTCTGGTGTGATCGACTGCTGGTTGATATATTGGATTGTAGAGAGACATTTTCCTTAGTTTTTCTACTTCAGACTTTGCGATGATCGTATTTCATCAATGATAGTAGTTTTTAGCTTATGGATAGTTTCTGAATCAATGCTTGTAGTGGTGTCAGTGCCATTATTATAGAAAGGGAAGGGTTTGAAAGAATTTTGGAGGGAGTTATTGGTGTTGTCTGCAAATGGGGAAGATGTTCTGAGCCTTTTGTTGTTCGTGGACGTGTTAGTATCTTATAACAAAGTGGTGGTAGAGTTTTTTCTTTCCCATACCATATTCCTTTCAGATTGTTTCCTTGAGATAGTGAAGGGTTTCTTTGTGTTGGCTGGACAGAACCAAGATGGAGGATATGTGCTGATATTTGTGAATGTGGTTTTAACAGCAGTGGGGTTTTCAGTTGTAAGCTTAATTCTATAAATTTTTTCTCCCAGTCTGATTTTCAAGGAGGCACAAAGGGTAATGGAACCAATTGTACTTCTTCATATCTAAATCTAGTACAGGCATGGGAGATGGCAACCCCTTCTCTCGAATAAGAGGATGGCATATATTCTCTCTCCTCCAACTTTCATCTTTGGAGATCCAAGACCAACAGACATGAACGAGGGTGGCTCTAGAATTGGGCACCACTTGGTTGCTCTAGAATTAGGCACCACTTGGTTTCTCTTGATGATCCCCCCTGATGTGTGGAGTCGGGGGCCTATTTATAGGCATCATCCATAGACTTAAGTCCAGATGTAGCAGTCGCTACACGCACCTTGACTGCTACTAGTGTTGCGGTCATGACATGCATAACAGTCGTAGCAAGTGTTTCAGTTGCATCCTCACCTTGGTCAAAATTGGAATTGTGGTCCCCACCTAGTACCGGTCGTGACACTAGCCTGGTCACGACGACTTCTTCAACCTTCATATCTTTCACGATTGTGACTGTTGTTGTAGTCATGATGACAATTTTGGTCACAACAGCTATTGCAACCTGATAGCATTGTTGCGGCTGAGACCTTAACAAGGGATGAGACCATCATGCACACTTGTACCGGGTCATCACACTAAGCAACTGTGTGTCCCAGTCGATGCACCTGTGGACCTGTCATGACTAGGATAGTTGTTCACATGTAATTGTTGCGACAATGATGGAGATGTATTAGTAGCGATCTGCATGGATAAAGTAAAGGCATCAAGTCATGTCCAATTATTGTTCAAAGATATTCAAATAGACAAAAAAATCCATAAAAGGGATACTCATATAGGAATAAAAATAGGTGCAAAAATTTACAAAATGAGATGTTATCAACTCCCCCAAACTTAGAGTCTAGCATGTCCTCAGGCTAATAGATAGAATCAAACCATTGAGTGATGAGCTATGGATGTTTTCTCCTTTTTTATGAACACACCATTACTAGGTTATTCCATCCTTATAGAAAAACCTTAGTGACAGGCTTGGTTCACTTTCTTAACTTCTATCTCCCCCCTTTATCTCAAGAGTTGTGTGACTTTATCCCCTAGCCACTGTCCTTTGTAGTAAAGGACTATCCTTCACAATGAATTTCCTGCCCTTAATTTCTGGCTAATTTGTAAACGGTTCCATCAAGGGGTAGCTTTCACACCCTACCTTTATTTTTGTTGTGCCTAAGCTATCATGATTGGGTAGGTTAGATTGTAAGTGTTTTCTTGCACCTATCAGTCTCCTTCAACCATGGGTTGTTGTAAAGACAACGTTGTCCAAGTGGGCCCTGATGTAGTGTCAGGTGGTTGTGTAAGGGTTGCTTTGGAATGCAAGTGGGTATAACTTGGCTTCAAGATTCCACTTTTGGGCACGACATATCTGCATTCATGAGTGCAGCAATACACTGACTGTGTGGAATGCTTTGGCATCTTTTTAGGCACAACTCTCATGATTTTTTTTGGCTTTTCATTCTGCTCTTAAGCTTGGGAAAGGGGTTGGTAGGATTTCTAGGCAGCTAAGCCTCTTTTCATCCCAAAGCGGGGATAATTAAAACTGGAAAAGGTAGTTGTTTCCTTCTTGTGGCAGTCGTAGATTTTCTAGCTAGTACTTTCAGGCTAGGAAGATTGGTCAGGAGTGTGGTCGGTAAAGTCCTCCTTATTTCTAGGGATTCCATAGATTCAAGGGTGTTTTTCTACCTTTACACACCACTTTGCTGTAAGAATGGAGTAAAATCATAACATTGTGTCCTTTTCTTTTTATGTGAATTAACAACTCATTTGCACCACTCTAGCAATGATTATGATAAAAGGTAGCAAGAGGACAAACAAGTATAAGAAAAATGGAAAGTTGAATCACATAAGGAGATGTTAAAACTGTGAACTTTAGTAAGAGTTTGTTCAAAATTGTTTCAAAATTTCCTAATGTGTAGAGGTAAAAGTAAGAGTTTGTACAAGTGGAAGTTAAACTTAAGTGACAAAATTGTACCTCTCATGCCCGTTTATAACTCCTCCCCCAAACTTATCATTCACTTATTCTGGAGTGTAAAAATGAAGGTGTAGGTATAAATGGGCTTATTTTATTTTTGTTGGTTTTCATTGATTGCCCATTTTGACTGTAGGAGCATGTTGGCATATTCTCCTCATAGTACATGATAGTTTTCATGTTGCATGCTTTCAACTTTTGTGTTTTGTAGGGCCAATGCTATCATCCAAGCCAGGTAGTAGAATCTGCAATCGTTGGATAGGGGCATCTACTGTGGGCTTCTGTGACAGAATTGTGTCTTTTTGAAGTCTTTTCCCTTTGTATGCATGTATCTCTTTCCTTGAATGCAGATCATTTTGATAATAGCTTATGTGCATGTTGCTGCTTTCTCTTCTGTAGGTGTCTTCACAGTAGTCATGTTTGTGCTTTTGTTTGGTGTGAAGGCTAAATCTATGTTGTTATATAGAATCGTGGTCTTCGTTATGACATTGACTACTAAAAGGGTCTAATGGTTATAATGTAGAATAGGTAAGAATACATAGTCTGGAAGAGAGTTTGTCATACACATCTACAAGCACTATTTTTTGCATAACTTCTTGTCTTTTAGAACATCTTCGACAAACAAGAAATATGCCATGTGTACATTTATCATGTTGTCCCCCAGCAGTAATTGGTACACAAACATTGTGCTCACTAAAAGGTACCCTCCTATTTTCAAACTTTCATGGAGGTCTTTCTTTAGCACACAGATGCCATCCCTCTTGAAGATTACTTCCCCTGCAGTATCGCCCTCCTTTAGGCAATTCATCAACACCTACAAAGACTCCAATGATAGACCTTCACAAGCCCATCTATTGAGGTCCTGGAAAGTAGGCTCTTTCTCCCCTACTGGCTTAATTTCAGGCATATCATCTTCATTAATTTCTCCCTCCTCATGCTCATCATTAACATGTTCTTCTTTCTCTTTCTCTACTGCAGGGGTGACTTCTTGCTCGTTTGTAGCCTGAGGTTGTTGTTCTTTATTTTGAGCGGTGTCTATAGGTTGACCGCCTGATGCCCACCCTTCTATTCGAGTAGATACCCTGGATGGTTCATCAGGATCAATCCATAGGGTCTTCAGTTGTTCTTGCCATGTCTTCTTTTCAGGCAAGGGGACTCTTGTGTGAAGCCTACATGGTATCACATCTGAGGACATCATCAGATAATTAAAGAAGTAGAGATCGTAGATCACTTCCATAGCATAAACACCACATATGCAATGCAAATCGTTGTTGCAGAGGTCTTCCAGGGAGACTCCTTTATTGATGGCTTCCATCATTCTTAACATAATAAAAGCACAATCCCCCGTCCCTGCCTCTTCCTAAGGTACCTTATTACATATAGAGAATTGTTTCCAGATTCCCAAGCGGCGGTCTCCCGCTACTTGGATTGCACGTTGCAGACACATCGGTACCTTCAGGATGTCCCTGGATTCCTTCCTTTGTAGATCAGGAAAATGTTGTCCAACTCAACAATACAACATTTATACACTGTGGTGCGGCGCTCATACGGATTGACAACTATTAAAGCCCAATGCTTGATTGTTCTCATAGGCAGGGTTACAAACTGGGTCTCTCCCCTATTCACAGCTCGTTGTAGTTCTTTGACATCTTCAAAATTAATCCTTTGATCAAATAGCTACCCTGCCAGATGAGTTGAGCCATTGAACACCAGTTGCGCTTTGTCAGGGTGAAGGAACTCTTCAAGCAGTGTTGTGTAGATCACTTTAAATAACTTCTTGTGAACACAAGTTCGATCAACTTTCCAATTTAGTGTGGATATAAGACCATAGTAGATCTTGACAGTAGTTTCCTTTCATAAGACATTCTAGCTAGCAAGTCAATGTTGTGAGACAAGTCATTCTGGTGTTTCCATTGACTTGTCATGTAAGCGGGGATGGAAATCCAACATTGACTTGTAGAAGTCAATCTTAGAACACAAGTTTCTAGGTGGTTATCTCTTTAGAACATTCCTCTAAAGTGTTCCCTAGTCAGAGACCTTCCTTTGTTATGATAGAAAACATCTGTTCCTGGAAGGTTCTCATCCAGCACATCCGCTAGGACATGGACATCCCTACATGTTATTATAGAGAATGATGCCATACCCATGACCTCCATATTGCATGGGAGAGGTGGAGAAACACCCAACTCTTCTTGTTCAATAAGTGGGTTTTGTTTTCTGGTTGGATGATTAATAAAGAATGAAGCGAGGCTGCCTTCATCATCCTCAAATGTTCTTGTGTCAGCCTTATGTGTGTTTGTGACTGGCGCGAATAGAAGTTTTATGATCAAGCTCTTCAGTAGTCTTATTCTCACATAGCTCTGCTTACATCTTATTCTTGGCAGTGACTACTTTAATGGACTCCTCTAGGAGATGGTATTCCTATGATGGTGACTCAAGCACCACTTCATTTAGTGTTTCTATAGTTGCGGCCATCTTGCCGTCATATATGACATTGTTGTGTTCACTGTGTGCATGTTCTTAGAGGTAGATGTAGCAGATATCCATGCCAAAGTTGTTATCTCACCAGATGTTAACTTATCAGACCTGGTGGCCTCCTAACCGACGACACATTTGTTCAGTTTCTCTTCTAAGATCGTCTCATCTTCTATTGGGTGGGAGTTCAAATTGAACTCCTGTACATTGTTGCTCACTCCTCCAGTGGTTGGTTCCTCCTGTGTTTCTTATACTTTTTCTAGTGGTCTGGGTGGTGGACTAAAAACCTCTACTTCAGGTGGTAGTGTTGTGGTCAATACCTCATCATCTTTCATCTCTTCAGCTTTGGATGGGCTTGAAGAAGCTTGATTTGGTGAAGGGATGACAACATGCCCGACCTTCCTTTTTGCTCACAATTCTTCTAGTTGCCGACGCTCATCTTCCATCTCATGGTGTTCCTCCTCGAGTTTCTTGCACTCCTCTTGGATGGCTTCGAAGGCCCTATTGTGGTCATGGAACATTTCATCCATGATTATGTGCAACCCCTCTCTCTCCAAAGTGCTTCCATCTCCGCCACCATCAATTGCATGGTATTTAACATTGTTGCTTGATTGCGTAAGACATTAGTTAAGACTTCTGGGAGTGATGCAGTCCTCTCATCGATTCTTTACACCTGCATTATTAGTTCATGCATGCCAGAGGTTATAAGTGTATCAACAGAGGAGGAATTTTGTGTTTGCACCCAAAGGGCATCAAATCAGTGCCCAAGTTCTTCGCCAAAGATTTGTGGGCAACATAGTTGTTTACTTCTAGTGGTTGTTGTAGACCTTGTTGGATCAAAAGTCCTTGGTGGCGGTGGCATGTTTGCTCTGACTTCCTCATGGGAGTTGGACTGTTGTTGATGGTGGGTTGGTTGCGCAGATGTTTCTTGTGTGTCTTCCTATACTATGCCTATATCTTGTTTGACATTTATTGCAAGTTTCTCTAGTATCACAAGAGATGCATTGTCTGGTGGAGGCGTTGAGTGTTTGGTTGCCTTAAGACCATGGTTGGTTCCTCTCTCAACCTCTATAGTAAATTCTTGTGCGACATTTGGAGAACTCATCTTGTCGGTTATCTGAGTAGTTGATACTACAAGTATATTGGTTGTGAAAGGAGGGGAGATTGTAGTAGCTATGGTTCCTTCATCATTGTGATGTTGTTCAACATCCAAGAGTGGTTGTTCTTTTCTTTACAAAATGTGTGATGTCCAACCTTGCACTGCCTGATTGCTATTTTCTTTCTCTTTTTTGGCCTTTGTTGTTGTTCCTCTCCTGTTTGATCCTCCCTTTCATGGATCACCGATGGTGACTCTAGATCTTAAAGCCTCCTGATGGTGCTCAAGTGCATTTTGTCTATTTCATCGATACTTGTCCGCAGTTTATTGGCATCATAGTATGCCATTTCTAGAAGTGGCAGAAGCAACTTTGAGTTGCTTGGCTTGTAGAAGAATTTCTCACCCTTCTGGTCTAGGATGCTAACATTTACTAGGGACTTGATTTTGATCTTTGTGTGTCCCTCAGTGGCCTTGTACTTCTGTAATTGCTCCTTCTTCAAATATTAGGATGCAATACAAGCTATCTTCCTTGGTCTTCTTAGCCTTTGGCCCCACAATAGCTGATAACTTATCTATTAGTAGCCTGTAGATGTTTACTGGTTTTGCGTTCAACATTGACCATGTCAGGAAAAAGTCTCCCTTAGATACCCCTATCTCTAATCTTGTATAGACAGCGGTGGAAGTTATCTACTGAACAACCCTGATAAAATAGGAAGTGATGAGTGAAGCCTTCGACTTCCTTGGGTTGTGCTTAGACTCCCCAGTTAGCATCCTCTATACTTTGTGATTGTTGTACCCTACAACCTCTTTCTCACTAGAAGCCTATGAGAAAGCTTGAGATTCCTTTAGAGACTTGGTGAAGATGGTGTTTAGGATGGCTTCAGTGATGTAGTGGTTCTTTCCTCCCATCCTGACCTCCAACTTGCACTCCCCTCCAACGTCTTTTTGTTCCACATCATTGACAAGTATCTTCTCTAGCGATGACATGAATTTAGTTGTTAGGTTCGGTTGTGATGGGGCCTCTACAGTGCATAGGACGCATAGATTAGATTTAGCTGGGAACTCAATAATCCTATTCTAGATGCCCAACTTCTTGAAATCTTGGACATCTATGTACCATGTAGGCTTGAAGGTCTTGGTCCCCAACATCATCTGAAAGTGAGATTGATGTGTCTGTTCTCTAGGCACAAATGCGGCTAGCTCCTCTGTAGGTGCCTCCTCATCAAGGTCATGCACCTCCTATGCAGGTGACTCAGCCTCATGTCTTAGATTCTTGGATGTCTCCCCCATAATCTTCTTCTGTTTCCTGGTTCTGGCTTCCATTGGAACTGCCGCCATTTGCTTCCCTTTCTGTTTAGGGACATATTCAGATGTCTCTGTCTTTGCATTTCTCTCAGATTCCTATGTCTCTGGTGGAGTATTGTGGGCCAGGATGTACTCATACTTCTTTTTTAGCATATACAACTGGAGCTTCTTCCGTGGTGACAGGTCAGGGTAGTCATTCAACACCTTGATGACTGACTCCAAGGCCTCCTGTGCTCACTCCAAGGCTTTTGCATTCTTGGTCATGGTGTTAGGGCTGGTGGTTGACATTATGTAAATTGAATCAGTAAGAGTTTGTCAGATATTTAGACTTAAAATATGAGCATATTGGTCAAGGCAGATTACCATCTGTCTCGGTCAAACACAAGACATACAAAAGTGTGTCGAGCACTACTGGTCAGATGTGTAGCGGTTGAAATGAAATTTTATATTGCCTGTAGAGTTTGGATCTTGAATGTTCTGATTTCCAAAAGCATGCAAAGCATTCACTTCTTCATCAATGACATAAACTATCGTGATATATTGCCTAGTAGTACTCCCAACTTAGTTCTTCATCATGCTCATCATATCAACCATCATCTTCATCATTGGGGGTTGGCTTCCATTCTGACTGGTGCTATAGAAGGGGGAGGAGGAATGTAGTTCCTGTCATAGTGCTCCCCTTTACTTGAAGATCACTGGTGAGATTTCTTAACTAGATGCTCAAATAGGGGCCAAGACTCCTCAATGGCTTTGCCATGAATGTATGTCTACAGGAGGAATCAATAGTAGTTTGACTCAGCTCAACTAGCCCAGTGTAGAACGTCTATACAAGCTACCATATAGGTACTTCATGATGAGGGCAATCATACATGAGCTTCTAAAATCATTCCCAAGCTTCATGGAAGGGTTCATTATCCCTATGGGTGAAGGAGTTGATGCACCTTCACATCTGAGTCAGCTTTTCTATCGAATAGAACTTCTTGAGGAATTCATTCTTCACCGCCACCCATGTCACCAAGTCTGGCTTCGACATATATCACTCTTTTTCCTTTTCCTTTAGGGAGAAAGGAAAAAGGGTTCCGCTTATAGAATCATCCATTACAACTGGGGTACAAAAGGTTGAGCAAGTTTCAAGGAAAGCATCTATGTGGTGGTGGGGATTCTCGTTCTCCATCCCTTAGTAAGTGGGAAGGAGTTCGCGAAGGGCTGGTGGAATGGAGAATTGTTGACCCGCCATTTGGTCAACAAGCATGGCGATTGGGGATTTGTAGTTCCCCGGGGTGACGTACTCGTGGAGAGGGCGGTGGGGTGGTGGAATTTGGGCATCAACATGAGGAACAAGACCTTCCATTTTAGGGGCTTTGTGTTTCTTGCGTCAGTGTTGGCATATTCTCCTACCTATCTCGGGGTCGAAAGGCACCAAGGCAGTAGAGGTAGAGCATCTACCAAGCATGCACAACTGTCACCTGCACAATACACAAACAAACAACAAGAGCCAAGTTAGAAGGAAAGTATGTAAGAGTAAACAAAGAATAAAGAATAACAATGGTGAGGGCAATAGGAAAAGCTAAGGTAAACTAACAAGCTAGGCTGAGTGCCTCTATCCCTGACAACGATGCCAAAAAGCATGGCGCGTCTCACCACAGGTGCACACACTAATCAATTGGGGTTTGATTAGATGCCCCCATAAGATCGGCAACACACACTGGGATCTTTCAAATTTATAGCGGACCTAGTCCAACACACCTACTTAAACTAATCACACGTAACCACAAGCGCACAAGGTCATGTTTTAGTATAGGCAAACGATAAGAAAAGGGTCGATCCTTAGGGAGAGAGGGGGACACTATAGCTAGGTTAAGGTAGCTACATTCCTAAAGCGGAGAGTAGGGTTCTTAGGGTTTAAAAGTGAATTTGTTTGATTACACTAAGATTGCAAGCAATTAATGACAAGAAGGAAACTAGATTATCCAAAAACCCTAAATTATCCTAAAAAGGTTAGGAATCTAGGCAAGACAATTAGCCAAGAAAAAGCAAGGAACTACAACTAAGCTACACCAGACTAGCAATGCAAGTTAACACCTAAGAGACAAGTTAAACACTAGAGTAATCACTAATCAATGACCTAGGTTATCACTAACTAACAAGAGCAAAGATATCAAGCTCAAAAGATCATTAACTATTCAATCAAAGTCTAACTAGCAAGAACTAAGTAATTAACTAAGAAGTAATTAAGAACAATAAACTAACTAGCATTAACAAGCTAACTTAACAAGGTGGGTTTTGGCAATAATATGGATAGGTGGACCGTTTGGGAATGATACTATGATATTAATTGGGGGGGTTAACAAAACATGCACGCCTTATATCTTCAATCTAGATTGCCAAACCAAACAACAAGGCAAGTGCTATTTGAATCTACCCTATGCTACTAGTTGAGAAACTAGGGATAGTTGTAATTCTAATAAGACTTGGCAAATCTAGGTTTCTAGGGTAAGTGGTATTAGGGCAATTGAGAGCCAAGGGTAGGAATGGCGGTAGAGATGAGGGTGTTTCACCTCATGTTACTCACCATCTAGCCTTTTAGAAAACTCTAGGCAATTACACTAATCAATCTTACACGAGCTACTTAGATCTCACACCTACTTGTAGGAGAAGGGAGTTGTATGTAGGAACACAGGGTGCTAGCTAGGGAGCCACTAATTGGACCTAGGGGCAATTCCTAAGATAGCCACATACAATCCATTTTCTCCTAGTAGCTAGGTGTTTTCAAGCATCATACAACAAGCAATCCATGTTTAAAAGCACAAATCACAAGTAAGATAATGGGAAATGACGAAATATGTTCATTACAAGTTATTTCCCCCAATATGGTATCAAAGTAACATTTTAGCCCCAAACATCCCACCATAACGGGATTAGCTACACATGACTAAACAAAAGAGCAAAGAAAAGAGAATAAAAAGGTAGAAATCCATGGAGATCATGGTAGATCTTACTCCTACACCTCCTAGCAACTGTAGGACATGGCATCACCTCCAAGATGGATGAATAGCATGGAAATATGGGAGATTATGGTGGGAAACCTAGAAAAGTAGGTATCTATGGTGGAAATGGAGTGGAAGTGGAAGGTGGGAGGTAGGTGAGTGGCTTGAATGTAAGGAAATGTCTAAGGAGTAGCTAGAGTATATGTAGGGGTGCTAACCTTCATGCTCCAGCCACCACCTATGTATATATAGGTGACGGGGGAACACTAGGGTAAGTGGGGGCAAAATGGAAAAAATAGTGGAGAAAATGGGTAGGGTAGGTGGGGGTTTGGAGGCATGGTTGTGGGCAATGGGAATGTCCAAGGTGGAAGGTGGAGGTGAGGTGTAAGTATACGCATGTGTGGCCACGTTCATGGAGGGTACCATGGTTGTGGTGGGTAGAGGGTGCCACGACCATGTTGGGTAGCACGTTCATGTTGGAGGAGGTTACCACAGGCGTGCTTGCTTTGGGGGTCATCTTGACTTCGGCTCGCCATAGGCGAGTTGGTCTTCAGGTGCCACAGTCGTGCTGATGGCCACGGTCATGGACATTCATGTGCGATTTGGGTTGAGTTACTGTTGATTTTTGGGATCTTTGGAGATTAATTTGCCACAGTCGTGGCAAGGGCTATGGGCGAGGTGCAGCTCATTGGCCACGGTTGTGCTACTGGCCACGACCATGGTGTCTTCAGTGGCCATGACCATTTTTTTGACCACAACCGTGGTCATTCATGTACAAATTTGGCAATGTTTCTGTAGCTTTTTAATATTAAATCACCATGGTCGTGGTGGTCTCCCACAACCATTTTGGGGCTTCCTTCTACTATCTTTAACTTCAACTTCTTCATTTGACCTCCTTTTGCTTTGGATTGACCCTTGTGCATCCAAGGAGAGATCGGGGAAGAGTTAGGTCCAATCTTGGGGTGCAAGGACCCAAAGATGTTCTTCACCTCTCTCCCTTGCATCAATGCATGCATAAGTACCTTGAAAAACATACAAAACAAGGTGTATGTGCATTTGACATGATAGTTCACATTGGAGGAAATAACTTGCAATCTACAATATTTAGATGTGATTATAATGCAAACAGACACATGATGAAGCCCTAAATTAGGGATGCATCACCACCCCAAACTTAAAACATACTTGTCCTCAAGTATGCTCCAACTTAATCTCTCTCTTCATTTTCTTTCAATCAAACAAACAATGATAAATGCATTCCAAAAGATGATTATTGACTAATTGGTCTCAAAAGTGACTAAGTTCATGTGTTCCACTTCTATCCTCTCCACTTTCACAATCCAATCATCAAAAGAGCATTGAGAATACAAACTTTAAATATAGAACATAGAACACACAAGCTTTCCATATGTCCTTCATGTAATTCTGAGTAAACCATTTCATGATGGCATTAATCAATGATGACAAGGAGTGCTGTTTCACTTTCATGCGTTCAACCTTATGCTCCAAAGCACACCAAATGATTCATGTGGCTATAGAAAAGGGTAAAGTGAGCTAGGTTTGATGTTTTCTAGCTTAATGGGTATGCAAATGGAAGAAAGGATTGCAGTAAGAAATTGGATTGTTTTAACACTCATCTTTTATTTAGATGCTCTTAAACATGAGCATCTTTTATTTTCTATTTGTTTTTTTCTTTCCTTTTGCCCTTGGTGTAGATAGGGAATATGGTGGAGAGAGTGAAGCGGGGGAGGGGGTGTAGATATGTCCACCCCAAACTTTTGGAGGTGTCAAAGGCTAGATATGTGGACTTAGGCATCCTTTCATGTGGCAGAGGGGTATGAAGATGGTGAAAGAAGAGTCAGGTCAAAGAGGGGTCATTAGTGTGGTTCTCAACATAAAATATCCTACATGAAAACAAATCCAACACTTCATTAAATGATATCACACCACATGAGTGAACAACATGAGATTCACATTTATATCATGCGATTCCATAGACTCTAAGCATTTATAGCTTGCTCAATTCACAATTCAACCAAAACATTCAAAAACTTGAGAGAGGTGATGCCCATGTAAAAGTCAACAATCAATATCATATAAACCCTAAAAGTATGGCATGAATTTGTCAATGATCAACAACTTTCAATTAAAAAATTAGAGATTTAAGTTGAAACAAGCTTTTGGACAAGAATTCCAAATTTGGACAAAATTGGTCAAAATGGTGCCAATTTGCATTTTAATCACATCTCAACCTACTTTAGGAAAATTTAAGCATAAAACAACAAATTCTAACTAAAACACACAAAAATTACCAAAATCTACATGAAAATGCAATGCATGACATGGAAGAGAAAAAAGAGCATTTTTTGAAAAATTACTCAAAAATGCATGAAGTTAAACTACATGTATGCATGAATGCAAACATAAGCAAATCTACACTAGATAGGGTGAAGTCAATCAGTCAAAAATTAGATGAAATAAGCACAAACAAAATGAGAGTGAGGGTGGTGCATACTGCCCTACCACCCCAAACTTTTGAATAATGCTGTCCTCAGAATGAAACTAAAGCTTAGGGATAGTAGGGTAAGAATCATGGCTGGTGTGGCTGACCAAATGGCAGGTCTCCCTACTATGGCTAGTTTGGCTGGTATTGATGAGGGCTTGCTTGAGGAGGTGGAGTACCTGGGTGGGATGGAAGGAACTGATAGTAGTCACCCCAATAAGCATCCTAAGGAGGAGGGTAAGTCTCTTGATATCCTAAGATACCACCCCAGAAATCTTCACCCCATTTGGAGTTTTTCTACACCTGAGCATGGTGGTAGTGATACATGTGGTTGACCTGGTAGTGCATCTGTTGTTGTCCATGCCACATGTATTGCTGGGTGAGCTGCATCTCTTGTTGTGTCTTTTGAATTCCTTTAAGATGCACCTGTATGGATGACATGTCATAGGTGTTTGTTGAAGGCTCCTATAGTTGGGATGTTGCCTCATCCCTTATTCTCACCCTTCGGGCTTATCTTTGCTACTCTTCTTCTTCTGCTTGCCCATGTGCATTTGATTCTCCCATGTCTTCACGTGTAATAGTGGCATTGTAGTTTTCCCTTGAATTCATTCTCGTCCATTCCATAAGCCATATGTCCAAAAGGTCTGAAAGACCCATGAATTCTAGGAGTGGAACCACATGATAAGATAGTTTGAGATTTGGTACTCTAATTCATGACCTCACATTATACATCATTCATTTGTCCTTAATGGTGATCATGTAAGCGTGAATGAGATACTTCAAATCAACAAATTGAGCCCCCTCAGCCTCTTCGAGTCTGATGACATCACAACCTAGGGCTAGAACGATTGAGGTCACAATTCCTCCAATAACAAATGGAATTTTGCTTTTGAAAGGAATTGTTCTCATATGATCTATCAAGAGTGACCCTCGGTTAAGGTTTAACGTTTTATTTATCCCATGCAAAACAAAGAGGTCCTTCTGTGAAATGCTACCCCGGTTGTCATATCTCCCCACAATTGTGTTGGCTATGACTTTCTGCATGTACCAGACCAAGGGATTGGTCATTTCCATAGTCTTTGACTTTCCTATTGTGTATTTTCATCTTCCTGACAGATCAAACCAAAAATCAGCATGGTCAACTTCAGTCTCTTTCTCAATCAAGCCATCATTCATCTTGTTGGCTTCTTCAACATTTGCGGAAAAAATGCAAACTAAGAGTGTGCATCTTATTTAGCATCCCAAACTTAATTGCTTCTTCTCCTTTTTCTTTAACCCTTTCAATAGTAGCAAAGAATTGCTGTGCCAATTCCATGTGTGTGGTTTGTTTCGTGAAAAGCACCTTCCACAACCCGGTTCTCTTCAGCTTGTTCTCCATCGCTACCTTAATACCCAAATCATCTATCACTTTCTCACACCCATACCTTATAGAGATGACTCTCCTAGTCATGCATTCAGGGTAGAGGGGGTGATTTGCATCTTTGTTCTGCCTCTTCCATAAGCTGTCCCCTCAGGAGCTTTACCAAACTCCTTCAGCCTGTCTACCTCCAAGTAGGCCAAAGTGTCCTCTGGATCAGAAGCGAGCTCCTCCTCATCACTGTCACATTCTTTCTCTTCAATCAGGTATGATCTTGACCCCGATATTGAGTCAAGATTGAGTGGTACCTGTTGCTTGGGGTGTTGTTGTGGTGCATCATCTTCTTCAATGACCAACTACCGCCTCACCTGAGGCTGCTGTTGTGGTCTCTCCCATAGTGAAGAGGTGTAGTGGTGAGCTAGTGTAGGCCGTGGAGAGATTCTCGATGAAGATGGGGCTTCTCTCCCCTTGACTCGCTTTGTGCGAGTGGTGACCTTTGGTTCTACCTCATTAATCATGTCATTGATGCTCTCCTTGGATGCCTCCTCTTCCTCCTCCTCATAGGTTTTGTCAGAGATGTGATGACCGTCCGACGACCAGGTGCGAGAGGCACTTACAGATGCTAAACGATGGAGCGATTGGGAAATGGAATATGATGACGATGGAGTGTGGGAAGGTACGGAGACTTGAGAAGAGGCCCTATTGGTGCACACTTTGCCTCTAGTGATCACCGCAAGGTTCTTTTGAGTTCCCTTCTTCACAACCTTCCCTATCCCCTTCATGGTGTGGAGGTGGTGGTGGAGCTAAGGATGAGATTTTCAGATCTTTTGAGAGAGGGTGAGATGGAGGGTGATGGATGGGTGGAATAGGTTGGAATGGTTACTGTGTGGTGGAGGATGGATTAGCTTATGGTTTTGGGCAAGATTTGTTGGATTTTTGTGGATTTTTGGATGGGATGGTTGTAGATGAGGTGGAAGGGGAAAGTGGATATTGTGGCTTGATCGATGGAAGATTTGGGATAGAAATGGTGGAGAAGGAGATGGCAGTGGTGTAGGTGGTGATTGGAGGTCAGATTGGTGAATGATGAGGGCTAAAGGGGGAAGATTGGAGGAGCAGGGTAGTCGCCACAACTGTGTATGTACGCAAAGAAGGAATAGAATGGGAGTGGTCGTGGTGGAATAGGTGGTTTAATTGAAAAGTTGGGTGGGGTCGGCCCCCTCCACAGACGTGATGGGTGGCTATGGTCATGGTGGGGGTTAGGTGGAATGGTCGTGGCAGCTGGCACGGTCGTGGTGGGTAGCCATGGTCATGGTGGGGGTTAGGTGGAACGACCATGGCGCTTGCCACGATCATGGTGGGCATCAACGATATCTGCAACTTGACCCTCACCATGGTCATGGCAGTTTCCACAGTTGTGGTGTCCTCCTCTCACCTCGACTGTGGTGGTCAACATAGTCGTGGACGTTCATGCACAAAATCGCCTTCATCACTGTAACTTTCTTGAAATTTTGCAAAAAAAATTCTAACGGTCGTGCTACCATCATGTCGCCACACCCGTGGAAGTGGCCATAGCCATGATGTCTTATGTGCACCTCGACCGTGTTGGTCGCCACAGTCATGGCTTTTCCTTCAAAAAACATCACATGTTACAGTAACATTTTGATTACATTCCACCACGACTGTTTAGCTTGACCACGGATGTGCTGAGTCCTTCAAAAGTGCCTTGTCATTGAGGTTTGCATAAAATTTTATATTTTCATTGAATGGAAGCCACATTTTCTTCACATATCCATACTTTTACTCATTTTTACTCTCTCTCTTCAACCTATCACTTGCAACTCATCAAAACTTAAACAAAAACTATCAAGCACAAGTGTGCGTGTGTGTATTCTTAGAACTATGTAAGAAATAAAGCAAAAGTATCAAAACAAGAGGGGTTCAATAATCTCAAACCACGTGGATTGCCTCCCACTAGTGCTAAATTTAGATCCTTTAGCCGGGCTTGTTACTTTCTTCATCAAGTGTTGACACCCTAAGTGTCTCCTTCCTCTTCTAAAGTAATCCTCTCTAGGGTCCTGACGATATGGCCTTCATCCCAAGGAGTGTATATTGATCAGAAATAAGGGCTAGTCCTCCATAGTTCTAAGGGATCATGGTAGTCTAGACTTGTACCAAAATCCTCTTTACCCAATCTGTGTCTTTCTTCCTCAATGAACATAAAGAAGTCTCTCTTCATCCTTCCATAAGTGACTGTTAGAGTACCTATACACACGTTGATTTCAGCACCAGCTCTGGATAAGAAGGGTCTGCCCAAGATAATGCAATCTTTCCCTTCCAGTGGATCGATGTCCATGACAAAAAATATGTTGGAAAGGTAATTTTCACCCTTCTATCTAAGACTAATATCACATTCTCCAGCATTTTCATAGGAATTCTCCTAGATCATTCTCCCAATATTACACCACAATCCATCTATTTTAATCTTTTTAAACCTGGCTGTGCGTAAATGTAAAATGGTATGATTCTCATGACTGAGCCCAAATCTAGGAGAGCAAGCTCAAAAAACTGGTGATTGATGTAGCAAGCAATGAGGGGTGTCCCTGGATCACCCCTTTTTTTCTAGTAGGTAGCTTCCCAGGATGAAATTTATAGGTTTTATAGCTATGATTTGTCTAGGTGGCATGGTACCACTTTCCTTCTACCCATGCAAACATCCTTTACCAAGGAAAGGAATGTTTTGATACATGCCATCCCTTGTTTTAAGATCCCTAAAAAGTTCATGACAAAAACATGTTTCTCTTGGAGAAAGGGCTCTTCTAGAGCATCATGGAATTGTTGACCCCTTGCACCAACCTCTTCTCCTAAAAGTTATGGACCTTGAGGTGGTATGATTGTGATTCTTGTCTCATGAGGTGGAGTTTGGGTTGTCATTGACTCCCAACAAGGTGGTACATCACGTGTTACCATCTCAATAGCATGTGGAGCAGCAAACATGATCTCATCACAAAATGATAGGAAAATTGAATCTCTAGTTCCTACGACACTTCCAAGAAAGGGTGGTACAGTTGATCTCATAACATCCAATGGGGGTGAAATGCAAGGTATCATCTTATCCATCAATGGTAGGACACTTGGGGGTACTTATTCATTACCAAAAGGGGTGGTGAGAGATTTGATGCACTCAATAATTTCAAGCAAAAGGGGAATAGTAGGTTCTTTGGTGCTCTTACAATCTCCACTAGATTCTTCTGACAATGGATCTTCATCACAAACCTTAATCATTTTATTTTCCCATTTTACCATCTCTTGAGCAGCCTTCTTCTCCCATATGACTGACACCATATTCATTGCTCATGAGAAGTATAAGAAGAAACTTGTGGTGGCAGTTGTGGCTGTTGAGGTGGTGGTGGTTATGGGTGTGGGGAATTTGGGTTTTGGAGGACGTATCATGGTTGAGATTGTGGTGGTGGTGGATGGGGGTAATATTGTGGAGGGTTTTTTTTGGTATGAGTGAGGTGGAGGTGGAGTGTACTGATAGTTGAATGGAGGTTGGGGAGGCGGGGGAGCATATGGATTAGGCGGTCCTTGGTACTATTAAAAGCGGGGGAACTTGGCTTGGTGGAGGGAGGTATGCCCCTTGAGGAGTGCCCATGGAACCAATGTCATAGCTAGGTTAGCCATGGGTTATGAGGGGAGTCTTCCTTCTTCACACCAAGCAACTGAGAGAGAAATTTGATCAAGTCATTGTTCAAGATGGCTGATTCTCTGCCCATGAGAAGAGACATCTTTCTTCACTTCTTCAAGGCTCCTTAGTCTCCCAGGCACCTCATCATCAAACTGAGAATCGTACCTAGGGCCTTGATGTTGCCTTGACCGTCCTTTCCCCTCTTCACTTTGTTGTTTCTAAGAGAAGTTAGGATGGTTCCTCCATTCTGGAGTATAAGAATTGAACACATGACCTTGATTGTTTCAGTTTCCAAAAGCATGCAAAGTATTCACTTCTTCATCAACGACATCAACTGCCATGGTAGATTGGCTAGCAATACTCCCAAATTGGTTCTTCATCATGCTCATCAACAATTATCTTCATCATTTAGGGGTTGGTTTATGTTCTAACTAGAGCTACATGAGGGAGAGGAGGAATGTAGTTCCAGTCATAATGCTCTCCTTTACTTGAAGATTGATGGAGAGAGTTCTCAGCTAGATGCTTAAATAGGGGACAAGACTCCTCCGGTGGTGTTTCCATGAATGTACATCCACATGAGGAATCGATAGTAGTCTCACTTAGCTCAACCAACCCGGTGTAGAACATTTGTACAAGTTGCCATAGAGGTACTTCATGATGAGGGAAATCACGCAAGGGCTTCTGAAATAATTCCCAAGCTTCATGGAAGGGTTCATTCTCCCTCTGGGGGAAGGAGGCGATGCACCTTCACATCTGATTCATCTTTTCTATGGGATATAACTTCTTGAGGAATTCATTTTTCACAGCCGCCCACATCACCAAGTCCGGCTTAGACATATACCACTCTTTTGCCTTTTCCTTTAGGGAGAAAGGAAAATGGGTCCTCCTTATAGAATCATTCATGGCGTTTGGGTACAGAATGTTGAGCAAGTTTCAAGGAAATAATCTATGTGGTGGTAAGGGTTCTCAGTCTGAGAAGAGCCTGTGGAATGGAGAATTGTTTATCTGGCATTTGGTCAATAAGGGTGGCAATTGGGGAGTTGTAGTTCCCCGAGGTGAAGTACTCGTGGAGAGGGCAGTGGGGTGGTGGACTTTGGGCATCGACATGAGGATAATGACCTTCCATTTCAGTGGCTTGGTGTTGCTTGCATCAGTGTTGGCATCTTCTCTTACCTATCTTAGGGTTGGAAGACACCAAGGCTGTTATGACCCACGTTGAGGTTAGCCAGTAAATACCTCAAATTATGTGAAACACCTCAATTAGTGCTAAGCACCATGTTAAACCGCATGGTTAATCAAGATAAGTTATGTCGTGAATCAATAGTTGAGTTTGAGTCATCAGAGGTAATTAATGATAATATCAATGTTGATCATTAAGTTCATTAAGTTGAATTAAGTATACATATGCGATTAGTGTTTTGGTCAAGTGTTACTAGTTGATTAGCATGTTTTCATGCCTTGAGAAGGTAGTGGATTTTGTGCTTGAGAGTTTGCAAAAAGAATCAGTTGATTTGGACACTCGAGGCGAGAGTTATAACATTTTCTAGAAACTTGGACCTAGTTAGCAATTTTTTCCAAGTATTTTGGCTATTTCTTTTCCTTACCCCCTTTTATTGGGTCGGCTACTTATTTTTTTTCCTTCCCTTATCTTCTTCTCTCGGCCGCTTCCAGAACCAGACATTTGCGATTGAGCGGATGCCCGATAGAACAGGACCAGCCGCTAGGCGGCGCCCAAGCAGCCCACCCAGCGGCCGATCTAGGGCTTGGTAGCCCCTTCCAGCAACGCTTATTCCGCCGCCATTCCTCCTTTCTCCTTCTTCCTCCTTTCTCCCTTTTCTAGCTCGCCTAAACTGCAGCTTCAACTGGCCCTAGCGGCACCCTGACCAGCAGGTTGTTGCAGTAGATCGCCTGACCAGCTAGGAGTTGAGGGTGCGGCGCCTTTAGCTCAGGAAGCACCTCCATACGCCAAGGAACGGCGACTCTTCTTCCTCCACTCCACCCGCCCTAGCCCTAGCTGCTGCCCTGCAACCTTGGCCGGCGGCCAAGCTGCAGTTGCAGCCGCTGCTCATGGCCAGGGGCCATCGTGGGCCGCCCAGTAAAGAGAAAGTGCTCTCTTGATCTCAAATCTCGGGATCCAGGATTTTCAACCATAGCCACAGCTAGCGATGACCACCTAGGGTGGCGCCCCATTAAGCAGGTAGCAGCTGCTACGTGAAGCTGCATCTAGAGGTGCTTGGGCGCAGCTAGTACCATGGAGTTTGATGCCTTTGACTCCAAATTTGAGGACCAAGCAAGGTTTGCAACTATTCGCTATGATTCAACCGACAATTTTGCACCTTCCGGCAACCTGTGCTTGAATGCGTTTGGTTTCTGTTCGCAACAGGTTGGGAACAAAGAATTCTAAGGAAGAAGACGAACCCGTTGACGCCCAGAAACTGGTCCCTGGACGCGTTCCTGGACGGATCCGGACGAATTCGGACATCCCGAATTATGTGAGTAGGATTTCATTTATTTATCATTAATAAACTCAGGCGTTTGTATATTTTCTGTTTTGTGCGCGAATTACGTTGATAACAAGTGTTATCAGGCGACGGGCAGCGTTTGGCGTCGCCCGACCTTTTTATTTCATAAACTGCTTCTAGACACTGTTATATGATTAAAATTAGCATTTGAACAGTACGGATTGAATCAGTAGATTTATATGGTTCATTGGAACCTAAATTGCTCATTTGAATGTTGAAATTAGAAATTCATGTCTGAAAATGGTATAATTTGGGTATGAACCTAGACAATGAAGATTTCTGATAAATTATCAGATGTACAATTTCAATGTTGATATGAATAAATAAAATATGCATGAAAACCCTAATTGCATATATCTTTTGACGTTAATATGTGTAAATTGATATTTACATGAAATGGCACATTTCTCTGAAATATTACCAGAAATTCTCAAGTATTGTTATTAAATTGCATTGTGATATGTAATTAACTCTTAATTGAGATAAGTGATGCACAAACCAGGATTTGGGTTAATGTGCACGTTTTTTGAGAATTTTAGAGAATTGATAATTGTTGAGTATGATTCTCATATGTGAAGTAAATTTCTTTAATTTGTGCAATAAGATGTTCAATTGCGTAAATTCGCTATGTATGTGCCAAATTGAAATAAGTTGGGTTATTTATGCATTTCTAAATTGTCTGAATGCATGGTATGAGAATTTCTCAGAAATTACAATGATTTGAAATATATTGCTCTGTCGGTTTAGAATGACAGTGTATTGTGATCTGATATGAAATCAGTAAATGTGATTTTCCTGTTTAAATGTTTATATGTTAATCAGTTAATAGACTTAGGTGCCCCAACACCGTAGAACCCCATTGTGCGGTCTATACCTTTGGGGTGAAACGACCGATCTAGCCCTGAGCCTAGATGGTCGGTGACCATTGTTCAATAATAATCCGTGCATGTGTCACGGTGGCACTGGAGTAATATAGGGGTTATTCAACAATAATCCGTGCGTGTGTCACGGTGGTAACCCAGACCCTCCGACTGTGCACTACAGGTTGCGGGAGGAATCTAGAGCACTCAGAGTTAGTGCAGTGAGGCCCTTGAGTGCCTAGGAATTGCAGTGAGGCCCTTGAGAGCCTGAGAGTGCTGTGAGGCCCTTGAGTTCCTGAGGCCCTTGAGAGCCTGAGAGTCCTGTGCAGACCAGGACAGGAAGTCAGACTTAGCATTTCCCGGGTGTGTCGCTAAGTCTTGTACGGTGGGATCGTAGTTCGCTACAGATCTTCATATGCAGAGTGCGCTGCATATGTTTGGGGCATAATAATATAAATATGTAATCATATAGGGTCACAGTAAATTAATATATCCGAACTTTTGTGCCAATTCATTATATCTGTATATTGGTTTAAATTATCTGTTGATGCATAGAAATGCGATTATATTCTGTAATCTGCTATGTCATTAGAACTGCCCTGCTTGTACTGCACTTATGTTTTATTTCAATTTTATAAACCTGATGAGTTGTTTAGTGATAGCTAAATGAAATGCTATTCACTAAGCGGGTAGGCTCATCCCTCTACTCAAACATTTTCAGGTCAACATCATCAACAGGAATCGGAAGGATCTTTTCATCCTAACGCTTAGTCTGTAGAAGGTATACGTAGTTAGTAGTTAGAGGTCTCTTAGTCCTTTCCCCTCGGTCCTTGGGACATGGTGTGGGTGAGAGAGAGTATGTATGACGAATGTGTAAAAGATGTAAATTAACTGTTATGTTTTACTTTCTGTTAAACAATGTTACATGTTGTAAACTCTGTTTATGTTCTCTAGCCAGTTTAATTGAAATGCTTCCGCAATAGTTTATTATGTTTTAGTTTACAGCAATAATCCGGTTATCATTACGAGGTTTTAAAAAGAAAAAGTTCTCAGTGGTTTGTTTATGTGATAATTCCTCCGTCGCGCCCTAATCTCGTGGGTTGTGGTTAGTGTGAGATCAAGGTGTGACATCTTGGTATCAGAGCATAGGTTGAGTACATGGTTACTCTAAGTCAAGGTCAGGGGACGATAAGAGACCAATAGGATTAGGACTTAAGTGTCTTCCTTCTAACTGTAATTTTATAACAGGAAATGTTCTGTTATAGCATTGCAGATGGCAGAAAAAGGACGTGGTCATGAGAATCAAGTAGAGAGCTTAGGCTGAGTCATCAGGGATCATTAGGATCAAAAGATAAAGTTATAAGTGAGGAAAATAAGTAGTGATATGTCTTTAGCTCTGGAAGGTCTGAGTGTTTAGATACCCTGGCCAGGTGTCTGAATACTTAGATTGACCAGTATCAAGCTACTCTGTCTATTCTTCTCTGAATACCCTGGCCAGGTATGCAGAGGAAGGATAGGCTAGAGAGAAACCCTAGAAATCTTAGGGTTAAGAAACTGGAAATTTATGCAGGAGTAAGAGATTAAACATAGGATGCGATGCAACTCTTGCTTTATATTGCTTATTTGATTGGAAATCATTAGAAATGCTCTTATATGTATGGATTTAGATTTTCAGTTTATAGAATAAATATGATTCTTTTATATTGTTGTGTGTCATGAAGTGATTTAGTTATTGTTTATATTCTTTGTATTAAGTATACCAGAAGTTATGTTTAAATGAGTTTGCCCCAAGTGGATATTCTTTCCACATATTTGAGATTAATAGGAGTTGGATAATCCTGAGTAGCTCTTGGCTTCAGGACTACAGGTTCGGCATGGTCCGGCTGGCAGGATGCGTTACTGAGATCTAATGACTCCTATTAATAATATAATAAAAGTAGATTCTGGATAATTTAGAACCGAATCATGGTGAAAAATGTATATACACTAAGATGTTGAGATATAAGAGAAAGATTAGAACAACTAAGAATTAGTTGGAACTGATATCGGAGACCCAACATTGGGACCTCATATGAGCAATCTTTAATTAGAAATAAAGGAACACAATAAGGGTCAGATTAAATTTAATGATTAGGTGAGAAATACCCTTAATGGTACTAATTAATAATGCATAACAAATGCATGGATCCAATACATGATTAGTAAACCCTAGTTGAGGGTGTATCCTTATAAACCCTAGTTGAGGGTGTATCATTGCGATTGTTTATAGGCAACCTTATAATAAAGTTCTGCCTTAAACTAAGATAACTCCATATCATGTGAGATAGCTGGACAATTCTAATATGTGGCCTATGCATTATATGCTAGGGGTGAGTATTCTGTGATGGAATGCATTAAGAGGGGAAATACCTTAATACAAGATAAAGTTGGTTAACTCAAGAGGGTCTGAATTAATGAGAAATGGGGAACCCTAACCCTAATTTGGGGAAAAGGGAATGATAAGCCCTGTTTGATAGTGAACCCTAATTCCTGGTTAAGGAATGATGGTATTACTACTGTATCACATGATGTGATAAATATCTTGTATGTCTGTTATCATGCCTAATAACCATGCAGGTATGATGAGGTGATGAATATAGCCAAGTTTGGGCTGTGACATTTATATAATAAATGTTGATTGGCTTTTTGTGTGTTGATGTTGTTGTTGCTTAATAAAAGTAATAATGTGTACGGATTTTATGAACCATGTGAATAAGTTGTTGCCTAGTGAGAGGTGACAAGATATGAATGGCCTTGTGAGCCATGTGTGATGCTTGGGTAACAAGTATCATGTTTATTTGTAGCATTTGTGTTAATAAATTATGCTAGAGAACTTGGTTGATGTTACATTTCTGTTATATATCTATAGTTCATTGATGATTATTCATATCAGTTGTATTCATTACAAGTAGATGGATGAACTTATGAGATCTAAAGTTTGATTTCAAACTAAGGAAGCAAAGTCACACCACAATAATGCTATGTTACTGATAAGGACCAAACCCTAGAATGTTTAGAGTTGAAGTAGTTCAAGGGATGTCGCTAGTGATTTGACCTTGAATACTAGCATCCCTATAAAACAAGATCATGAGATTTGTTCTATGAAAGGTAAGCTAACATTAATAAAATCTAGGGTTTAAAGGTAGATAAACGATATGAAAATAACTTGGAGAAAAGAGTAAGATATAAATTTGAAATGTAACAATAAGTAAGTAGCATAGAATGAGGAGTACTACCCGATACATGATCTGAAGTTAGTTGTTGTAGTTCATGCTCTTATGACACAGCGTCACTATCTTTATGATGTGACGATAGATTGTCACCTTGGGAAGGTGAATGTGGTAGCTGATGCCCTAAGTAGGAAGTCTAGTTCAACAATGGATGTATTTTCCATGGCATGTTTCAAAAGAGACATGCTATTGAAAATGTGAAAGTTGAACTTAGACTTAGGGGTGACATAGCCAAATGGTTTGATTGCACAGATGCAAGTCAAGCCTACTTCTTATGATCAAATCAAGGAACTATAATAGGGTGATAGTGAGTTAAACCAGACCATGCATGACATGGCAGGGGGAAGAGACCAGAGTTCAAGTTTTCAGATGATGATGTGTTGTTTTAGCATGACGGATTGCATGTACCTCGAGATAATGATTTGAAAGAAAAGATTCTTGAGGAAGCACATACATTGATGCATGCTATGCATCCAGGCAACACTAAGATGTACATGAATTTCAAGGAGTCGTATTAGTGGTCTGGTATGGAAAGGATGTAGCTGAGTATGTGACTAGGTGCAGTGTGTGTCAGCAGGTTAAGGCTGAGCACCAGGAACCTACAGGTACTTTGCAATCTTTTCCTATACCGGTATGGAAATGGGAACATATCACAATGGATTTTTATGGTAGGGTTACCCAAGACACCTAGAGGTTATGACTCGATATGAATGATTGTGGATAGACTAATTTAGTCTGCTCGCTTTCTTCATATTAAGTCAACCTTTGATGTCTCGAAACTTGACTAAGATATACATGGATGAAATAGTTAGGTTGCCTGGTATTCCAGTTTCAATCATATCAGATTGGGATCCTAAGTTCACATCCAGGTTTTGGGACCAGTTGCATCATGCTTTGGGCACAAAGTTAAGATTTAGTATAGCTTTTCACCCCCAGACGGATGGTCAGTCAGAAAGGACCATTCAAACTCTTGAGGACATGCTGAGAGCATGTATCTTGCTTTTCAGTGGAAGTTGGGAAGAACACTTGAGTCTTATAGAGTTTGCATACAATAATAGTCACCATTCCAGTCTTGGTATGGCTCAGTGTGAAGCTTTGTATGGTAGAAAGTGTAATCACCCATATGTTGGTATGAGGTAGGTGAAAAGTAGATTCTTGGTCCAGAGATATTGGATTTGTCCACTGAAAGGATTTCTGTGATTAAAGAACAGTTGAAAGCTGCACAGGACAGGCAGAAAAGTTATGCCGAAAAGGAACGTAGACCCCTTGAGTTTCAGGATGGTGATGAAGTGTATCTGAAAGTTCCACCATGAAAAGGAGTTTTGAGGTTTGATAAGGAAGGCAAACTGACTCCTAGGTTTATGGGCCCATATCCTATCGTTCAGAGGATTGGACCTGTAGCCCATAAGTTGGATTTGCCATCCGAGTTTCCCAATTCACATGACGTGTTCCATGTATCAATGTTGAAGAAGTGTTACACTGGTACATAAAAGATAGTTGACCCAGAACCTGCACAACTCAGATCAGATGTGTCCTATGTTGAGGGACCAATTCAAATAGTTGATCGAAGAATCAAGAAACTCAAGAATCGTGAGATACCATTAGTGAAAGTTCTATGGAGGAATCATAATCTAGAAGAAGCTACGTGGGAGCTTGAATCTGAGATGCGTAACAAGTTTTCTTTTCTTTTAGGAATTTCGGGATGAAATTCTTATAAGGGAGGGAGATTGTTATGACCCACGTTGAGGTTAGCCAGTAAATACCTCAAATTATGTGAAACACCTCAATTAGTGCTAAGCACCATGTTAAACCACATGGTTAATCAAGATAAGTTATGTCGTGAATCAATAGTTGAGTTTGAGTCATCAGAGGTAATTAATGATAATAGCAACGTTGATCATTAAGTTCATTAAGTTGAATTAAGTATACAGATGCGATTAGTGTTTTGGTCAAGTGTTACTAGTTGATTAGCATGTTTTCATGCCTTGAGAAGGTAGTGGATTTTGTGCTTGAGAGTTTGCAAAAAGAATCAGTTGATTTGGACACTCGAGGCGAGAGTTATAACATTTTCTAGAAACTTGGACCTAGTTAGCAATTTTTTCCAAGTATTTTGGCTATTTCTTTTCCTTACCCCCTTTTATTGGGTCGGCTACTTATTTTTTTTCCTTCCCTTATATTCTTCTCTCGGCCGCTTCCAGAACCAGACATTTGTGATTGAGCGGATGCCCGATAGAACAGGACCAGCCGCTAGGCGGCGCCCAAGCAGCCCACCCAGCGGCCGATCTAGGGCTTGGTAGCCCCTTCCAGCAACGCTTATTCCGCCGCCATTCCTCCTTTCTCCTTCTTCCTCCTTTCTCCATTTTCTAGCTCGCCCAAACTGCAGCTTCAACCGGCCCTAGCGGCACCCTGACCTGCAGGTTGTTGCAGTAGATCGCCTGACCAGCTAGGAGTTGAGGGTGCGGTGCCTTTAGCTCAGGAAGCACCTCCATACGCCAAGGAACGGCGACTCTTCTTCCTCCACTCCACCCGCCCTAGCCCTAGCTGCTGCCCTGCAACCTTGGCCGGCGGCCAAGCTGCAGTTGCAGCCGCTGCTCATGGCCAGGGGCCATCGTGGGCCGCCCAGTAAAGAGAAAGTGCTCTCTTGATCTCAAATCTCGGGATCCAGGATTTTCAACCATAGCCACAACTAGCGATGACCACCTAGGGTGGCGCCCCATTAAGCAGGTAGCAGCTGCTACGTGAAGCTGCATCTAGAGGTGCTTGGGCGCAGCTAGTACCATGGAGTTTGATGCCTTTGACTCCAAATTTGAGGACCAAGCAAGGTTTGCAACTATTCGCTATGATTCAGCTGGCAATTTTGCACCTTCCGGCAACCTGTGCTTGAATGCGTTTGGTTTCTGTTCGCAACAGGTTGGGAACAAAGAATTCTAAGGAAGAAGACGAACCCGTTGACGCCCAGAAACTGGTCCCTGGACGCGTTCCTGGACGGATCCGGACGAATTCGGACATCCCGAATTATGTGAGTAGGATTTCATTTATTTATCATTAATAAACTCAAGCGTTTGTATATTTTCTGTTTTGTGCGCGAATTACGCTGATAACAGGCGTTATCAGGCGACGGGCAGCGTTTGGCGTCGCCCGACCTTTTTATTTCATAAACTGCTTCTAGACACTGTTATATGATTAAAATTAGCATTTGAACAGTACATATTGAATCAGTAGATTTATATGGTTCATTGGAACCTAAATTGCTCATTTGAATGTTGAAATTAGAAATTCATGTCTGAAAATGGTATAATTTGGGTATGAACCTAGACAATGAAGATTTCTGATAAATTATCAGATGTACGATTTCAATGTTGATATGAATAAATAAAATATGCATGAAAACCCTAATTGCATATATCTTTTGACGTTAATATGTGTAAATTGATATTTACATGAAATGGCACATTTCTCTGAAATATTACCAGAAATTCTCAAGTATTGTTATTAAATTGTATTGTGATATGTAATTAACTCTTAATTGAGATAAGTGATGCACAAACCAGGATTTGGGTTAATGTGCACATTTTTCGAGAATTTTAGAGAATTGATAATTGTTGAGTATGATTCTCATATGTGAAGTAAATTTCTTTAATTTGTGCAATAAGATGTTCAATTGCGTAAATTCGCTATGTATGTGCCAAATTGAAATAAGTTGGGTTATTTATGCATTTCTAAATTGTCTGAATGCATGGTATGAGAATTTCTCAGAAATTACAATGATTTGAAATATATTGCTCTGTCGGTTTAGAATGACAGTGTATTGTGATCTGATATGAAATCAGTAAATGTGATTTTCCTGTTTAAATGTTTATATGTTAATCAGTTAATAGACTTAGGTGCCCCAACACCGTAGAACCCCATTGCGCGGTCTGTACCTTTGGGGTGAAACGACCGATCTAGCCCTGAGCCTAGATGGTCGGTGACCAGTGTTCAACAATAATCCGTGCATGTGTCACGGTGGCACTGGAGTAATATAGGGGTTATTCAACAATAATCCGTGCGTGTGTCACGGTGGTAACCCAGACCCTCCGACTGTGCACTACAGGTTGCGGGAGGAGTCTAGAGCACTCAGAGTTAGTGCAGTGAGGCCCTTGAGTGCCTAGGAACTGCAGTGAGGCCCTTGAGAGCCTGAGAGTGCTGTGAGGCTCTTGAGTGCCTGAGACCCTTGAGAGCCTGAGAGTCCTGTGAAGACCAGGACAGGAAGTCAGACTTAGCATTTCCCGGGTGTGTCGCTAAGTCTTGTACGGTGGGATCGTAGTTCGCTACAGATCTTCATATGCAGAGTGCGCTGCATATGTTTGGGGCATAATAATATAAATATGTAATCATATAGGGTCACAGTAAATTAATATATCCGAACTTTTGTGCCAATTCATTATATCTGTATATTGGTTTAAATTATCTGTTGATGCATAGAAATGCGATTATATTCTGTAATCTGCTATGTCATTAGAACTGCCCTGCTTGTACTGCACTTATGTTTTATTTCAATTTTATAAACCTGATGAGTTGTTTAGTGATAGCTAAATGAAATGCTATTCACTGAGCGAGTAGGCTCATCCCTCTACTCAAACATTTTTAGGTCAACTTCAGCAACAAGAATCGGAAGGATCTTTTCATCCTAACGCTTAGTCTGTAGAAGGTATACGTAGTTAGTAGTTAGAGGTCTCTTAGTCCTTTCCCCTCGGTCCTTGGGACATGGTGTGGGTGAGAGAGTATGTATGGCGAATGTGTAAAAGATGTAAATTAACTGTTATGTTTTACTTTCTGTTAAACAATGTTACATGTTGTAAACTCTGTTTATGTTCTCTAGCCAGTTTAATTGAAATGCTTCTGCAATAGTTTATTATGTTTTAGTTTACAGCAATAATCCGGTTATCATTACGAGGTTTTAAAAAGAAAAAGTTCTCAGTGGTTTGTTTATGTGATAATTCCTCCGTCGCGCCCTAATCTCGTGGGTTGTGGTTAGTGTGAGATCGGGGTGTGACAAAGGCAGTAGAGGTAGAGCGTTTACCAAGCATGCACAATTGTAACCTACAAAATACATAAACAAACATCAAGAGCCAAGTTAGAAGGCAAGTATGTAAGAGTAAACAAAGAATAAAGAATATCAATTATGAGTGTAGTAGGAAAAGCTAAGCTACACTAACTAGCTAGGATGAGTGCCTATATCCTCAGCAATAGCGCCAGAAAGCTTGGTGCGTCCCGACAGAGGCGCACACACTAATCAATTGGGGTTTGAATAGATGCACCCCACGAGATTGGGAACATGCATTGGGATCTTTCGAATTTATAGTGGACCTAGTCTAACACACCTACTTAAACTAATCACACATACTCGCAAGTGCATAGGGTCATTTTTTAGTATAGGCAAGCAGTAAGAAAAGGGTCGATCCTCAGGGAGAGAGGGGACACTAGAGCTAGGTTGAGGTAGCTAAATTCCTAACAGAGAGTAGGGGTTTTAAGGTTTAAAAGTGAATTTGTTTGATTACACTAAGATTACAACCAATTAACAACAAGAAGGAAATTATATTATCCAAAAACCCTAAATTATCCTAAATAGGTTAAGACTAGGAAGATAGGCAAGACAATTAGCCAAGAAAAAGCAAGGAACTACAACTAAGCTGCACTAGACTAGCAATGCAAGTTAACACCTAAGAGACAAGTTAAGCACTAGAGAAATAAAGGACCTAGGTTATAACTAACTAACAAGAGCAAAGATAGCAAGCTAAAAAGAGCATTAACTACTCAAGCAAAGTCTAACTAGCAAGAACTAAGTAATTAACTAAGAAGCAACTAAGAACAAGCAACTAACTAGCATTAACAAGCTAACTTAACAAGGTGGGTTTTAGAAATGATATGGATAGGTTGGCTATTTGGAAATCAAACTATGATATTAATTTTTTTGGTTGGGGGGGGGTTAACATAGCATGCAAGTCTTATATCTTCAATCTAGATTGCCAAACCAAACAACAAGGCACGTCCCATTTGAATCTACCCTATGATACTAGTTGGGAAACTAGGGCTAGGTGTAATTCTAATAGGACTTGGCTAGTATGGGTTTCTAGGTTAAGTGGTAGTAGGGAAATTGAGAGCCAAGGGTAGAAATGGGTGTAGAGATGAGGGTGTTGCACCTCATGTTACTCACCATCTAGCCTTTTAGAAAACTCTAGGCAATTGCACTAATCACTCTTACACTAGATACTTAGATCTCACAGCTACTTGTAGGAGAAGGGAGTTGTATGTAGGAACATAGGGTGCTAGATAGGGATCCACTAATTGGACCTAAGATCAATTCCTAAGATAGTCACATACAATCCATTTTCTCCTAGAAGCTAAGTGTTTTTCAAGCATCATACAACAAGCAATCTAGGTTTAAAAGCACAAATCACAAGTAAGATAATGGGAAATGAGATAAATGTAAGAGACAATCATCATAGAATGGAAATATGTTCATTACAAGTTATTTCCCCCAACATGGTATCAAAGTAACATTTTAGTCCCCAACAAACCACCACAAGGGGCTTAGCTACACATGACTAAAGAGCAAAGAAAAGATAAGAAAGAGGTAGAAATCCATGGATCTCATGGTAGATCTTCCTCCTTCACCTCCTAGAAGCTGTAGGATGTGGCACCTCCTCCAAAATGGATGAATAGCATGGAAATATGGGGGATTATGGTGAGAAACCTAGAAAACTAGGGTTCTATGGTGGAATTGGAGTGGAAGTGGAAGGTGGGAGGTAGGTGAGTGGCTTGAATGCAAGGAAATGGCTAAGGAGTATCTAGAGTAGCTGTAGGGGTGATAACCTTTATGCTCCAACTACCACCTATGTATATATAGGTGGTGGAGGAACACTAGGGTAAGTAGGGGCAAAATGAAAAAAAAATAGTGGAGAAAATGGGTAGAGTTAGGTGGTCACCATGTCTGTGGTGAGGCGCCACGGCCCTGGTGAGGCACCACGACCATGGTGGGGGTTAGGTGGCATGGTCATGGGCAATGGGAATGATCGAGGTGGAAGGTGGAGGTGAGGTGTAAGTATGGGCATGCATGGCCACGATCATGGAGGGTACCGCAGTCGTAGTGGGCAGAGGGTGCTACGACCATGTAATGCCCCTCCAAGCACATACATGACAGCAGAAGAAAACCCTATGTTTTCCATAACATGGGTCACTTGGCTTGGAGGAGCATGACTAAACATGATATACATTGCAATAAAATAAATGAAACACCATGCATAACTTAGAAATATAGATTCATACACTGTTCCTTGAAAGATAAAACTAATAACATCAACCATCTATTCTTTGAATTAAAATCTAATACATGAAATGTAGAAACAAATCTATGACATAAATCGTCTCTGAAACTTGATTATGGATCTTTGAAGGTGTAGATGACACCCCACCAAGCTAAGTCCTAAGATCTTCTACTTTGAGGCACTCACTTCAAACACCTTTGCTCCTTGATCTAGGGACATCTCACCCCACAACCATGCAAAAACAAAGACACACATCAGTAAGCGATACTATACATTTTATAAGAACTGAAAATAAGCATATATACTTGACTTGAGAGAAAATATTGACATGTATTTGATTTAAGCATTCTTGATTACATGAATGTTATAACATGAATAATTAGGAAGTAAATATGTGCATCTCTCTATGATTCCCACTTAAGAGAACATGATTGCTAGGAAATCCCATAATTCTAGGAAAACCCATAACAAAATAAATGCCTGATTTGACTAAAAGGTCCATAACGACTCCTTGAGGTCCACGATTGTCTATGAAATCCCATAATTGGCACAAATGTCCATGATTTGATAAGAATATAAAACTAATTCAATTCCAATTAACTTGATCATTAGCATGACATGAGCATTAACATTAACATGATCCTTGAACTTAACATGATGGGATTTATTCATCTTGAAACATGAACTTTAATTCATTAATCTTTGATCCTTAATCATAATCTCTAATATTAATGAACATGATAGATATAAGACATAAGATATAGCAAACATCAAGCAATTTATATAATGAACATGATTTGAGCATTGAACTTGAAATCATAATTCCTACTTCATACGTAGTAAACAACTCAACCAAAGTACATATGTATAGTTGTATGACCTGCTTACTTGGAGCAAATAAAAATCTAACTTGGTCTCTCTGATCTTGAGTCAAATCCTAAGTCAACCTTCTCATGTCTTGATTAGGCTCTAAACACCTGTTCATAGTTAATAAACATAATAAATCAATACCTTGTATTGATCCTAGGTTGAACTAGGGTATATTAGGGTGTTAGTGCATTAGGGTTAGGCTTATTGACCAATGTCATTAAATTAGGAAAACTAGGTTGGGTTAGATCACATTAATTAGATGTAGTGCTTAATTAGGGTTTCATGTGTTAAACTAGGGTTTATAATAAAACATATGATCAGGAAGCAAAATCATAGCTTGAAAACTCTAAAATTGGATTCCTCTTGAAAAATCCTTTCCAATGAACATTTATCTATAATTTTCTGATCATCAGTTGAATTACTACAAAGTTATGAAGAATGGACCAATGACAATTCACAAAAAAGCCATGCAACATCTAATCAGACTAAGCAGATACTGGGCTCAAGCCATGCTTGCTTGGACCAATGGGAACTTGACAAGATGACGTGGCATTGATGAAATCGAACCAACATGTGGTGACAGGAAAAACCTAGAAACACCCTTGCACAAAAATCACTCAATTAATGACTGATGGGCATCCTGGTCATTTTCTAACCAGGATTCTCCTTGTCGATCCATGGCTCCAAGATGCTCTCCAGGAGCAAAAATTAGCCTTCAAATTTAATCAAAACTCAAGAAATAGACTCATGCCTTGGAAGGCAGAGACACCGATGGGCCCTCCATCACCCAACGAAGGCGACGAGCTATATAGGGGGTAAAACTGTGTACTAGGGTGGTGCTAGGAAGGTGAAGGTCCAAGAAGACCTCGCGAATAGGGTACATGACTCACACAAACTGGTTCACAGCCTCAACTCGAGGGTATGGTAACCAAAACTCAAAGAAAAACTTCACAAAAAGCTACTGGTGATCGTCGAGAGCATCGAGAAAATAGGGGAGTGGAGGACCCTATAGGATATAATGACATGGGTTATCAGGTGGAAAACTGGTGATAGAAAAAGAAGGAAGAAGGGTTAGGGAAGCTTACCGAGTTCTCAATTGCATTGAATGGGGTGAAGGAGGCTAAGATGCACCAGAGGTCGTCGGAGATAAAAATTGGGTTCGTCAACATTTCCCAGGGAGCGAGAGGTGAAATTAGAAGAGGACGAGGAAAGACTTGGGGCCAGCAGTTCTTATGAAACCCATATATATAGGTACAATGGATAGGAAGCTACTTTACATCTTTGGAGTAGTGGTGGGAGTCCAAACCCTAAAGGGGTGTTTTGTCAATAGGGCACAAAGTCCTATCAAACTAGGGATAGTTGAGTTTGCGAGTTGATCCTGATTTTGTTGGTGAAGAAACTTCTGAAAAAGGTGCCTTGTGGAGAGAGATCTGAGTCAGAGAAGAGTAATTACACTAATCACTCTTACACTAGCTACTTAGATCTCACACCTACTTGTAGGAGAAGGGAGTTGTATGTAGGAACATAGGGTGCTAGATAGGGATCCACTAATTGGACCTAGGATCAATTCCTAAGATAGCCACATACAATCAATTTTCTCATAGAATCTAGGTGTTTTCAAGCATCATACAACAAGCAATCCATGTTTAAAAGTAGAAATCACAAGTAAGAGAATTAGAAATGAGATAAAAGTAAGAGACAATCATCATATAATGGAAATCTATTCATTACAAGTTATTTCTCCCCAACATGGTATCAAAGTAACATTTTAGCCCCAAACAACCCACCACAAGGGGTTTAGCTACACATGACTAAACAGCAAAAAAGAGAGAAGAAAGAGTTAGAAATCCATGGAGCTCATGGTAGATCTTCCTCCTTCACCTCCTAGCAGCTGTAGGACATGGAATGTTACAACCCCAAATTTTAGGTTCATATGGTTGGAAATGCAATTTTCCCAATAAATGTATGATTATGGAAATTGTATGAATTATATGTATTGGATGGATTCCCTTTGAAATATTTTATTTGTGCATGTGATTTTGTGGATCATAAAATGTTAATGAGTCCAATATGATTAAAAGAAAAATAAGAAATCACAAATTACTTTATTAAGAAGGAAATTTGAGATAATGATGAAAATATAAGAAATATGTCAAAATATGGATAATGGAATCATCATGTAGGGGATTTTGAGTCCACATGGTTTCTAATTGTAAAAGGAATCCAAATAAAGGAAAACAAAAGAATAGGAGAGAGAAAATATGTATAAATGTGCCTTATTAATATATAACTTGCATGTGAAGAAAAGTATCTCATACTCTCGAATTTGAGTCCCAAACTTGGCACACAAGTATTTTAAGTCATTATGGACTTTCCTATAAAATTTTGGATCAAACGGATAAGCAGTTTAGGAGATATGAATTTTGTAAGTTTCCTAAAGTGAGAAGGACAATATTAAATGTCACGATTTATTTAAGCTAATTTCTGGCTTTTGTTCTAATACGTGGCACGATAGCCGTTGGATCCTTGATCCAATAGTGGCTACTTTCCAAGTAAGAATAGGATAGGGGAATGATAGAAGGAGACTTCCCAATCAATTTTCTCTACGCACAATCCAGGTGCGAATATGGAAGTTGCCCCATTAGACCCGGGAGATGAATTTGAGTCTATCTATACCAGATTTCCTGTAGTTTTGTGTTGATATGGACAATCCCCAATTTCCCTATTGGATTGGGAATGCCATTGATGGCCATGGATTCCCAGCCCCACAAGATCCATATAAAGCCATCCTTATACCTCCCGCAGACTCAAAACAAGCAAAAAATTGCAAACCTCCCCTCTCCGTGAAACTCAACCCTTCACAACAGTCGGTTCTCTTCTCACCCCTATTCTACCACCGCACTAGTATGCTTGTACTGGGGATTCACCTTGGTGCATCTTGGGGATCTCGAAGGGCTGGGGAGCCATATTGGAGTCATTAGAGACTTTGTGGGTCTCGCTGGGACGCCAACTGCTCCAGGGTGGTCTCCCACCAGCAGTGCGCGAGGCACTCTGTTCCTACCGCTGAACAGAGTCCTCGCGACTGGGTTGCGAAGTCGCGAAGGAGACAAAGGATGGCCGGGTCCGAGTTCTCGGGTACATGGAACCTGGACGGGATCTGCAAGCCAGAGATGGATCGAAATAAAAGAAAAGAAAGGGGCTGACGTGGCAGCCGATGATTGGCTGGAAGGTTTGATATTTTGCAAAAATCTTAGAAATTAATTGGCAACTCCGATGGCGAAATATTATATATGAAAATTTATCAAAAAAACATGTAGATTTCAATAAAAAATGTTTTAGAAACTGAATCTGATCGTAGTTCAAAAAGTAGTTAAAGTTGCTAATCATGATGCTTTATAATGCAGAAAACCCTAATTTGATGATTCTATGAAATCAAGAGGATTAATATGGATAATATACAAACATATCAACCTGATGTTAATAAAAATATGTTTTGAATATTTAAGTAGATAATCCATGGGATAAATCGCTTAATTTAGGGTTTTTTATAAGTTAATGAGCATTAATGGGCTTAGAAACCCTAACCTAGGTGTTAATGGGTTTTAATGAGATATAATTCGAGATCCTTTGTATATAACTAATGTTAGGTTAATCTTAAGACTAGTGGATGATATAAAGTCTCTAATGTGAATATGTGACTAATTAGGGTTTCAAACCTAAGACTGATGTTTTAGGGTTTTATGGGCATACAAGAGAAAAGTTGTGAATAGATCTAAAGGAACCCTATTGAAACCCTATTTTGAATTAGAAACTCTAGAAAGTGAATCCAAGTCAGTAAAATAGATTCTTGATTAGTATGTAGTAAATAGGTTACATATGCTTTTCAAGATTCTATGATTGTATGGTGGAATTGCTTACTTGGATTGGATTGCTTTCCTGGTTGGAAATTGCTATTTTCTTGTAAAATTTGCTGAGCAAGTATGCGGTTAAATTATGAACAATCACTTTATGATTCACGACATTTTCACAAAGTTTCCTGATTTCTATGAAACCTAAACTGTTGATTGTTTCAATTCTACAATCTCATAAAGTGACTATGTGTATAATAATTAAGTATAAGTGTGACTTCTCGAACCTACATACTATCCCTGATGTATGATGCAAGACCAAGCCCAGAGGGAAGGTCGAAGTTGGTCAAGCCCCAGAGGAAAGACCATTGGGAACCCGAGAGGTGACCCCATGTACCAAGCTCAGGATGGAGAAGGTGACCTTTTGTCCCTTGCAAGGAAAAAACCCTAAGACAGGGTAATCCAGGGTTTGAGTAAAAGCGGTTGAGAAGTTACATGGAAAACATAATTTGGCCTGTTAATCAACTATTTTCTATGTTTATGTTGTTAGATCCTATTTGTGATGTTGTGTTTGTCCCCACATACCAGTATAGCAATATACTGACTGACATTTTATTTGTCGGTGTTTTAGGTATTATTTGAAATTGGACAAACAGTAAAAAAAAATATGTGAAGATGAAGTTAAGTATTCAAGGAGGATTAGATAGTTAGATTTCTACTACGGATAGAAGTCTTAGATCCTATTTTGTCAAGGCATGCAAAAGTTTTATTTTATTCCAGCTTTCCAATTTAGTATTAGTAGATTTTGATAATTATTTTTGGTTAAATGTCAAACCATTGATCCTAAAATATTGGGATAATTCCTCTGACCTCTTGGTCTCCCTTAATTGGGGGTTACTGGGAAGCGGGGTCGTTACATTTGGTATCAGAGCCAATGGTTTCTCATTTAATCCTTAGTAATTATTAAATTTTACAAACTCTGTAGAATTTGAGGGAGTTATTAGAGGATTTTTTTGATGATGGAGGTGTCTAGAAAGGGATCACTACTAAAAATTGGGCCATTATTCACGAGTGAGTCATGTCACAAACCCTTATCTATAGGCCCTCACAAATAGGGACGGTTGTGAGTCTGGCCCTCACAAATGGTCCGTGAAGAGAACTCACGTGACAAATACCAGTGGCCCTCACGAATACAATTATCACGAACCAACTGACCCTCAAGAATTTTATACTTAGGGACTATTTAGCCTTCATAAATACATTTTTGAGGGACTATTTATCCTTCATAAATACATTTTTGAGGGCATTTTGAGTTCTCATAAATACATTTTTGAGGGACTTGATGGTCCTGGAGAATATATTTTTGAAGGGCTAATGCCTTCATTAATATTATTTTTCAGGGGCTATGTAGTCGTCATCAATGCAATTGTGATGGCCAATCTGGATCTCATTTTTGAGGGACTAAAGACCTTCATTAATATATTTTTGAGGGATTAATGTAAATGATTTGGTTACTAATTTATTGAATGATTTGTTGAATGTTAATTACTTTTAAATGAAAATTTTATTTATATATAACCGCAAGCAATATTTTTATAAGAGTCACATGACATCATAAGAAGTTTCAACACCAAAATGACACATAAAATGTTAAATCACCTCAAACCAATTTCTGTTAATGAAGCAAAATATTATCCATACATTGCATGCTCAACGTTGATATAAATAACGAATACATATAGTTCTAAAGTTTGAGAATGATGACAATCAACATATCATGCTAGAAACTCTTAAAATATGTAATGTCTCCATATTCCTTCAAATGGTGTGGTTCTCTTCATCAGATCCAGGCCTCATACGGTTGGGTACTTGAGTATTCTTCTCCTAAAAATGACAAATCATTATATTAATAGAATTTAAAATTTATACATAAATCATAGTACAACAAACAACTTACCCTTATATTTCGATTCTATTCTACTCCAAAGTGCATTGTCGTTCGAAATCCATCATTAAAAGCAATTGTACCCTATCAATAAAAATACAAAAAGGAATCAGAGTGAGTGCGAAGTAGAATATGCCATATTGTTGAATCAAGGCTCAAATGACCTAGAACAATTTTTGTATCATGTGGATTTTTGAAGTAGTGAAAGACACTGATGTAGAAATTTTCTAATAAGGTTCATCTCATTTAAATGTTGATTTCTTGGTGTGAAAGACATTGATGACGATCTGCTTTGGGTGTTCTGCATTTGAGGACGACTTTGTGGATTATTACCAAATGTAGGGCACCGACTTTCAACTACAGCCTTTGATAAAGTGTACACTTTAATACTCTCATGTATATGAATATTGAAAATAATCTTCAGCTGTTATGAGGTACCAATGACTGAAAGAGTAGTGGATGTCCATTTCTAGCACTCTGCATGGGAGCCGTGATTCCAAAAGAACTACTTTCAACCCTTTGTGTGGAAAGCCTACCTACTCCATTCTCCCTTTCAACCCCTTGTGTGGAAAGACTGCCTACTCCATTCTCCCTTGAATTGCCTTGTGTGGAAAGCCTATCTACTCCATTCTATCTTGAATTTCCTTATGTTGAAAACCTACCTACTTCAGTCTCCCTTGAATTGCCTTGTCTAGAAAGTCTGCCTAAGCCATCCCCGCTTGAATTATTCTGCCTGGGATACATGCCTACATCTGTAGCACCACTTGTATTGTCTTGTATGTGAAAAGAACCAACACCTGACCTATTTGTGCCACTTTGCATGTGTAAGACACTTGCAGTAGTCCGATTGGGGTATTCAACTGCATAATCAATAGTAATACCGCGATCCTAGCACAAATAGATCAACAATGTCAAAAAAATTATATATTATATTGACATAGGCAACTGACTCTAAGTTACATGTGATTGATTATACCAAGTCATTATTTGGGAGACAAAGTTCTTCAATCCATTTATTGTTTCTTCAAGTTCCTTGAGTTTATCCTAAAATAGAAAACAAATTACAAACATCGATGTAATAGAACAGTTGTAACTAATACTTCAAGTTTAGTTTGAATCCAACATACATCCTTTGCTTTGCTTTCCTCAAGAAGCATTTCATATCTTATATAGGTAGCTTTTCCCCTATGTCCTGTCTCTTTGTGCCCAATTCTAAGACCTCAGATCCTGTCCTTTTTGGAAGGATTTAAAACTTGTAAATAAGCTTCACGTGTTAGATTATCAACACATCTGAGATCTAAATAGGATGTTGGAAATGTATAACATATGAAAAAATGGGCACTATATCGTAGAAGGGCATGGTTTGAAGCAAGAAGTAAATAAATAAAAATAATTGGACAATTTTGATGTGATAGATTTCAAACCTTGTTTCATATTGCAATGAATAAGTAGAAACATATACGTGTAGAGGGCAATATGTTTTAGACATGGTTCATTATTCCAACAATATGCACATGACATATGCTTTATACATAATGCAATATTGAAGGGACACCACACATAGCCCAAGTCCAGCAGCAGAGTACACCATCACGGGACAACAAATTTTGACCCATGCACTGAGGTAAGAAGCAAACTACAATAGATGAGCACTCAAGGATGTTATGGTTAATGGAAAAGAATCCTAACGAGGCAACATGATTTTGTGGTTTGTTTGGGTGCAATGGAAGGTTAACAGAACAATGTTTGTCATGAATACCATATTAGAACATCGATGTGAAGGCTTGTTGAGAATTTGCAATAATATAATGTCGTTAACTGATAGTTGTCTAAGGTAATCTTCGTCAATCAGAACAGACTTTCTTATACAAATATAATAGATTAATACTACTACATGTGTAGAATTACGTCTATCAATCTGATTATATGAGCATACCTTACATGTTGTTTATGCAATACCAACTTTTATTTTGATGAGCACGCCAGAATGTTAATTATTGCACCAACAAAGAAGCTTTCATATTTCTAGCTTTGCAGCAGATGATCTGGACACAAATCTCTTAAGTCTTGCCATAGTATTACCATAATGGAAGGTGGTGAATCATAGGATAAATTAGGAAATCAAACTTCATGAGTCGATTTGTTCAAAGCCTGAATCTTAATGTGTCCTTGTTGTGTCAGCGTTCACCCTTCTCCTTAATTATCATCTTTTCTGTTCATTGTAGGAATCAAGAGCTCGTACATGACTATCCTCTATCTTGACATTCACTCCCTACTTTGGACTCGGTAAGTAATGTCTCCGAGCTAGCTACACTTCTTATCTATGCAGGTGCCAATGAATTTTAAGCCTTGTTGTACTGTGTTGTAGGAGGGACCGATTAGGGTACCAAAAATAAGGGATGCCTTCAGGATATAACAACGAACTGAAATTGAACTTTGATCCTAAACCCTGGCGTTATGGATGCACCCTGATGGCTACTAGAACAAGTTGTTATTCCCCTAGATTCTCTACATGTCTGTGCCCCTTATTAGCATTCGTGCCTCCTTTGAATCACTACACGCTGCCGCAATCATGCATGAGGCATGCATTAGGTACCCAAGAGACCACATCCTCTGCCACCATCATTTTTCCAACTCAATTTTTCCCTTGTACCGACATGAGTTAACTTTGATTCATGGCGGGATGTATATGACGAAGTGGGACGGTGGAATAATATTGGAGGAAGGGGCACACATGACCTAAAGTCCAGTTAGCTTATGGAATTTGGAGAAGACAGAGACGAGTATTGATGCTTAGTAGAGTAAACTAGTAATTGCACGTGCTTTGCACATGTCTTCTATTTGTAAATAATTTCAAAAAAATATCCCAAGGAATAATTTTATAATTAGTATAGTGGCGTATAGGTGTTTTGTGATATATTCATCATTAACTGAAGGAAAGTGTACATATAATTTTGCTACATATTTTCAGTATTACGTTATGATGGTTAATGACATATAGTTATTGTATAAGTATAGCCACATACAAAATTAAAAATAGGACGTATTATATTTTTTTATGCTATTACTTTTCTGTCATTCCATTCTTTAGACATATTATTTTAGATGCACACATTCATCATTTGGTTAGTTTATGATAATACAATGTTCCTCATTCTTGTAATAGATTGTATTATAATGATATTTTATGTTTTCCTATTTATATTTTCAATATATTTTTACATTATATATTCCTTATAACTTCTACATAAGTATAATCATGAACCTCATTATTTTTAAAATTTTAAAATATATGCTTAACTCATAGTTGTGACAATTTACATAGCTTTTTGTAATTTTCAAACTCATCACTCTAAATGCATTTCAAACATGTAGCTTCCCTTTTATAGTTATTAAAGTATGTAGTGGTTACATGTAACCACTACATACTCTAATACATGTGGCCACTACATACTTTAAAAATAGGAAATAATCCCCATTTCTATCATAATGGTAGATATCTTAGATCACATAAACAACACTGAATCAGATAAGTTCATTTCAAATAGAACATTTAAGTTTGTAGATATTTGTATATATTTCTACCGTTTTAATTGCATTCGACCTTCTTTACTTAAGGAAACTTTTAGTTAGCTATTTAATAAGTTTTTATCTTGTTATTCTTTTTGTATGAGAAGACCAAGAGTAAAGAAGTAATGAAATCTTTATTTGTATATTTGAAAAATACTTTTGTTGCTATTAGATTCTACTTTGGGGTAATCAATATTTCGGTTATTATATATCACAACTGGGCTTTCTTAGAAAAATTATATTTTGCATGCGGTGACGTTTGAGAACTATAATCATGGAATTTTGTCTCTCCTTTTATATATATGTCATGAAATAGTTTAAATATTATAAGTACAAAAATCTAAATAAAAAATACAACCATACATAGAGGTAATTTAAATAAATTAGTCGTGTTCCATTCCATTCTTATCTTATGAACTGATATGTAATGGGTAACAATTATAGATCTCAAATTAAATGTATAAAATAAAATAAACTAAAAAGTGACGCTTCATACTACTTTAAATCTACTACTACTACTACTACTACTACTACACACACACACACACACACACACACATATATATATATATATATGGGATTAAGAGAGAAAGATTTCTCCCCCCTCTCCCACCCCTGTGGTGGAGGCCAAACGCGCGGGAGAGTGGTAAATCAAGACGGCAACTGGGATCTATTTATGATATTAAGAGAGAAAGATTTCTCCCCCATCTCCCATAACCCGTGGCGGAGGCCGGACGCCTGGGAGGGTGATAAATCAAGAGATGCTTCTCCGTGTGGTTTCGAACCCGGGTCCCTTCATTGGGGACCAGCAGAATTCACCAACCGGACTATTCCCTTGCCGACCAACTGGGATCTGTTTATATATGTATGTATGTATGTATGTATGTATGTGTGTGTGTTTCTACGAAATACACTATCCTCATTTTCTTATATAATATTCATTGATGGTGCAATGCTAGCCAATTTTAAAAGATATGAGATATCTTTTGAACTACTACTACTTGCAATATTACTATGTATATCGTTATTCATAACATGATTTAAGACAATTGAATAAAAGTTTTGAATTAATTTGAATGGGTCATATGTTATTGAAAATGGTAATGAAACATGTGTGATGAAGAAGTACATTTTTTACAATATTTCAATATACCATATATGTTACCTATTTAGTTATAACTAAAATTAAACACAACTTTAGGTAAATATTTCATTGATAATAATATAAACGTAAGATAGTGTCTATATAGCAAAAATATTATGTATTAGTATATAGTAAATTATTTAAGGAGTAGGAAATATTTCTCTTTCATATTTAGAATGGGTGATAGTGTAGTACGTACATTTCCTCACCTCCAAGTTGTTGAGTATGTGATTTTGGTCAAATAGTTTGGTTTTACTTAATTGATTATGTGCTCCATTAGCGGTTGCATTTTTTGAATCAATGATTGTCATTTTTTATCCAAAATATACCAACATCACACAAATGATTCACATATGAGACCAAAAATAATATTTTAGAATGAACAAAATTATCTCTAAAAAAATAACTCTTATTTTGGTCCAATTTTGTGTTTTAATAGGTTTTGATGATATTGTTGAAAAATATGGGGAGAATTCAAATTATAGCATAACACTTCAAACATTTATTATATATTTGTATGCATTTTTATACAAGACTTCACTTCAAGTGTGGTTGTGAGAAATATTTTTGTGCATATGGTCTCACATGTTTGATTGATAAAAATACATGGTAATTTAGCAACTGCCATCTTTTGAACATCATGCATAGTAACTTTTATTTCTATGTTTTAATGAGTGTGTGACTTATTTTCTTGTATGTGAATAAATATGATGATTTTGCTAGGGTGATAGAAAATTATGAGTTACTTTCAAAGTTGTGTAAGATATTTGGAAGTGGTGTTTGAGGTTAGGTTCCCAGTAGTGGAATACAATAAATATGCCATTAATAATTTCTCATTTTTATGATATTTCTTTTTCTTTCTTTTCAAAATGGACATAACAGTGGAATTTAGATGGAACTATGCTTAAAACACAATATCCTGATAAGAACAAAAAAAATCATATCATTTTGCTTCTAGTATACCTATTATCATGACCCTTCATCGCAGATTTTGAATGCACTTAGAGAATTTGTTTCAACTTTAAATGTACTCTTTAATGTAGTTTTTCTTACAACCATTAAAAAAAGTATCCTAACTCATGGTGTAGGATCATAAGCACTTTTATTCTAGTAATCTTCCAAAACTTTCCTTTGTTAAAAAAATCAAATATTTTGCATAATAATTATCACCAAGTCATGTTCTTTGATTACATTTATGCTTACAAAATTATTTTGTATAAAAAATGTGTAGTTATCTATGTTCTATATTGTAAAATAGATGCAACACAATGAGTCAGTAGTGAAGTTTGTGTGCTAACATGTGTGTAAGTGCACATGGGTCTCAACCTAAAGTGTCAACATGCAAATAATGGATGTGTTATTTGATGATTACACATGCAAATTAATGAAGCAAATTTGTACTAATTTCATATGTTTTATAGTACATATATTAAGAAATAGTTGAGATTTCACACCTACCAAGGAAAACCTCTAATTGTTTTGGTAACATAAGTTTTATTAGACATCATAACTAATAAATGTAGCACTATGAAAAACAAAGATATATATGGTTTTGTTGTATGACATCACTTCGACATGTGGTATAACACTTAACAATGACTTTATGGTAACTAAGTACCTCACATTTTATTCTAAAATATAAAAATTACAAAATTTTGATGGGTCAGTCGAGCAAGAAGAAAATAAAAATACAATTACAAATTTTTTATACTTATACTAAAACTAAATATTTATTGGAATGTGAAAAAGTATCAATTTAAATTATAGTATGTGTGAATTATGTTTTGGTACTTGTATAGGATACACTATATGTACTTTTAAACAAAGATCACATATCTATTGTAGAACATAATGATCTATCTTCTCCTTACCGAGCGAGAAATGCATAAGGTATTCTTTCTTCCTCTAGTTTTTAGCCGAAGTTTGGCGGATGAGTGGATTTAATTCCAACTGAATAAGTTTTTATTGATATGGTTTTGAAGAAAAAGAATCCAACATGCAATCAATACTCTACAATGTTTGTTTTTGTTCTAGTACTTTTTAACTTTTTATAACTGGTTTAACCAAGCGCATGATTCATCTTCAAAGGAGATATATGACTAAGACTTCCTTTTTAATTGTTGAAGGTTTTCTTCTTGCCACGAGCTCCACACCTAATTTTTAATTGAATGATGCAAAATGATAAAATTTTATCCTCTTGACGTGCTTGTAGATTCATATCTTGAAGATGATTTAATTACAGAAGGCCATTTGCCCTCTCTTCAGATTGCACTATGGCATGGCCCTAAAAGTTTCATTGAATGTTTCATTTAAAGAAAGGGGAATGAATCCAAACGTTAAGATCTACAGAAGGATATTAGGTATAATTGGTTGAGATTCTTATAGAAAGGAATCTTGTGATCAAGGCACATGTTTGGTGATATATTTTAAGATAGTGTCATTGGTAAAGTCTTTACATATTGATTGTTATCGTAGTTAGGGTAGTACACACATATTATACCATAAAACAAGTTACTTTATGTACAATTTTATCAATCAACACTAAATGATTGAAGAAGGTTGGATTGCGATTAAGTATAGCTTCATTGATTGACTTATGGACTTGGGACCAAAATATTGGTTACATCTTCACTCTGTCACAGGAATTGAATGTGTTTTCAAAACTTTAAAATAAACATCTTCTATGGCTCTTAGTCACAACCATCATCACAAGTTAAGGTAATTGTCTTATTCAATAATATATCATTTCCCATTATATGATATGATGGTTGATGAGGTAAGTATGCTTGTTATTCAAATCTTGAAGGAATTAATTAGTCATCCTTTTTTTCATTTTATGAATCTGAGTTACTTGAATTAGTAGGGAATGTTTCACTTAACCTTAGCATAATCCATTATAAATAGTTTGGGCATTCTAAGATATCTCTCATAATAAACTGCATTTTCTACATCCTAATATAGATGTAAAGAAATAAGAGAATCCTTTTAATTAGAGATAATCGAAAAGATCACTAATAAGGGAAAAAAATGAAGTAATGATACTTGTTCTATCTCAAAGAAAAACAAGGGAAGCATACAAAAAAATGTTCGGTTAACTTATTATGAATAATTTTGATTTCAATATAATCAAGATAAATGTGGAAAGATGACTGTGGGTACTTTTTTTATTATAAGCAGGGATCAAATATATCAGCAAGGGATCAAGTTATTACCTAAAAAGCACGGTGGGAGAAGTTGTCTTCAAAGCAATCATGATGATAATCTGCAAGGCTCGTCTTCGGGTTGTAGGCTTGGTAGCACATACATGTTTAGCATGAAATTGTTTCCATCAACCAAGGATATTTCATTTTATCATATCTCCTTCGTAGATGTCTTATACTATATGATAGCTTTAAATCTCAGATAAGAAATCTGTATTCTTGAAGACCAATAGAAACAATAAAGAAATAGGACCGGAAAGTACACTCTGTAAAAGGTTGACCGAGTGCCTCAACCAGGGATTCTTCTGCTCATGACGTGCTGAGGTTGAAATAATAACTTCGTAATGGAAGTAAAAGATGATGCCAACTTATGATTAAAAGCTATTTTTCAGACTTGACTGGAGAACCTGATCAAGCAGCACGTATCCAGATTTCTGATATCAATACAGTATGATGAAGGGATATATGACAACTACATGTTAGGCATTGCCATAATGGTAGGATGCTGACACATTTTCTATCAAGGTAAAGAAAATTTGTAAGTAGACAAAGGAGACTTTGAATGCAATAGTTGCACTTCCCAATTGCGGTTGGCACGACGGTGTTCTCTGTATGGATAAGCTCAGAAGATGGGGTGGCAGGAAAAGGTTTGGTGTTAGTTGGTATTAAAAGAATACATAACTGCATCAAAAACATAACAACAACTTCTAATAGATCTGTATCAAAAGCAATTAATTGGACATGTGTAATCCATTCTAGTGCTATTACCAATGATCTTCTATATCTTGTTTTCTCGCTGTGGGGACTGCTCGAGTGTCACCAACAAGAACATATCATTGGATGATGAGAAAATGAGAAGAAATCAACTCGTGAGTGGTACTTCCGTGAGCAGTCAAGCCATCCTCTCTTGGAATGCTTATTCTCCTGGGCATAAGTATCATAATAGGACTCATTAGAATTCCGTATAGGATGCTTGTTTTCAAGATTATATGAATGTACAGAAGGTAATGTCTGTTGAGAATCAATGTGCGGTGGTCCTTTCTGCCAGATGACTTCCTGTTTCGCCTAATCGCAACAGATCTATTCGCTCCCTACAAACCTAAAATAATAAGTTGGCGGCCCGCCCATAGAAAACTAAACCGACGATCCAAAATATCAGAAAAACCCATAAGGGGCAATGACACCGCGATCAACCTACCAACAAATATGCCAAACATCCCATCTGATCTGCCTAAGCATGCTTTGCAGCCAATTCCAAATACTGCCTATTTAACTCTTCTTCTGTTTTCATTCGCAAGAACTAGTAGAAGCAAGTCCCTATGTGACCTAAGTCGATAATCATTATTATGAAGATCAGAAATACAACTAAGTAGTAAATTTCCAACGAGTTCCCATGTTTTATTGATGGGTGTATGAGAGTCCAGTAGTTTAACGAAAGGTATGAGGACGGAAACTGAGCGGCAGATTGTGTTTGATTGAGCTAATGAGAGTCCAACAGTTCCACGAGAGGTGGAGGACAGAAACGAGTGTTGGTGTTTAGATTGATAGAATAGTAGATAGTAGATAGTAGATTCAAGAAAGTGAATTGCAAGGTTTTCTAATGCCAGATCTTTGTGCATCTTTGTAACGCAAGATCTTCATACGCCTCCGTAGCGCAAGGCTTTGAGTAAAATAAGTGAAAAATTGAATCATAGAAAGAAGGTTTAAAGACTCGAGATTGTGCCAGTACCTTCAATTTTCCGGAGATCAACCACAACGGTGTTTGTGCTCGAGGCTCGCTTGAGACGATATTGGAGTGCCGGCTGAGGGCTTGCGTTGGAGTGCCGGCCGTGGGCATCGGGCTTGCGAGGGCGTCAGAGTGCTGGCCGAGGGCTTGCATGCGGAGCAACGGAGGGCAGAGAGGGGAGGATCAGCGTGGAGAGGGGAGAACCAGTCAGACACACAAGGCGCGAGAGGGGGACGCGCACGGCGTGAGAGGGGAAAGAACGCAGGGATGAAACACTAAGAAACAGTTCTCACAGAACAAGGGGGAGGGTTTATCTTTTTTTTTTATTTACAATTGTTGTGTTTTAGAATGGAGGGACGGGTTATGAGATGGAGGGAAATATTTGGAATGACATTTTTCACAGGGTGATTAGTGAGTAATGTATTTGTGAGGGACCAGTGTTCACATAAAATGTCTAACAATGTTAAAAACACGGTTGAGGGATTTGGTCCCATGTTCAAAGGATGAGCCCTCACAAATAGACATCATTATTCACGATTTTTGGTTCCTCACAAATGTTCTTCAACAAAGGCCAAATTTTTTGTAGTGGATCACGATCCAGGGGTTGGAAATATTTTCCTCTTCCCTGCTAGTCAGTCTACGAGGACTCCCAGATACTGTGTGACCTCCTGGCCAAAGTCTAAGGTTCTGACTCAAAGTAAGATACCTTTAGGACTCTATCATCTATCTTCTTCCCTTCTCAACCCTAATTCAAGTAAGGTTCTAAGGTTTAGGGTTTTCTCTCTCTTCCCACCCTCTTAAGGTCAGGGTATGTACGATAAGGATTAAGGAATCCTCCACCAAATCAATGAAAAGCATGTAAATAAGATGTCATGGACATACGTTTAATAGTTTAAGCATAAACTAAAGATTAGTTACATGCTTAGGTTGCATGACGTGTGTTGTCATGCCCTCAGGAGAGATATGAGGTTAGACCTTCTTGTAGGAAGATGAAGAGAGAGTTAGCTTTGGAGACAGAGGCCTCCATGAAGAGGTAGAGACCTAACACATCCTCTGAGGATGATGCCAACCCTAACCCTAAGTGGTAGTTTGAGAGAGATGACATGATGAGTTGAATACCGTAGTCTTCTATACCTTCAAGCATGTGGGTTTGACATACATGTTTTAAATAAAGGTTTTGAGTAACCATGAGAAGCATGAGCTATGTGAGGATGTTTGACCTAGTGCCTTTTGGTGACCCGACCTTGGGTGGTCGTGCCTGTTGAGGGTGAAGAATAGCTCCTTCATTGAAGAGGTTAGTGGTGACCATATGGGAAACCTAACGGGTGTATATGAGCATAGAAGAGGCATGCACCTATGTAGAAGAGAATGACAGTAGTGCTAGAAGTAGGTTGAGACTTAGGTCAAAAGGGTTATGCCTGATAGGTTATGAGATGAGCATGCAAAGCTTGGGACAATCTTGATCGATCATAGGTTTTAGATCATATGTTTCACCCATGTAGGTGTAGACATGTATCCTTAAGAGCTTGACCCATCTTCTAAGAGAGAACCTTAAGTTGTAGGACCAGTTGTTGGGTTTACTCTAGAGAGAGAGGGAAAGACCCGATGAAGAAGGTTAGAGACCTTGACTCAGAGACATGAGGGACCATGAGAAGTTGGGTATGTTATGACCTATATTAGATGACCTTGAGTAGATAGTTGTGGTTGCCTCATGCATGATCCTTGGAGGCTTGTTGTACCTTAGATGCCTTTAGAGGAACCAAATCTTAGAAAGAGAAAGAGGATTCTTCAACCATTGTACAGAAGTTGTAAGTGCCTACCTTACCTTATAGGGATAGAAAGGAGAGTTCCTTAGGCCCTGGGGAGGTACGATAACAAGTTATGAGGTCTCACACTGAGTTGGTTGCCCTTGCATGGTATTTTAAGGTGTTGTTCATGTGGAAGAATGGTGGGAAGTGTATGTCCCACCTTGTGCATGTTTGGTTTATGATTAGACAGATGATGCATAAGAAGTGAACCTAGGGTTCCTAGACCTAAGAGGGGAGGTAGTGGTACCTGGTGCACCTGATGCTCACAAAGATGTTTGAGTTCCTACGAATTTGAGAATGGCACCCCCTCAAGTTTATATAAACCCCTTGGACTAAGGTATATGTTTGATGAACCCCTCACACATAGGTTGGTGACATATGAGGGTGTGATATTGGTCCAATGTTGAGGAGTAAGGAATAAGTGTGATATACCAAGGAACCCAAAGTGGCTTAGTGGGTTGTCTTCTTACTAGCCACGTGCCTAAGTAGCTTGATAGGGATAAGCATGCACAAGATGGTGTAAACCCTAGATGTAAGGATGTTTGTGACCTTGTTGCTATTAAGAGATAGTTTTCTCCCATCCTGGGGAAGGACCCTTCTGTAGGGTGACTATAAGCTTTTGTTTAGGTTCGAGGTCTCTCATAGGAGCTTGATGAGCTAAGTGGAGAGCTCATAGTATGAGCATGAATCTATAGACCCATGTGTGACCATCTCTAAGAGCATAAAGATATGTTGCCATGGAGGTAACTTTATGGGGCCAAACCAAGGTAGGTAGGTTGCCATGATCCCTATGAAAGAATGTATGTTTGACCATGAGTGCCCAGAGAGATGATGGAGTTTTGGGTAAGGTTTCAAGTTTGAGATGTACCATGATGGAATCCTAAGTCAATACTGAGTTTAGGAAGGGATAAGACTGATGGAAGTAGGAGTTGTCTGTTCCCTGGATGCATGAGACCATAAGGTCGGGAGGTAACAACTACCTTTACCCAAGGACCATGGGTTATGAGATTGGCCACCTTCATGAGTTCATGGGGCCTAAGGGGTAAAAGTGAGAGGCACTCCCTAGATGCATAAGGGTCAGATCACCCCAAAGTGCCGACACCCTAGAGACCATGAGGTAATGGTCAAGTATTGTACATAAGAGAAATGTTGAGATCCAGAATTGATGGGAAACGTCTTCCCATGGCTGTAGACCCATAATGGAGATGTCATGGTGAAGAGTCATGTGAAGTATATTTCAACTTAGATTGGAAAATGTTATGGCGATGTGTGATAAACCATCTCGACTCTTAGAACGGGAAGAAATCTATATTTGGACTGCAACCAAATGCTTATTTCCTCTCGTTATGAGTGTGAGAGATAGGACAAAACACATGCCATGTACTAAGGATTAAGTGATATAACTTGAAACATTTCTATGATGATTGGGTATAGAGAAAGTACTACATCCTTCTGAGAATATATTGGATAGGTGATATAAAGGCATAAAGGAGAACAAGGGTGATATGAGGACATACCTATCCAAGGTAGTCTAGAATCTATGAGTTATAAGTTTGGTTTGATAACCGAGGTGATGAGATCGAAGTTTTCTTGACTCAGTTGATGTAACCCTGAGATGAGAATGATGAGTGGAGTATATGAAAGTTTATGTTTTTACCTTTACCCAACACATAAGGATTTAATGTGGTAACATATGTTCTTAGTCAAGATGTAGTTGTCTTGTTTAGCTAGTAGAGAGGCTATTAGGTGAACCCTAGGTTTGTGAGACATGTATGGCTAACACCTAGATACAACCAGACCCGGTGGTCGAATTGATGAGATAGAAGGATGGTTGTAAGAACATCAAATGCACCTCTCAAGAAAGAAGGTGGTGAAACCCACTACTAGAGTGTTATGATTTTTGAGGAGTCAACCTTGAGGAATCAAGTCATGCAAGAGGCTCATGACTTTAAGTACACCATACACCGTGGTACTACCAAGATGGTTAAAGATTACAGTAGTGCTTTGAATACATGAGATGAAGAGTGTATAGAGTTGCATGTGTCTTCTCGCCATGCATGTGAGGAGGTGAAGGACAAACATCCGTAACCCGGTGAGTTGCTACAGATAATGAAGAGTCCCCGAGAGGGAATGGGATTGGATCACCATGGATGTTGTGGTGAGTCTCCCCTAGACCAAGAGAGGTCAGGATGCAATATGGGTTATGGTAGATCACCTTACCAAGTTTACCTAACCCCTTGCCTAAGAGAGAGAGCGCTGTCAATGTGACATATCTAGTTGAACTATATGCATGAGAGAGATAGTTCAACTACACCATGATCTGAGTTCAATATATGGAACATGACCTCAACTTTACTTCCATGCGGTGGAAGTAGGTACATGAAGAAATCGATACCAATTTGAAGTTTAATACAGCTTATCACCCCTAACTGACAGTTAGTTTGATCCAGACTAAAGGTTCTGATGAGAGCATGTGGTCTCATTCAGGGTGATACATGGGGGTAGTTCTTGTCCTATGAGAGTTGGTGATTGTAGCCACCATAGCACTGTAAAGGAGGCCGTGTCGGTCACCACTTCATTAGGATGATGTCAGTAAGAGAACCTTGTGAAGGTTAGAGAGACAACAGTGTGTGTAGATGAAGTCACTTTGATCTAGCAATGGCTGAGAAAGCCTGGGGGAGACAGGAGTCGTGAGTTGATGTGAAGCAGACTTGACATGCAGTTCACTATGGAAGAACATGTGTTATGAAAATTTGACCCCTCTGAGCTATAGCTGAGACAGTCGAGTCCCAGATACATAGGTCCATTTGAGATGGACTGGTGGAGTTTCTTATGCTTAGCCTTACCCCTTAGGATAACATGATGTATGATGTGTTCCATGTGCCCAATATAGAGCACTATGTGATGTGCCTGAGCCATGTGCTGAGCATTGAACCTAATGAACTCCAAGGGAGGTTAACATACCCTGAGCCACCTATGAGGGTATGAGATACCAAGGTGAGAGAGAACTCAGATGTACGAATATAAGATGATAAAGGTTCCTTGGAATCACCATGGAAAGGATGAAGCCACATGGGAGCCAATGATGAACATGGAAAAGTCTTATCCTAAATTGTTTGTATGTTTGGTGAAATTTTGAGGGCAAAATTCCTATAAGAGGGGAAGGATGTTACAACCCCAAATTTTGGGTTCATATGGATGGAAATACAATTTCCCCAATAAATGTATGATTATGGGAATTGTATGAATTATATGTATTGGATAGATTCCCTTTGCAATAGTTTATTTGTGCATGTGATTTCGCGGATCATAAAATGTTAATGAGTCCAATATGATTAAAAGAAAAAGAAGAAATCACATATTGGTTTATTAAGAAGGAAATTTGAGATAATGATGAAAATATAAGAAATATGTGGAAATATGGATAATGAAAACATCATGTAGGGAATTTCGAGTCCACATGGTTTCTAATGGTAAAAGGAATCCAAATAAAGGAAAATAAAATAATAGGAGCGATAAAATATGTATAAAATGTGCCTTATTAATAGATAACTTGCATGTGAATAAAAGTATATCATACTTTTGAATTTGAGTCCCAAACTTGGTACACAAGTAGTTTAAGTCATTATGTACTTTCTTCTAAAATTTGGGATCAAACAGATAAGCGGTTTAGGATATATGAATTTTGTAAGTTTTCTAAAGTGAGAAGGACAATATTAAATGTCACAATTTATTTAAGCTAATTTCTAGCTTTTGTTCTAATACGTGGCATGATAGACGTTGGATCCTTGATCGAATGGTGTCTACTTTCTGAGTAATAATAGGAAAGGGGAACAGTAGAAGGAGATTTCCCAATCGATTTTCTCTACGCACAATCCAAGTGCGAATATGGAAGTTTCCCCATTAGATCCGGGAGATGAATTTGAGTCTATCTATACTGGATTTCCTGTAGTTTTGTGTTGATATGGAAAATCCCCAATTTGCCTATTGGATTGGGAATGCCATTGATAGCCATGGATTCTCATCCCTGCAAGATCTATATAAATCCATCCTTATACCTCCCGCAGTTTTGAAACAAGCCAAAAATTGCAAACTTCCCCTCTCCGTGAAACTCAACCCTTCACATTAGCTGGTTCTCTTCTCACCCCTATTCTCCTGCCGCACTGGTGTGCTTGTGCTGGGGCTTCACCTTGGTGCATCCTAGGGATCTTGAAGGGCTGTGGAGCCATATTGGAGTCATCAGAGACTTCGTGGGTCTCGTTGGGACACCAGCCGCGCCGGGGTGGTCTCCAACCAGCAGTGCACCAGGCACTCTATTCCTACCGCGGAATAGAGTCCTCGCGACTGGGTTGTGACATGATTTTACCATGTGTATAATGCAAGTGCACACGTCAGAGTAATATAGGCCTTTGTGAGATCCGAGTCGAACACAAGGAAACTGAACTATCGATAGACTACTTACTAACTACTCGCAATCAGCTAGACCGATTAAAAGGTTTTGAGAGTTGATTGCAAAATAAAAGAAAAATAAAAGAAAACAAAGCAATCGATTAAATGTTGAGTTTAATCAATTTAGATGAGAATCTTTAGGATTGCGGTTTCACCGCGGGTTCTCGTTGTATTTATTTCTATATAATTAATCAAATTCGTCTCTCATTCCGGGTAGTGGCCTGTAGTCAGAATTGTTCACTATTGTGATACAGTTCACTACCTAAATCTAGGTCGGTTCCACGGTCTTAGTAACCTATACCCTAAACTAGGTGCATAAAGACCATACTCTGGGTTTCCACCATTAACCGTACATCACCTTGTTCAAGGGATTTATTAATTAATGTGAATTTCGTCTCTTTTCAACTGTTAATTCTTCTTTCAAAGAAATTAAAGGCATTAAATTATCATTAGGGTGATCAATCATAATGATATTATGGAGAAAATGAAATCATACCATGGATTTAAGAGACAAAATATGAATTACTATGTTAAAAACATCATACAACGATTACCCCGGCTACTCCCGGTCCTAAAGACAAAGGGGATTAGCCCCACATGTTCATCTCAAAGCAAGACATGACGGAAGAAAGAGAAAACATGGAGAAAACGTGGATGAAGTGATGTAAACCCCTAAACGGAGAAGATCCGGGCGTTCCTTCACGTAGAATACACGATCTACAACCTTCAGGTGGTGGAAAACATCTTCTTCGGCTCTCAGAACGGTCGGGGCGTGCTTCTGGGTTCCGTTCTCTTCTCCACACCTCCTCGGGACTTGTGCAACTGCTAATGATGTGATAGATAGCTCCTGTCTGCCGTCATTAGGTATAAACACCAAATTAGATCGTCGAAAATATCCCCACCGTTGGATTAGGGCCGATCTGGAACAAAAACTGATCTGACGACGTCGATACCATCAACGCGGGTCGATGGTATCGACAAGTTTTCTTTGTTCTCTGACGCTCAACCTGATGCAGACTCGATACCATCGACACGGGTTGATGGTATCGACACCTTTAAATGTCAATTTTGTCATCTTTCCGACACTGAAGCTGTAGAACGTTGATAGTATCGACTTTTGTGTCGATAGTATCGACAGGTTGATTGCTGGCTCGCTGAAGGTATCTCGATACCATCGACTTCAATTTCGATAGTATCGACTCATCTTGGCTCCTTGCGCCTGTCTCACTGTGACTGTGTCGATACCATCGACACATGTCGATGGTTTCGACAACTGTGTATACTCATTTTTCCTGAAATTGCAAGACAAAACCAAATCAGCTAAGCTAAAACCCATTATTATAATCATTTATACTCACAAAGATAAAATATGAGAGATTTTATATAGAATGATATTATAGACTAAAGTAAGTGAATTATGTGATACTAACCACAAAAGTGACTAATAACCACATAAAACGCATGTAAAACAAGTCTATAAATGCGACTCAAAATCATCGCATCAAACTCCCCTAAGCTTAAACATTGCTCGTCCTCGAGCAGCAGAAATATAGAATAAAATGGCGATGGTCAACTAAAGAACAGATTATCACAACATACCTTGCCATACGATCCCCGCCAGACATTCACATTCCGACCCTTACTAACCACAGAATGATAATTACCCTCAAGGCGACAATGATCATCCATAAGAGATGTCTACCCCAAGATTGATGAACACTATCACATAAGGCAGTTAACATAATAAAATCCTCCGGTTCAGGCTTGGTGCATCTTTGTGATCTTCTATCTACGTTGCTCATTTCCTAACTACCATCTAAATGGAAGTCGATCTCATGATATTAATGAATGAGCAGATAATCATGGTGGCCTACCAATTCGAGCAACGTGTGGATGGAATAGGTAGCTGTGGAAGAAATGGAAGCACAATACAGTTTTAACATGCACAAATAACAATAATGACCTAAATGATGCATATGCAAATGAAAATGCCCTAATGCCTACATTTTGGGTGGAATGATGCATGTTCCTACTATCCCATCTCATGCGATATAGAATATCTACAAACTACCTTATGTGCTTATTATTCTTAATCTGCATGTGAACAAATTCCTTTCTCTCTCTAATCTTCATATTTTTTCCAAGCCCTTATCTTGCTTAACAGAACAAGATCAAATCTTCAATAGTTTTTCTTTCTTAGGCTTATTCACACATCTGTTATATTTTTTTCTTCTTTTTTTTCAATTTTTTTTTCAGAGAGTATGAAGTAAGTCCTTTATTTACAGAAGAGGCAAGGTACATCATTGTACAAAATGATTAAAATCATGCAAAATGCAACTAAAATGACATTGACATGCACTCTAAAATTTCCGAATGCATGATTATAATGCAACATTTTTTTTTTCAATGCAACAAAAGTAAACACTAACTACAATGCAATCCTATCTACATGATATGCAGTCAAGAAATGCCAAACTGTATAATGCTCCCAATTCTTATGGTGGATTTAGATGAGATGAAGTGGATAGATCACAAGATTAATTGACAGAACCATTGGAAGATATTATATGTCCCTCCTTACTGACATGTGTACAATCAAGAGGTTTCTATTTCTCATTTCAGATTAAAGTCTCATTACGATTTGGTCAGTTTAGACTCAACATTCAATTCCGTCCTCTTTTCTTGAATCATAGGCATGTACAGTTGTGGTGTTATGTTCTTAAGTTGACAAGCCCAATTATTTTCATAAGCCATATGCTCAAATTCAAACAAAGCCAACTCACAATTTCACTAAATTTTTTCAAAATGACCCCTGACTCCCATGTGACCAAAAAAGAGATGACAGATTTTTATATACGTCCACGACTACACTAGATAGAATGTGGATCCTAAAAACTAAGAAAATAGCAAGAATAAAAGAAAAGGCAATAAATGATAAAAACTAAAAGTAAAAGATAGAAAAAGATAGAAGCTGTTCCATCTTCCCCCCTAAGCTTGAATTCGACTATGGCCTCCTAGTAAAAAATAATCTTAAAAGGTGGAACAGTGATACCAATCATTGCTCAGGTGGTGGTGGGTATTGCAGGGTGGTGGGATCCCATGATGGATACTGCCCCTGGAAATTTGGATCATACGGGGGCATGGACGAAGGTTGAGGATATCCTCCGAAGTAGTTCTGGCTCCAATAATTATCATAGAACGGTTGCTGCTACTGCTTGATCCTTCCCAACCGATCATAGACCTATTGTTGATTGGTGAAGAGCTGATGCTGGTTCTCAAAGATAGCTTGCTGATTAACATAGAGCCAATTTTTAGTCTCCTGAATATCAACAAATGACGCCGTGTGTCGCTGTTGCGTCTGCTGGATATCCTGCAGCATTGTGTACATTCCCTGCATAGAATAGGCATCCTCTCCTTGTTGAGAGGGCTAAGGTGGCGGAGGCTGCAAAGAAGATGATGCACCCGGGTGGAAGCGGGGACGCTTCTACGGTGCCACTCGTGAACGAAGAGGAGTGAAGGCCTCATCTTCCTCTTCTTACTCATCGCCATCGACATTGTCGTCGTCGTTACCGTCGTCTTCTTCGTCGGAGTCATCTATGGCGATGATGGGCCACCGAAAGTGCTGAGCTTCCTAGATATTGAAGACGGGATCAGGAAGCATACACTCCTGGTACTCCTGGTTGACATGGCATTGTGCATAAGCCATGCCATCACAGAGTGTAAGAAGGTTGGATCGGAGTAGATGATGCATGTTGACTTTATTCCTGTTGGCTAGTGGAGTGAGTTGGGAAAAATCCAACCCAAGATACAGAGCAAGCGGAGTGATAAGCCCCCTAAAATGGATAGGATCTTTCCTTGTACTCCTCCGCACGGCCAGCACACGCGTTAAGAAAAATGCTCCCCAGTTGCACTCTTCCCGTTTCAGAAACTTATACAAAAAGAACAAGTCTATCTCTTGAAATTTACTGAGAGAAATGTCACCTCGAGCAAAGAGCGTAGTGCAGAGCATGTGATGTAGAATTTGCACAAAGGGATGCTCGAAATCGGTGACAGCTGCATTATGATAGCTGACGGACTTGCCTGGAGGCGTGGTCACCAGTTGAGAAAAGATGTCATCATAATCTGTCCGGTTGTTTGGCCTCCTGTGCTGATTCAGAGAATGGTACCAATTATAAATTGCATTGAACTACTGGAGGGTGAGATTGTAATTGTTGTTGTAGATCCAAAAAGAAATGCGGCCCTTGATCCATTCCCGATCAGTGGTGACGAGGTCGTTAGGCACGACACATATATCCGGAAATGCCATAAACTCCACCACTAACTCCTTGTAGGTCAGCCACTCGCCGAAAAAGGGGTGGCCCTCGGTGTGAAATTGGACCTAGTCAGACCTCCTGCTCATATGTTGTGCTTGCCCTTGAAGAACATAAGCGAGATTGGCCTCGAACCCAAGGTCGCGGATCATGGTCTGATCGACGTATCGGGTTGGCTCGATTTTCCACTTGAGCAACTCCTTGTATATCTTCCGTACTTCCGTCGAGGGATGAACAATCCTAAAATGAGGAATGGATCCGGGTGGCGGAGGAACAAATGTTGGGATCTCCATTGGGATCACCCTTGAAGAATATGCTCCTTCCGTATGCACCATCATCACATAGAGAAGGGGAATAAGAGATAGAGCTCGGTGAAAAGACGATCTCCGCTCGGTGCAAAGATTGGTGAAGATATCCCAATCCTTGGATGCTCGATGAAGGCCTCCAGTTGCACAACGATGCTCAATGCACAAGTGGAAGGAAGAAACTCCAAAGGTGTGAAGAGATTGGAGAAACAACCCTTCCTTTTATAACTGAACCTGTCGCTGCTGCCGCTCTGTCGATACCATCGATGGGGGTGTCGATGGTATCGACACCTGTAGCACAATCCGTGTCTTCTCTAGTATCGACGGTTGTCAATTGCTTGATGTGGGGGCTCAGATCGATGACACGTCGATACTATCGACAGGGGTCGATGGTATCGACCCAACCCACAGATCGACTACCTTGATTTAGCAGCCGCCGTTGATTTCTTCTCACGGATCGGTGATGTGTCGCGTCGATACCATCGACGGGATTCGATGGTATCGACTCTGCATGGATCAATTACCCTTGCGAGGCCCGGTCGCCACTTCCTTGCTGTTGCTGTGTCGATACCATCGACGTGGCCGTCGATGGTATCGACTTCACTGAGACAAAATCTTCGATAAATCTTTAGGGATCTCGTGAGTATCGACATCCTAGTCGATACTATCGACCCCGTGGCATATTTTTCTTTGGCGTCACTATTGGTATGTCGATACCATCGACAAGGCCGTCGATGGTATCGACTCAGAAAAATTTCTACAGCCAGTTCCCTGTACCCATGTCACTACCATCGACACAATGGTCGATAGTATCGACTCTGCCTCAGTCCTGCACACTGAACAAACGATCAAGGTATCATTTTTACACTAAAAACAAAATTAAACCAAACTAACTTGTAAATGCGAAGGAAAATGAAGAAACTACCAATGGTTGGGTTGCCTCCCAACAAGTGCCCTTCTTTAACGTCTTAGGCTAGACAAACTCAAGCTCATGTTGCATCCTTAAGTGCTATGAGTTTGATCTCATGCACTTTCCTCGTGTAGTCCTTGCCAAAATAAAGCTTCAACCTTTGTCCATTAACTAGAAATGTCGTCTCTCCATTGCGCACCAAGATGGCACCATGTGGCCGTACCTCCTCCACAATAAAAGGTCCATTCCACCGGGATTTCAATTTCCCAGGATGCAGCTTAAACCTCGAGTTGAACAATAACACACGATCTCCCTTTTTGAAGACACGCAGTTGAATGTGTCGATCGTGAATTAGTTTTGTTCTCTCCTTGTAAATCCATGAGTTTTCATAGGCGTTCATCCGCAGCTCATCCAACTCATTCAGCTCTAGCAATCGCTTCTTCCCTGCCTCATCATAAGTCAAATTAAGTTTCCTTAGCGCCCAGTGCGTCTTGTGTTCCATCTCTACCGGTAAATGGTAGGCCCGCCCATAAGCCAACCTAAGAGGCGTAGTGCCTATAGGTGTCTTAAATGCGGTCCTATACGCCCATAATGCATCTGGTAGCAAAGTACTCCAATTCTTTCTTGTCGAAGCCATTGTACGCTCCAAAATTTTCTTGATTTCTCTATTTGACACCTCGACCTACCCTTATGTCTGGGGGTGGTACGAGGTACCAACATTATGCTTCACCCCGTACTTTATTAATAATGCAACAAACTTTTGATTCTTAAAATGGGTGCCTCCATCACTAATAATCATCCTTGGCACACCAAATCTGCAGAAAATGTGATCTTTTACAAACCTGCACACTACCGCAGTGTCGTTAGTCCTTGTGGGTATTGCCTCTACCCACTTTGATACATAATCAACAATAAGTAAAATGTACAAATTAGATTTTGAGGACACAAAGGGTCCCATAAAATCGATGCCCCAAAGATCAAATACCTCAACTTCTTGAAACACGTTGAGGGGCATCTCTTGCCGCTTAGAAATATTACCTGCCCTTTGATAGGAATCACATCTTCGCACATAGTCATAGGCATCTCGAAAGAGTGTAGGCCAATAAAAACCACTCTCTAGCACCTTGGCCGCCGTTTTGGAGCTCGCATGATGACCACCAGTTGGTAGTGTATGACAATGACTAAGTGCACTGTCATATTCTATCTCCGATACACACCTACGCAAAACGCTGTCCCTGCATTGCTTCAAAAAAATGGGATCATCCCAGAAATAATATCTCAAAGAATGGAAAAATTTCTTTTTCTCTTGATAAGTCCAATCATCTGGGATTATTTTACAGGAAAGATAATTAACAATATATGAAAACCATGGATCCGTGGATTTTACAGAAAGGATTTGCTCATCAGGGAATGTCTTGGTGATGGGTATATGAATTTCCTTCTCATCTACCCGTTCTAACCTAGACAAGTGGTCCACAACCACATTCTCAACTCCCGGCTTATCTTTAATTTCAATGTCAAATTCTTGTAACAATAAGATCCACCTAATCAATCTAGGTTTGGCATCTTTCTTTTCCATCAAATATTTTATGGCGACATGGTCCATCCATACCACAACTTTTGACCCTACTAGGTATTGCCGAAATTTTTCGAATGCAAAAACGACAACGAGAAGTTCCTTTTCAGTTGCGGTGTAGTTAAGTTGTGCTTCGTTTAAAGTCTTGGATGCATAAAAAATCACAGCGGGTTTGTTTTCAAAACGTTGCCTGAGAACAGCCCCTACTGCAAAATCCGAAGCATCACACATTAGCTCAAAAGGCTTTGTCCAATCCGACATTTGAACAACTGGTGTAGAAATTAATTTCTCCTTGAGTACATTAAAAGCATGCAAACACTTTTCATTAAAGTCAAACATCACATCTTTCTCAAGCAGTTCAGACAACGGTTTAGCGATTTTGGAGAAATCTTTGATAAAGTGGCGATAAAATCCTGCGTGACTGAGAAAACTCCTTACCCCTTTAACCGAATTAGGTGGGGGTAATTTTGAAATAACCTCAATCTTAACTGGATCCACCTCCAGCCCCTTGCTAGACACTTTATGTCCAAGCACAATTCCTTCACTAACCATCATATGTCATTTTTCCCAGTTGAGAACTAGATGCGTGTCCTCACATCGTTGTAAAACTTTATCCAAATTATACAAGCACTCATCAAATGATGCACCATAGATGGAAAAATCATCCATGAAGACCTCTAAACATCGCTCAACCATATCAGAGAAAATGGCAAGCATGCAACGCTGAAAGGTTGCTAGTGCGTTGCACAAGCCAAAAGGCATACATCGATATGTGAATGTTCCGTAAGGACAAGTGAAAGTAGACTTTTCTTGGTCCTTAGGATCAATAGAGATCTGATTGTAGCCGGAGTAGCCATCTAAAAAACAAAAATGAGATCGACCCGCTAGTCGCTCTAAGATTTGATCAATGAACGAAAGAGGAAAATGATCTTTTAACATAGCGGAATTCAATCGACGGTAGTCAATGCACACACGCCACCCGGTTACCAATCAGGTCATGACCAGTTCATTTAACAGGTTATGAGTAACAGTGATTCCCCCCTTTTTAGGGACTACCTGTGTGGGGCTTACCCATGTCGAATCAGAGATATCATAGATGATGCCTGCAGAAAGGAGCTTGATCACCTCCTTCTTGACGACCTCCATCATGCTTGGATTGAGTCTGCGCTGTGGTTGGATTACAAGTTTGGCTCCTTCCTCGAGCCGGATCTTGTGCTGGCAAAGTGTAGGGGAGATCCCCTTAATATCCGCTACTGAGCACCTGAATGTGCCACGGTGGTTCTTCAGAACGATCAACAATTACTCCTCTTCCTCGGCACTCAGATATGCCAAAATAATCACTGGTAGTCTTTCACCATTGGCTAAGAATGTATACTTCAAATGGGGAGGTAGTGGTTTTAGTTCTAACTCTGGTGGACTGATCAATGATGATTGAAGCGGTGGTGGGAGGGGCCCAAGATCTTCATAATACTTGGCATAATAGCACGGAAGCACTTGAAGCATATTGAAACATTCTTGTAACGAATTGCTTCTCATCCAATCATGCATTATGTTGACAAGGCAAGCTTCAAGTGGCAGTTCTGGATATGTGTCAAGGACAGAACTTGCTATTGCATCATCTTCAGTAGATAGCGGAATTTCCTCCTCTTCATCATTTGGAAAACCCTCATCTCTGCAAAGAGAAACAACTTTGGTCTGTTCCATAATGTCTACAGCCAATGTCCCTTTATCTACCTTGGTCATTACATGAGCCATATCTAGAAATGGATTTCCTAGACAAAGAGAAATGTTCTGATCAAAATGTTTCACCATGCGACACTGATCCTTTTCCTTTGATTGTGTTGTACTTGTGGGCATAACCATTTCAAATTGGTCATCCACGATTCCCAATGTTAGGCAGCCTCTTCCCATTTCGAGTATCATATCTGCAGTAGCTTGGAAGGGTCTTCCAATGAGTAGCTCATTTCCTTGTTCATCTTGCATTTCCATTACCACAAAATCTATTGGAAATACAAACCTGTCAACTTTAACCAAAACATCCTCACAAATACCATACGGATTAACCACAGAATTGTCCACTAACTGAATCGTCATGTTGCTTTGTCTCGATTCTTTAAGTCCCAGCTTCTTGAAAGTAGAAAGAGGCATCAAATTGATACTTGCCCCAGAGTCACACAATGCTTCTCCAAATTTCATCTTACCGATGTAACATGAAATATTGAAGCAGCCTGGATCTTGTCTTTTTGGTGGCAATGTGCCCAAAATGAAGGCACTCACTTTCTCCTTAAGAACCACCACCTCGGTATCACGAATCTTCCTCTTCTTTGTGATTATATCTTTCAGAAACTTGCCATAAGAGGGTATCTGCTCTATTGCTTCTAACAACAGAATGTTGACAAAAAGTTTCCTAAAGCTATCTAGGAACTTCTTGAACTAAGCGTCCACTTTCTTTGCCTTCAAACTGTTTGGATATGAGACTGGGACAGTCTGTGCCCGCTGATGTGGCAGTACATATGGTGTCCTCTTTTGTGTCTCTCCCTCAGCAATGGGTTCTGGTGTGGTATCCTCTACCACATCCTCTATCGACTCTATGATTGTAACCTCCTCTGTGGCCTCACCTATGGTTTCTGGCTGGGGTGTGCTCGGTTCATCGGCCTTGGGGTTTAAAATCTTCTTTCCACTCCGTAACAGAATTGCCTTGGCTTGTTGCATAAGGGTCAGATCACCCCAAAGTGCCGACACCCTAGAGACCATGAGGTAATGGTCAAGGATTGTACATAAGAGAAATGTTGAGATCCAGAGTTGATGGGAAACGTCTTCCCATGGCTGTAGACCCATAATGGAGATGTCATAGTGAAGACTCATGTGAAGTATATTTCAACTTAGATTGGAAAATGTTATGGCGATGTGTGATACGCCATCTCTACTCTTTGAATGGTAAGAACTCTATATTTAGACTGCAACCAAATGCTTATTTCCTCTCGTTATGAGTGTGAGAGATAGGACAAAACACATGCCATGTACTAAGGATGAAGTGATATTACTTGAAACATTTATATGATGATTGGGTATAGAGAAAGTACTACATCCTTCTAAGAATATATTGGATAGGTGATATAAAGGCATAAAGGAGAACAAGGGTGATATGAGGATGTACCTATCCAAGGTAATCTAGAATCTATGAGTTATAAGTTTGGTTTGATAACCGAGGTGATGAGATCGAAGTTTTCTTGACTCAGTTGACGTAACCCTGAGATGAGAATGATGAGTGGAGTATATGAAAGTTTATGTTTTCACCTTTACCCATCACATAAGGATTTAATGTGGTAACATATGTTCTTAGTCAAGATCTAGTTGTCTTGTTTAGCTAGTAGAGAGGCTGTTAGGTGAACCCTAGGTTTGTGAGACATGTATGGCTAACACCTAGATACAACCAGACCCAATGGTCGAATTGGTGGTTGCTTAGTTAGCCAGCCTAGAGCTTGATGAGATAGAAGGATGGTTGTAAGAACCTCAAATACACCTCTCAAGAAAGAAGGTGGTGAAACCCACTACTAGAGTGTTATGATTTTTGAGGAGTCAACCTTGAGGAATCAGGTCATGCAAGAGGCTCATGACTTTAAGTACACCATACACCGTGGTACTACCAAGATGGTTAAAGATTACAATAGTGCTTTGAATACCTGAGATGAAGAGTGTATAGAGTTGCATGTGTCTTCTCACCATGCATGTGAGGAGGTGAAGGACAAACATCCGTAACTCGGTGAGTTGCTACAAATAATGAAGAGTCCCCGAGAGGGAATGGGATTGGATCACCATGGATGTTGTGGTGAGTCTCCCCTGGACCAAGAGAGGTCAGGATGCAATATGGGTTATGGTAGATCACCTTACCAAGTTTACCTTACCTCTTGCCTAAGAGAGAGAGCACTGTCAATGTGACAGATCTAGTTGAACTATATGCATGAGAGAGATAGTTCAACTACACCATGATCTGAGTTCAATATCTAGAGCATGACCTCAACTTTACTTCCATGCAGTAGAAGTAGGTACATGAAGAACTCGATACCAATTTGAAGTTTAATACAGCTTATCACCCCTAACTAATAGTTAGTATGATCCATACTAGAGTTTCTGATGAGAGCATGTGTGCTCATTTAGGGTGATACATGGGGGTAGTTCTTGTCCTATGAGAGTTGGTGATGGTAGCCACCATAGCACTGTAATGGAGGATGTGTCAGTCACCACTTCATTAGGATGATGTCGGTGAGAGGACCTTGTGAAGGTCAGAGAGACAACAATGTGTGTAGATGAAGTCGCTTTGATCTAGCAATGGATGAGAAAGCCTGGGGGAGATAGGAGTCATGAGTTGATGTGAAGAAAACTGACATGCAGTTCACTATGGAAGAACACGTGTTATGAAAATTTGACCCCTCTGAGCTATAGTTGAGACAGTTGAGTCCCGATACATAGGTCCATTTGAGATGGATTGGTGGAGTTTCTTATGCTTAGCCTTACCCCTTAGGATAACATGATGTATGATGTGTTCCATGTGCCCAATATAGAGCACTATGTGATGTGCCTGAGCCATGTGCCGAGCATTGAACCTAATGAACTCTAAGGGAGGCTAACTTACCCTAAGCCACCTACGAGGGTATGAGATACCAAGGTGAGAGAGAACTCAGATGTACGAATATAAGATGATAAAAGTTCCTTGGAATCACCATGGAAAGGATGAAGCCACATGGGAGCCAATGATGAACATGGAAAAGTCTTATCCTAATTTATTTGTATGTTTGGTGAAATTTTGAGGGAAAAATTCCTATAAGAGGGGAAGGATGTTACAACCCCAAATTTTGGGTTCATATGGATGGAAATACAATTTCCCCAATAAATGTATGATTATGGGAATTGTATGAATTATATGTATTGGATAGATTCCCTTTGCAATAGTTTATTTGTGCATGTGATTTCGCGGATCATAAAATGTTAATGAGTCCAATATGATTAAAAGAAAAAAATCACATATTGGTTTATTAAGAAGGAAATTTGAGATAATGATGAAAATATAAGAAATATGTGGAAATATGGATAATGAAAACATCATGTAGGGGATTTCGAGTCCACATGGTTTCTAATGGTAAAAGGAATCCAAATAAAGGAAAATAAAATAATAGGAGATATAAAATATGTATAAATGTGCCTTTTTAATAGATAACTTGCATGTGAATAAAAGTATATCATACTTTTGAATTTGAGTCCCAAACTTGGTACACAAGTAGTTTAAGTCATTATGTACTTTCCTATAAAATTTGGGATCAAACAGATAAGCGGTTTAGGATATATGAATTTTGTAAGTTTCCTAAAGTGAGAAGGACAATATAAATGTCACAATTTATTTAAGCTAATTTCTGGCTTTTGTTCTAATACGTGGCATGATAGACGTTGGATCCTTGATCCAATGGTGGCTAATTTCTGAGTAAGAATAGGAAAGGGGAATAGTAGAAGTAGATTTCCCAATCGATTTCTCTACGCACAATCCAGGTGCGAATATGGAAGTTTCCCCATTAGATCCGGGAGATGAATTTGAGTCTACCTATACCGAATTTCCCATAGTTTTGTGTTGATATAGAAAATCCCCAATTTCCCTATTGGATTGGGAATGCCATTGATGGCCATGGATTCCCAGCCCCGCAAGATCTATATAAATCCATCCTTATACCTCCCACAGTCTTGAAACAAACAAAAAATTGCAAACCTCCCCTCTCCGCGAAACTCAACCCTTCACATCAGCCGGTTCTCTTCTCACCCCTGTTCTCCTACTGCACTGATGTGCTTGTGTTGGGGCTTCACCTTGGTGCATCCTAGGGATCTCGAAGGGCTGTGAAGCCATATTGGAGTCATCGGAGACTTCGTGGGTCTCGTTGGGACACCAGCCGCGCCAGGGTGGTCTCCAACCAGTAGTGCACCGGGCACTCTGTTCCTGCCGTGGAACAGAGTCCTCGTGACTGGGTTGTGACACGATTTTACCGTGCGTATAATGCAAGTGCATGTGTCAGAGTAATATAGGCCTTTATGAGGCCCGAGTCAAACATAGGGACACTGAACTATCGATAGACTACTTACTAACTACTCGCGATCGGCTAGACCGATTAAAAGGTTTTGAGAGTTGATTGCAAAATAAAAGAAAAATAAAAGAAAACAAAACAATCGATTAAATGTTGAGTTTAATCAATTTATATGGGAATCTTTAGGATTGCAGTTTCACCGCGGGTTCTCGTTGTATTTATTTCTATATAATTAATCAAATTCATCTCTCATTCCAGGTAGTGGCCTGTAGTCAGAATTGTTCACTATCGTGATACAATTCACTACCTAAATCTAGGTTGGTTCCACGGTCATAGTAACCTATACCCTAAACTAGGTGCATGAAGACCATTCTCTGGGTTTCCACCATTAACCGTACATCACCTTGTTTAAATGATTTATTAATTAATGTGAATTTCATCTCTTTTCAACCATTAATTCTTCTTTCAAAGCAATTAAAGGCATTAAATTATCATTAGGGTGATCAATCATAATGATGTTATGGAGAAAACAAAATCATACCACGGATTTAAGAGACAAAATATGAATTACTATGATAAAAACGTCATACAATGATTACCCGGGCTACTCCCGGTCCTAAAGACAAAGGGGATTAGCCCCGCATGTTCATCTCAAAGCAAGACATGATGGAAGAAAGGGAAAATATGGAGAAAATGTGGATGAAGTGATGTAAACCCCTGAACGGAGAAGATCCAGGCATTCCTTGATGTAGAATACGCGATCTACAACCTTCCAGCGGTGGAAAATGTCTTCTTCGGCTCTCGGAATGGTCGGGGCGTGCTTCTGGGCTCTGTTCTCTTCTCCACACCTCCTCGGGACTTGTGCAGCGGCTAATGATGTGATAGATATCTCCTGGATGCCGTCATTAGGTTTAAACACCAAATTAGATCATCAAAAATATCCCCATCGTTAGATTCGGGCCGATCTGGAACAAAAACTGATCTGACGGCGTCGACACCATCGACGCAGGTCGATGGTATCGACCAGTCAGGGTATCGACAAGTTTTCTTTGTTCTCTGATGCTCCGCCTAATGCCGAATCGATGCCATCGACACAGGTCGATGGTATCGACACCTTTAAGCGCCATTTTTGTCATCTTTCTGACACTGAAGCTGTAGAACGTCGATAGTATCGACTTTTGTGTCGATAGTATCAACAGGTTGATTGCTGGCTCACTGAAGGTATCTCGATACCATCGAATCCAATGTCGATAGTATCGACTCATCTTGGCTCCTTGCGGCTGTCTCACTGTGACTGTGTCGATACCATCGACACAGGTCGATGATATCAACAACTGTGTATACTCGTTTTTCTTGAAATTGCAAGACAAAACCAAATCAGCTAAGCTAAAACCCATTATTATAACCGTTTATACTCACAAAGATAAAATATGAGAGATTTGATACAGAATGAGATTATAGACTAAAGTAAGTGAATTATGTGATACTAACCACAAAAGTGACTAATAACCACATAAAACACATGTAAAACAAGTCTATAAATGCGACTCAAAATCATCGCATCAGGTTGTGAAGTCGTGAAGGAGATGAAGGATGGTTGGGTCTGTGTTATCTGGTACATGGACCCTGGATGGGATCCACGAGCTAGAGATGGATCGAAATAAAAGAAAAGAAAGGGGCTGACATGGAAGCCGATGATTGGCTGGAAGGTATGATATTTTGTGAAAATCTTAGAAATTAATTGGCAACTCTGATGGGGGAATGTTATATATGAAAATTTATCCAACAAAAAAAACACATAGATTTCAATAAAAATAGTTTTAGAACTTGAATCTGATTGTAGTTTGAAAATTAGTTAAAGTTGCTAATCATGATGCTTTATAATGTGGAAAAACCCTAATTTGATGATTCTATGAAATTGAGAGGAGTAATATGGATAATCTACAAACATATCAACCTGATGTTAATAAAAAAGATGTTTGGAATATTTAAGTAGATAATACATGAGCTAAATAGCTTAATTTAGGGTTTTTGATATGTTAATGAGCATTAATGGGCTTAGAAACCCTAATCTAGGTGTTAATGGGTTTCAACGAGATATAATTCGAGATACTTTGTATAGAACTAATGTTAGGTTAATCTTAATCCAAGTAGATGATAAAAAGGCTCTAATGTGAATATGTGAGTCATTAGGGTTTTAAACCTAAGACTGTTGTTTTAGGGTTTTATGGGCATACAAGAGAAAAGTTGTGAATAGATCTAAAGGAACCCTAATGAAACCCTAATTTGGATTAGAAACCCTAGAAAGTGAATCCAAGTCAAGAAAGTAGATTCTTGATTAATATGTAGTAAATAGGCTACATATGCTTTTCAGGATTCTGTGATTGTAAGGTGGAATTGTTTTCATGGATTGGATTTCTTTCTTGGTTGGAAATTTCTATTTGCCTGTGAAATATGCTAAACAGGTATGTGGTTAAATTATGAATAAATGCTTTATGATTCACGACATTTTCACAAAGTTTCCTGATTTCTATGAAACCTAAACTGTTGATTGTTTCAATTATGCAATCTCATAAAGAAACTATGTGTATAACAATTAAGTATAAGTGTGATTTCTCGAACCTACATACTATCCTTGATGTATGATGCAAGACCAAGCACCAGAGGGAAGGTCTGAGTTGGTCAAGCCCCAGAGGGAAGACCATTGGGCACCCGAGAGGTGACCCCAGGCACCAAGCTCAAGATGGAGAAGGTGGCCTTATGTCCCTTTCAAGGACAAAACCCTAAGAGAGGGTAATCCATGGTTTGAGTAAAAGCGGTTGAGAAGTTACATGGAAAATGTAATTTGTCCTGTTAATCCACTATTTTCTATGTTTATGTTGTTAGAGCCTATTTGTGATGTTGTGTTTGTCCCCACATACCGGTATAGCAATATACTAACCAACATTTTGTTTGTCAGCATTTTAGGTATTATTTGAAATTGGACAAATAGTAAAATGAAATATGTGAAGACAAAGTTAAGTATTCAAGGAGGATTAGATAGTTAGATTTATACTACGGATAGAAGTCCTAGATCCTATTTTGTCAAGGTATGCAAAAGTTTTATTTTATTCTAGCTTTCCAATTTAGTATTTGTAGAATTTGATAATTATTTTTGGTTAAATGTCAAACCATTGATCCTGAAATATTGGGATAACACCTCTGACCTCTTGGTCTCCCTTAATTGGGGGTTACTGGGAATGGGGTTGTTACATGGAACGTCCTCTAAGATGGATGAATAGAATGAATATATGGGGGATTATGGTGGGAAACCTAGAAAACTAGGGTTCTATGGTGGAAATGGAGTGGAAGTGGAAGGTGGGAGGTAGGTGAGTGGCTTGAATGCAAGGAAATGTCTAAGGAGTATGTAGAGTAGTTGTAGGGGTGATAATCTTCGTGCTCCAACTGCCACCTATGTATATATAGGTGGTGGAGGAACACTAGGGTAAGTAGGGACAAAATAAAAAAAATAGTGGAGAAAATGGGTAGAGTTAGGTGGTCACCACGTCCTTGGTGAGGCACCACAGCCCTGGTGAGGCACCACGACCATGGCGGGGGCTAGGTGGCATGGTCGTGGGCAATGGGAATGGTCAATGTGGAAGGTGGAGGTGAGGTGTAAGTATGGGCATGTGTGGCCACGGTCGTGGAGGGTACCACGGTCGTTGTGGGTAGAGGGTGCTACGATCATGCTGGGTAGCACAACCATGTTGGAAGAGGTTACCATGGGCATGCTTACTTTAGCAATCATCTTGAATTCGTATCACCATGGTCGTGGTGGTCTCCATGGGTGAGTTGGCCTTCAGGTTCCACGGTCGTGCTGATGGCCATTCACGTGCAATTTGGGCTAAGTTACTATTGGTTGTTGGTATCTTTGGAGATTAATTCACCACGGTCGTGGTAGGAGCCACGGGAAAGGTGCAACTCATTGACCACGGTCATGCTGTAGGCCATGGGTGTGGTGTCTTCAGTGGCCATGACCATTTTTCTGACCACAGCCGTGGTCATTCATGTACAAATTTGGCAAAGTTTTAGTAACTTTTGAAGATTAAATCACCACGGCCGCGTTGGGGCTCCCTTCTATTGTCTTTAACTTCAACTTCTTCATTTCACCTCCTTTTGCTTTGGATTGACACTTGTTCATCCAAGGAGAGCTCGGGGAAGAGTTAGGTCCAATCTCAGGGTGCAAGGACCCAAAGATGTTCTTCATCTCTCTTCCTTCCATCAATGCATGCATAAGTACCTTGAAAAACATACGAAAGGATGTATAAGTGCATTTGACATGAAAGTTTACATTGGAGGAAATAAATTGTAATCTATAATGTTTACATGTGATTATAATGCAAAAAGACATAGGATGAAGCCCTAAATTAGGGCTACATCAATAACTCAGCTTGAACAAAGGCACTCGACATTTTGGCCAGCTGTACTATCTTGATGTGGTCCCCTCTCCTTCTTTTTGTGATTAGATCTTTGAAGAATTTAGCATGTGTAGGCATCTCTTCACTAGAATCTAGAAATAGGATATCCAATTGTAATTTATTCATTGCCTCACATAAACTCCTCGTATCTTTTCTTTATACGAGCTTTAATTAGTTTGTAGGGAAATGAGATTCTTAGGGCATAGGGATTTCTTTGTGTGAAGACCCCTTCTATAGGATCTGGTTCCTTGGCCTTTGTGCCTTTCTTATTTTTGTCCCTTTCTCCCTTCTTGTCCTCATTTGCTGGTTCTTCTTTTTCAAATTCTTCTTGCACAACTACTACTTCTAGTTGTGAATCCTTACAGTCTTTTTCCTCCATGCTTTTCTTGGTGCTTGAATCCTCTAGGGTCCTCCCAGATCAAAGGGTATCCATCTTTACTTGCTCAGTGTTGGATGGAATCTTTCCCTATGGATTCTTCATGATCTCAGAAAGCTGTGCAAGCTGCTGGTCAATCTACCTCTGATGTGTTTGCATATCCAACATCTGAGTCTGCATAGTACTTAGAACACTACTGTTTGTCATGGAACTTTGAGTTAGCTATTCATTAACATTTTCCTATCTTTTTACGATTTCAAAAATCTCCAACACCAAGTCAGGTTTACTATTACTATTGCTCTTGTTTTGTCCTTGATCTTGGTTTTGCCTATTCATGTTCTTGTTCTAATACTGTCCTTGTCCTTGGCCTTGATAATTATTTATGTTCTACTGGTAAGTAGTTTTTTTTGGTATATTGTGTCTATCCACCTCTCTTCTTGAATCCTGGTGGCGGCTTAGATGAACTGCCTAGTTGATGGGAGTTCTTGGCAACATCCTTGTTTCTGTAGTTGAAGTTGGGGTGGTCTGGCCTTTTGAAGTTTGCTTAAGAAACATTCTCTGTCTCTTCTTCGCTTTTGATCTCTTCATCGCTATCTTCGGGCCTCATGTAAATGAAGTTATCGATCCCATGACCTCCTTCACCACATGTGACACATTTCATAAAATTTTCAACAGGTTTCTTGCCTTTGCCTCTAGAGTCCTTCAGTTGTTTGACGTCCGTGGCAATCTTTTGAATTTGAGTTGTGATAGTTTCCAGAGCTTTGGACTCGAAAGAGGGTCCCTCATAGCTATCTTTCTTGGTGGAGCCCCTGTTTCTTCTTTCATATTCCATGCTTGCTTTCTAGTGTAGCCATTTTGTTAATGATCTTTATAGTTCTACTCAACTTCTTTCCAAGGAAATCACTCCTGACAACATCATTTGATGAGGTCCTCTCCATGGGAGTTAGCCCATTGCAAAATATCTTCACTAGAAAACCCTTGCGGTAGTCTTGATGAGGACAATCCTTTTAATAATCTTAGAATCGTTCCCATGCTTCATGAAGATTCTCTCTAGATTTTTGCATGAAGGAAGTCATCTTTTGTCTATTTCAAGTAGTTTTCTCAGTGAGATAGAACTTAGTGACAAATGCATTAGCAAGAGGCCTCCATCCTTTAATGGGATTGGTGAGGTAGATTAAGATACCAAGACAGAGCTTTGTCTTCCAATGAGAAAATGAATCCCTTACAATATATAACTTCTTGAGGTACTCCACTCATCTTGATAGAGTCACATATATTTTTGAAAGTATCAAGATGATGGCTAGAGTTTCATTTTTTGAATTCCCCCAGAAAGGCTTGTTCTAGATCATCGAGATGACTGCAGGTTTCAGCTCAAAATTAGCTACATCAAATCATGAGATAACGATTGGGCATCTTGATTCATTGGCCCTAGTTTCAGTCAACTCTTTGAGTGTTTTATCTTCTTTGTCATCTTCTTCATTGTTGGTATGGTGGTTACGCTCGTGATCATGTTGATTTCTTATGTTTCTCCTGTTGCGATGGGGGCGGTACTCGCAATGGTGTCACTCCTCTTCAAGATCTTCTTCCTCAATGTGATGACCATCTAAGTGACAATCTTCACATTCTTCTTCAGTTTTCGGAGGTGATGATTATGTTGGACTCTTGCATTCCGATCTTCCCCAGTAAGACTACTGTCTCTATGAGATGACATGTTGTCTCTAAAAGGGAGTGGGGTGTTGACTAAATCTGCTTCCCTTATGGATACCTAAATAGATTGTAGAATCAATTTAGAAAACTAGACGTGTAAAATGAAATATTCAAAGCAATCAAAATGTAGCAGATTTAGAGTTTTTGTGCAGTCAAGCTTATTGCTAAGCTTGAGGCATGAGTGTATAGTGAGTAGACTAGTGTTCGCAACAATACCATTTTGACTTATCCTCGACAACAATGACAAAAAGTTGATTGTCTTAAATCACACATCTAAAATGGAGCGGATCTAGAGTAGTCAGACTCTTAGATTTATAACTTGACACTCATTCCCCCACAACTATTATATGGGGTTGAATATAGTAGATTAGGGTCGAATCACATGGACAAGGTTAGTAAATGTTACGAATGTAAATCCTTAGACTCAAATACACCAAATGAAGGGGTAGGTAAATATGGTGTTCCTTACGGAACAAGGTTACTCCAAACAAAGTAACAAAACAAAGATAGAAAATAACACAAGAAAGCAAGGTCAAATAAGAAATACGTAACCAAAATATGGATGAGAACTTAGATCGGGTTTCACCCACTTTTGTATACCTTTAGCAAGATTACAAGCAATCATCATATATGTGTATTCCCTCCTCTCTCGAGCTTAGGATAGATCTAGATTATTAGGTTGTTTCTCTCTCGAGATGGCAAGCAAACAACCACTAAGCAAACCATATGACCATTAGCTTTAGCATTTCCACATTTTCTTGCATTCATGCAACCCCATAACACTTAGATAGCATTAACACTACTCTTTCAAGTAATTAACAACCATACATCATGAGATGGTAGCTAATCATAGAAGTGAAGCATTAAGAACAAGAGTGTGGAGATAATATTTGCATGTAGTGTATATATGTATTCAAAGAGTGTAAGTATGTACACATTGGGAGAGCCTTAGTGGCTACTCCCAACCCAAGTAAGGTGTTTAGCCACATGTTAACATGCAATATAACGACATTACAAAAGTGTAGATACATCAAGATAAATGAAGAGGGGGAAGATACACCATGAGGGAGATAATAGATCTAGAGAAGGGAGAAGGCGATGCACCAACTGTACTTCTTCAGATCTAAATCTAGCATGGGCATGGAAGATGGAAACTCCTTCTCTCAAAGAAGAGTATGATAGATATTCTCTCTCCTCCAACTTTCATCTTCAGAGATCCAAGACCAATGGAGATGAATGAGGGTGACTCTAGAATTGGGCAACACCTCATTGCTCTTGATGACCCCCCTGATGTGTGGAGTCAGGGGCCTATTTATAGGTGTCATCCATTGACTTAAGTCCAGGTGTAGCGATCACTACATGCATCCCCAACGCTACCAGTGTTACAGTCGTGACATGCGTAGTAGTCGTAACAAGTGTTTCGGTTGCATCCACACCTTGGTCGAAACTGGAGTTGCGGTCGCCACCTAGTATCGGTCGTGACACTGGTCTGGTCACGCCGGCTTCTTCTACCTTCATATCTGTCACAATTGTGACTACTTTTGCAGTCGCAATGGCTGTTGTGACCTGACAACATTGTTGTGGTCGAGACCTTAACAAGGGATGAGACCATCACACATAGTTGTGTCGGGTCACGACACTGAGCATTTGTGTGTCCCGACCAATGCACCCATAGACCTGTCACGGTCGGGATAGTTGTTTACACATAGTTGTTGAAGAAGGGATGGAGATGTATTGGTAGAAATCTACATGGATGAAGGAAAGGCATTTAGTCATGTCTAAATATTGTTCAAAGTTATTAAAATAGACAGAAAAATCCATAAAAGGGATTTTCATATAGGAATAAAATAGGTGCAAAAGTTCACAAAATGAGATGTTATCAGAGACACATATCTAGCTTGGAATTACAAGACTATTGGAATATATATAAAATAGAAAATAAACATATCACTCCTCATACAATATTTTCACTCCCCCCTTAAACTTTACTTTCCAAAAATGATATGATAATGCCTCCTTTGAAGTCATGTTCTGCATGATGGAAATACTTACGCTTGGGATAACATCTTCTAAAGTGCATATGAAATGAAGAGAATCACCATCAATTATAGAGAAGATGATCAAAACACGATAACTATTCCATCTTTATTGGAAAGGAATGTGTGATTATAATAAGCAAAATAAACATATCCAACAATGTATAAGTAGAGGTAGTTTCAAACACATATATGATGAGGTGATGATAACTACATACCACATCCATTTTGAGTGTGTGGGGACTTGATAAATCATCAACCTTGTAGGTATAGTATTTCTAGGCTCAATATTGATGAGATTTTGAAAAACTAGCCATTCATTTTATGAGATGCAGTAGGATTGTTACAAACTAACACCAATGGAAACAAGAACTAGGATCAACACAATAAACTTTGTCCCAATATCAATATATGTCCCAATAAACATGTAAGATTCTTCAACATTGCAAGGAACTGGTAGCTAATAGAATAAGCAAACCCATGTGCATATCGTGATACAAACATGAACAAGCAAAGTGTCAATGGAAAAGAGGTACACGAATGATGCACTTGAAGCACATTAATTAGTGGGAATGAAGTGCCACAAAGACATTGAAAGATGTATGTGTAATAATAAGAAGCTCCATGGAGAAAAAAATAACCTAGATTGATACATTTCATCTCTCTATCGCATACCCCCTCTTCATACATTCTCTCCCTCCCTCTATATCCCACCCACACCAATTACAAAGTGAATGAATAGTTGGTCTAGAAAATATAAAGTACACCCTACATGTGGAAAGGGATGCACATATGAGGGATGGTAGGGGGGGAAGTTTGTCATAGAAAGAAAATAAATTAGCAGGATGCCCTTTTTTGGTGTTGTATATGATTGCATGGGGTCTTTTATATATCATCGAGAGATGGTAGCATTAGGGTTGGGGGGGGCAGTGATCGTAGGGGCGATCCCGATGGGGAAGGAGAAGCATGAGTGCTTGACCTAGGAGAGAAACAAAGGGAGATACCACCGATGATGTCCACAGGATCAGAGAAAGGAAAGGGTGATAAAGTGCCACCCCTAAGAAGAACTAAGGAGAAGTGGAGAAGAGCAACGGTGTTATCTATACCAGAGATCAGGCTTAACTTTAATGTCATGGGAATGCATGAACAAGCACATGGGAAGGCAAATTATATCATGACACAAACTGTAGAGATGAATGAGACTAGTTCCTTTGACAGGGGATCAATGGCATCCCATAATACACATATAAGTGAGAACACCAGAACGTACACAAATGTAATGATGGGTAATATGGGGAAAACCAGATTGGAGCAAACAGATATGGAGACTAAATTTTTCTTTCTCAAGAAACTATTTGAAGACAACTTGCCGTTGGGAGCAGTCTCGCTGGAGGATCTAGGCGGCTCCCCAGTGTTGCACATTGATCCAGATGCTGAAGACGAGCTGATGAGACCTTGGAAATATGCAATGGTGGTTAGAATTCTTAGTACTGACATTGGATATATGACATTGAGGGATAAACTGAAGTTCTTATGGAATATCCAAGGAAGGTTCAATATGTTCGAGTTGGATCATGATCATTTTGTCATACAACTCTCCTGCAAGCAAGATTTTGAAATGGCCCCCGTGAGTGGCCCCTGGAAGATATTCGGCTGAATTGTGTTGGTTTGGGAGTGGTACCCAAACTTCAAACCATCTGAAGCTTTACCAAATTACATGGTTACGTGGGTTCATATTATGAATATTTCTTTGCATATGTATGTTACAACGATGCTCCAATATATAGGCACTGCTCTAGGTTTCCTTGTGAAGGTAGATGGGCATACTAAAAATAGATCACGAAGCTGCTTTGCTAGATTAGCCATAGATCTAGATACTATAAAGGATCTAGCTCCATTTACCCTAATTAATGGAATGGAGTATGAAATCATATACGAGGGCCTACTATGGGCATGCGCTAAATGTGGAAAGGAGGGTCACATATCTAAGCAATGCAAAATTGTCATAGAAAAGGAGCACGTTTATGAGGATTCAGGCAATACAACAACTGTTGTACTAAACAATGCGACCTCACAATCAAAGGAGGGGACTACCACTCAAGGATGGCAATATCAAAGATCAAGGAAAGGATACAGAAGATAAGGCATGATACAAAAACTGTCACTAGCATGGAAACAACGAACCGATTTGAAGGTTTATATAATGAGGAGGTGGAAGTAGGTGAAAAGAATGTGGAGGAGGAGCCAGCTATGATGGAGGTACAGAAAACACTAGATAAACCTATAAAGGTTTGAAGGAAGAAAAAAACACAAAACTTGGGAGGTGGAGCTATGATGGAAGAAGGGATACTGAGGGACATTACAAACTCTCAAGAAGACTCGCGGAGTAAAGCTAAGTCAAGAGGGAAAGACACATATCCGGCAAAGGAGAGACATACAATGGTAGATCCAAAAGTCAACCAGGTGATAACTATTGATGAAAATGTAGATCAAGTGGATATCGAGGCAGCCATGGAGGAAAGTAACAAACACAAAACAAGTCCACACAGTACAACTGTCAGCAACCATTTGAAAAAGGAGAAAGCTAGGAAAGAAACTTGAAGGAATGACCATGCTCTAGGCCCAAGAAGATCAGGCTCAAGAAATAGCTTTAACATGAAGAGGAAAGGGATATTCAAACCACTAAACATAATGGATCTGAGGAGAAGGATCCCACGACTCAAGGAATAAGAGTTAGAAGCAGATCCAGAACCACACTCAATTATACCTTCACCAATTTTCACTTGTGAGTCAGAAGGGATGGAGGCATGTACGGTTGAAGAGGTTGCAGAAGGAGCTACCACAATAGCTCTCACTGATGAGGTTGTGTGATAGTTCTACCCAAGACCATCAAACTATTTTCTTTTAGGTAGTACTTATGTGATTGCTTTGCTGGAACATCAGAGGCATTGGAAACAAGGACCACTGATCATCCTTATCTAATATCCTACATGAGAATAAACCTAAGGTTGTAGCTGTGCTGGAGCCGAGTATTAGCAAAAGACATGTGATTTGCACTATCAAAACCTTGGTCTTCACTCATTCACACTGAGTGGAGGTGCATGGTTTTGCAGGGGGTATATGGGTCTGCTGGAAAGAGGAAGAAAAAAAAGGTCCAGATTCTTCACTGCCACAAACAATTCGTCAATTGTAAAATTACTAACAATGTCATGGCAACATTCGTGTATGCTAATCCACATATCATAGTGTAAAAACTACAATGGAGACACCTAATAGAAGATAGTGAACATATCACTATCCCATGGATTGTCATGGGAGATTTTAACACAACCCTCATTCCAACATGGAAGACAGGCAGTGATAGATATGATTTCACTGAAGCCAGACTATTTAAAGATACACTAATGGAGGTAGGTCTTATAGACTTGGGATTCTCAGGAGTACGCTATACCTACAAGCATGGTCGCTTGTAGGAAAGGCTTGATCGAGCATTCACCAATGAAGCATTCCTCTCCAAATTCCCATCCTGGGTTATTGAGCACCTCCCCATATACTCATCGGACCACTGTCCTCTCTTGTTAAAACATGCTCGTGGATTTCCCAAAGAAAGTAGATTTGTAACCAAGGCTTCATGGAATGAAATCAAGGACATGAAGCATCTGGTTCATGAGAAATGGGCACACTCCACTAACTCTCTAGGAGGCCAAGGATGATTTAATGAAGATGGACAAAAATCATAGCCATACCTCTCACCGAGATAAGAAAAGATTACAACAAAATATTATGCGGCTTCAACATATTTTAACTGACATGTATGATGCCATCACATATAACTTGTGCAGTGACATGCATGTTGATCTCCAACACATTGTTAATAAGGAGGAAGGTGACTGGAAGCAAAAGGCTCATATCCACTGGCTCCAAAATGGGGACAATAACATGAAATTTTACCAGGCATGGGTCAATAAAAAGAGAAGACAAAATACGATCACTACACTAAAAAAATTAGTTGGGTAGTGGGAATCAAATGAAGCAACCATTCTGGAACTGGTGGTGATGTACTTCAAGAATATACTCACAGAACCAGTAGGTGGCTTTATCCACAAAGGGTCGAACATCCCTGGCGTCTTTCATAGGCTACACCCCACAGACATCAACACAATAACATCACTTCCAATGGCTGAAGAGGTCCGTACAACCCTGCAACTAATGAAACATTCAAGGCAGCAGGGCTAGATGGGATCACAGTAGAATTCCTACATGGGAATTGGAATGCAGTCAGTAATTCAATGACTCATACAATTCAAGACACGATATCCGGGGAACCAATCAGCAAGGAAGCCTATAATGTCACCATTATTCTCATTCCTAAAGTGAAACACCCTTAGAGATGCAAACAACTAAGGCCTATATCTTTGAACAACACTCTCCTCAAACTAGAATCAAAGGTGATTGTGGAAAAACTAAAGAAATGTATGCCTGGATGGATATCACCCGAGCAAAGTAACTTTGTCCCAGGGAGGAGGATAATTGAAAACATCACATTAGTACATGAAATTATCTATGGCATGTAAAGAAGAAAAGGAGCAAAGACTATGGCAATTACAATTGATCTCTCCAAAGCCTATGACCGCATGTCATGGTGTTTTGTAGAAGACACATTGACGAAGGTTGGAATACCACTAAACATTCGAAGATTTATCATGAATTCTAGCATAGGGGGTTATTCAATAATTATATGGAATGGGAAGCAAGCCAAGCATTTTAAAGCCATTCGAGGGCTCAAGTAGGGAGATCCATTATCACCGTACATATTTGTGCTTTGTCTCAAATGACTTTCTCAGATGATTCAGGTGAGAGTTTCCAATAGAAGCTGGAGACCTTTGAAGCTGGGTAGGACAGGGAAGTCAGTAGCCCACGTCTGCTTTGTGGATGACCTAATAATTTTTGCAGAGGTGAGCACTTCCCATATGAGGACCATCTTGCAATGTTTTGAAGAATTTGAAAATTCTTTGGGCCAAGCTATATCTACTACAAAATCACATATCTTCTTCTCACATAGTGTTCCTAGATTAGTTAGAAGAGAAATACAACATATAAGCAGATTCAATGCTATAGAGAACCTGGGACGATACTTAGGGGTCCCCATCCTACACTCTAAAATTACCAAGATGACCTATTCTGACATCATTGATAAAGTGGATAGTAAAGTTCAGACTTGGGTGATGAAGAACCTATCACTGGCAGGATGGGTATGTTTGGTTAAATCCACCTTAACTACCATCCCTACTTATGTAATACAAACAACTATCCTTCCTCTTAGCCGGTGTGATGGATAAGATGGAACCATATGCCATTTCATTTGGGGAGGTGGATACAAAATGAGGCCTATATCCTTGGTCGCTTGGAATAAGGTGACAATCTCAATGAAGCATGGAGGACTGGGAATCAGGTCGATGTGAGATTGGAACCAGGCCCTCATGCTTAAGAACTCGTGGGATATAATGAGTGGTAGAGACTCTATCTAGTACAATGTGCTGTGGAAGAGGTTTTAGCAAGTAGTCCCTGTAAAGCTAGTCAATGCCTCAAGACTAGGTATAGCAGCTATCGAAGGAAAATAGTTTGTTCAGACAATTCTATTATGTGCCCAGTAGGAGGAAGTTCTATTAACATTTGGTATGATACCTGGGTTAAACTGTGATTCTAACTATATGACCACATAAATCATCCTATTCTGATTGAGCTGAATGATTTGACTGTTAATAGCCTAGTGCTAGAAACAGGGGAGTGGGATGTAACATTCCTAGCATACTAGTTTGAATAGGATGTGGTTCAGCTTATTCAGAAGGTGGTCATTCCCTTTGGGGACGATCATAGGGACTACAAAGTGTGGAATCACACTGCTGATGGCTTATATACCTCAAGAACGACTTACCAATTAATTAGACAACACAAGGAGGTCATTTGTGAGGGATCTTGGGACAACATCTGGAACTTGAATGCACTGGAAAAGATGAAGATGTTCACTTGACTAGTTCTGCATTCAACCTTGCTCACGAATGAACGATGCCAGGCAAGGCATATGTTAGATACAAGTCTTTGTTCTAGATGTAAAAAGACGGATGAGTCTCTTATCCATGCATTACGAGATTGTGATAAGGTTAAAGGAGTATGGAGTTCCCTTCTATCTATAGAAGAGCAAAGTAGATTATTTTACCCAACTAATATTGAAGGTTGCCTGAAGTTTGTTCACAGACATCTCTCTATCTCAATAAAAGGTTTCTCGATCATATGCAATAAGTTATGGAGCTTTAGGAGTAAAGAAACATTTGAGGGGGAAGCTAAGAAATTAACACACCACATCTACTACATCAGGAAAGCCATAGAGTTGAATCAGGAGGCATGACCATCAAGTAGAGGTAACAACCGCCTGATGAACTCTGGCCAATGGAGAAGACCGATCCTGGGAGCTGTCAAGCTTAATGTTGATGTTGTGATCAAAGGAAAGAAAGCAGCAGTGGCTGTGGTAGCTAGGGATGCTGAAGGTAGTTGGTTAGGAGGCTGGTTGTGGAAGACACACACAACATCCCTTACTTCAACATAATTGTCCGGTATTCAACTGGCGTGTGAGCAGATCTAGAGGAATGCGTGGACATGGGAAATTGTTGAGTCAGATAGCCTGATGGCGGTACAACTATTGAAGGAAGGAGGAGTAATCCGTCCTAGCTGTGCTTACTAGTTGACTAAGCTATGGATAGGGAAGCCAAACAACTCCAAAATTCAATATGGTAGATGGGAAGGTAATAAAGTTGTAGATGGGCTGGCCAAGGCCCATCTTAGAAGCACATCAAGCTAGGAATGGTTTGAAAATCCCCCAAATTGTATTATGAGGGAATACCTCACTAAAAAACAAACTAACAATAGACCTCTGGATATAAGTAGATGTAATAACATGGACTTTGCTTGTATCAGGCCACAAGAGGAATAAATAAGGCCCAACTTTTCTAAAAAAAACATGGGGTATTTTATTTTCCAATATATTATAGATATAACCGATAATGTGAGTCAATGTTCTACATGAGCCCTGATTAGAGAGATATGAATGTAGAAATAAACAAGCCTTTGTGTGACAAAAATATACATTTATTTAACCCTTAGGCCAACAAATGAGATAAAAATTATACGTGAAAAAGGATCCAATTAGTAGTAGGAATTTTGTGTATGGAGGTAGTTACCAAAATTGAGGGAAGTCAACGATGCTAGGAGAGAGGATCTTAGATGAGGGTAGATCTGGTAGATCACAATATCTACATTGTAGAGGTAGGAGATGATAGTTTATGATCCCTACTTTGTAGTAGAAGTGTAGGTGAGGGGTCGAATGAGGCTTCCTTTGGTGATGCCTTCCCATTCTTGTATGTAGGCACATAAGAAGAGGCAGTACTACATTGCCCTGCCACTGTAGGATTTTGGTGTTGGAGCTGCCGTGAGGCTACCACTGGTGTCTGGGTCACCTGTTTGGATATTGATCCTCCATTCCATGATTCCTATTTATCTCTTTCAAGAGCTTGCAACCTCTTTGTTGGTGATGGTAAGGAGGATGGGAGTGGCAATGTTGGATTGGTGGTTAATTGTGGAGGATAAGGGGGTACTTGGGGGAGCAGGGAGAGGGATGAAGTTGAGTCAGATAATTATAGCCTTGAGGTATTTGTGTATCATCATAGGATGTAAAATGTGTGTGATCATAGTGTATGTTTCTTCATCTTGCCTTCCAATCGCCAAATTCATTGGACTGGGCAACAACACCACAGACAACAACAATAGGCATGGTAGGGAAGCATCAAGCAAAGGAGGATACATGGAAGTGAAAACTACATAGATAGGACTCTGGGGAGGCAAATGAGCATTGGCGATGGTCGAGATGGAGAGTGTCGATATAGGAAATTTTTTATAAATAAGAAGGGGAAGATGACCATGGAAGCCAAAATGATGCATGGTGGGCGGTAAAGCCAAGAAGAGATGACATTTGCCCACAGGTGGAGGTTCTCTCTCTTTTTATCTCTAGGGTTTAGATCTATGATCTTATACCATGTGGAAAATAAGATGGAGGCTAATGAGATATTTATTATTGATAGACATCACACTCCTCTCCTATATATAAGAACAGAGGCAAGTACAAGAAAGTAGAACTTAACCCTTACGGGCCTAAATAATTAGACCCATAATAAACTAAGTAATAATAACTCTAAAAACATCATTTACATCACCTATTGGTATCACAAGATTTCAAAAAATAGCTAATCCTAGTCTTGATACTTTTTCCTGGATCTTTTCAATATGGTCTAAAAAGATGATGTATATTCAAAAAAAATATTTAAATCGTGGCAAGAAAGGTTTTCCAAAATTCAAATGGGACAAAATAAAATTATACAAATGTCTAAACATGATTTATTTGTAAAGAAATAATAACATAATGCAATATGATAATATGAAAAATAAAAAATTTCAAAGGTTAGGAGTTCCATAAATTAATTAATGTGATAAATTTGGGAGACACAAATTCCACTAATGAACTTAAGTCTATAAAGATCAGAGAGGGTGTTTATTCACACTATACTTAATACCCAACAACCATTTTAACAACTATTTAGCTAAGTCTTAAAGACAGATAGAGATTTCCAACTTTCCACAAAACTATTAATGTGTTGCATTGAATGCTCCATGTTGTGTCCATGGAACACCTATGATTTTATCATGGCCATTATACGTGGATACATCTTGTAGATTCCCATGTTAATTGCTTGTCACCTAATAGGACCCAATTGTGCTTGGCTAAAGACCCCTCTATCTTCTCCTAGCTAGTCAGCTCATCATTTAAAACTACCTCATCATCAATGTTGTCTTCTTAGTGGTCTAACACATCTTGGCCTTCTCCTTCTTCTTCAACATATGGATCTTAAGGTATGGCAACCTACTCCTCTTTATGTTCTAGTGTAACAATCGATATTTTTAGTGGTGGTCGCATGAAGTTGAATATTCCTTTGCTTGTTGAAAAATCTTTGCATAATCAACAAGAAGAGGAAACATATCTTCATAATTACTGGTCAGAGTTTGGACCATAAACTAGTACATGGAAAGCAGTAGACTCAATGTAAGGACTCAAAACACTAGTTACTAAATAACCAAAAGATTTAACAAATGTTTCTGATTGAAAAGAAAATTAACAAATTTATATGTGCCCTAGAGTGCCAATTCTATCACTGACAGTGCTAGTTGCCAATTCTCCCACAACGACACCAAAAACTTGACATGTATGATTGTGTGTGCAAACAACTTGTGTTTGTGTCAAATAATATATGACAAAAGATTCCTAAGTTATTGAACACGAGGAATTGTGAATCTGGAGACTACTATTTACCAGAATCTAATAAGTTAGAATGAAGGAAAGTTTGATTTAATTAATTAAACTAAGAGTTGAAGTCAATAGAGAAATGAATGAAATAAATTGTAATGAAATCTCTAGGATTAAATTTTACCATGATAGAAATATATATATAATTTTTCTTTACCCAAAAGTAAACTATCTTCACTTTTAAAACTAGTCATTTGTAGCCAATATTACTCCCTTTCATGGTGTAATACACTATTCGATCTAATTACCAACCTATATTTTTGGTGCTCATATAGAAGATCAAACACATTAGGTTCTAATCTGGATCTCAAATCTCATAATTATTATGTAGCTTTTGTAGTGTGCTATTAATTATGGTGATGATAATTTTTTCAACTAATAACCCTGCTTTCACAATGATAAAAAAGTTGTCGCATTATTCAGGTTGATCAAGCATGAAAAGGGTAATATGAAGTAGTTATTATCATCCTAGTTCAAGAAAAACAAGTTCATTAATTAATAACGATAGTCATGTATAAATTGATTCCGAGCTACTCCCAGGTCCTAGAGAATAGACGATTAGTTCCTCGTCATTGATATATTATCACAGAAGACATTTGAAAAGAGGATCTTGTTATATTTATGATCTTTGATTTGGTTAAAATTATGTTAAATAGCTATCAATTAAAAGAGTCTAGTATATAGAAGAATTACATGTTTAGAGCTATATATATGTGTGTGTCAAGGAAACATACACCATACATAAGACGGTTCCATGGTGGTGTCAATCTTTGAAGTACATCTTGACAATAATTCCCTTTCAAAAGCTATTCTAGCTAGCAAGTCAATATCATGGGACAAGTCATTATGGTGTTTCCATCGACTTGTCATGTAATTTGGGATGGAAAACTAACATCAACTTGTACAAGTCAATCTTACACTACAACTTGGTTAGGTGGTTCGATCAACTTATCAATTCATTGTGGATGGAAGACCATTACTATATGTTCATTTTGATGTAATAATACAATTCAATGTTGTAATCTCAAATATTTGACAAATTAGTGTTGTAGAGTCATTTACTTTTCAAATTGGTGTCAAATTTTGGATATCACTAACATGCTCAAACAAGTGCCAATTTCATTAGTTTTTAGTGATTTATACCCCAAAACCCAAGATAGAACTCCTTTTAAATAAAACTTTCATGCACACCTTCTAGTTTGCATATTCTAGTTACTGGTGACGTAGGGATCCTTAAAACAGAGAATAATATGGAATAACCCTATAGTCTAAAGAATATGTAAGCCCTTTGGTAGATTTTAAAACCTAATATATTGTTATTTTCTTAATTTTTTCCATTCCTCTTCTCTTCTTCTTTGTTCGATAAACTAAATCCAACGATTATCACCTTATTCTTCTCTACATTACTCTTTACTGAATTTACCAATATTAGGAATATGTGATTTATAATTTGATCCATATGTAAGGAATTTGAAGGGACAACTGAGATTAGGGAGTGATCATATTGGTTTTAACCCCTAAAACATATGTAGAATGTGAGTAGATAATTTCTCTATTATATACAAAAATAACTTTTGGTCAAATACAAGAAATTCATTTTAGAACCATGGCATGAACTTGGTTATAATAAAAATATGGTGCATTAAAATTAAAGGATAAAGGTTGAAGTGTATTCGGGTCAATGGTTTACTTCTACATAAAAATATTAGTCTTTTTAGGTAGAGGTTTTTATGTGAGTCACAACATTTATTTCTCATTTCAATTATATTTACCAATAAGACTAATTACTCCCTAGAAAAGTATTTATGGTGATAGTTATGAATAAATCGAGTATAATGAATCAATTATGTATTATTGAGTTTAAAACACTATATATCTATATTAGTTCTATGAGGAAATATATATTGAAAAACTTTCTTGTACATTCACCACATCTATGGCATACCAATGTATAAGTCAGTTTGCTTCGCACTGCTAGCTCAATATCAGTTGAGAATTTGAATGCTTTGTTGAATCTGATCAATGTAGCAAATGATTTAGTCTATAACAAATCTTGAACACTGTAGAATGTTTCTTGCAAAGTTTGTAATGTTGAATAAGAAGTGGGTTAACCAAATAACATCAATTGGAAGAGTTTTAGTCTATTGATGTAATATTCAATCTAGACGGACCCTTACAAAAAGAGGGGATGCATAATAGTTCTTCTCTCATATATTCAACATCAACAATGCGGTTGCCACACAATTTTCTCTCTCTCAACAAGTTGCTAAAATTGACAATGAAGTTATGATATTTTTGAACCAAATAGCCTTCCATTCGTATTTCACGATTTACACGTAATCTTTGTCCCGGAAACTATTGAAGGGCATGTTCACTCATTTTAGTGAGAAACCTTGGACATTTGCTACATTCGTACGTCACACTACAATCTTCATGTCTAAAATTGTAGTAGGCAAGTAGGTGGATACGTCATATTAAAGCTATATAAATAGGAATCTAGCACCACATGGTGCTTGCAGCCTAGCAAGGTAGATCCATGGTGAAGCATCCTACATTGCACATTGCCATCCTCTCAAGCCCAAGCATATGCCACCTCATTTTATTTTTTGAGCTTCCAAAGCACTTCACATGGCTTCTGCAGCGTTTGGCAACACGATTGTGTTCATCACCGGTGGCCCATCACATATGAGTCATCGCAATAATTTCTTACGGTGAGAAATGAACGGCCGGTAGATTTTGCCAAACGCTCTAGGCAAAATATACAGTGTAAAATGGGAGCGGTGGGCAATCGTGTGTTTGACAAAGCGATTGTGAGCAATTTACCCGCTGCCCGTGATTGTCCATCGCTGTCCGAGCAATCACCACCATTTTGCCAAACGAAGCATTCACAACCACCCTCCTCATGCTACCAGGCACCACAACTACCATGCCAACAATAAAGATCGGCCATTTCCTAGATACTCTCCCGCCGTGAGTAACTACCACATCCTTGATTGCCTTTCCTAGTTGTGATGTGAAATACCCTCATGATCTCCCTTCTGATATCGATGTCATGGAAGATTTCCTGACCCTGACTGTGGTCCGTTGCCTTCCTTCCATCCATGACACACTAATTAATGTGTCGGCCCTGCCAAAGGCACTGGTGGTAGAGATATTTGGAATGGACGCGCTGTGTGTGGCCATGGATGTAGGGATACCTGGCTACGTCTTCTACACGATGCATGCCGTGCGTGGCTGGCCGGTAATGACGTGTTGAGGAGTCAACTATTGCTTAAAGGGCAATTGGACGAACCCGTGGCTTTAAACTACACTCCAATAATTTGTCAAAATCCCTACTTTTATTGATGATGTGTATTATGGAAGTATTAATCTAATAAAGAAGAGAAGGAATAAAGATAGGGAAATTGAGGAATAAATTGGGGAAATTGAATTTAGTATTTCAAACTATGTTCTTATTTTTGCAACTGATGGAAGTATGGAATTACCAAGCCTTAATAAATGTGTACCCTTTCATAATACAAAAATGCATCATTATATATTATGCATACATATATGTGGCATATACTAGTGTATCACATAATTTAGATCACAAGGGGGCATTATGTTACATATGATTTATAAGTACAAAGATTGAAACAAAGGCAGCCTATCACTATGGGGAAATGTTACCACCAAGAATATGAATAAAGATGACAAGGATGAGCTTTTATCCATTGATACATAGTAATTGGTTTTCAAAGCCAATACTCGCACAATACAATGGAATATCTCCCTTTGCTAGGGTGTCTTCTCTTTGTCCATAAAAAATAGGAATTATCTTCAGAGAAATAATTGTGGCTGGTATCATGCCAATCTTCTAAATCTCATAACTTTCTATAAAATTATTGATATGTTGCATTGGATTCTCCATGACATGTCTGTGGTATGTATATGACTATATCCAGGATGCCTGACCTAGATCATGTGGTATAACTTCTTATCGTCTAAGAGGAACCAATTACACTTAGTTGAAGATGCCTTTATCTTCTCCCAAATACTCTGCTCATCATATAAAACTATCACATCATTGTTGTTTTCTTCTTAGTGGTTCAACATGTCTTCTCCTTCTTCTGATTCTTCAACCTCTAGATCTTTTGGCATGACAACTTGATCCTCTTTATCATCCAGTGTAACTTTTGGTATCATTGGTGGTGTATGCAAAATTAGTCCCCCACACAGAACTAAATATTTCTTCACTAGTTGAAAAATCTTTGCACATTACTGCAAGTGGAGGAAACAAGTCTCGATAATTAGTGTTCTGAGTTTGGACCATAAACTAGTACCTAAAAGTAATAGACCCAATGTATTGAAAAAGAATACTAGATTTAGCAATTGTTTCTTATTAAAAAATAAATACAAAAAAGTATAACTGGACTAGAGTGGTGGATTCTAGCACTCACACTACTAGCATTGTCAATTCCTCTACAACAACGTCAAAAACTTAACATGTGTGAAGTGTGTGCAAAATGCATGTGCACATGTCAAGTAATATAGGATAAAAGAGTTGCAAGTTATCAAACATGGGGAATTATGAATCTATAATCTACTACTAACCAAAAACCAATAAGCTAGTCTGAACAAAAGTTTTATTTGATTAACTAAACTAAACATCAAAATTAATAGAGAAATGATTTAAATTGGGTTGTGAAAATCTTATTGAAATATCTAGGATTAAAGTTTTACCATGATTAATCCATACATTATTTCTCTTTAATTAAAAAATAGTTATCTTTACTTTAATAATTAGTCATTTGTAGGCAACATTACCCACTTTCAGGGTGTAACATACTATCCAATCTAATTATAAACCCACTTTTGCGGTGCTCCTTTCTAGGATTACAATTTCACCTTGATTTATCCCATAAATTATTCTCTGTACCTAAAAGTAAATTATCTTTACTTTTAGAATTAGTCATTTGTAGCCAACATTATCCACTTTCACGGTGTAATATTATACCATTCAATCTAATTACAAACCCAATTTTGCGGTGCTCATATACAAGATCAAACACATTAGGTTCTACTTTAGATATTAAACCTCATAACTATTGTCCCGCTTTTGCGGTGTGTTATTAATTATGATTATGATACTTTTTTCAACTAGTAACCCCACTTCTGCAAATGATTAAAAATTTGTCACATATTCAGATTGATCAGGCATGAACATGGTAACGTGAAGTAATTTTATCATCATTAATCCAAGCAAAGAAGTTCATTCAAAAAATAAAGATAATCATATATAATGAATTGCAGGCTACTCCCAGGTCCTAGAGAACATGGGATTAGCCCCCTCATCGTTGATATAACATCACATTAGAAATCTTGGAAAGAGGATTATATTTCTGATCTTTGATTTGGTTACAAATATGTCAAATATTTATCAGTTAAGAGAATATGGTATTTAGAAGAATTGCATGTGTAGAGCTAGATATATGTGTATCAAGGAAACATAGACCATGCACAAACTGGTTGTGTTGTCAACTTTCCAATTCAGTGTGGATATAAGACCATAACCATATGTTCTTTTTGGTTCTATACCTTTGTAACATACCCAAATCTAGGTATCTAATCTAATATTTCTCTTTTCTTATGTTTATTTTCATTTATGTTAATATAAATATCTTTTTCTATGGTTTAACTTAAACAAGAAATAATGGAAGCCTAGAGAATATAATATTTCAACATATCACCTTTGATATAAGGTTAAAGGTAAATTAAATAATTAAGACTTCAATTCTAAGATAAGTATATCATTTCATTAGTCAATAATTGACCCTAATCTAGTAATCTAAAATCTTCCTAAGTCTAATTGATGTAGGAAACTTAATAAATGTGAATTAATGCTCAAATTGATTATAAAATGCATTACCTTAATATTTAATATAAAAATGATGAAATCAAACCAATTTTTTTCTTTTCAAAAGAAATAACTGATGCAAACATTGGATTCCTCATACTTTAGTAAGTATATAGGTCAAATCTCAATTCAATCAGACTTGATTTAATCACTTAATATAGAAGGAATGATGCACATTATAACATAAAATATCAATTAAAACTGTATCCCCTTTAATTACATATGCATAACACAACCCATGCATTACTTTCTTCTCCCTGCTAATGTTGACCCACGCGCCCCCTCTCTTTGGTGCCATCCATGAAGGCCGCACTATTGCAGTGGAGGCAAGTCATGGTTGGCGAAAGGATATAGGGACAGTTTTGCAAGAAACATCCTTTATAGGTTACATATATTGGGCACAAGAGATGGAGGGTGTAACATCCTCAAAATCCTAGATTTATTAATGTACCTTAATGTAAAACCCTAGTTTCCAAGTTTAAGCTTTTATCCAACAAACTAGATTTTATGGGACCTCTTAATCCAATGTATGATGAAATAATCTCATAAACCTAGCTTTGTCTTAAATAGTCATTTAGTGAATGATAATTCTATTAATGTCACATTTATACAATGCACGTATTAAATTAGAAACCTACATGAAATTGATGAATGAAAGAGCAGCAAAATGAAAATCCAATTGGATAGAGAGATTCTAGACCCTCTAATTAGCTTATGGTCAAAATTTGAGCCTAATCGGACTTTGTTTGACCCCTCAATCATTTTTGGGAAGTTTCATTATAGTTTAAACCCCACAACCTAATTATTTTGATTTAATTTTGTCGATTTCATAAGGTTTTGCTTTCATTTACATGTCACGCAGACATTTCACAATTTTCACCTAAGTTTATATGTCACGCGCGCCACTTTGTTGCGTCATCCATCCAGACCGTCAGATGACGATCCGATGGCTGCAGATCCGTCTCCTACCTCGGGTAGGAGACCGAGAGCAGCAGGTCTCTGGTGCGGTTTTCATGGTCCCAGTTCTCTCACCACATGGTTCATTTTGGGTGATTTCTTCGCCAATGGAACTGGGAGCGAGTCGCGGTCCCATTGATCCCTGGTTTGACACGTTTTGGTGCCCTACCGAGAAACGCCCAAAAGGGCAGGGACCCCTCTGCCGTCCTTGGATTTGCCGAGGGCTCGCAATCCCACGAAACCTATATATGGTTGGTTCTACACGACCGTGTATCCTAGAAAAACACTTCTCTTCACCCAATTTTGCCGCTCGTGCCCCTTGCTGCTGTCGCCTACTCGGTTTATGCTTCTGACGATCTGCACCTCGCCCCGGCCTCCTCCGGTCTCCCTCGACAAATCGTCTGGCAGATTAGCATCCTGACCCCTTGTTCTTCGATTCCGCAAGATTGTTTCGCCCCGCTTTCCCTCCTATCATCGGGGCCTGTAGACGCCGATTGCACAGCGTCTGCGCTTGCCGCCATGGCTCCTCAGAGCCCTTTTAGACACAGAATATATGGCGCCGGCTTCGCCCTCCTCCCTAGATCAATTTCCCAATTTTAGTTGTACCTTTTTCACCTTGTTTCCAGGTGACTTTGAAATGAGCTTTGATGCTCTGTTCAGGCCATGGCGGGAGGGACTGCTGGTTCTCCAGGAGTCAAGACAGCCCAACCTTGGGCTTGTTGTCTTCGTAGGGATGTGGGCAATTCGTTACAGATTGTGGTCTCTTGCTTGCTTTCGATCTCAGCGATCTAGAATAGCACTGATCGTCTGCCCGATTTCTCTGTCTCAGTTCCTTTCTTCGATTCAGTCGAAGGAAGAAGCAATGTGCAACTTTCCCTTTTCTGCCCTCTGGATCTCATCCGATATGTCACACATATTCAGGGCATTTTAGGACTTTTGCTTTTATTTAATCAAGCAGCAGTGCCTTTGTTTGAGATATGACAGTGACAACTTTGCCCCCATATGTTTAATCGAATGTAACACTTTCTAAGGGTTTCTCGGTCATCTTGGTCTCATTAAATCGATTTTGTTTTCATGAATATATTTCCTGGATTTCTGATTGGCCGGTCTATGAAAAATCATAACTTTTGATTGGTAGATCGTACAGGGACAAGTTATATATGGTTTTTGCTCAATTTTTCGAGATCTATCCAATGGTCAGGGTTTTGAGATATGTTTTGGTTTGGTTTTCATGAAGTGACAGGTTTGGGACAATTAGGGTTTAAGTTGTAATTAAATTAATAATAATGTAAACCATGATTAATTTCAGGAACCTAGGACTTGACTCAGGATCATGGAGACTAAGATTAGGTTTTGCTCCAATAAGGTAAGCGGGCCATGTCATTATGCATATGTATTTTGAGTGAGTTGCTTGCTATGTATGATTTAAGATTATGCTTTAGAATTTCATGTTAATGAATGAAATCAATATAATGATTATTCCTTTGATTATATGCTTGTTGTTATGTCCATAAAGTCATATGCTTATCACTGATGTTAATGAGTTTAATGTTATGCTTATGCAATGATTAAGAAATTGAATAAAGAATTATGAAAATCATGTAATGTTAATGTCAAGATTAAGAGGGAGAAATCCCATGATGATTAAGATAATGTACTTAAGTTGTAAATTGTTCCTCTTTATGTTATTTTGTCTTTATGGCATTGATGAGCACTTTGGTGCAACTAAGATGAGCCTTAACTGGCCTGATGAGCACTTTGGTGCAATTATTGGATGGGGACAATTTACATTGATGGCAAGATAAGAACAATGATGTTAATGTTAAGTTAAGAGAATTAAGTAACTTATTATATGTTTCTCGAAATGATGGACCTTTATGGTCGTTATGGGCTTCCTAGCAATGATGGGCTTTCCGAGCATGATGTGCGCCATGTGGGCAGTGAGGAGAGAATGCATATAATAATGTTCTTAATTCATTGATATAATGAAGGTTAATGTGTATTGAGAATTCGTAATGTCAAGTTATGTCAAGTTTATTTCAGTTAAAGTATATGTTTATTCTCAGTTCTTATAACATGCATAATGCCGCTTACTGATGTTGATGCTTTCTTTTGCATGGCTGTAGGACGAGATGTCCCTAGATCAAGGAGAAAGAGAGAATTGACGTGAGCATTCAAGGGTAGCTGACTCAAGGAAGACTTTAGCTTGGTGGGGTGCCATATACCACTTAGTAGATCCTTAGTTTAATTTATCTTTCCATGTTTTAGATTTGCTTAGTTTATATGTATTAGACTTGAGATCAAGATAAGACAGTTTATGCTTTAGTTTTGCTTATCCTACATGTATTAGGTTTTGATATCAGATGATATAGTTATGTCTTTCCCTTTTATGAACAATGTATGAATCTATTTTGAGTTAATGCATGGTGTTTCATTTATCTTATTGCAATGTTTATCATGTTTTGTAATGTTCCTCCGAGCCAAGTGACCCATGTTATGGACAACATGAGGTTTGCTTCCGCTGTCCTATGTGTGCTTGAAGGGGCGTTACAAAATGGTATCAGAGCAATGAGTAGGTGGCCACTGAGCTAAAGATTCACATGTTCTAACCCTAGGTATACCTTGTTTTTCTAGATGGCTCCTAAGAAATCTGACAAGGGAAAGGATAGGGAAGATGGTGCTAGCTCTTCAAGTGAGGGAAGTGGATCGAGAAGGAACCCTAAGGCAACCCTCGAGGAATTAGTCCAACTACTCACCAATGCCCTAGGACAAGGACAACGTCAACCCAGACACCATGAGATGACCTTGGTGGATTTCTTGAAGATCAGGCCCGACTCCTTTGTTGGAGAAGGAGAGGATGATGTCATCACCAAGGGAGAAGAATGGATTATGAGTATGGAGCATTGTTTTCGTGACCTGGACTGCCCTCAACAGTCTAGGGTTCGCTTTGCCACCCACATGCTGAAGGGAGCAGCACGTACATGGTGGGAGAACTTCCTCAACTCCAGAGCTGCTGATGCACCTGCACTCACATGGGAAGGTTTTGTGGAAGCCTTTCAGGAGCACTACATGTCTGAAGCCATGATAGAGAAGAAGGAGATGGAGTTTGCCAATCTGGCTCAGGTTGGCAACATGACGGTGACCCAGTACGCCATGAAGTTCAGGGTTCTGCAGAAGTACGGATATGATTACGACGAGCGACGCAGGACAAAGAAGTTCATCCGAGGACTGAAGCCAGACTTAAGCTTTGCCCTATCAGGAAGAGGCCACCGGACCCTTCAAGCTGCATTAGATGCTGCCCTAGATCTAGAAGACCACCCCGGGAGGTCCTACAAGAAGGAGGCTATTCAGAAGAACAATCAACATCAACCTCCCAATAATAAGAGGAAGGCTCCTGAAGTTGAAGCCCCTGCTGCCCCAGAGAAAGCACAGTGCCCGACTTGCAAGAAGGTCCATGGAGGGTCGTGTAGGTTTGGTACTGGTTTATGCTACTACTGTGGAGAACCTAGACACATAAAGCCTGACTGCCCTAAGATACAAAGGAAGGAAGCAAGAAACCAGAACCCAGCCCCTAAGAGACAGGCCCGAGTGTTTGCTATGGACATGGAGGAGGAAAGTGATCAAGGTATGGTTTAGATTGTCACATTTAGATTTTGACTTTATCCTTGGATTATATATGTGTTAGTCTTGAGCTTTGAATGATAAGTTATGATGTTATGAGGTTTGGAAAACCAAAGTAGAGGTCTAGATGTGAGACAATGGTTTAGATAATGATTAGGGTTATGTGCCTAGATGTTTTGGATTTTTATGTTAACTCTTGAACTGTATATAGCATACTCTCTCTTTTTCTCGTGTGTCTGTGGTATGGGACACAGGCTCATGGGGTTTTGTAGAGAGGATGTTATATGCATAATCATGCTTATCTTGTCCTTCCAATTGCATGTGGTATGGGACATGTGCACGGGGGAGGTACTAAAATGAGTGTGATAATATAAGTCAGCTTTGAATGTATGACCGGCCAGCATGTATCCAAAGGTGACTAATAGAAGAAGAGTTTGCATTAAAAGTTTAAGACATATAGTCACCTAAACCTGGTCAAGACACATAGTAAGACCAATCAGGAGTAGGGGTAGTAGATATTTGACATAGATAAGCAAATAAGACCCCTGGTAAAATTTGAAACCCTAGAGAAGAGATTCGGAGGTGTAAATGATGATGTTGAATAGAATCATGAGTGATACACCCACTTGGAGGTCAAGATAGTGTTCTACCATGAGAATGTGACTTTAATATGATTAGTGTAGAAATTAAACCCTAAGGTGGGTAGCATGAGAAAATTTCGAGGATGAAATTTATTTAAGGTGGGTAGAATTGTAACATCCTCAAAATCCTAGATTTATTAATGTACCTTAATGTGAAACCCTAGTTTCCAAGTTTAAGCTTTTATCCAACAAACTAGATTTTATGGGACCTCTTAATCCAATGTATGATGAAATAATCTCATAAACCTAGCTTTGTCTTAAATAGTCATTTAGTGAATGATAATTCTATTAATGTCACATTTATACAATGCATGTATTAAATTAGAAACCTACATGAAATTGATGAATGAAAGAGAAGAAAAATGAAAATCCAATTGGATAGAGAGATTCTAAACCCTCTAATTAGCTTATGGTCAAAATTTGAGCCTAATCGGACTTTGTTTGACCCCTCAATCATTTTTGGGAAGTTTCATTATAGTTTAAACCCTAAAACCTAATTATTTTGATTTAATTTTGTCGATTTCATAAGGTTTTGCTTTCATTTACATGTCACGCAGACATTTCGCAATTTTCGCCTAAGTTTATATGTCACGCGCGCCACTTTGCTGCGTCATCCATCCAGACCGTCTGATGACGATCCGATGGCTGTGGATCCGTCTCCTACCTCAGGTGGGAGACCGAGAGCAGCAGGTCTCTGGTGCGGTTTTCATGGTCCCAGTTCTCTCACCACGATGGTCCGTTTTGGGTGATTTCTTCTCCAATGGAACCGGGAGCGAGCCGCGGTCCCATTGATCCCTGGTTCGACACGTTTTGGTGCCCTACCGAGAAACTCCCAAAAGGGCAGGGACCCCTCCGCCGTCCTTAGATTTGCCGAGGGCTTGCAATCCCACGAAACCTATATATGGTTGGTTCTACACGACCGTGTACCCTAGAAAAACACTTCTCTTTGCCCAATTTTGCCGCTCGTGCCCCTTGCCGCTGTCGCCTACTCGGTTTATGCTTCCGACGATCTGCACCTCGCCCCGGTCTCCTCCTGTCTCCCTCGACAAATCGTCTGGCAGGTTAGCATCCTGACCCCTTGTTCTTCGATTCCGCAAGATTGTTTCGCCCCACTTTCTCTCCTATCATCGGGGCCTGTAGACGCCGATTGCACAGCGTCTGTGCTTGCCGCCATGGCTCCTCAGAGCCCTTTTAGACACGGAATATATGGCACCGGCTTCACCCTCCTCCCTAGATCAGTTTCCCGATTTTAGTTGTACCTTTTTCGCCTTGTTTCCAGGTGACTTTGAAACGAGCTTTGATGCTCTGTTCAGGCCATGGCGGGAGGGACTGCTGGTTCTCCAGGAGTCAAGACAGCCCAACCTTGGGCTTGTTGTCTTCGTAGGGATGTGGGCAATTCGTTACAGATTGTGGTCTCTTGCTTGCTTTCGATCTCAGCGATCTGGAATAGCACTGATCGTCTGCCCGATTTCTCTGTCTCAGTTCCTTTCTTCGATTCAGTCGAAGGAAGAAGCAATGTGCAACTTTCCCTTTTCTGCCCTCTGGATCTCATCCGATATGTCACACATATTCAGGGCATTTTAGGACTTTTGCTTTTATTTAATCAAGCGGCAATGCCTTTGTTTGAGATATGACAGTGACAACTTTGCCCCCATATGTTTAATCGAATGTAACACTTTCTAAGGGTTTCTCGGTCATCTTGGTCTCATTAAATCGATTTTTTTTTCATGAATATATTTCCTGGATTTCTGATTGGCCGATCTATGAAAAATCATAACTTTTGATTGGTAGATCATACAGGGACAAGTTATATATGGTTTTTGCTCAATTTTTTGAGATCTATCCGATGGTCAGGGTTTTGAGATATGTTTTGGTTTGGTTTTCATGAAGTGACAGGTTTGGGACAATTAGGGTTTAAGCTGTAATTAAATTAATAATAATGTAAACCATGATTAATTTCAGGAACCTAGGACTTGACTCAGGATCAGGGAGACTAAGATTAGGTTTTGCTCCAATAAGGTAAGCGGGCCATGTCATTATGCATATGTATTTTGAGTGAGTTTCTTGCTATGTATGATTTAAGATTATGCTTTAGAATTTCATGTTAATGAATGAAATCGAGATAATGATTATGCCTTTGATTATATGCTTGTTGTTATGTCCATAAAGTCATATGCTTATCACTGATGTTAATGAGTTTAATGTTATGCTTATGCAATGATTAAGAAATTGAATAAAGAATTTTGAAAATCATGTAATGTTAATGTCAAGATTAAGAGGGAGAAATCCCATGATGATTAAGATAATGTACTTAAGTTGTAAATTGTTCCTCTTTATGTTATTTTGTCTTTATGGCATTGATGAGCACTTTGGTGCAACTAAGATGAGCCTTAACCGGCCTGATGAGCACTTTGGTGCAATTATTGGATGGGGACAATTTACATTGATGGCAAGATAAGAACAATGATGTTAATGTTAAGTTAAGAGAATTAAGTAACTTATTATATGTTTCTCGAAATGATGGACCTTTATGGTCGTTATGGGCTTCCTAGCAATGATGGGCTTTCCGAGCATGATGTGCTCCATGTGGGCAGTGAGGAGAGAATGCATATAATAATGTTCTTAATTCATTGATATAATGAAGGTTAATGTGTATTGAGAATTCGTAATGTCAAGTTATGTCAAGTTTATTTCAGTTCAAGTATATGTTTATTCTCTGTTCTTATAACATGCATAATGTCGCTTACCGATGTTGATGCTTTCTTTCACATGGCTGTGGGACGAGATGTCCCTAGATCAAGGAGCAAGAGAGAATTGACGTGAGCATTCAAGGGTAGCTGACTCAAGGAAGACTTTAGCTTGGTGGGGTGCCATCTACCACTTAGTAGATCCTTAGTTTAATTTATCTTTCCATGTTTTAGATTTTCTTAGTTTATATGTATTAGACTTGAGATCAAGATAAGACAGTTTATGCTTTAGTTTTGCTCATCCTACATGTATTAGGTTTTGATATCATATGATATAGTTATGTCTTTCCCTTTTATGAACAATGTATGAATCTATTTTGAGTTAATGCATGGTGTTTCATTTATCTTATTGCAATGTTTATCATGTTTTGTAATGTTCCTCCGAGCCAAGTGACCCATGTTATGGACAACATGAGGTTTGCTTCCGATGTCCTATGTGTGCTTGGAGGGGCGTTACAGAGGGGGTTCAGGCAGAGGCAATGGATGTCTTGAGTGGTGATGGTAGACCTAGTGGCGGAGCATGATGGTGCTTTGTGGGGTGACTGTATATGGACGATGACCTATTGTACGTCTGTTGCATAACATTGGGTGTTCAAAAGGGGAAGATGAGAGGCGTCAAGGGTTTTGTGGCATTGAGGGAGAGGAAAAGAACATCATATCTAGAGTTGTTACATGCCATTAGTTGGATCAAGGAGTAATCGGCATACTCTGAGGATGACATTGGCAAGGATCCATGTTGTGTGAGGTTGTTCGGTACTGCTTGGTTCCCCTCAATGTTGCTTGGTTCCGCTCAGTGCCACTCGGTGCTGCTTGGTGTTGTTCGATGTTGCTCTCCTCTGCCTGATGTCAAAGTTCATAGTTAGATGCATACAGGAAGTAAGGACAAGCATGGGATGTTGGAGCATAACGGATGAGGAAGAATGAACATAGATGGTGAGGAGACGATCTTGATGATCACATTGTGCATGTTGTTCCCGATAGTCTTGGTTTCCCTCTGTAGACAAGGTGCAAAGTTAATGGAGAGTCCATGGATGGTGACTATGTATTGTAGAAGGATGGGGAAGGAAAGAGAAGGGAGAGGAGTAGGAAACAATGTTGTAGCGTACTACCTTCTCCTAACTCCTCGATGCTCAAACAAAAAATCCCATAGACCTGCAGCTCATTCCCGATCATGCCAACATGCCTTATTATCTTGATTTGAAGATGACAATGAATGATTCTCAGTGCTACAATATCATTTCTACCTCAGACCATGGTGCAAAATCTGGATTGTAATGTCCCCTTACCCAACATCCCAAAAACATTGTCCAATCTCACCCAGCCTACTATTTGCACTATCCTGGTGGTGATCCAAAGAGTCAAATTGAAGCAACGACCCAGAAAATAGGCCACCAAACACAGTGCATGCGCATGAATCTGATCATGAGTTATTATATTCTCAGAATTTTAATTTGAATTAAGGAGTTTATTTGGATTAACAGATAATGGAATTCACACCACTTAAAATCTGGCATTCAAAATACTACATCATGTTAGAATGACGTGTGTGTATGTTTACAAGTACATGGCCCTAATATTTTATCTATTGAAACAATAATTACATAAAATGAATTATATACTAGTCCACATATGTACCCTATTTCTTATGTAATGGTCACAAATGTATGTTTATTAGAATATGTATATGTTAGTTTGCTATATGCAAGTATGTAATTCAATACTTTCAATATTACCCTATGATATACTTGTAGAAGAATAGTTAATACAAATGTAGAGGATATGAGATCCAATACCAATCGATCTTGTTACAAATAAAAGTGAGTGTAATATGGATTATTGAGTCGGTCACCTAATAGTGATTATGCTTACACATTAATGTACTTGTTTCTAATAAAGGTCTATAAAGCTTCGGTAGTTAGAAAATGTGCTAAAAATACCATTGAGTCATTTACTAACCTAGTAAATAGTTTGATTACATAACTATGTACAATAGAAATATACATCATGTGACGTGGAACGTGATGAGAAAGAAAATAGGTTCTCTTTATTATTTTGAGTCATATGATTATGACTCTATTAATGAAAACAACAATCTATTGAATCCTAATGGGATATTATTACAAGCACATACACATATTAAAGGACATCATGGTAAATTCACATCAATGATAGGATGCATAAAGGTAATGGATCTAACTCCTTGGAAATATAAAACCCTAACATTTGATTAGGTGATCGAGAATAGGATAAGAACAATATGAAAATCTATAAGAGGAATATACACTCGTGTTCACTTTGATCTGACTAACATGTATAATATGTTCCAAGGATGACTAGTCAACTCTGGAGACCCAATATACTTATTAAGTTAACCACTAGTCTAGAAGACCAGGTATGTACTCTTCCCTATTTACTTTTGGGCATAATTTGACTTAAAACTTCTTACAATGAGACATCTTTTTAATATTGTCTCCTTTTATGCAACCATGTTGTAAATTCTTTAATTCTTGATATTGAATCATCTGGTTCTACAATGCTTCATGGATACTTTTTTGCCTCAGGTCTATGACCCACTTGCTTTGTTGTTGTACTTGGAAATGTGAATGATGAATGGAAACTATATTTCCACTCTATTTATGCATGTTAGATTATTTGACTAGATAATTATGTAGATGCTTATCCATAACCATTAGGGTTTTCTTTTCTACCATAATATAAACAGAGGAGTGCTTTTCTACTTAGGTTGTGATTTTCTACCCATTTTATATAAGACAATGACTGAGTGGTGTCTTGACCCTACTATAGTTACTTTAATCAATATTTATCTACATGTGAATGATTATGATTGTTGTGATATTGTGAATGGTTAATGGAAAGATGTGATATCTCACTTGTTTATTTATAAGCCTCATTCGTTTGGAATTAATTTTCTTGATATATCTCTTGTTGGAACTTACTTATCTCTTGCTGACCCTCCTTTTTATGGGAACATATATTTTGCTCTTTTAACCCATTAAATGCCCAAAATATTGTTAAATGCACATACTCAACTTTTGTTGATACATATCTTGTTTTTGTATTTCTCTGGTTGTTCCCTCCACCCAAGTGTAGGTGCTTTATAAGGTAGAGACTCACGATGATTGTGAGCTCATTGGTGAACATAAGGACAACTTGAGATAGCATTGTTGCCCTCTGCAACTGGGAATCTTGTGAAAGTAGATGTAGATTTTTTTATTATAGTGTACCACCCTTACGGTGAGAACTTATGTATATGAAACATCTTGAACGTTGTACATGGTTATGTTTTCTGCTTCTTAGATATTTCATGGCTCATGTCTGTATCATTGAGCGGGCCCACTATCAGTTCCCACTCCTTACAACATGGTATCAGAGACTAACTAGTCAGTAGCTTTACTATTTCTAGCTATCTAAGATTGTTCCTTAGTAGGTAGGTGACCCTTTAGAAGTTGTTGTCACACTTAAACCTAAACTGTGTTTACCAACTAGGGTTTCACCCCCTATCCAATTTGGTCATATATATGTATCCCAAACAAATTATGTGGATGACCTAGTTTTGGGTAAGCTCTTATCAATCATACCCTCTCCTTATAGGTATATCTTTTTATATGTAGACGTTGACTGTCTAGGAAGCATACTCTAGCCCCTACCTTAGGGGAGGACAATTCATCTACTATAGAGAGTAGGTTGACTTGAACTCACATAATTTTGCACAACCCTAGTACATGCCATTAAACCTTTTGCTGATGTTGTTTTCAAGCACGCCTATGATACACTCATTATGTGGACCGATCATGCATGGATACAAGCTTAGAATATTGACACGAGTTTTAGATTTTGAGATATTCTATGATTGTACATGATGATATGAACTAGATACTTTAAGGTTAGGTTTGCCTTTCCTGCAACATGGAGTTATCTCAACATAGTATGCTTGAGACTCGTCATCAAGGGTTGGATACTATCCTAGCTAACTAACAATATCTCATAAATGAGTTTTTTTTTAAGGAAGATATATGTTTCAAGTAAAGATCCTTGGGATTTCATCCCTAAGGTAGAAATGATGCTTATCTCCCTTTTCCTGTAAAGAAGTGATCACATAGTTGGATCACATAATAAAAATTTATGCTACGTCATTTTCCCCAAGGACAAATGGAGGCACATTCATGTTTGGAAGCTTTAGTTGATACTCTATTTCTTAAAAATTTGGATGTACACTAACATCAAGGGTATGTGAGGTAGGTACCTCTAGGGTTGATCCTTAAAGAGTTGACCACTCTCCCATACCCACCATATAATTAGTTTACCTAATGTGTGAGATGAGGAGTAGTTTAACTAGCTAGTACATCCGGGCTTGTAACGACACCATGGATGTAAACCAACTAAGGAAGTGAGACCCTAATTTCTTCTTATTGTGGTTACTCGATCTTACAAATATTTGATGTTTTGGGATGTGATGGCCTAAGTCACGATTAAGAGAATGGTGGAATAATGGTGGTCATGCCTAGTAGGACCTACTAGAAATTAACAACATGCTAGAAGAAACTTTTATCCCCTCCTCATCTAGAATTTGGATATGCTTGTTGTGTTCCTTGATGATGTGTGTAGAGAAGCCTTTCTACAAAGATGAAGTGATGTTAGGGTGAAAGTATATGTTGTATGTGTTATAAAGTGGTTGACTTGATTATCATATTGATTTTGGTGCCATTTTGGATTCCCATTTCAATGTTTTCACCATCAAACTTATTTTCATTATTAAATTATATATAAAAAACTTCTACAGATTTCATTGATGGTTTTGGAACCACATCACCACCACAAGGAAGTTGTAGTCATAGATAGGCCCGTTAGTGAAGAAATCTTTGACTTGCATGTTCAACCCTCTAACCCTAGGCATGAGTGTGATATAGGATTTAAGAGGATGAAGAATAAGTATAATATCTATATTTTAGTCAGCTACCCCTCTCAACTCTTTGTACAGTTAGATAGGTCCTTTTAAGGGGTGGAGCCTCATACAGTTGGGTTTATAAATTAATGTAAGGAATAGTTGATATAGAATAATTGTTTTAATAAAATTCTCTTGGGTAAGTTAAGGTAATAATGTCTTACAAGTGCCACCAAGATAGGGTCATGAGTAAGTCCTAATTTCACCGACATACAAGTTACCTCAAAAGAAAAATAAAATTTGAAATAATAGTAGTAATACATACATACATACATGCTCACTTATTATCAAGAATGAACTTAGTTCAGATAATGTGCTATCTCATTTAAAAATAAGGTGAGAAAAAGAAAATAATCAATACCTAAAAGCTTGAACTAATGCATAAATCCCAATTTACTAGTAATGTATGGTAATGATGACCCCATTGTAGAAGTTACTTGAGTAAACCAAAAATGTTAAGAGATCATGAACAAACATATTTTCTATATGGCCATATCAATTTGAAGTGAACATGTAATACATACATCATTGTCAAAACGTGGGTAATGTAATGTGTATGCATGAATCATGAATGATCGATTCAATAGATCAAATACATCACACTATAAAGATAGATGTTTTGGGTAACTTTTAATCCAAAAAAATCCCTAATGTTTTTTCCATGTCCCTAACCTATATAAAAATTTAAATAAAATAGAAGGTCATGAGACATTAAATAGTTAATGCCCCATTATAAAACCCATCAATATAATAACTACAACACAAAACCCTAGTGCCTGAGAGAAAAAAGAGACATTTCTGCATGATATATTCTAATAGTACTAGTACACCCTATACTTAGTAGTATGACATTCATAAGAGGAAATAATAGTAATAACTTTGATGATAAGTATCAATATGATGCATGTTGGTGGTTTTTACCCTAAGGTAGTTTATAATACTAACTTAGTGTTTGAAATTGATCAAATCCAAAGGAAAACCCAATTATGAATAATTGATCATTCAAGTTTAGGTGTTTAAAAAAAATCTTGGACCCACATTGGATATGAGGAGTTGCTAACCGTGATTAGGGCTTGATGGAATCATCATATTAGTGTAGGTAATTTAGAATACTTATAACACTATTAAGTTAATCCTTTGTCTTGGTGAAATCTTCCTAGTTCAATCTTGTATAAGAAAAGGGTTTCAGAGACATCATGTTTGGAATGATATAGATGGACCTTGAGTATATACTATATGACATTAGGGTTGGTACACTAGAAAATTTTGAAATGGTTAACGGGTATATCTTAGTATTCTTGATTTTTACTCGGTGAATTTCGGGGACGAAACCCTCTTTAAGGGGTGGAGTATTTTAACATACCCAAATCTAGGTAACTAATCTAATTTTTTTCTTTTCTTATGTTTATTTTCATGTATGTTAATATAAATCTCTTTTTCTGTGGTCTAACTTAAATAAGAATAAATGGAAGCCTAGAGAATATAATATTTCAACATGTCACCTTTAATATAAGGTTAAAGGTAAATTAGATAATTAAGACTTGGATTTGGACATAAGTATATCACTTCATTAATGAATATTTAACCCTAATCTAGCAACCTGAAATCTTCATAAGTCTAATTGATGTCGAAAACTTAATAGATGTGATGTAATGCTCAAATTGATAATAAAATGCATTACATAAATATTTAATATAAAAATGACGAAATCAAATACAAAACATTTTCAAAATAAGAAATTGATGCAAACATTGGATTCTTCATACTTTAATTAGTATATAGGTCAAGTCTCAACTCAATCAGACTTGATTTGATCACTGAATTAATTTACTTAATATAGAAGGAATGATGCACATTATAACATTGAATATAATTTAAAACCGTAGCCCCTCCAATTACATATGTGTAACACAACCCTTGCTAACTCTTACCCATGTGCCCCCCTCTCTGGCGCCATCTAGGAAGGCCATAGGAAATGACACTGTTTCCTACTCCTCTTCCTTCCCCATCCTTCTACAAAAGCTAGACGCCTCCAATGGACTCTCCATTAACCCTGCACCTTGTCCGTAGAGGGAAACCAAGACCACCAGGCACAACATCAACAATGTGATCATCAAGATCATCTCCTCACCATCCATTCTTGTTTTCCATCATCCATTATGCTCCAACATCCCACGCCTTCCCTTACTTCTTGTATGCATCTAACCATAACCTCCAATGTTAGCCAGAGGAGAGTAGCATTGAATGGCACCGAGTAGTGCCGAGGGACACTAACAAGTGCTGAGAAACATTACACAAACTGATCCTTGCCATCATCATCCTTGGAGTATGCCACTTCCTCCCTGATCCAACCAATGGCTTGTAACAACTCTAGATACAAATTTCTTTTCCTCCTCTCTTCCTCGCCCTTGATGCCAAAAACCCTTGACGCCTCTCATCTTCCCCTTCTAAACACCTAGTGTCATGAAACAGACCTACAATAGGTCATCGCCCATCCACATCCACCTCACAAAGCACCACCTTGTTCTGTCACTGGGTCTGCCATGACCACTCAAGACAGTCGTTGCCGCTGCCTGAACCCCCTCCATCTCTTGTGGCCATCAACTATAACCTATGGAGGATGCCTCCAGTAAAACTGCCCCAACATCCTTGGCCAATTGTGACTTGCCATCACTACAATCTTCAACAAGTCCAAACAATGCATACCTTTTTCCTAACTCCTCGATGCTAAAAAAACAAATACCATGGACCTACAGCTCATTCCCAATCCTGCCACCATGACTTAAGCCTATTATCTTGGTCTAAAGATGACAATGAATGATTCTCAGTGCTACAATGTCATTGCCACCTCAGACCATGATGCAAAATATGGTTTGTAATGTCCCCTTGCCCAACATACCACAAACATTATCCAATCTCACCCAACCTACTGTTTGCACTATCCTGGTGGTGATCCAAGGAGTCAACTTAAAGCAACAACCCAAGAAACAAGCCACCAAACACAGTGCATGCACATGAATTTGATGGTGAGATATTGTATTCTTAGAATTATAAACTGAATTAAGGAGTTAATGGATTAACGGACAATGGAATTCACACCACTTAAATCTGGCATTCAAAAGGCTACATCATGTTAGAATGACGTGTGTGTATGTTTATGAGTACATGGCCCTAATATTTTGTCTATTGAAATAATAATTACGTAAAATGAATTATATACTAGTCCACACATGTACCCTATTTCTTATGTAATGGTCACACATGTATGCTCATTAGAATATATATATATATATATCACTTTTCTATATGCAAGTATGTAATTCAATATTTTCAATATACCATATGATATACTTGTATAAGAGTAGCTAATACAAATGTAGAGGACAGGAGAGCCAATACCAATCGGGCTTGTTACGAATAAAAGTGAGTGTAATCTAGAATATTGAGCTGGTTACCTATTGGTTATTATTAGGCTTACACATTAACATACTTATTTCTAGTAAAGTTCTAAAAAGCTTCGATAGTTAGATAATGTGTTAGAATTACCATTGAGTCATTACTAACCTAGTAAATAGTTTGATTACATAACTATGTACAATATAAATCTACATCATGTGACATGGACAATGGTGAGAAAGAAAATAGGTTTTGTTTTTTATTATGATTATGACTCTATTAATGCAAACAAAAATCTATTGAGTCCTAATGGAATATTATTACAAGCACAGACACAGGTTAAAGGACATCATGATAAATTCACATAGATGAGAATTTTAGGATGTGTAAAGGTAATGGATATAGCTCCTTCTTGGAAAGCTAAAACCCTAAAATTTGATTAGGTGATCGAGAATAGGATAATAACAATATGAATATCTATAAGAGGAATATACACACATGTTCACTTTGATTTGAGTAACATACATAATATGTTCCTAGGATGACTACTCAACTATGGAGACCCAATGTACATATTAAGTTAATCGCTAGTCTAGAAAATTAGGTATATACTCTTCCCTATTTAATTTTGGTCATAATTTGACTTAAACCTTCTTACAATGAGACATCTTTTGAATGTTGTCTCTTTTTATTCAACCATGTTGTGAGTTCTTTAATTCCTGATATTGAATCATCTGATTCTATAGTGCTTGATGAATACTTTGTTGCCTCGAGTCTATGACCCCACCTGCTTTGTTGTTGTACTTCAAAATGTGAATGTTGAATACAAACTATCTTGCCACTCTATTTATGCATATTACTATACCTGCTGATGTAGTGTTATAGACTTGTGGTAAAGACAAGATACACTTTGACCATAAAAAATCCATACTCGAGAAAATATTTTCTAGATAACTATTGTAGACGCTTATGCTTAACCATTAAGGTATTATTTTCTACCCTAATATATACAGAGGCATGCTTTTTTGTCTAGGGTGTGCTTTTCTACCCATTTTATATAGTCCAGTGACTCACTGGTGTTTTGACCCTACTATAATGACTTGAGTCAATATTTATCTACATGCGAATGGCTATGATTGTTGTGATATTGTGAATGGTTAATGACAAGATGTGTTATCTTGCTTGTTTATTTATATGTCTGATTCTTTCAAAATTCATTTTCTTGATAGATATCTTGTTGGAACTTACTTATTTTTTGATGACCCCTTTTTTTATGGGAACATCTCTTTTGCTCTTTGAACCTATTAAATGCCCAAAATATTGTTAAATGTACATATTCAACTTTTGTCGATACATATCTTCTTTTCCTATTTTTCTGGGTGTTCCCTCCACCCAGGAGTAGGTGCTTATAAGGCAGAGACTCAAGATGATCATGAGCTCATTGGTGAACATAAGGACAACTTGAGATAGCCTTGTTGCCCTCTGCAACTGGGGCACTTGCGAAAGTAGATGTATAATTTTTATTTTTGTGTAACACCCTTAGGGTGAGAAGTTATGTACTTGAAACATCTTGAACTTTGTAAACGATTACGTTTTCCGCTGTTTAAATATTTCATGACTCATGTTTGTATCATTGAGTGGGTCCACTATCGGGTCCCACTCCTTACAGAATGGTATCAGAGACTAAGCAGTTGGTAACTCGACTATTTCTAACTATCCTAGATTGTTCCTTAGTAGATAAGTGTCCCTTTTAGAGGCTGTTGCATTCCTATGTATTCTCAGACTATCAATCTTCGTGTCTAAATTGTTGACAAGCAGGTGGATACTGTGTATTAAGTAGGAAAAATGGGAAGCCAACACCTCTCAGCATGGTGCGCACTGCTCATTGCCTAGCAAGGTAGATCCATGTGAGAGCTTCCTACACTATACATTGTCATCCTCCCAAGCCCTGGTGTAGGTCACCTCGTTCTGTTTTCCGAGTTTGCAAGGTGCTTCGTCAACCACCATGGTTTCACAGCCACCCTCCTACCATCCACCACAGCCGCCATGCTACTCTCTCGTCATGAGTAACCACCACACCTCTCACCGCCTCTCCCACTTTTGATAAGGAATGCCTTGACAAACTCCCTTCAGATACCGATGTCATGGAAAGCCGCCTGACCACGATGCGCTGTGGTCCACTTCCTTCCATCCGCGATGCGCTGATCAACGTGTTGGCCCCACTAAAGGCACTAGTGGTAGCCATATTTAAAACGGATGTGGGGATACCTGGCTACGTCTTCTACACCATGTCTGCCATGATGTTGCTAGTTGGTAATAACATGCTGAGGAGTCACCCATCGCTTATAGAGCAACTGGAGGAACACATGCTTACACAACACCGGCCTGACGTGGTGCGAAGCTGGATCTATCGAAAGCTTCAACAGATGTCTCAAGCCGAAGGCGTCCTACTCAACACGTTTTGTTCCATGGAGCATGAAGCCGTAGATTATCTTCTAAAGGAAATAAGGCACAACAACCCAACGCGTCCTAGGGTGTTTCGCATCGGCCCAATTAACGTCGGTTCTATCTTAAGACCCCATCTGTGCCTTGATTGGTTGGATGCTCAACCCCAAGATCGATGCCATTTGTTAGCTTCAACAGCGGTCGGACGTTGTTGGCAGAGCAGCTGCCGCAATTGGCAGAAACGCTGAAGGTGAGCGAGCAAGATCGGTGCTATTAGTTGAATATTGACGGTAAGGCCTCCAACTCCAACTTATTTAAAGACTGATCCAGTGACGACTTCCCGCAGAATACCTCCCCGAGTGTTTCCTTGACCGGACAGGGGGAATGGGTATGGTGTTTCCATCATGGGCTCCCCAGTTGGCCATACTAGAGCATGCACCCACCGACGACTTCCTCATGCACTATGGGTGGAACTATATCCTAGAGGCTGTGAATAGGGGCGTACCCATGATCATGTGTCCACTGTATGCTGAACATAATCTAAATGCCATGCTGCTGGTAAGAGGTGCTAAGATAGCCATACTACCAAATGTGCAGGCAATAAGGCAGGTGGTAAGAAGCGAAGAGTTTTCTAGGCTGATCAAAGCGTTGATGGTTGGAAAGGAAGGAGAGTCAAGATGAGGGTCAGAGAGCCCTAGGACGAATCTCAGCATGGGAGAAGGTGGGTCCTCTGCAATGATGATGATGGAGTTAGCCCAGATTTGGAGTACCGGCTTAGTGCACCGGCATGATTAAGGCAACAAGGATGTTTATTATATATTATTGCTTTGGTCAAAAAAAACCAAAATGGCATGTTTGAGTATTTTATTTATCAAATTAACATGATCTATGCACCGACATGATTAGGGCAACAAGGATGTTTATTATATATTATTGCTTTGGTCAAAAACCAAAATGGCATGTTTGGGTATTTTATATATCAAAATAACATGATCTAGAATTTAATTCCCAAAATGACATGTTCTCAAATAACTATGGATGGAACTCCATCCTAGAGACTGTGAATGTTGTTAATTTTGAATTTAGGTCGTTACATGCAACAACAACAAGTACAATTAAGTTAACAATTCAGGTCGATCCAGATAAGAAAGCGTAGAATAAACTAATGTAGGGGAATAAAAATAAATAAAGTCAGGAATCAAATTAGGTCGTTCGTTGAAAAACGAACACGATATACTTAAAGAAATTAGGTCTTTGCAATCCTTATGGATATGCGTCCTTCTCCTAGTCGGCCCGATCATGAGAAGAGATCGTCTTGCTCGTGTTGACGATGAATAATGTAGACAGAGACAACTTGCACCACTAGTGCAGCCCAACGACCACATGAACTTGCCACGCTCAGGAGAGAATCTCCATGTAGCACCACGGAAGAGACAGTGGTAGAAGACTCTGGCTTTAGGGTTTACCAAACACGAAGTCGAACGCCGACATATGTTTGTTCGAAAGATGTGTTTAACCCTAATGACCAGAGACATATTTATAGCCTTACACGCCCTGTGATCGTATTCTGGTTAAGACGCGATCACTCAATCACTTTTGTACAAATTATGAAAAAATCAACGAAGAGAGACTTTCCAGTTAGGATTAACAAATCTATTTAAGAAAGAAACAATTAATTAAATTAATAATTAATTACATAGTTGTATCCTATTATAAAAAGAAGACAGAAGATAGAAATATTCTCCACAATCCACAATCCACAAGTCACAAGCCACCACTACTACAGAAACATCGTTCAACGTCGCTTTTAGAGGCCTCGGTTTTTTAGTAAAACTGACGATGTTAACATTAAACGTCGGTTAATAAGGACATTCGACGTCTATATTTGAAGACCAGCTAGACACGTGTATCACTTTTCATTCAGTGTCGGTTGAAGAAAAGAAACTGACACCTAAAGTAGCCCGTGAAATCCAATTTTTTCGAGTAAAAAAATTGCGCCAAAGTATTAGATACAACGTCAGTGTTTTACCTAATAACCAATGCTGAATGTAGATAAAATTTGTGCCAAAAGTTCCAATATGGGCGTCGATTGTCTTAGCATAACTGACGTTATAAGGGTGCGCGCGCCGTCCCCGCCAAAAAAATTAGGATAAAGGAATGTCCAATTGGACGTCGGTTTGTTACTATCAACCGACACTTAAGGTTTTAGGTGTCAGCTTTGTAGAGAACCGACGCCGTTTACAAACTTAATAGACCCGCGATCACCCAAGTCTTCCCCTTTCTTCTGTTTCATCACTCCTCTGCTGCTACTCACCTAAAATCGCCCGACAACGCTCACAGTCAACCTGCTGGTCACCGCCGCTGCTGTTGGTGCGTCTGTTGCTCGCCGCCGATGCCTCTACTGCTGCTGCTGCTGCTCTCCTCGCCGACAGTCTCCTGCTCCTCCCCTGGCTCTCCTTCTTTGCAGATAGTCGGTGCCTCTCCTTCTCTGCTCGACACCCTTCTCCTGCCTCTGGTGTGCTCGACGCCCTTCTCCTCAGACCGCCGCCTTCGTCTCCACACTGCTACCAACGGTAGGCCGCTGCCCTTCTTCTTCCTCCACCTCTTCTTCCTCCTACTCCATCTCCTTACCAAATGGATTAAAGCAAGGCCACGACCGTGTGGGCTGGCCACGGCCGTGGCTGTGTTGGCCTACCATGGCCGTGCTGCCCCTAGGCAGTACGACCGTGCTGGCTAGCACGACCGTGGTAGGCCAACACAACCACGGCCGTGGCCAGCCCACACGGTCGTGGCCTTGCTTTTATCCATTTGGTAAGGAGGGAGCAAGAAGAAGAAGATACATTTACAATTGAATACTAATGCTTGACCTACTTCTATAAATTTTGATGCATGTTGAATTAAGATATTAAAACCCTAATACACATTTCACCATAATCTTGAATTAACTATATTGCTGAAATCTTGAGATCAATCTATGTAAGATATTAAAACCCTAATGTTGAATCTCTGATTTTGTAGTGATGTGTCACCCTAACATCTACATGAATCCCTATTGTATGATGTAGATTGATGATAATGCATGATCTAGTTTGAAATTTTGAAATCAATTATGAATCTCTCCATCCCTAGGTCATACTAATTTATGTGTAATCTTTATCTTGATGATGAACATGCATGGACACTCGAAATATTGAAATCAATGTTATTGAATGACAACACATGTATTTGTTGGCCTAGAAACCCATCCAAGATTTACTCATTAGGAGTAAATCTTGGATAGTCCCCGGTTTGGGACTGTTCTTGGACACCTAATCTCACTTAGGATGTAAGTGTATAATGTGTATTGGGTTTTCAAGAAAATTTCGGCAGCATTTCCCCGTTTGTTCTCTAAGTACATATGTACTTAGAGAACAATGGGGAAATGCTGCCGAAATTTTCTTGAAAACCCAATACACATTATACACTTACGAGTGAGATTAGGTGTTCAAGAATGGGATAGGTGGTACACATTTATTATATATAAGAATGACATCACATGTATTTGTTGGCCTAGAAACCCGTCCAAGATTTACTCATTAGGAGTAAATCTTGGATAGTCCCCAGTTTGGGACTGTTCTTGAACACCTAATATCACTTAGGATGTAAGTGTATAATGTGTATTTGGTTTTCAAGAAAATTCTGGTAGCATTTCCCCATTTGTTCTCTAAGTACATATGTACTTGGAGAACAGCGGGGAAATGCTGCTGAAATTTTCTTGAAAACCAAATACACATTATACACTTACTAGTGAGATTAGGTGTTCAAGAATGGGATAGGTGGTACACATTTATTATATATAAGAATGACAACACATGTATTTGTTGGCCTAAAGTTTTAACCATGCAAAAACTCTAATCTGTTAACCCTAGACCCTAATCTTGTTGTAATATATACTTGTTTTCTCTTTGATCATAGAATGGATAGATCATGGACGTCCATTCGCAATCACTGGACCCCAGAGTTTATATCTGGTCTTGACCAGTTTATTAGATTTTCCGAGGAACATAGGAAACAACCTGGAGATAGGTTCTACTGTCCATGTAGGCATTGCGGTAACAACTTGAAAGTCAACACTGGTGACGAAATCAAAAGTCATGTCATGTGCAACGGGATTATACAAGGCTATACAGAATGGCACTGGCATGGAGAGATTTCAAACTCGAAACCAGTGGATGTCGATAGAAGTGCTTGTGTGGAAGAAGAAATTGCCTCCGATGACGTAGATGTGAATGAACCAGTTCCAATAGATATCGTTGATGTGATGCTGGATAGTTGTGGGGTAGAGCACACCGATCCACCTTCCATTTTTAGAAACATTGTGCATGATGCTGAGATATCGTTATACACAGGTTGTACTAAGTTTACGAAGCTTAGCGCTGTGTTGAGATTGTATAAGCTAAAAGCTAACAATAGATGGAGCGACAAAAGCTTCGCGTCATTGTTGTCTTTGTTGAAAGAAATGCTTCCTGAAGGAAACGAGCTACCAATCTCAACATACCAGGTAAATAAATTGTTGTGCCCAATGGGAATGGATGCCAAGAAGATACACACATGCCCGAAAGATTGTGTATTATTTCAAAAGGACTATGTGGATTTGAAAGATTGTCTAAAATGTGGTGTGTCACAGTATAAATTGACGACTTCAGGGGAGTTCAAAACTGGTTCTCCTGCTAAGGTGATGTGGTATCTACCTATAATATCACAGTTCAACGCTTGTTTGCCAATCTGATAGATGCGAAGAATTTGAGGTGGCATGCAGATGTTAAGAAAAATAATGATGGAATCCTACGACATGTGTTTGATTCCCCACAGTGGAACAAGATTGATCTATTGTACCCTGAATTTGGTGAAGAAGCCAAGAATCTAAGACTTGGGCTTTGTACAGATGGGATGAATTTGTATGGGACATTGAGCAGCCCACATAGCACTTGGCCAGTCATGCTTGTTATATACAATCTTCCTCCCTGGCTATGTATGAAAAATAAGTACGTAATGCTATCATTGTTGATATCGGGCCCTAAAAAACTTGGAAATGATATCGATGTTTATCTTGAACCTCTGATTGATGACTTAAAGAAACTCTGGGGTGAAGGTGTGATGACCTATGACACTTCACGAAGAGAGACATTTCGTTTGCATGCTATGTTGTTTTGCACTATTAATGACTTTCCAGCATATGGGAATTTATCTGGATATAGTGTCAAAGGAGCTAAAGCGTGTCCTATATGTGAAGAGAACACTGATTCAACAAGACTAAAACATGGCGGTAAGACTGTATATCTCGATCATCAAAGGTTTCTTATAAAATTCCATCCGTATCGTAGGAAGCGCAAAGCATTCAATGGATTGAATGAGGAACGGAGTGCACCTAAACCTATACCAGGGGAGGTTGTTTATGAAAGAGTAAAAGACTTTGTCAATGAATTTGGTAAGAGATCACAATGTACTATGGCTACATGAAGTGGCAAATCTTTATTCAAGAAGAGGTCAATATTTTGGGGTCTTCCTTATTGCAGTTCTTTGACAGTCAGGCATTGTATCGATGTCATGCACGTTGAGAAAAATGTCTGTGATAGTGTCATTAGTACTTTGTTGAATATACCAGGTAAGACTAAAGATGGGATAAAATCCAGACTGGACCTATGTGAAATGGGAATAAGGTCAGAATTAACAGAATTACGTGAAATGGGAAATCAGAGAACATACTTACCTCCCGCTTGTTACACATTGTCTAGAAAGGAGAAGAAAGCTTTTTGTGAATGTTTGGTAAATGTTAAGGTGCCACATGGTTACTCATCCAACATCCGTAGATTGGTATCAATGAAAGATCTGAAGTTGATAGGTCTTAAATCTCATGATTTTCACACTCTAATGCAACAAATATTGCCTGTGGCAATTCGATCTATATTGCCGAAGCATGTAAGGTTTGCAATCACCAGACTTTGTTTCTTTTTCAATAGTCTGTGCAGCAAAGTTATTGATCCTGATACTCTCGATAATTTGCAAAGAGAAGTGGTTGTTACCCTATGTCATCTTGAGATGTATTTTCCTCCGTCATTCTTTGATATCATGGTACATCTTATTGTCCACTTGACTAGGGAAGTGAAAATGTTGGGACCAATTTTCTTGCATTGGATGTATCCCTTTGAATGATACATGAGCATTTTTAAAAGCGATGTTCGAAACCGTTATCGGCCTGTAGGGACTATTATTGAGGGTTATGTGGCGAGAGAGGTTATGGATTTTTGCAATGACTTTCTCAGTGGTAATGACACTCCTGGTAATGACAAGAATATTGAGGAGCAATTTGGCAAAGGAATTTTGGGATCACGGGTGAAAGTAATCAGCCGTGAGCAGTTGGAACAAGCTCACTTGTATATTTTACACAACATGGACGAAGTGAGTGTTTATATCAAGGAACATACCAATTGCATCAAGAGACAATATCCTCGAGCCAATACAATGTGACTTGCTAGAGAGCATAACAAGAGATTTATTAAGTGGTTCGAAGAGAAAGTCTTACATCAACTATCTCAAACACCAGATGATATTACTGAAACAATCAAATGCCTCGCCTTTAAACCGAAATTGACTGTTATGTCTTATGAAGGGTATGACATTAATGGATTCACATATTACACAAAACGCCAAGATGATAAGAGTGTCGTCCAAAACATTGGGGTCACCCTTCAAGTGTCGACTATGTTTTTTGCAAGTGCAAAGGATAAGAGTCCACATGAAGCTAAAATGTCATATTACGGTGTCATTGAAGACATATGGGAGTTTGACTACATAGATTTCAGAATTCCGCGCTTCGAATGTAATTGGGTTGATAACACCAAAGGAGTTATAGTAGATGAATTGGGTTTCACTTTAGTGAACTTTGAAAAGATTGGCGAGAAGGGTGAACCATTCGTATTGGCATCACAGGTAAAACAAGTATTTTATATCGATGATCCTGCAAATGATAAATGGTCAGTTGTTCTTCATGGTAAAAGACAATTCATTGAAGATCCTATAGATGAAGAAGAGTACTATGATAAGTATGATGACTCCAGTCCATTCTCAGTTGGGTTGCCAACACCAGGAAATATTGAAGCTAATGATGACTTGTATGTGCACGGAGATCACAATGAAGGATGGTTAATTGATACAAAATCACAATATTAGAGGCATGTTTATATTTTTTATATGTTTTATTTTTCTGAATGTGAACTTTACAATGTGAATTACTTTACAATGTGAATGTGAACTTTACAATGTGAATTTTAAAATGTGAATTACTTTACAATGTGAATGTGAACTTTACAATGTGAGCTTTACAATGTAAATTACTTTACAATGTGAACTTTACAATGTTAATTACTTTACAATGTGAATGTGAACTTTACAATGTGAATTTTACAATGTGAATTATTTTACAATGTGAATGTGAACTTTACAATGTGAGCTTTACAATATGAATTACTTTACAATGTGAACTTTACAATGTGAATGTGAACTTTCAGATGGCTGAGCATTCTCCTGATGATCGTGCTGATGATTACCGTGAGGGTGAGGACATCAATGCGCCACCTCACAATGTAAGTTTTAAAAATATATATCATATATTTATATCTATATGTCCATTTATAGTTATATCCTGTAAGTGTATTTATTTTGTCAAATTTTAGGTTGATGATGCAAATGTACCCTCTGAAGCACTTGAGGCACTTGATGAGCAGTACCAAAAAGTTGACAAGAGAAGGGGCATCACTATGATGAAGAAGTTAATAGCGCAAAGGGGCAATGGACCCAAACTTGTTGTGGATTTTGATAATGCAGGAAATGCACTTGGAGTGAATCACAATTCGTTTGTTTCATATCTTGGGTATGTTACTCGTAGCCATTGCGGTTGTAAGATAGATTCTTGGCATAAAGTTCCTAAGGAGAAGAAAGACGTAATATGGAAGGATTTATGCGTGAGTTATTATTAATTTGCAATTCTATTTGTTAGATTACTAATGTTTTGGATACTAGTTAACAACAATTATATTTTGCAGAGTATATTTGAATTGGATGAAAAGCTACATCGTAAATGTGTGATGCAACGCTGTGGGAGAGTCCTAAGGAACTATAGGACAAATATTACCCGAGAATACATAAAAGAAGGTGACAAGAGGAAGAAGATAGCCACAGAACAGTGGAACTTCCTGGACCAAGAAGAATCAGACGCATTTGTTGCTTCAAGACAAACTGATGAATTCAAGGTATTAGGTGTCACCCCCTATTTAATTAATATACGTTGTATTCACCTATTCAAGATTAACATTTGGTGTTACTAACCAAAACATTAATGTGCATACTAACTAGGCCCTCAGTGAGGTGCAAAAAGCAAGGCGTGCACTGAATGTGCATGCCCACACAATGGGTCCAAAGGAGTATTCAGGAATTCGCCAAAGACTACAGTCTGAGGCTACTGCTCAGTCTGCTGCTACTCAGGAGTCCTATATTATAGGTAGCACACCTCTACCTTGCCATGATGTCTGGATAGCTGGGAGGCAAAATAAGAAGGGAGAAATAAGGAAGCCCACAACTGCTGAGGCGACTGCAAAAATGGTAAAATACAACTCTTACAGCAATCGTTCGAATATTGATTATTTATGGTGTTTACTTAATTACAAAATTTTGTTTTGGTGATTAGCGGGAGCTGCACGAGCTGAGGAAACAAGAAAATTTCATCCCTGAGGGCACACAGGATGAATTGACAGTTGCTCTGGGTAACCCAGAGCATCCTGGATGTGTTAGGGCTGCAGGCACTGGTGTGGGCATCAAAGCGTTCTTTGGGCCATCCTAGCACAAACATGTCCCAAAAGTGGGACTTTCACAAGAAGAAGTAACCTATTCTTTCTTTATAATGTTACTGTAAAAGAGAATTCAATAACCAGAAGCTAACATTTCTTTTATCCATGTATAGGTAGATAAGCTAGTTGATAGGAAACTCAAAGAAGCAATGAACAAGTGGCAGACATCTCAGACTGCCACTCAACAGACAGTACCTATGGCATCCCGGTCTACTCCTACTGTAGAGGTTGGGAGTAATCCTATAGACCCACCACCTAGCACATCTAATGTAAGTACTTTTATGACATAATTACTAGTCTTTTCAAGATGATATGTTTTCAAGATGATATGTATATATGTATATAACATTCTTTACACAAAAATTTGTAGGGGTTGAAGCCATGCCGTCTAAAAAATAAAGAATTTGTCGTTGCAGAGGCGTCGGCTTACCCATCCCTACCAGGGGAAATGTTTCATGGGTCTCCATTACCAGCTGGTTGGGTTCGTGTGAGCCCGCTACGTATATTCCCCAACTGGATGGATCTTCCATTGCCATATGCCCACCCAAATTGTGAAACGCTTGGTGAGGCAGAAGGCGGAGTGATATTGTGGCCAAAAGCGGCTGTCCTCTATACTAAAACTGTATGGTAAATTTACATTACGTTAAATTGTTAGTGTGTGTATATGATGTCAGTTGATCTGAAATTTTATATATATATATATATATATATATATATATATATATATATATATATATATATACAGGTTAAAAAGAAGACACCCACAACATCTAGGCCTCCACCTCCACCTCCACCTCCACCTCCTACATTACCAAGTTGGGTTCCACATGACCTACCTGTCCCATTAGGTCCTGATTGTAGGGGTATGGCAATATGGTTAGGCGAACATGATATAAATTGCCCTATAACTGTTTCTATAGATGCGGATGCTGCAGGTCAATCATACGAAAGCAACCTATTTATACAAGATATTTTGGAGTTGTTTCGATATGATTGGCTGAATACATCTATGATAGAGCTATGGATAAGGTGAGATCTTCTTTATACATCCATATACCTTGTGTAGGATCTGGTGATCTAGTTTCTTATTTACTAATGCATACATAATACATGTTTTGCAGCTACTTAGACAAGATATGTGCAGATTTTTCATTCAAACATGTAGGATTTTTGATTCCATCTTTGATTAGTCTAGTAGCTAAAGACCCTCCGTCAGTTCAACAATACCGCTGTGATGCTTTTACAAGTTTTGCTCAAAATAAGAAGACGTTGATAATAGCTCCATTCAATGTGGAGTAAGTTTACTTTGCTTATAATTTGGACTTAAGAAAATTACATTTTTATTGTGTATTTTGAGTTATTAATTTTTAACTTTTTTACCTCTAGTGGTATGCATTGGGAGTTACTAGTTATTTTCCCCGAGACGTTCACTGTCTATTATCTAGATCCTAAGGGGACTAAATTAAATTCGAAATATGGACACAAAATGAAAATGACATTATTCCGGTGAGAAATATTTCATTTTCATATCCGTTAACATATGTTATTACATTACTATTTAATTATGCAATGTACTGTGTTACATTAACATGTAGGGGTTTAGATGAGTTCAAAAAGGCTGGAGGAAAGGTCCCCAGGAAAAAGAACCAGCAAATAATTTGGACAAACATGGAAGTAAGTTCCCGACTGCAATGTATATATTATTTATGTGAACAATACTTAATTAGTTGTATTTTTTAATATTTTGTATGTTTCAATTTATAGTGTGCTACACAAGACAACAGATGGGCATGTACATACTATGTGATGCGATTTATGCACATGATTATCAAATATGCTGCAGTTGACATCGATACCATTCCTGAGGTATTATGTATAGTCTCGTTAGATAATATGAAATATATCACTCTTATTTATATATTATTAATTATACATATACATCATTCTCTTTGCAGGTGTTTAAAACTGACCACAATACAGGAAATGCCTTATCAAATGTACATGCTCCCTATACGACAGAAGAATTAAATGATGTAAGAGAAGAATGGGCAACAACCATACAAGTAGTGGGGGTTTTAACATATAATTGGGATGTTGATAGCGAATAATGACTAAAGAATGATATTTTGTAAATGAATTTTTGAATTATGATATGTGTGAATGTTTCTACATGTTTGAATGTTTCTACATGTGTCTGAGTGAAAATGAATGAAAATGTTGGTTGCTATATGAATGTTTCTACATGTGTGAATGTGAAAATGAATGGAACTACAGATTGCTACATGAATGTTTCTACATGTATGGAAATTGAATGGAACTGCAGGTTGCTAAATGTGTGAACATTTATGTTGTTAATTTTGCAGGTTTGTGGCCTGTTATTGGCTGATATCAATGGATGTCGTAAAACCTACAGTTCATAATTGAACTATAGGTTTCTCATCATGTGAATAGCCACAGCAGGTCTGCAGACTGACAGAAAAAAACATAAAATAGGCGTAAGTTATTTGTATAAAACCGATGACATATGGTTACAGTGTCGGTTGACCTACTAGTAACTGACGTCGATTTCCCTAATGAGGCCAGGCACCACGGCCGTGCTGGCCAGCACGGTCGTAGTAGCGGGCCAGACACCACGGCCATGCTGGCCAGCACGACCATGCTGGCCAGCACGACCATGCCAGCGGACCAGACACCACGACCGTGCTGGCCAGCACAGCGGTGGCAGCAGACCAGACACCACGACTGTGCTGGCCAGCATGGCCGTGGCAGCAGGTGAGATGGAATCAATTATTACTAATAAATTGATGCCGATAATGCCCCAGATGGTGCCCTTTATGTGGCACGAAGGTATATGATGTCGGTTTCAAAGCTAATAATCGATGCCTATACCCCCCTGCTGGTGCGTTTTCGATGGCGTGCGAAGGGTTGTGGCGTCAGTTTGAGAACTGACGCGTAACAATTGGGCTTTTAGCGGCACTCACATAGGTGTCACTTAAAAACCGACACTAAAGGCCTTAAATTACTGACACTAAAGGCCGGTTATGTACTAGTGCACAAGCCCGAGCCTGAACCTGAGTCCGATCCGGACCGTCCAAGCCAGGCGAGGCATGGTGAGGCGCACGTGCATGCATGTGTGTGTGTTGTGGTCACTATACCCACCAAGGAGGTGAGCATAACCTCTCCTAGGACCCTAAGATACAAGAGTCACATGTGATCCTACATATAAGGACCACAAAAGTTCTAGGAGTGAGCAATGTGGGATAAAACTTCTTTCCCATTTGTACTAGAGACAAAACTACTTTTTCTCCCATGTACTAGCTACACTACATTGGGATTAACCCATGCTATATACATGGATAACAACCATATATCTAATAATCCCCCACAAAGTCTAATGTGTAGCGTGCTGTACTATTCAATCCTCCATATTGAGCTTTCAACAGATACCTTTCAGTTTGAATCTACCTGAGTTGTCTAACTGTGACCCTCATAGGAACTAGGTGAACAAAAGTCTTGAACCTGAACTTTGAGTGCAGGAGTATAGGTTTGTAACAACACAATAAAGATATGGTAGAAAAGAAAACAATGCATTAAGGCCATGCATACAAAATAAAAATGTCATGATTGATATTAGAGAGCAACCCAATTCTCCAGTTGCAGCCTACACAACATCAATCATTTAGTTGCAGTCTCCAAGAATGTACTGCTAACATCATGTCCTAAGACTTGACACCATTCAAAGATTAATCTCTTACTAACTTGTAGTCATGAGACTAATAGATTTCCCCAGGGATAGACACACATATGTATGAAGCATCAAAGTAATTACATAGTGTCATCCAATTCACATGAAAAGTTGTTATTACCACATTGAACTAAATTTGTGGGATCTCTACTCTGTTGGGTTGGGTTTCTATTGCTTGGGAATAATGAGGGGTTTCAGTCCCATCCCCAATTTGGATTTTTCCACTAAAGCTAGGGTAAGTCCTTTAGTGAAAGGATCAACTGTATTTCTTTGGTATCGACGTAGTCCACAACCATGACCCCATTAGACAGTAACTCTCTTACAGACTCGAGTCTGACTTGGATGTGTCTATACTATTTTTTATTGTACTTGTGACTCTTTATCTTAACAATAGTTATGGTGCTATCATAGTGAACTGAAATTGCAGGAAACAACTTCTGTACCATAGGTAAACTGGACATAATCCATGTAGCCATTCAACTTCTAATCCAATTTCATCTAAAGCACACAACTCTACCTCAAAAGTAGACAGAGACAATATGGTATGTTTCTTAGACCTCCAGGAAATAACCCCTCCTCCCAACAAGATTACATATCCTGAGACACCGTTACTCCCACAGTTTATGGAAATCCAACTTGCATCACTATATCCTTCGACTACAGAAGCATATTTTCCATAATACAACCCAAGAGAAAAAATTCCCTTGATATACCTCAAAACTCTATCAAGATCTTCCCAATGGGTCTTGTCGGGACAACTGATGCATCTACTTAACTTGCTCATGGTAAACACAATGTCTGGATGTGTGCAGTTCATAAGATACATCAAACTTCTGATGATCTGAGAGTATCATAATTGAGACACTGGAACCCTAGTTTCATTCCTAAATAAGGCCTTGGATAAATCATATGGAGTGTTTATAGGTTTACATAATGTGTACTCAAACCTCTCCAATGTCTTCTCAACATAGTGAGACTGAGAGAGAGAGAGATTTATACCATCAGTAAACCTTGTGATTTTAAACCCTAAAATCACATCAGTGACACCCATATACTTCATCTCAAACTTGCTACACAAGAATGATTTTGTCTCATTTACCACTTTCATATCGAAACCAAAAAGCAGGATATCATCAACATATAAGCATAACAAAATGAATCCATCATTGATGATTTTGTAGTAGAGACACTTATCAAATTCATTAGAAACAAAGCTAAATGATGATATCAAAGAATCAAACTTCTCATGTCATTTCTTGGAGGCTTGTTTCAAGCCATATAATGACTTAACAAGTTTACACACTATGGACTCATTCCCACGACCCACAAATCCCTCAAGTTGTTCCATATATATCTCTTCCTGAAGATCACTGTGTAACGACACAGTCTTCACATCCATCTGATGGATACAAAGATTATAAATGGAAGCCAATGCTATAAGCACTCAGATTGTGGTCATACGAGAAATAGGGGAATATGTATCAAAATATTCTATTCCTTCTCTCTATGTGTAACCCTTAGAAACAAACCTAGCCTTATACTTATTGATTATCCCGTCTACATTAAGTCTCTTCTTAAAGATCCATTTGCAACCAACTGCAGAACAACCAGGTGGCAAATCCACCAATTCCCAAGTTCCATTTGAGAGAATTGATTGGATTTCATCATTAACATCTTCTTTCCAAAACTTAGTTTCTAGAGATTCCATAGCTTGTTTGTAAGTTACAGGATCATCCTCAACATTATAAGTGAGAAACTCACTTCCAAAGTCCTTGGATGTCCTAGGCCGTTTACTTCTCCTTGGTTCAACCATTTCTTCAAAATCATCAAATTCAGAAATAGTTTGTTTTGAGTCTCCCCCCACATTTGTCATTCTTTCTATGTGCCCAGGAATAGAACCTTTAGTGAATGAATTCTCATGACATACTTCATTAGCCACACCAGATTTTATGGGAAACACATCCTCAAAAAATGTAGCATCACATAATTCCACAATTATATTGACCTCAATGCCTAAGATATCAAATTTTACAATCAAGAATCTATAGGCATAACTTGTCTCCACATCCCCTAAGAATATGGCATCAACCGTTTTCAGTCCCAATTTCTTCTTTTTGTGCTTACAAACAAGTAACTTAGCAAGGAACCCCCACACTCGAAGATATTTGAGACTCAGTTTCCTTCCTCTCCATAACTCAACTGGACTACTCTCTACATGTTTATGGGGAACTCTATTTAGAATATGGCAAGCCATATTCAAAGTCCCCCCACATGAATTTGGGTAAACCTGAGGTTTGAAGTAGAGAATTAACCATATCTATAAGGGTTCAATTTTTACGTTCAGCTATCCCATTAGACTGTGGTGAATACGGAGCAGTGACCTCATGAACTATACCATGTAATTAGCAAAATTCCAAAAACAAATTCGAGGTATATTCTCCTCCCATATCAGACCTTAATCTTTTAAGTACTTTACTAGTTTGAGTTTCATCTTCTTTCTTATAAATTTTAAATTTATCCAATGTGTCATCTATACTTCTAAGTAAAAAGACATAACAATATCTACTAGCATCGTCAACAAAAGTTATAAAATAATGCTTTTGATCCCTTGTAGCAATCCCATTAAATTCACAGATATCAGTATGCAATAAATCTAATATTTCTGAATTCCTATTCACAGAATGAAAATGCTTTCTAGATAATTCAACTTGCACACATATTTCACATTTATTATTGCTAATTTCAGATTTAGGGATTAAATTCGGATTCATCATACGTTTCATTGAGGCAAAATTAACATGTCCCAAACATTCATGCCATACATCAGATGATACAAGATTCATGCATAAAGAACTATTATCATTCAAATTTAAAATGGAGTTTAAAATAGGTTCAACAAGAATCTTAAACAAGTTCTCCATATCACATAGATACCCCTTGCCAAAAAATAAAGAATCATGAAGGTGAGTAATAATATCCTTATTACACTTGGAATCTATTCTAAAACCATCTCTAATTACAATTGCACCACTAAGAATGTTGCATCATATTGATGGAACATGTATGACTCTACGAAGCATCAGAACCTTTCCCAAAAGAAACTTCAAGTCCACCCATCATTTACCTTTGACTTCTACAACACTTGAATCACCCAAAGTCACAAATCAACCTTTAGAGGCATGGTAAGACACAAATAGGGACTTGTCAGTACACACATGCACATTAGTCCCAATGTCTATTATCCAATATAGTGGTTCAAAAATAGAAAAAACTTCAAGTTTTATAGATACATACCCATCATTGAGGTTCAAGGATGCAATCATCATGTTGACCACAACCTCCTCAGTTGCAGATGCATAGATTTCTTTGCCTTCTTTGAAGGACAATCCTTGTTCCAGTGGCCAACTGTCCACAAGTCCAACAAGGTTTGTTCTTTGATTTCTTCTGGATCTTGGCCTTAGGTTTAAGTGAATTCTTATATTTCTTATCCTTTTTATTAGCAGTAGTTAAATTGACAGTAGTATTAACATTAGTGGGTACTGATCGGCCTTTTTCACGCGTCCGGAAATGAACGCGGGATAAAGGAAAGAATCAAGCTTTAAATTTATAACCCGAAACCTTCTAGGCCCCCACAACTTTTATTACGGGGTCGAAGTAGATATACGGGGTCGAACACAGGGATGTGGTGACGTTTAGGATACCACAGATCTCGTTCTTTAGTCAGATAAGCCAAGACGATAGTTGGTAAAAGTAAATGCTAGAACTAGTCTAGCAGGTTGTCACAATATAAAACAAAACAAAGAAAAGAAAACAAAACAAAACAGAGCTCGTGAGTCTACTAATCAGAGAAAGAGAGTTCCTGGCTATGTAACCACAAACGGGGCAGTCTATGCACTCTTTCTCGGGCATAGACAACCCTCGAACACCCAAGCAAGCATCTAGTATGCACAGTGGCATCTGTCCTGTGGGGTCATCCCACTCACTCTCGTGATGTGTGACTAAAACCATCAACAATATGTCAATGACCCTCTCTCAAGGAATGACATATCAACACCTCAGAATACACCAAGTTCCCTCTCGGGTCTTAGGATATTCCAGGGTGTTAGGAATAGAATACCTCAGATCTTCCCCCTCTCAGGTTCGGATCCAAACTATCATCTCTTAGCTATTCCTACAACGGATCTCTCGATACAGGTAGAAACAACAGTTCAAGCGAGTAAGAGATCAACCAAACTAGCAATCATAACTTGGAAAGAGAAAATAGAACATGCAACATACTAGATCTGATATGAATCTACTTGCTTAAGGAAAAAGTATATAAACATGCCCAGATCGGGCTGCATATCCAAGAAGGAGCTAACTAGCCATAGACAAGCATAGCTGGCACCAAAAAAAGATGGATAAACATCATTTGTATAAGAAACAAAGGAATGCAGTAGAATGAAAAAGAAGAGGGAAGAGATATAGCTCGTAGAGGAGAGGTGGCTCTCGCTCCTCGGCCTCTATGCAGGTCGGATATCGGGCCTTGGGTCTTCTCTTCATCCCTCTGGACTCCTCGGCTCTCTCTCTCTCTAGACCGTATCGGGCGGCAGCTGTATCGATCGACGCAGCCGTATCGGTCGACGCAGCCATATCAGTCGATGTAGTTGTATCGGTCGATGCACCCGTATCGGTCGACACAACCGTATCGGTTGACGCAACCATATCGGTCGGCAGACTTTTGGGGAACTCAACACACTAGCTCCTTGGTCTAGGCACTAGCTCTTGCCGGGTCCTCCCTCCGGCTCTCCCCTTTGCTCTGTAGGTTGGCAACTGCTATTTATAGGCAGCGAGTTGATGGGAGTTGTAGCTTTTATTGGTCCACATGTCCTTCATTTGTGGCTTCGATCTTGAGACATTAGGCGGCCATATCGGGCAGCGGCCGTATCGGGCGACGGCTGTATCGGTCAGCGCATCCGTGTCGGTCGGTGCGGCCGTATCGGCTAGGCCCTATCGGTCAGCTGCTGGAATTCTTGTCTTTTCAGGTTCGGTACTTGAGAGTCCCAAAATTGGCTAGTTTCGGTGCCTACAAGTCTAAAACAGGCTAATTAGCTACATTATTGACTATTTTCACTACATTATCTAATGGAGAGACAGAAAACATAAAACATGAACAAAAGAGTGCATATTAAGACTAAAGTGGCACAAAACTATAGATAAAATGCATAGAAAATATGCGCTAATTTGGGTGTTATCAACTACCCCAAGCTTAAAACTTGCTTGTCCTCAAGCAAGACTGTGCTCAAAGAACAAAAGATAACATCCAAATTAAGCTTGGCAATAAATGCTAAGGTTAAGAAAAACAGTTTAAAGCATCAATACTCTTGATCCATGTCATTTCAGAACAAACCCCCACCAAACAAGCACAATCCTGCCAAAGTAAGATCAAAGAATTTCCAGGCAAGATTAAGCGAATTCACTATAGCCTGCCAATACTCATGAGGGTTTGAATCATAATTATTTGATCATGAAAGAGTTGTCACTTAGGTGATCACGCGGGTGATGAGTAATGAGCCATCACCATGAATCCATGCATACCATTCAGGAATACCGTGCCTCTCACTTAACCATGTCCTAAGAAATAAAGCAAAAAGACTCTAATGACTTCTGAGGATCTCGATATGCGTCAGGTTGGTCCATGTAGTGAGCAACAGTCCCTGCAGTCTGAACCAGTTGGTCCAAAGCAGTGAGATGAACTCCTCGTACTGTGCCCAAACCAACCCTGCTACTGAGATGATCTCATAGGTCACCTAGGGGGTTCTGAGTGACTCTCTAATGAGCTTTTAGAGTGGTACTACCAGGCACGACATATCCGTGTTCATGAGCGCAATCATACATCAGCTGGGCACCATCCTCAACTCTCCTAAAAGATAAAACAAGCACTCATTTATTGTTCACACTCAGGCTTTTATCATCTGCATTCTATTTTTGGGCTTGGGTGAGAACTATATAGATATTTTGGGATTTTGTGGGCGGCCAAGCCTCTTTTGCACATTTTTATATTTTTCATCTTTTTGACTCGATCTAATGTGAGAAGGCATGTAGTCCATCAAGGAAAAGCACTTCACCTTGATCATGGCTCAAAACTCATCATGATCCACTTGATACCTGTGTGAAAAGATAGAAATTATGATTCAAGAATTCTTAGAATAGAGGCAAACTTGTGAATCCAAAGCTAGGTTCTTTGATCGTGTTTTATCTCATTCCAACGGTCCTTTACCATGGATTTGTCATTCACAACATAGATCAAGGGAATTTAGCTTTAAGATATGAAAAAGGGACATAACCTTAGATTTATTACCAAACTCAAGGAGAGAGTCAAAGAGCAAGTCAAGCAAATTTTAAGATGAAAACTGTGCAATTAGGCATAAAGTCAAATGTTTATCTATTAGAGTCACACCACATAGCCATAATTGTGAAGCTACAAGCTTATGCTATATGCAAGAAATAAACGTGCATGCAAGAAGGGTGAAGAGAAAGAAGAGCGAAGCCTACCACCCCAAGCTTAAGAGTTTGATCATCCTCGAGCAAGACTTAAACTTGAAATAGTGAGGCAGGAATGCATGATTGTTAATGGCAGTTATTGAAGTTCTAAAGATGATGCATGGATGCAAGGATATAAAACAGTTAGAGGAAAGAAACTAACAAGAACATGAAAAGCAAAATTTATTGTAATAAAAGGGTGGGAGGGTGGGTAAGAGAAAAGGGGGTGGTTACCCCACGATACCGACACTGGGATCCTAAATTCTCAGCTTTGGGACCAGTGTCACCTGTGTCTTGCCGACGGGTTCCGCCACAAAATATGAGTAGAATAGGCAGATGTGTTGGCCCTGCCGAGTCTGAAGAAGAAAAGTAAAATCTGGCGACTCGGTGAAGTCATCTTTGTGCTGGAATTGATTTGAGCTGCACTGGGATGAATTCTTTGGCAAATCATCCTCAAGGTACCTTTCATTATATGAATCTGAAAATGAAGGTCCTGGGATGTCTATGCAGAATGAGATGGATTAGAGAGGTTGGATGTCATCTTGATGACTCATATATTCTCTCTCCATCTCTACACTTGAGGTTGGATGTTCAAATAGATCTTCATGTACAGTCTGAGTCATCCAATCAACTTCTGTGCAAGAAGTACCCCCTGAAGAATCTGTTTGTGGTTCTACCACCCCAAGCTTATCACCTGGCGTGGAGTCAGGGGTGTCTTCATGCTCAGCAACCATGTTGAAGTGGACCGTCCATCCTGCCCCCTTGACGTCCACCCTACCTTGTAAAGGGATGGTGACAAGTGATGGCTCGTGCTTCTCCAACTCGTCTTCATTACTATACTCACTGCTCCATGTCGAGCAGCTATCGTCGTCGTCGTCGTCAAACAAATTGTTCCAAACCATGGTTGGCGTACTGCTCAAAGCGAAATGACAAGTCTCAATATGAGAAATGCCACTCTGGTCTGGTTCAATATCTGACTCTGGTTCCTCAAACCAACCTTCTGGTTGTGAGGTCGATTGGCTTTTTGAGTCTTCATCTTCGTCATCATGGACCCATTCATGTCTATGACTCATTTCTTCCATTGGTTCATCAACTGGGTCATCTGGATAGAATGAAGGGCTTTCCCAAGTGGGTTGGTCTTCACAGAAAAATCCTGATGAATCCAGTTGATGGTCTGAATAGGATGGTGATTCATACTCCACTTCATACCCAATGGAATGGTCTTGATGACTAACATCTTCATTGTCTTGTGATGACAGTTGTAACTGAATTGTAACCAGATCGATGAGCTCTTGGAGCCTCCTGCCTTGTTCAACATCTTTATCATTAAGTTGTTGTACTTGAGCAGCAATGCTTTCGAGACCCGTCGATTCTGCCATGCACATGTAAGGGGAACCCGCTGTATCAAACTGATGCTTTAGGATGGATCCTTGTTCAACGGTTTGAACTATACTACTACTGCGGTCTGGAGCCCCGGTGGCTGCTTTGAGATGATGCTCCTGCTTGTCTAATAGTTGCTGGAGCGGATCGATGTTTTCTTGGAGATGAGGAACTAGGGAGGTGAGTGCCTTGACACTTTCTCCAGCTAACTCCACTGCCTTGATCAGTTCTTGATCCCATGATAGCACGGGAGTCGATGGTTGCCTGGCAGTCTCCTTTGTTGGAATTTCAACATATGACGACAGTGGAGGTGAGTATAACTCGACTACTTGCAGAGCACGACCTTCAATTATTTGCCAGCAGTCGGAACTATGGAAAAACTCGGGAGGATAGGTGGACAAGATGACTTGTCTTGCGGAAGCAAGGTCCATGGCTGAAAAAGGTATGAGAAAAAGAAAAGTGATTTAGTATATATGAACAAGTATGTGTAAAGCAAGAGGAAAACTATGCATGTATATACATGCTTATAGTGACAGAACAAAAATCTACTAGGCGTGTAAACATGGAAAACCCACGTCCCCAACAACGGCGCCAAAAGTTGATCGGCCTTCTTCACACATCCAGAAATGAACGCGGGATAAAGGAAGGAATCAAGCTTTAAATTTATAACCCGAAACCTTCTAGGCCCCCGCAACTTTTATTAAGGGGTCGAAGTAGATATACATGGTCGAACACAGGGACGTGGTGACGTTTAGGACGCCACAGATCTCGTTCTTTAGTCAGATAAGCCAAGATGATAGTCGATAAAAGTAAATGCTAGAACTAGTCTAGCAGGTTGTCACGATATAAAACAAAGAAAAGAAAAGAAAAGAAAACAAAACAAAACAGAGCTTGTGAGTCTACTAATAAGAGAAAGAGACTTCCTGGCTATGTAACCACAAATGGGGCAGTCTATGCACTCGTTCTCGGGCATAGACAACCCTCGAACACCCAAGCAAGCATCTAGTATGCACAGTGGCATCTGTCATGTGGGGTCATCCCACTCGCTCTCACGATGCGTGACTAAAACCATCAACAATATGTCAATGACCCTCTCTCGAGGAATGACATATCAACACCTCGGAATACACTAAGTTCCCTCTCGGGTCTTAGGATATTCTGGGGTGTTAGGAACAGAATACCTCAGATCTTCCCCCTCTCAGCTTTGGATCCAAACTATCATCTCTTAGCTATTCCTATAAAGGATCTCTCGATACAGGCAGAAACACCAGTTCAAGCGAGTAAGAGATCAACCAAACTAGCAATCATAACTTGGAAAGAGAAAATAGAACATGCAACATACTAGATCTGATATGAATCTACTTGCTTAAGGCAAAAGTATATAAACATGCCCAGATCGGGCTGCATAGCCAAGAAGGAGCTAACTAGCCATAGACAAGCGTAGCTGGCACCGAACAAAGATGGATAAATATTGTTTGTACAAGAAACAAAGGAATGTAGTAGAATGAAAAAGAAGAGGGATGAGATATAGCCCATAGAGGAGAGGTGGCTCTCGCTCCTCGGCCTCTATGTAGGTCGGATCTCGGCCCTTGGGTCTTCTCTTTGTCCGTCTGGACTCCTCGGCTCACTCTCTCTCTAGACCGTATCGGGCGGCGGCCGTATCGGTTGACACAGCCGTATCGGTCGACGCAGTCGTATCGGTCGACGCACCCGTATCGGTCGACACAGCCGTATCGGTCAACGCAGCTGTATCGGTCGATGCACCCGTATCGGTCGACACAGCTGTATCGGTCGACGCAGCCGTATCGGTCGACGCAGCTGTATCGGTCGACGCAGCCGTATCGGTCGGCAGACTTTTGGGGAACTCGACACACTAGCTCCTTGGTCTAGGCACTAGCTCTTGCCGGGTCCTCCCTCCGGCTCTCCCCTTTGCTCTTTAGGTTGGCAGCTGCTATTTATAGGCAACGAGTTGATGGGAGTTGTAGCTTTTATTTGTCCACATGTCCTTCATCCGTGGCTTCGATCTTGTGGCCTCAGGCGGCCGTATCTGTCGGCGGGGCCGTGTCGGTCGGCGCGACTGTGTCGGTCGGCACGGCCATATCGGCCAGGCCCTATCGGTCAGCTACTGGAATTCTTGTCTTTTCAGGTTCGGTACTTGAGAGTCCCAAAATTGGCTAGTTTCGGTGCCTGCAAGTCTAAAATAGGCTAATTAGCTACATTATTGGCTATTTTCACTACATTATCTAATGGAGATACAGAAAACATAAAACATGAACAAAAGAGTGCATATTAAGACTAAAGTGGCACAAAACTATAGATAAAATGCATAGAAAATATGCACTAATTTGGGTGTTATCAGGTACTTTGATAGTCTTCTCTTTTAGATGCTCTTCCTAAATATTGATGTCCATCATGAGATTGTTCATTGACATGTATCCTTTGCGATGCTTAAGAGTCATGCCAAATGACTCACAAGATTTTGGGAATTTCAATGATTGACATTGCAACAAACTTTTCAGGAAGTGTCATGCCTACATCAGTGAGCTTTTGCACTAAAAGTTGATATTTGTGTGTTTGATTAGAAACAAATTTACCCTCATACATATGAAACTTAAGAAATTTTGAGACAAAATATTTTTCAATTCCCTGATTCTCAGTATTGTATTTATTTTCTAATGCCTTCCACAGAACCTTAGATATAGTAACAAACAACTTTGAGTATAAATCATATAGTTTGTTGTTTAATGCAAACAAAATCAACCCTCGACACATGTTATCACCCTTCCTCTAGGCAACAATTATATTAGCATTATTCAGGGACAATTTCATCAATTTTGGGCTCATCTTCTTCTAAATACTGATCACACCCTACCATGTTAAGCTAGATTTACATCCTACTTTGCCAACGAGGAAAATTAGTTCCAATAAACTTTTCAGACATAATGGACGTATCAATTTTCATGATAGAACCTTGAGCAACCATAGTTAACTAACGATAGATAATGATTTCTTTAATACTGTTGTTAATTTTGAATTTATGTCATTACATGGAACATTAAAAAGTGCAAATAAGTTAATAGTTCAGGCTGATCTAGATAACAAAGAGTAGAATAAACTAATACAGGAGAATGAAAATAAATAAAGTCAGGAACCAAACCAGTCATTCGTTGAAAAATGAATACTTAACAAAATCATCTCCTTGCAACCCTTCCGGATAGACGTCGTTCTCCTAGTCGACCCGGTCATGAACCTGGAGAAGAGATTGTCTTTCTCGTGTTGACAAAGAATAATGCAGACAAAGATGACTTGCACCACCAGTGCATCCCAATGACCACATGAACCACCACTTGACATATTACGTATCGAAAGGAAGAGGATGGTTGAACTTGCCATGCTTAGGAGAGAATCTCCACGTAGCACCATAGAAAGCGGCAACGGTAGAAGACTCTGGCACCACAAACTCGAACGCTGACGGATGTTTATTCGAAAGATGTGTTTAACCCTAATGACTGGAGGCATATTTATAGCCTTACATGCCCCGTAATCCTATTCCTATTAAGATGTGATTACTCGATCACTCTTGTATACATTGCATAAAAGTTCATGAAGAGACACTTTCTAGTTAAGATTAATAAATCCATTTCAAAAAGAAACAATTAATTAAATTAATAATTAATTATGTAGTTGTATCCTAGTGTAAAAAGAAGACGGAAGACATTCTTCACAATCCACAATCCGCAATCAACAAGCCTGAGTCAAGCCCAGCTCGGCAAAGCCAGGCAAGGTGAGGCATGGCGTGGTGTGGTACGCACATGCATGTTGTGGTTGCCATACCCACCAAGGAGGTGAGGATACCCTCTCCTAGGACCCTTGCACACAAGAGTCACATGCGATCCTACATATAAGGACCACAAAAGTTCTAGGAGTGAGCAATGTGGGATAAAACTTTTTTCCCATTTACACCATAGACAAAACTACTTTTTCTCCCATGTACTAGTTGCACACATTGGAGTTAACCCATGCTATATACATTGCTAACAACCATATATCTAATAGTGAATAGGGGCATACCCATGATCATGTGGCCAGTGTATGATGAACAAAATCTTAATGCCAAGCTACTGGGAAGAGGTGCTAAGATAGCCATATTACCGAATGTGTAGGCAATAAGGCAGGTCGTAAGAAGAAAAGAGAGTTCTAGGCTGAACAAAGCATTGATGGTTGGAAAGGAAGGAGGAAATTAGGTTGAGGGTCAGAGAGCCTTAGGATGCATCTCTGCACGGGAGAAGGTCGGTCCTCTACAATGCTGATGAGGGAGTTAGCCCAAATTTGGAGTACCGACTTAGTGCACCACCATGATTAGGGCAACAAGGATGTTTATTATATATCATTACTTTGGTCAAAAAACCAAAATGGCATGCTTGGGTATTTGATAAATAACATTAATCAAAATTTAATTCTCAAAATGGCGTGTTTCTGAGGCAATACGTCCTCAAAGTGAACGTTTTGGGGACGTATTGCTCCTGGTGGGGTCAATACGTCCCCTTGGGAGAGTATTACTATTTTTGAAAAGAATACATCCCCAGTTAGGACACATTACCCTTAGCAGAACACAATGTCCCCAATGAGGACATATTGCTTTTTTATTATTTTATTTTATTTTATAATTATGATACCGTGTAAGTGTTTTTTATAATAGGGCCGATCCTGCTCATTAATCATAATAATCTAAAGTTACAAGGTTTCAGAGGGTCTGAGGTATGTCCCTAGCCTCATAAGTGTACATGAAATATCTAGCTTTTGCAAGCTTGGCCACCTCATGTGCCAACATATTATAGGATCGACAAACATGCATAAAGGAAATCAAAATAAAGTCAGATAATAGAGCGTTTATATCATCAGCTATCATGCCCATATGGTCCCTCCTCTCTTCCGCTATAGTTAGTGCTGATATGATGGTGATCGAGTCTGACTCAACCAAGATAGAAGCCCAGCTGCACTGGCGAGCAAGCTGAATGTCGTTCAGAATGACCATGGCTTCGCTGATGTCCACACTCCAATCTTCACGCAGCCTTCAGCCTTATACTGCCACTGCTCTCCCGAGATGGTCACATCCCACAATGCCTATCCTTGTCCTCATGCCATCCTTGATTGCTGCATCAGTATTAATTTTAATAACTCCCATCGTCGGCCTCTTCCAGTGTTGGGAAGAGCTGCTACTGTGCTCCTACTGATGTCTCAACCCAGCAGATTGAGCGATCCATGCATCTTGGATATAGGCTAGTGCTGCCCCTGTAAAGAAAGAAAGACTCTTTCCACCATCCTGGAACACCTTATGATTCCTATAAGACCACAAACCCCACATGTTTGCTACCACATATGAAAAGTCCAGTTGGTTTAGCCCATCTTGCAACTCCAATGACGCCTGCCTTGGAGATTGGAGATGAGCTGATGCAATAATGATTGCTACATGTGACGACCTCCATAATATCCTGGATTCTACACAACAAAAGAGCATATGCTGGATCATTTCCTTCTCCTCATGGCACAAAGTAAACACACCATCCACATGACAATGTCTTTCTAGCAATCTTCCCATAGTAGCCATGCTTCTTGTAATAACCCACCATAGGAAGTGGGCCACTTTTGGTGGCCAATAGTGGTCCCAAAAAACTTTCCATATCTGCTCAGAAATTGCACTTCTAGTAGCTATGAACTCCCTCCTTCCTAGAAGACCCAACCAATATGCCAACCTGGTGGTGAAGTTGCCATTTTTGTCTGGCCACCAAAATGGGATGTCTTCCTATAGTCTAGTGCTAATAGGGGTGTTTGCAATCAACCTACCAACCTCAGAAGGGAAAAACTAGTATATCACCTCCATATTCCATCCCTTAGTATGCTGATTTATCAGTTCTTTGACCATAGAAGGCTGCCTTGCAGACGTGTCCTTCAAAGATGCCAGATATTCATAGAAATCATATACTCAACTGTCCTCCCATATTCTAATATCACCCCCATTCCCCACCCTCCATTTAATTCCTTCTAGAACCATGACTTTATCTGCCCAGAGACTTCTCCATGTATAGCTTGGGTTGTACCCTCTGGATGCTTCCAAGATGGATGTGGAAGGGAAGTATCTTGCTTTGAGTACCCTATATGCTAAAGAGGATTTTTTTGTTAGAAGCCTCCAAACCTATTTGGCCAAAAGAGCTTGGTTGAAGACATGCATATTTCTAAAATTAAGACCACCATCTTTTTTTGGTTTGCATAAAGACGCCCAACATTGCCATGATATCTTCCTCTCACTATCTTTAGATCCCCACCAGAATCTAGCAATACAACTTTGTATCTCATCAAGAATCCCTGCTGGAATATGAAAAACACTCATAATGTAGGATGGGATCATCTGCACAATAGAATTTATCAACACCTCCTTTCCCGGTTTGGATAGTAGATTTTCTTTCCAACCCTGTAACTTCTTCCAAATCCTATCCTTGATGAAGTTGAAGACCTGCTTCTTTGACTTCCCATTGACCATGGGGCAGCCCCAAATACTTGACATGTTTGTCCACTTGTTTAACTCCTAGCTAATTTTCTATAGCCTCCTTTATCTCTTGTAACACGCCCTTGCTAAAAGCCACCTTAGTCTTAGAAAGATTGATCTTCTGACCTGATGCCTGTTAATACTGGCTAATGATATTAGCTACATTCAGGCATTCATGACAAGACACTCTAGCAAAGAGAATGCTGTCATCTGCAAAGAAAAGGTGAGAAATGCATAGTGCATGTCTGCTAGCCTTGATTCCATGGATCAATTTAGCATTAGTAGCATGCAAAAGAGATGTAGAGAAAGCTTCAACACAAATTATGAATAAGTATGGAGAGAGAGGGTCACCCTATCACAATCCACGGGAAGGCTTGAAGCTTTGAGTCCGGTCACCATTGATGGGAAAGGAATGATCAACAGATGATACACAATCCTAGGTATTCTACCTCCATCTACTCCCAAACCCCATTCTCTATTTCAAAAAATCAAGAAAACTCCATTCTACCCTGTCATAAGCCTTGGACATATTCAGTTTCAAGGCCAAAAAGCCCTTTTTATTTTTGCCTTCATTATTCATCTTGTGAAATAATGCGTAAGCAACGAGCACATCATCTGTAATCATCCTCCCTGGAATAAAGGCACTTTGATTTTTAGACGTAATCTTGTCCATGAATGGCTTGAGTCTATTATCCAGAACTTTTGAAGCAATTTTATAGATCACATTACACAAACTATTATGTCGGTAATTAGACATTTGGACATGTTTCTCCACCTTTGGAATCAAAACCATAAGCGTGGAGTTCACAGTACTAATATCAATTCTTCCTTTCCACCATCCTTTAATGTAACTAGAGATGTCATTGCCCACAATATTCCAAAATTTTTGAAAGAACATAGGCTTCATACCATCTGGACCAGGAGCCTTGTTTGGATGCATTTGTTTGAGAGCTTCTAGAATTTGTGCGTCAGAAATGTCCCTTTCCAGAAAGAGGTTCATAGATTCATCCACCACTTCAGCTACTCCTTTTGTTGCCTCCTCAAAACCCGAAGGATTGCTACAAGCAAATAAGTTTTGAAAGAACTCAGTAACTACCTGCCGAATTTCTCCCTCCTCGGTATGCCAAACACCTTGCTCGTCTTTCAATCCATCTATGCGATTCCATCTCTGCCTCTGGGATGCCTTGTGATGAAAATAAGCAGTATTGCAGTCACCCTCACGAAGAGTAGCCACCTGTTCCTGAGCACACTAGTAAGAATTCTCTGATCTATGCCAGTGCTCTAGACCTTTTGATAGCTCCTTGCACCTGTTGAGAACGACTGCATCTGGAGGTTTCCTTTGTTCCTCGCCTATGAGCTTTTCCACTTCTTTTATTTGTTCCTTCATCTTCCCAAACCTTTGGGCCACCCATTTTTTAAGCTTATCACTATAGCTCAACATCATCATATTCAAATCACTCTCTTCATTGTGAGACCATGATTCTCAAACCATTTCCTCACAATCCCTTTCAACCAGCCACATGGGTTCAAAACAGAAAAATTTCCTTAGCTTTCTCTGGTTGGTATCTCTCCCACTCACATGGATAGTAATGGGTGCATGGTTAGAACTATAAATCGGCAGATGAATCACTTTACTGTACCTGAACATCTGACGCCAGTCATGCGAAGCCAATGTTGGCTAAATGGACATCTGTAAATCCCTTTGTTTTGATAATGACAAACATTTCATTCTTGTTAATCTAATGTGCTACTTGAGTGTTGTAGGAATAAGGTGGATGACAAAGCACTAGGGAATCTATATGCTTGAATGATTGTAAATGTCATGAAATGTAATCAATTGTAAACTTGTACAAATATATAATGTACAAGTACTTAGACTTCATGTAAATCAAGCGTTAGATCTTCCCTAGCTAAACACCACATTTAGATAGGTCATCCCCTTCAATAGTGTCACATATGCACACTCATACACACACACTTAATGTCTTCATTTGAAACATTGAAACATGGTCCATCTCGGTCGACAAAATCCTCGACCGAGACACTCTCGGTCGACAATCTTCTCGACCGAGAAAGACCCAAGTAGCCATTAGACACAGCTGACAAGGTAGTTGGCAGTTGGAGATAAACGTTGCATACACTTGATCCAGAGAGCCTGTCGGTCGACAATCTCTCGATCGAGTAGGTGTCTCGGTCGACCATTTCTCGACCGAGATGGTCTCTGACAGCAACTGCAGAATTAATTAATTAGCCGTTGTAAAAGCAACTAACTTATATCTAACGGCTAGTTAAGCACTTAGAAACCCCTAGAAAGTGTCTAGAACGTCCTTAAGAACTTGTAGGACATTCCTATAAATATGATATGCCTTAGGACACCTAAACTCACTTGTTTTACACTTGAGTAATCTTTGAGCATACACTTACATTGAGCAACCTGTTTGTGAGCAATTGAGCATATTGACAATTGGATACTTCTTCTCTTAGCTCAAATTTCGTGTCCTATAGGCTAGCATCTCCTATCCACAGTAATCACAATTCCATACACATTGGTTAGGAGATCTATACGCTTGATCTAGGAAAATCAAGCCTTGTGCTTCAAAGGATAAGTTGTAATTTCCATTTTCCTTTCTTGTTCACTATTATTGTTTGTACTCTCCTTGCTACTCCTAGGTTGGAGGCTGCCGATTTGGAGAGGTTGGAAGATCTTCTTGGTGAAGAAGGGGACCTTGAACTACTTCAAGAAGGCTGGTGCAACAGGAGGTTACTTCTAAAGAGGAAGGCTACTTCAAGGGGGAGCTTGGAGTTACTTCAAGAAGGCTACCTCGGGTTGGTGCATCTACTTCAAGTGAAGGCTGTTCAAGGGGTGTAAGAAAGTATTGTATTTTGTGTAAATCTTTGTGAAGGTAATAAAATTAATACTTTCAAAATCCCAGTTGGGTAAGCAACCGGGTAGTGGACTGACAACCTTAGTATTTGCTAAGGTTGGAACCACTCTAAACACTTGTCTCCTTCTTCCATTTTCAATTGTGGTTGTTTGAGTTAAATAATTGTTAAAATATTTAAAAACTCTATTCACCCCCCCTCTAGTGTTTTTCAGCCAAACCTCTGTCCAGGCATTCTTTGATGAGAGTCTCTATAGTGCGACCTCTTTGCTAGGTAAACAGATTTCCTTTGAAGACCAAATCAAGAAACTCACAAGTATCCACAATATCTCTGAAGTCTTGCGTCCACCTATCTAGTTTTGGTGGACCTCCCCACTTCCCATCATTGGAAAGAATTTTATTAAAGTCCCCACAGAAAATCACCGGTAGGTCATATTCACCTTTAAGTCTTCTCATGAGATCCCACGTCTGATACTTTTGACTTTGTTCAGACCAGCCATAAATAGCAATAGCTCTCCACTGCACTCCATTATTCTCTACCTCGACAACACAATCCACATGATGTTGTGAAAAGCTACAGATCCCCACCTTTACGTCAATCCACCATATACCCAACCCCCCGACCGACCCTCACTAGCCATATAGATACCATCCAAAAAACCACAGTCCTTTTTTACATGTTCCAGTTTGTTCCCAGCTACCTTGGTTTTTGACACAAAAACCAAACTTGGGCGCTCTCTCCAACACCACTTTCGGAGAGCCTGCTTTCTGTCAAGGTTGCCCAAGCCTCGACAGTTCTAGCTCAGAATTTTTATTGCCCTTAATGGGTCTGGTCATTCCCAGAACCCGCTACTTGAAGCTCAGTGCTTCCATAATTGAAACCAACTCCTACATCTGTCTCATGGTGCTTCTTTAACGGAAAAACCAACCCCAGATCAGAGTCGATGTCCATAACCCCATCATCAATTTCTCATCCTCATTTTCCTATCAGTAGGATCTCCCCATCATCCGCTACACCTACTGGCTCTCTTTCATCAATAATCATCTACCTCCTGATAATCTTCAGTTTGTGATTTAGGTTACCTTCCCTCTATTTTGCCAAGCTCATGGAGCCTCTAGACTCCTTTTTCTTCTATCCACGGGTTTGCACTCTCGGTCTTCCCCAGCCTTCTTCAAATGACGGACCATTGTACTCGAGTTGTTGCTGAACATCATAGTTGTTCGCTTGGAAGCCCATCTCAGTATGAAGCCTGTTGGATATTTGATTGATTATTATGGCAGGTGAAGTTTGTGTCTATTATCTCTCCTTGAGAGGCACTGTAGATTGAATTTCCCTCACCTCCCTTTCAGTAGCTTCCTTCTCGTATGTCGCTATGCTATCTTCCAGGTTCTAAGATTTGCTTGCCATCGAAAGCTTCAACTCTCTGGTTATCTGCCCCCTACAACCAACACTGCTTCTTCCTCTGACCCCCAACCATCGCTGCCTGTGTCATCCCCTAGGTCCCGCTGGCCCATTACTCCCACTCGCATAGCATTGCCGCCCTCAGAAGAAGAACTATCCCCCTTGTCAAACCTTCTCCGTAGCTCCATCACGCCTTCATCCCCAACTCCCTACCTCCAGACTTCTCCCTTCCCTTCGGTGATCACACCTCTCCTTCTACTATCTTCTCGTTCTTGTCCCTCACTCCCTACTCTACAAGGTTTAGTATAGAAAACCACCTTCTTATTCATTGTACCCGCCCCATAGACTTCTTCTGCAGATGACACCCGAGGTTTTTTTGAGGATGCCTTTAGCCAGGCCCCCATCTGCACTGTTGGCCTTCAACGTCTTCCACCCGATCGCAATCCCTATCAACATTCCCTATCCGACCGCATACAAAGCTCAGGTTCAGAAGCCTCTCATATTTGACTTCAAGATTGAAGATTGTCCCCTTCTTGTCCTGTAACCTCATGACTCTTTTGAGTGGGTGGGCCACACACATAGACACACGGACTCTCGACGAGGAGTCCCACACAAGGTCATCTAGGTCGACCTACACCACTCGACCCAATCTACTGGCGATCGACGTCACAACCCCATCCGATCTGTATCCAAGAAGAATCCCATAGATTCTGACCCAGAACAAAGCCTCATCGAAGGCGATCTAACCCGGAAGATCCCCATCCTCGACCTCTTTAACTAGAAAAAATTGGTTCTCGAAGTTCCATGGACCACCTTCTATGACCTTCAATTTGTCCCTCCAATGCAAAAACTAGATAACAAACACCTCAACGTCCAACTGCTTGAAGATGACCTTACTCGGGAGTGACCATGCCAGACTCATCGTTCTTTTCATTGCCCAGAAGTTGTATGGTCAATTCATGTGCAACCTCGCCACCAAGGTGAGGTCCATATGTTCCCTCTGATCGCCCTTCTCATCGTTAGAGAGAATGATGACTTCATCCTCATCTTCCTATAACCCTAGCCATGCACATCTGTCAACCAAGTCCTCTGCCATCTTGTGACTGTGACTCAAAACCCTAGCCGACCTTGAACCTGTAAGAGAGATGAAACCACTCGGGAGACTACGTTAATCACTCTAGAGAGATATCACACCCATCGTCACCCTCCTAATTGCCGGATCGCTAGGGTTGCGTCAGGGGAGAGTTCGACTATTACACTTTCCCATGTAAGTTATATATATACATATATATGTTAAATTACTAAATGAACATAATATACATTAATTATGTACATTTAACCATATATGTAATACCTAAAAATAATAAAATAATAACAAGATATTATATTTCATTAATACATAATATTTTATAAATGTAGATAAAAGTATTTAAAATTAATGGATACAATACTAAATTATACAATAAAGTTTAAAATTATATATATATATACATATATATTTGTAAACTTAGGAAAAAAAGAAAACTAATATATCAAAATATGTCACACATTGTTATGCACAATATATATATATATATTATAAAAAAATAAACATGTAAATTATGTAAAGTAAAATATACTAGAAAGATAACATTAGACAATCAAAAGAAAATATATGATATATATGATTTTGAATGCAATATATAAAAATCATAATATATTTGATTTTTGTCAGATTATATTTGTCTCATAAATGGATAAAAAGTTAAAAACATTATTATGTTATTGTGATTTTTATCAATATTTTACTTTTAAACATAATAAAAAGAATGCTATATAATATGTTATGATTTTTTATTTGTTACATTTATGAACATATGTATCATATTTTTTGTTATGATTATCGATTGTAATGGTTCGTGTATATTTTACTTTGACATGGTTATATTTTTGATACTATATATCTAACATTTAATATATATATATATATATTGTACTAATGTGTGTTATATATTACTATATTAATTTTTTTGAGTGCATTTATATGTATATATAAACATATATATATATATATATATATATATATATATATATATATATATATATATATATGTAGTTCATTAATTTCAAACTTTACTATATAATTTTAGTATTGAATCCATTAGTTTACAAACTATTATTTACATTTATAAATATTATGTACTAATGAAATATTATATTATGTTATGATTTTATTATGTTTAAGTATTTTTAAATATATGGTTAATTGTATATAAGTTAATATAGACTATGTTCATTTAATAATTTAACATATATGTATATATATAACGTACATGGTATCATAATTAAAAAGTAAAGCAAACCAATTCCTATTTGGGGACACATTGCTTTGTTAGGGCAATGCGTCCTAATTGAGGTCTAATTGCTTTGTTAGGGCAATGCGTCCTAATTGAGGACATATTGCTTTTCAAAAATAACAATACGTCTTCTGAGGGGATGTATTGACCCCACCATGATCAATATGTCATCTTTGAGGACGTATTGGCTAAAAAATGCCATTTTGGGAATTAAGTTCTGAATCATACTATTTTGGTAATTAAAATACCCAAACATGCCATTTTGGTTTTTGGACTATTACTTTTTTATAGAAATGGTTTGTATCTTCCATTGTTACTAATTATCCTAATAAAACTTCTATTATTTTATTGCATGAAAAATTAATCTATCATTAATAGACTTTTCAACTACGTCTCTCTATCTCCAATTTTGTGGTGAGAATCCATTTGTTTTGTTTCATTAAGTCATATAATGGGATAAAATAAAGTGAAATAGATTTAACACATTCAATCATACATCCAAATGTTCGGGCAGCTGGGTAGGTAGTAAGGAGAGAAGAGATTGATAGGGTAAATAAAGGTTGATAGTTGAATAGGAAGGAGAGGATGTTGGGCTTAAAGTTAGAGAACTCCAAGAAGCAGCTCAAAACTACACGGGAATTGGCGGGTCATCCACATTGTCACTGATAGAGCTAGCCCATATTTGGGCTTAGTGCCCAACCAAAATGTCTTCTCTGTGAATAGACCTATCCATGCTTAGGGTAACAACGATGCTTTTTAGTGTTACTTTTTATACAAATGGGAGATATCTTTCATTGTTACTGATTATCTAAAAAATCTTCAATTATTTTACTACATGCAAATTTATCCGCCACAATCAACATTTAGGCCACATCGCTGTCTCCGATTTTTTGGGTGAGAGTTAATTTATTTTGTTTCATAAGTTATGTGATGAGATAAAAACAAATGATACCATTAGATTTGACACACTTAGCCAGTCAATAATAAGTATATACCATGTAACATAGTCCCACATATACTTTTTCGACATGGATATTTTGGCACACTTTCTTAGAGCACAGTTAAATTTGGGTTAAATTTGAGGAGGCTCACACCCATTCAAGTGTCGATTACACACACCCTAAAAAACTCATGTGTGCCCTACCAAGATTGCCCATCCAGTTCACATGCCACCCCTACTGTAACTGGTCACTTAATATCTTCTATCTCGACTCAATGTTCTAAACTATGTCCACAATTCAATCCCACTCACAACAAAACACAAAAAATCCATTCCTAAATAAATAATTACGTGCTTTTAACAATAAAGATTACAAGAGACATGTCTGTAACGCATACTGTAGGGAAAAATGGTGTCATATATGCAACAATATATTTTTTTCTTTACCATATTCCCATAACCATAGGATTGCGTCAACAACTATAAAATAGGAAGGAAGGTGCAAGACATATGTCTCGTCCTGGAGCAAGTTTAGTAGAAATCCTTACAGAGTTGTGCTTCTTTCTCAAGTAACACCCAAACAGTAGCCGACGGAAACCTCCTGGTGTAGCACAATATATGACACTCAATGACCTCCTCCTAGCATAGTGGCAATGACCTCCATGCCTCTATGTAGTCCACACAAACAATTGGGAAGTTCTTGTCATGCTTCTTGAGCTAGTGGGAAGGAGCAATCCATTTGTTTTGTCAATGTGCTAGCATCGAGTTTTCTTTCCATGCCTATCTCTCCCTTTTATGGGTAAGATGCCTCTGGTGCCTAGGTTACCAAAACTATGAGATGAGGAGTCTTGTCATACAAGAATGTTGAGATCCTTGGCCACCCCCTTTATATATGAGTGGACATGCTAGGGTTTCACAAACCTTGGGGATATGAAAGGTCAGATCTCATGGTTTGAGGGCAATTGAAAATCACCAATCGATTGACTAGACTCCAAGTTAGTCGACTACAATGTCAGTCAGTTGATAGTAACATCCAGTCGGTCGATTGCCTTACTTTCCTATTAACAAACATACTTACTTTTAATCTGATGATTAATGCACATCATTAAGTCAACAACAATCACTTGACCCAGTTCTACTAGTTGTCCATTTCGTCGAATGGACTACCCAATTGGTCAATTGGACACTCCAGTCAGTCAACTAACATTCCAAGTCAGTCGATTGGAAACTCCAGTCAGCCAACTGACATCCAATATTATTTAGGTTGATTACGTAAACAATTTAGAAACCAAGTTAAAACTTATCCATGAGTAAAATCTTATTCCAAGTGGATCTTATGTGTGTGACCCTATAGTCTCTAATTACATTAGCAATGAATGTCCATAACTATATTATGACAACACAAGTAATAAGCAATATCTAGCAACACTTTCTATCCAAGTAATTCGAAATTTGGAGAAAAACTTCAACCTACATCTGTTATCAGTGATGCCATGATCATATAGTTCCTTTATCTCTAATATCCAGATTGAACATGAGGCATGGAATCCTCATCCTCTTAATATTCAATTCATGTTCCTTGAACTAGAGTAGAATATATGAGATTCATATTAGTCCACAAATCATATATTGATTCATATGAGTATGGCAATATGTTTCTCAGTCTCTCTTATCAAGTGTTCATGATATCAACTCCTTTAGGAGGAAAAAATCCCATCTGCATCACTTACAGTAAATCCCCATGTGTCACATCATACCTGAGAACTACGTTTATGTCAAACCTTATTCAAGGTTATATTGGATGGTGATAGATTTCAACAAACAACATGTGATGAGTGTACTAACTTTAGGTCTAAGAACCACAATCACCACTATCACTTTAGCATTATGTGGTTTCCATGTATCACTCTCAAGGTGGGTCTGCCCGATACCTTGTTCTTTAACAAGTACTTATGTGTTTGGCTTGATATCATTAATCATGATTAATGACATTATGTCATTTGCCAACACACATTACAAAATAATACATGATTAGGGACATAACAACAATGTATGTACTCTTATCATACATATGATCTCATTGTTCATGTCCTTAACCTGAAGACATATGTCATCAAGTAACATCCTTTTTTAGACATCTACCATGTTTGTGTCATCATCTCATGAGTAAAAAACATAATAGACAAAATTTCCTTTATTATTATCTAATTAATTACATGAATTCCCAATATAATTATCATATGTTTGGCCCTCAGGGCATATATATCTATAAACTCCCACTTGCACTTAGAGTCAATTACCCACAAATCTTATTTCAAGTGATCTTAAAACGATCATCATGTTTCTTCTGTGTAAGTGCTTTTGTGATTAGGTTAGCAACATTTCCTTCTAGTAGGTACTTTGCGAATCTCCACATCTCCTTATTGTACAATCTCTCGTATGAGATGGAAAAGACATAGTATTCTATCTCAGTTCCTTAGCCTATCTAATAGATCCTTTGTTGTTGCAGTATTTATACTGTATCATCAATGGTTGATCCCTCCCAAATTCATCAAATGAACTTCTTGATGCATGTAGTATCGTTTGCCATGTTCAAATATAAAAGATACTTGGGTTCTTTTTTAGAATCAATAATGGTGTCTTGCTCGAAACTTTTCTATCTTATAGTTCTATTGTAAAGTCAAGCAAAAATTTAGATTATGATTGTTAATCTTCTTTTTCAGTTTGGAAGCTTACACCAGTGTAACCCTTTACACCCAACTCTTAAGTATCCCAATAAACAATGAACTAATCCTTAGTGCTCCTAAGGTACTTAGGGATGTTCTTTTACAACAATCCAATAACCTTTTCCGCAACTTGATTGATATTTGCTCATCATGTCCAAAACATACGACACAACGGGACAAGTACATAACATTGCCAACATGATAGATCTAATAGTGTATGCATGTGTCATCTTATTTATGTGTTCTCATTCTTCACAAGAATGGGGACACTAGGCTCTAGAGAGACTAATTCCATGAGACATGGGCAAATTTCCTCTCTTTGAGTCATGTATGTTGAACCTATTCAACACCTTGTCAATGTATGTACTCTTCTTTCGACCAAGAAGCTTTCTAAATCAATCTCAATAGATCTTAATTCCTAAGACCTAGGTTGATTCGTATAAATCCTTCATAGAGAAGGTATTTCTAGACAAGTTTATATCATTCTAGGGTAGGGATGTTAGTCCTCATTAATATGTGGAATACAACTATGCTCCCTTCTTATAAACAAAGGTTTCATCTTCATCTTGACTAAACAAACTCTTTGACTTCCGCGTGTAATCAGAGATTATAGTTCTAAGATGCTTGCTTCAATCTATAGATTGAATTTCACAACTCAGCTGTAATGTCAAGCATGATCTTGATGGATTTAACCATGGCAATTGGTAAAGAGATTTCATCATATTCAACACCTTGAACATGTTTGAAAACCTTTGCAACCAATCAACCTTCCATGTTGGTCTTCTTTTACAGAGCCACTTGCACCCTTTGGGTTTTACCACACTAGGTGGATCCATCATGGTTCATACCTTATCAATTACATGGAGTCCATCTTATATCTCATGACCTCAAGTCATTTCTCAGATTTGGGTCCCTTTGTAGCTTCTAGGTTGGTTGTTGGCTAATTATCTATGACCAACTCATTTCCTTCTTGAGTAATAAGATATCCAAATCTTTTAGGCACAAGGAGTTGATGCACTGTGTTTTAGTTTCTTTTCACAACATACTTTTCCATGTATTTTGGGCTCCAATTGGTTTGATGTAACTTGTTTAGAAAATACTAAAAGTCAAGTTCCTGAGCTAGTTTTATTTGATTGGTTTGGTGTAAGTCTGGAAATTGAGTTCCCTCATTTTCCATGAACTCTTCATAATATAGACACAGTTAGTAACTTGACTTTTGCACAAAACAATATGGAAAACAACTTCCCTCATTCACTCCTAACAACACCTCCTTCTCGTGCTCCCTTTCTATTTCATCAAGCGATAATCTAGTGAGATGAATGACTGCATGGTATATCTAAAAACTTCCAAGGATCAGCCACTGCCTCATCTTTATCAACTCTATTGTGTGGTGAATGCATATTGTCAAGCAAATAATCGAACTCACACATGTAAATTGACGATACGCGGAGGAATCCCCATCACAAAGTAGGGTAGATGATCATTACAATATCTATAAATTGTTCAAGATACTTTCGATTTGTTTATTTACTGTATTTGGAAATAACATGGTATTGAGTCTTTTCCTGTTCTAGCTATTCAAAATATCATAGTCTTTTGAGTGTCTTTTGTTGCATGTAGATCATAAGGTTTAAACTACAGTAGGCATAATTTCATTCTTAAATTGTTGTATATATATTCAAAAAATACTATCATTACATGCTCATATTATAAATAACCAATTACATGAAAGTCTAATTCCATTGAAAACTCAAATTTCAAACCAATCCATTGAAACTCAATTTCCTGGAACTAAAAATCAGTTCTTGGAAAATGAATTCCAAAAAAAGTACAATTACACCAAATCAATTAGATACTTGGTGCATGATTTCTCATTTTGATATTATTCATTCATTTTTTATCATTATTAACATGTGAAATAGTCTCAATTATTAAGTGTTTTCATAGAACTTTGTTTAAGTATCAATTTTTATTCAGACTTATGTTTTCATCATTTTAGGCTCTTTGAGCACTTTTAACAGAACTAGATGCTACCAACAAAAAATTCAGTGGTACCGACATAAGGAAAAATCCAATAGGGAATTCTAGAAATCTTGATTGTATCGAGAGAGAAATTGGGACTACCAAGATGGCATTCGATGCTACCAAAAGAAGGTGTCAATGCTACTGACTCACTGCCCAGAAAGCATTTGGAATCAGACTTTATGGTGCTTGTTCCATCGACACCCTAGTTGGTGGTACCAACTTTTGCATCCAGAGCAAGTCAGAACTCAAAGGAATCAACTTGGTGCTACTGACATGCTCCTCAGTAGTACTGACACTTATTAAGGGTTTCAAATCCACCCGACAACTCGGTGCCACCAACATCCAGTCAGTTGTTCCAACTCTAGGAAATCAGTGTAGATAAAAGTTAACGATAGATTCAATGGATGGGACTTATTGAAATACCAAGTCCCACTTATGACCTAAGGAGAGCTTGGGCAAAAGAAAATATTATGCTCTATCTCGTTGAAATAGAGCACAAAGTGGAGATAGGAGGAGAAGAAGGATACAATCATGTAACGAACATTGTTGGCACTTTCGGGAGGCAGATTCATAGTCGAACTGTGGTGGATCAAGGCACCTTATAATCATTTAGACTGACTTCTGTAAGGGTTATCACTGGCTTTCTAGATGTTTAGCTTGTTTTCTCTCTCTTCTGCTCTATATTCAATGAAAGAAATCATACAGGGCTAATCCCTTTGTTCTTTAGGACCGTGAGTTGCCCAATTTTACATTGTATTTGACTTCCATGATTTAATGTATATAATTATTTAATTCTAGGCATAAATCTAGGATTTCTTGATGATTTTTTTCATGATTAATCACCCCAATTTACATGTTAGACAATTAATTTCTTTGAGAGAGGGATTAAGAGTTTGACATGTTGTATATTTACAAAGCTAATAACATTCCTAGGGAGAGGGCCAACATATGTTGGGCATAACCTAGAAATATCTTTGATGTACCAATATAATTCTTAAATGACTGCAAAAATGAGGTTTAGCTTAGTATAGGTAGGGTATTACACTGTGGGAGTGGGTAAAACTTGCTACATGTCCTTAGTCCAGGGTTAAGTGTAAACGAGTATTGATGAAATGGAGTTAAATTTGTATGCCATGGTGAAATTGTAATCCTATGAATCCATCAATTCTTGATCACATTCCACTTAATTTAGATTTCAATTCTTGCATTTAGTTATAAACAAACAATCAATCACTTTTTCCCTAGGCCTAGTTGATTAGGTTATTGTTAGTAGAAGTCTCTGAATTACGTTCCCCCGAGTTTGACATTCAAGCCCCATAGACCTATACTACTTGACGCATACACTTGCATTTGCACACATAGTTTAGGTGTATCAAGTTTTTTGCACCATTGCTGGGGAAATGGAAACTCTAGCACTACGATGTTGTGATCGGTCACTCTAGGCTATTTTGTTTTCTTTTAGGAGCCGTTTGGGTCAAGAAATTTAGAGTACTAGTAGTTTATATAGACTAACCATCCTGGGTTAATGTCCAAAAAAAATCAGCTGCATTTTGCATTACTGCCTACTGTACAAATTTGCAGAACTCAGAATTGTGCCGGTTTTCACAGAACTAGAAACTGCCGTCTCAGTCAGTTCAGGGTAGGTTGATGAGCAGAGCAGCTGTACGAATCAGGTACATTTTGTTGCTTTTTCTGCCCTACAATTGAGTGGATGATCTGATGTGGTATTTTTTACACAATCAACTACCGGAACTTGAGATGTTTCCGCCCAAATGGCCCCTTAATTATTTTCCAAATCCTTTCTTTTAAATTGAGCATAAATTGAAAATCTTATTGTAAGACCCCTAACCTTTCCTTGTGGTTGAACATTTCTTGATTACCTTAATTAAGTTCTCAAAACCTTAATTAAACCCTAAGATGTGCTTTGATATCATGTGACAAACCTAAGTTTCAAGTTTGGTCCAGTTTGGATATTGTTAGAGCCAATTTTGATACATATATGCTTATAAGGACTTTTATGCAATTTTCCCCATATCTAGGGTTTTCTTGTAATTTGCCACATGTATGTTCTTCCTCATGAGTTTTCATATCATGTTTGATATATTTGTATCTTGGGGTGCCTAGTTGCACCTTTGATTCAGTGGTGACACCTAATATAGGGTTGAGGACTGGGGTTTCCCCCCTAGATGCCCTAGCTTGATGGTTTCCTTTAGATGTTGGGATCCAATGGTCCACCTTCATGTGGTGTGATCTGTTGGTTCTCTTGAGTAGCTTGAAGGTTGATGGTTTTCTTTAAGACACCACCTAGGTCGATGATTTTGCTTTGAGGCACCCACAGTCGATGGCGTATCCAAGTGAGGTGCAATAACCGATGGTGATGCCATGGTTTGCTTTTGTTGCCAAGGGATGACATCATCCTATGGACCACCTATTGTTGGAGGTCGATGGTCCTTCTAGGATTAACATACAATATCCTCCCCAGTGTTAATAAATGATGGTTGACCTGGTCTTACATGGAAGAGATGTTTTGACCTTGTATACATGACATGAGTGGCTTGAGACCTCTACCTCTCTCTCTCTCACCCCAAGCTTTATATACCTCTCTCCTTCCACCCAAACAAACCCTTTAGATCCTCTCTTCTTATTCTTGCTGCTTGGAGCTTGTCCCTCTTTCCTAGTGGAGAAGAAGGAGCTCAAGGAAGAAGAAGCTTGGCTGATCATGCTTGCATGTGCACCTAGGGTTTGGATCTACCCTCTTCTTGGTTGTTTGGAGGTGCCTTTCCTTTTTCATTGACCTAAGCAAGTAATATCTCCCTCATTCCTTTGTTTTCCTTGCTGACCTACCTTCTTATCTCTTCCTTCTTGGTTTGATCCATGGTTTTCTTGGTGGATCATATGCTACGGGTTGAAGAACATCTTCTCTCTTCTTCTTTGACCTAGGGTTTTCTTGTTCTTAGAGAAAGGAGCTAGCTTGGGCATGTGGAGTGCTCAAGCTAAGGTTTCTTCTCACTCACTTTGAGATACCTTGCTATCTGTACCTTCTACATCATCTTTTAGGTGAGTTATATAACTTTCTTCACGTTTATTGCTCACTCTTAACTTGCATGTATAGATCTTGCTCTAAAAACATAGTTCAAAATAGAAAGATGCTATATTTGCCTAGGGTTTGAGCTTATGTAGTAGATCTTGCATTGATAACCTTCCTTGGTGTACCTCTAAACCTTATGCATATTTCCTTATTGGAAGTGGGAATTCTAGTCCTTGCGTGTCCACAAAATGATGGTCCCTCGAGTGTTGCAAACGATGACTCTTCCTTAGGGTTTTGAACTAATTTCCTATATTTTGTTAAGACTGAATGGTTTGGCTTTTGTTTCAAGTGATGGTTTGGATTTAGTGCGGTTTTGATGGGCCTTCTTGTGATTATAACCAATGGCTTTGTTCCTCTATAACCGATAGTCTTGATGCTCACATCAAGTGGTGTAAATAGATGGTCTTCCTCACTTCATCAAATAATAGTTTTACTTGATGTTTTAGATATGTTTTACCAACTATTCTTGAAAAAGGATGATTCCACTGGTTCCATGATCAATGGTTCACTACCAATGGTCCCACTGGGTCATGATTGATGGTCTCCTTGCTTATCAACAAACGATGGTCTCTCTGGTTGTTCACAAATGATGGTTTCACTGTGTCATAACTCGATGGTCTTCATAGTGTCAACATCCGATGTGATTTTGATGTCCCCAACCGATGGGGTTTCTCATGTCAACAAATGATGGTGCTTCTAGTTTTAACATCCGATGGCCTATCTAGGTCAAGATTTGATGGCTCTTCCAAGTCATGATTCAATGGCTTTCCTATATGCATGATACAAAGGTTTTGCTTGTATGGAATTCAATGTCTTGTCTATACAACATACAATCGTTTCGTTGGAGGTTCATGATTTGATGGTGATGTTTGGGTTTAAGTATATGCATAATCCTATGGAGGTTCTAGGTGTGAAGGTTTGTGCTTTGACCTAAGTAGGTGCATGACATGATGGTTTATCTTTGAGTGTTGATTTATAACATCAAACTCAATCTACCTTGTTGAACCTAAACCCTAATCTAATTATGTGATGATGGTTAATGAAACCTATATTTCTAGTATGTTGTTATGATGAAAGAATACATTCATAATGATTTGTGATTGGTAACCCTAATATGCTACCCTATGAACATCATATCTCTTTAGTATGCTGTTATGTTTAACTTGTGTATCACAAATGTTGTGATGGTTTGTAGAACCTTTTATAAGGAGTGGAAAGATAATGATGATCGTGCAAGAAATTATGTGTATGGTCTTATTAACCTTTGGGCATGTATTGAGCCCTAATGGAGGAGTAATCCTCTTCATGATGTGGCATGGATTAGTATCCTTTGATGATGTGATAAGAATTATCTCTTAATTTTTATTTCTTCTAGAGTTGTGACACACCCATATTTTGTAGAACTCTTTTAGGGTTTGTACGTAACTTGATTGATGCAGCCTTAACTCACCCAATTGGAATTAACTAATTAATGAAACCCTAATCATGTAGTGCCTTGTGCTATAGAATCATTCCAGTGTCAAGATTTCCTGGATGGTAAAATGGGTATTCCATAAGGGAAGCCCAAATTTGTATACTTTTGAGTACATGCAAGTGCAAGAGATCATGTATCCTTGTCATCCTGATCCCAAGGTTATGGAAGATGGATTCGGTCATGCTTCAGTTTGAGAGCGTTGAGGTCGTGTCTCAGATACTTTTATATGTGATTTTATTGAGGACAACTATGGTTGTACCTCAGATGATGGGGTTTTGTATACCCTAGTTTCTAGTGCTATGGTCTGTACCAAGGGCCAACTAGGTTGGTAGCAGCTCGAACATATGTCACTGTAGGCACCTTGATTGATATGTCATTGTATTGACTCATACTGACTGAGGGGGATATATCTTAGGATTCTAGCTCTCCTAGATCTTATACGAAACATTATAGTGATTCACAATGGTCAGTTGGATGTTTGAGTGGTATGACTCAAACTCCCCATGGCTTAATAAAAGATGTAATACAGTCATGTAGTATATATGGTTAGGGTTATACATCAATTCACATTGGATGATAACCCTTGTTTGCTCCTTCAATATAGAGAAGATGTATAAAACAATAAGAGAAAGTAGCCATACTTATGTGGTTAGATATGCTTATACTATTATCCCTGCTTATGCTGTTAGTCCTACTTATGCTATAAGACATACATGTGTTGTTGTCCATGTTTATGATATTAGATATGCTTATGATTTTAGTCATGCTCATAATGATAGTTATGGTTATGGTGTTATCTGCACCTGATCTTTTGAGAATAATGTTTACCTTTCAATCCTACAAACAAGACTCTAATTAGAACTTCTCTTAATGGAGATTTATACATGAGATTTCCATTCTGTTATATAATCTTCTCTATATGTTTATTTACTTAACTTTCTATAATCAATAAACATTGTGGAGAGTTATATCTCTCACTAGGACATGGGTCTCACCTCGTGGGTTACCACATCTCATTCAATGAATGGCAGTAGTAGCAGCAGACCCGTGGCAGTGAGGAGGAGCTATGTTGATGGACTTTAGAGATGGTTATATACATGTCTAGTGCGTCATAGAGTCGTCCTTGTACTCTCAGGTATGAGTGGGAAAGTTGTATTTTTGGATAAATTGGACATTATGATAAATCCCTTTGTTTCGATGATGAAAAACATTTCATTCTTGTTGATCTAACGAGCTACTTGAGTGTGCAGGATTAAGGTGGATGACAAAGCAACTAGGGAAAATCCAAAGAGCTTACATATTTATATTTCCATGCAATGTAATCACTATTGTAAAAACTTGTACAAATATATAATGTACAAGTACTTAGATTGCATGTAAATCAAGCGTTGGATCTTTCTAGCTAAACACCACACTTAGATAGGTCATCCCCTTCAAATAGGATCACATATGCACACTCATACACATGCTTAGTGGTTAATTAAAAGATTGAAAACAGAGTCAATCTCGGTCGACCACACTCCTCGACCGAGACACTCTCGGTCGACAAACTTCTCGACCGAGATTGACCAAAAGTAGCTGTTAGACACAGCAGTGGACAATTGCAAATAAACGTTAATCCAGAGAGCCTGTCGGTCGACAAAACTTCGACCGAGTAGGTATCTCGGTTGACAAATTGTCGACCGAGATGGTCTCTGACAGCAACTGCAGAATAAAGCAACTAGCCGTTACTAATGCACCTAACTTATACCTAACGGCTAGTTAAGCACTTAGAAGCTCCTAGAAGTTGTCTAGAACGTCCTTAAGTATTCATAGGCCATTCCTATAAATAGGACATGCCTTAGGACACCAAAATACACCTAAGCTATACTTGTGCTATACTTGAGCTTGTATACTCACTTGCAATCTGTTTTAGAGCAATAGAGAAAATTCTACACTTGCCATTCATTCCTATTGCTCCCATTTCATGTCCTATAGGCTAGTATCTCCTATCCACTACAATCACATTGTCATACACATTGGTTAGGAGATCTACACGCTTGATATAGGCAAATCAAGCCTTGGGCTTAAAGGATAAGTTGTAATTTCCTTTTTCTTTCTTGTTCCTTTTTATCTTTTGTACTCTCCTTGCTACTCCTAGGGTTGGAGGCTGCGGATTGGAGAGGGTTGACTTCTCAGGTGGAGAAGGGGACTTCAAGCTACTTCAAGAAGGCTATCGCAAGGGAAGCTACTTCAGAAGGCTGGTGCAACGGGAGTTGGTGCATCTACTTCAAGGGAAGGCTGCTTCAAGGTTGGCGATTACTTCTAGGTGAAGGCTGCTTGAAGGGTTTAGGAAAAGAGATTGTATTTTATGTAAATTCCTTGAAGAGGTAATAAAATAAATTTCTTTTCAAATCCCGGTTGGGTAAGCAACCGGGTAGTGGATTGACGGCTATAGTATTTGCTATAGTTGGAACCACTCTAAACCTTGTGTCTCTGTCCAACATTATCATTGTGGTTGTTTGAGTTCAATAATTGTTAAATTATCTAGAAAACTCTATTCACCCCCCCTCTAGTAGTTTTCAATTGGTATCAGAGCAAGGCTTCAAGGAGCCCTAACAAGGTCTTGAAGAAAGGTGGGTGATAGTGTCAACAACCTCAAGGAAAGGAAAAGCATGGACAAACCTTCAACAAGTTGCAATTGGTGCTTAGGAACAAGGCACACGACATATTGCTGTCCATGGAGGTCAAAGAAGGAAGATGCACATAAAGAGTGTCTCATTGCTACAATAAGTGAGGAAGAAGATGAAGAAGTAAGTCTTTTAGATTTATCAAAAGAAGATCTAATTGCTAGTCTAGAAGAAATGCATGAAAAATATATTGAGTGCAAGAAGAAGCTAAAGAAATCAAATAAAGTAAATGATGAGTTACATGCAAATCTTCTTGCTCTCACATCTGAAAATGAAGATTTCAAAAAGACCATTGAAGATCTTGATATTAAGCTAAAATCTGTAGAAGCAAATTGCAATCTTCTTTCTCTAGAAAAGATAAATTTGCAAACACAAGTAAATGATCTTCAAAAACAACCTATATTGTGCACCCATGTAGATTATGACAATATAGTGAAAGAAAGGAATTCTTTATCATCCAATCTAGATCAAGCAAAACTAGACATTAAGAAAAGAATGGATGAGATCGTTAAGTTGCAACAAAAAGTCAGTAGGTTAAGCAACAATGGAATCCTTGATAGAATATTGGATAATTCCTATCATCAAATTGGAAGAAGAGGACTAGGTTATAAGCCCAAAGAGAAATCTTATCAACAACCTAGTTGGAGAAAGACACGAGCACATCAAGCCACATTTGTACCAAAGAACAACCTAGAACAAAACCATAGAAAAAGACTTGAGGTTGATTCTATATGTTGCCATTATTGCTCACGTCTTGGACATTACTCTTTTTCATGCCCATACAAGAAAAAGAATGTTGAGTTAGTATGGGTTCCAAAACCCCCAAATTGAATTGGTTAGACTAAGTTGAGATATGACCAAAGACTTTAATTTGCATATCTTTATGTCTATCTCAACTTAATATATAGGGATAACAAATTTATATCAAATAAGGTAAATCAAAACTTAAAAGATTTGAATATGATTAGTTGAGATATAATCTAAATGTTACTTTGATATTCATATGTTTATCTCAAACTGATCTTTGAAATAATTGAATTAGATACAGTCTATATTGTACTTGAAATAGAATTCTGAACACTTTCCAGAAATTTGGTCGGTCGAGAATTTGTCAACCGAGTGAACCTCGGTCGAGAAATTGTCGACCGAGCATGTCACTGTTTTTCAGAATGCTGTAAAAAATTGGTGAACTCTTTTAAAATTGTTCAAAATTGTTGTCTATTCGTGATTAATGACTGTAAAATAAAGTATCAATTATGGAAATCACCCTTGAAAGATTATGCGAAATGAATTTGATCAAAAACCAAAATTATTCTTAGTTTTAAAGAAAATTTCAGTTCTATCATTCTATCATTACATAGGCAAACAAAAGAATTTATTGGTGATATATCTCTTAGAAATGCTTGCATTACAATGTTTTCAATTGGTAATGTTTTTAAGTGGCTATCCATTTAATGTTAATGAATGTTTCTAAATATAAAAGACATCATGTAAATTGATCATGTTTAGAAATCACTATGTTATAATGTTTTACATGATTTTGGTCTATCTATATGGAAATCATAAGTTTAAAAGATCACAATCATTGTATTTCATGGAACTGTCATTATTCTTTCATGATGATGTTGTGTTAGCACGAATACATAATTGCATACATGCTTCAATTGTTCTATCATTACATCATGGATATGCTTCATCATGATCATTATGTTTCATTGGTTTAAAATACGCTTGGATTTATACAAACCATGAATAATCATTGTAATAATTGCAAATGTCATTAGCATAAAAGCATCTTGACATAATAGATAATAATTGTGGACACAGCTTGAGATGATGGTGTTGCTATGACAAGACAAACGGTGCCTCTTAGAACAAAATATTAATGTTTTTATCCATTTGCTTGTTCTAAGAAATCAAAAGCAAAAAAAAAAAATCTTGACTCTTGCTTTCAAAATATATGTTTCTAAAGAATCTTATGATAAGGGTATAAGCAGAAATTCGATATTTATGTACCCATAGCAAAGCATATGAAACATCATTTAAAATGAATGGAAATGCATTCTAGAAAAATCTAGGTCAAAGACTTCACTATGATACTCATATTAAATTTCTATAATGGGTATATCTTAATATGCTTCAAATTGATATCTATAGCTATCTGCAGAAATTATACTTCCCATATGAATGCTTATCTTGGAAAACTGCAGAACATGCCTCTTGGTTAAAACAAAATTTAGCCAAGGGGCGCTATGGTCGTAGTCAAGGGCGACCTAAAATAAGCTTTGACAAAATGCTTATTTGGACATCATTTTATTGCACTTAATCTTAGTATACTTTTAATAAAGGTCAAAATCAAAAATTTATCATTTGTGACCTTAAAAGCCTTAAATTGCTTAAATTGTAAGATTAAGGGGGAGATATATTATAAAAACAAATTTGATTATATGATTATGAAGCTTACATTGTTAACATCATTTGAAGTTTGTTATGACCTTCAGATTCTTAAAAGTAATTTGTATGAAAAAGAATTTCATCAAAATGATATATCTTGCTCTTAAAGGAACTCTCTAAACAAATCAGGGCTTAACATCCCTTGTTTTGGTTGGAGACATTATTTTTTAAAGTACTCCAAGATTAAAAGGACTCTCATTTAGGGCTTAACATCCCTTGATAGATGAGAAATAAATATACATTCATAAGCTTAAGGGAATCTCATATCATTTCAAGGCTTAACATCCTTTGCAAATGATTGAGAAACAAATTGTGGATAAATTAGACATAAAACCATGTTCCTAATAGGATATCTATTTAAGGGGGAGCTTAATATAAAATTAAGGGGGAGAAGAAATAAAATGTTTAACCTGGATATCTTTTTGAAATGACAAAGGGGGAGAAAGACTATAAAATCAAAAATATAAATATAAATGAGTTTCATCTTGATGGCCAGCACTCACTTGTCAAACAAGAATGGCTACAAAAGATAATCTTCAGGTATGAAACTCACATGCTTTATATTTCCTTATTTCATATTTTAGGAAATGTTTGTCATCTTCAAAAAGGGGGAGATTGTTGGATAAATTGGACATTATGATAAATCCCTTTGTTTCGATGATGACAAACATTTCATTCTTGTTGATCTAACGAGCTACTTGAGTGTGCAGGATTAAGGTGGATGACAAAGCAACTAGGGAAAATCCAAAGAGCTTACATATTTATATTTCCATGCAATGTAATCACTATTGTAAAAACTTGTACAAATATATAATGTACAAGTACTTAGATTGCATGTAAATCAAGCGTTGGATCTTCCTAGCTAAACACCACACTTAGATAGGTCATCCCCTTCAAATAGGATCACATATGCACACTCATACACATGCTTAGTGGTTAATTAAAAGATTGAAAACAGAGTCAATCTCGGTCGACCACACTCCTCGACCGAGACACTCTCGGTCGACAAACTTCTCGACCGAGATTGACCAAAAGTAGCCGTTAGACACAACAGTGGACAGTTGCAAATAAACGTTAATCCAGAGAGCCTGTCGGTCGACAAAACTTCGACCGAGTAGGTATCTCGGTCGACAAATTGTCGATCGAGATGGTCTCTGACAGCAACTGCAGAATAAAGCAACTAGCCGTTACTAACGCACCTAACTTATACCTAACGGCTAGTTAAGCACTTAGAAGCTCCTAGAAGTTGTCTAGAACGTCCTTAAGTATTCATAGGCCATTCCTATAAATAGGACATGCCTTAGGACACCAAAATACACCTAAGCTATACTTGTGCTATACTTGAGCTTGTATACTCACTTGCAATCTGTTTTAGAGCAATAGAGCAAATTCTACACTTGCCATTCATTCCTATTGCTCCCATTTCGTGTCCTATACGCTAGTATCTCCTATCCACTACAATCACATTGTCATACACATTGGTTAGGAGATCTACACGCTTGATATAGGCAAATCAAGCCTTGGGCTTAAAGGATAAGTTGTAATTTCCTTTTTCTTTCTTGTTCCTTTTTATCTTTTGTACTCTCCTTGCTACTCCTAGGGTTGGAGGCTGCGGATTGGAGAGGGTTGACTTCTCAGGTGGAGAAGGGGACTTCAAGCTACTTCAAGAAGGCTATCGCAAGGGAAGCTACTTCAGAAGGCTGGTGCAACGGGAGTTGGTGCATCTACTTCAAGGGAAGGCTGCTTCAAGGTTGGCGATTACTTCTAGGTGAAGGCTGCTTGAAGGGTTTAGGAAAAGAGATTGTATTTTATGTAAATTCCTTGAAGAGGTAATAAAATAAATTTCTTTTCAAATCCCGGTTGGGTAAGCAACCGGGTAGTGGATTGACGGCTATAGTATTTGCTATAGTTGGAACCACTCTAAACCTTGTGTCTCTTTGTCCAACATTATCATTGTGGTTGTTTGAGTTCAATAATTGTTAAATTATCTAGAAAACTCTATTCACCCCCCCTCTAGTAGTTTTCATGTATATGATGTTTCAATTGACTTGCGCTTTTGATAGTATTCTGATGCTTGTATATGTGGTATATGAGAATAGTGTTCTTTTGTATGTATATGTTGTGACTGAGGCCACCGAGTAATTATAAAAGATACTTAGCATAATATATGAAAATATATGCAAGATGTTGGGCCTTTATTTAAATGTTCTTGATTATGTTGGTGGAAATAATTATATTTTAATTTTTTACCTTTTTAGGGATGCGTTTAATTCTTGATTGATCATGCTTTGATTTTGAGTATTATCATTTAGTGTGATGGGTTGTCACACCAATATTTACAATGATAACTAGTACTCATTCTAACTCAATATCTCACTTTGAGGTACTAATGCATGGTTCACACAACAACCACATATTACACAGAATCCACTCCAATGGGTACAAGCCCAGAGGAGATTTATCATAGAGAAAGAGAGTTTGGGGCTTCAGCTAAGAACTTTATCCAAACACCACCATCAAAGGTAGAGAATGTTGGAGCCGAGCTTGAGGAACAAATTGTATGGGAAAAGAGTAAGACATTTTTAGTCACAACAAAGTTAGGACTGATCAAATGACAAGCTGTCAATGAGGGAAATTACAAAATATATCCTGGGCTAGTGGCACTAATTAAATATCAATCATTCCATGGATATAGTATGGAGGAGCTGATAGCTCACATCAATGAATTTGTGGAAGGTTGGGATATGTTGAAGATCAATGGGGTCCTAGATACAATGATCTACTTGAAGTTATTCTCATACTCACCACCAGATAAGGCAAAATCATGATTTTCTAGTCTTCTTTCTCAATCTATAGAGATTTGGGATGATCACCCAACTATTGGTGCACTGGTTAAGGGGGATCTCCCCAGCCATCCTACCCTGGTTCCAATCCCAACAAGAGTGCATTAGGGTACAAAAAATAACTAGCCACTGGCCTCCCTGACCAACAATGAATGCGCCGACATAACACACTATCAAGTGTGGTGTGGAGGTGAGTGACTACCACACGTTTGACCCTGAGGTTTAACATGCTAGGAGGATTCCATTAGTGGCTCATTCTAGGAGGCATTCCTCATCATCAAAATAAAAAAATAAAGACCTAGGATGAGATGATAGATGCATTCTTTGAGAGGTGCTTCCCATCGCAAAAGACAAATAACTTGGTTGGGAAAATCTACAATTTCAAACACAATGCCGAGGAGCCCTATTTAGAAGCATGGGAGAGATTTCAGAAGCTGCTCAGGAAGGTCCCTCATCATGGGATTGATCTCTATGACCTAGAGAAGACATTTTATTATGCGCTTCACATGGGGTAGAGAACTACTCTTGATAGTACAAAACATGTTACTTTCCAAATAATATAGCTATAAGGTGTCATGAGATATTAAAGAACAAGGATAAGAATCAATCTTAAGGATAAGAGTGTGACTCACTAGGAACTGTTGAAAGTGTTGTAGAGTCAAAGGAGATCACAATCTTGGAGGAAAAGATGGGCAACCTTACAAGAAGATTTAATAAAAAATATGGAATCTCATACGGAGATGAAGAGGAAGAGTGCATGTATATAAGGTAGAAAAATAAAGGGATGCAAAATGATTATGCATGGAGGAAGGATCCCAATTTTCATGGAAAGATCCTAAATTTTTTCAAAAAGACCCTTCACTGGCCCAACAACCTAAACAACAATAGGGAAACATGTCACAACATTATCAGTAGGACAAGGTCCCTAGTAAGATAGACCATATAGAAGACATGTTGGGTAGTTTAGTGAATCAGAAGGTCCTTTTGGATTAGACAAAAAGGGAATAAAAGAACCAAGGGGCACAAATTTGTAGCATTGAAAATCATATTTCTCAGCTAGCGGCGGTGGTGGCATCCCATCAGAAACCCGATCAACAAGGATTTCTAGGAAACACAGATCTTCCATCTGGAAATTAATAGGTGAAAGCAACACTTCTCCACAGCGTCACATTTCTCCATAGTGTCAAAGTGTTGATGAAAGAGTAGAAAGAGACTTTAGAGAATAGTACAAAAATGACTAACATTGGTGTAGTGATAGATTCTACCTCTCTAGAGCAACCACACAACACCACACCACAGGAGGAGAGACCAAGAGAGGGATCACTTGAGTAGATAGAGTCCAAGAAGGAGTCCTACATCCCACCCCATCAACAAAAAATTGTGACTCATGTACCATTTCCTAACAATTTGAAGGCCAAGAAGGTTTATTAACAATTTAAGAAATTTCTGGGCACGCTCAAGAAACTTCATATAAACCTATCGCTAGTTTATGCTCTTGAGAAAATTCCCTCCTATGGGTAGTTCTTGAAGGACATAATCAACAAGAAGAGGAGGATATCTGATTCTGATGTAGTAATCTATAAGGAGGAGGTCAGTTGATACAAATAAAGTTTCCACACAAGAGATATGATCCATGGTGTTTCAACATACCATGATACACAGGCATGGTCAAGTTTGGAGATGCACTTTGTGATTCTGGGACATTATCATTTACTAGAGGAGTGTGTCTTGCTTCCAAAGACCCTTTCATTCTTCTATACAATACATTATGAAGATTTGGGACCACCACTACCACCATTAGTCCCATCCCTCCAGTGTCCTCTTAAGTTAGAAGTAAAGCCACTACCACCACACTTGAAGTACAGATTCCTATTGATGGATAACAAAATCCCAATGAAAATTTATGCATCAATGAGTGTGATGGAGGAGGAGCAACCACTCAAATAATTGAAGAATCACAAGCCGCATTTGGGTAGTCCATTGCAGATATCAAGGGGATATCCCCTAGTCTATGACAACACAAGTTCTAGATCGAAGAAGCAGCAAAATCTATAGCACAACCTCAAAGTCTTCTAAATCCAATTATGATGGAGGTGGTGAAGGAGGTAGTAAAGCTTCATCAGTAGGTATAATTTATGCTAGCTCTGATTCTAAGTGGGTTAGTCCTATGCAAGTTGTTCCTAAGAAAGGAGGAATCACGAACATTACAAATTCAACAAGTGAGTTATTCTCAACTAGGCTAGTGACCGGTGGTGTGTGTGTATAGATTACCACTATTTGAATGCCGCTACCTTGAATTATCATTTCCACCTCCCATTTATTAATAAAATTTTCAAGAGACTCTTCATTCACTCACATTTTTGTTTTCTCAATAGGTATTCTAGTTAGAATCTTATTTCTACCGAACCACATGATCAAGGAAGTTTGCCTTCACTTGCCTCTATGGTATGTTTTCCTATCATAGTAAGCCCTTTGGTTTGTGTAATGCACCACCAACATTTCAAAGATGCATGGTTTCTATCTATACTAACATGGTAGAGCATTGTCTTGAGATTTTTATGGATGATTTTTTGGTCTATGGAGAATCTTTTGAGGACTGACTTGCCAGTCTTGATAAATATTTACAAAGATGAGAGGATGCTCATCCCATTCTGAACTGGGAGAAATGCCATATGACGGTGAATGAGGGAATTGTGCTAGGATACAAGGTGTTTGAAAGGGTATGAAGGTTGACACGATAAAAATAGAGGTGATATCCAAGATACCTCCACCATCTTTGATGAAGGGTGTTTGGAGCTTTTTAAGACATTCCTAATTTTATCGAAGATTAATAATAGACTTTTTGAAAATCACAAAGCCACTTTCGAACTGTTAGAGAAAGGCATGAATTTCAATTTTTATGATTGTTTCTTAAAAGATTATGAATTTTTGAAGGAGAAATTGATCTCTGCACCTGTGGTGGTGGATTCAGATTGGAGCCAATCGTTTGAATTGACGTGTGACACATTAGATTATGTAGTAGGGGCTATTTTGAGCCAAGAGCGGGCTCTTTCTATCATATACTACATGTCTATAACATTGAATGATGCACACATAATTTATACCACCACAGAAAAAGAAGCTTTAGATATTGTTTTTTCCTTTAAAAAAATTCGACAATATTTGATAAGGGATAAGAAGATAGTGTGGACTGACCATGTGGCTATAAAATATCTTTTGTAGAAAAAGGATGCCATACCTATGTTGATTATATGGATTTTGCTACTATAAGAGTTTGATATAAAAACCAAGGACAAGGCTGGAGTAGAAAATGTAACAATGGATCATATGTCTAGGTTGCAGAGAGTAGATGAATTGAGGTTGGAAGTACCCATTGTTAAGGAGTTCCCTTAGGATCAATTTTTTTCCATGAGGGACAAGGATCTCCAGTTTGCACACATAGTGAACTATCTAGCATGTGGAGAGATACCAGAGAATTGGGGATATAAAGAGAAGAAAAGGATCTTCCATTATTTGAGATTCTATGTATGGGAAGATCCTATTTTGCTTAAATGTTGTAGGAATGGCATTTCGAGGAAGTGTGTTTTGGAGTGTGAGTTTGAGAGGATACTTGCTCACTATCATTCATTACCCATTGGGGGACACCATGCAAGTTCAAGAATGATGGCTAAGATATTACAAAGTAGATTTAATTGAACATCTTTGTTTAAGGATGCATATGATTTTGTGCGGAGGTGTGATGTGTGTCAAAGGTTCAACAACATATCTAGAAGACATGAAGTTCCCCCCAATACTTTTCACGAGGTAGAGGTTTTTGATCTATGGGGAATTGACTTTATGGGTCCTTTTGTGTATTCTAATTCAAATTTGTACATTTTCCTAGCAGTTGATTATGTATCAAAATGGGTGGAGTCAATTCCAACTCGTATCAGTGATGTACATGTTGTGTGTAGATTCATGAAGGCTCATATTTTCAACATGTTTGGGGGTGCCAATAATGATTATAAGTGATGGAGGGTCTCACTTCATAATAGGAAGTTTGGAGCTTTACTGAGAAAATATGGAGTGAAGCATAGGGTAGGAACCCAATATCATCCCTAGACCCAAGTGGGTTAAGGTGTCAAATAGGGAAATTAAGACAATTCTTGAAAAGACCGGCTCAACCAATAGGACTAATTGGATCATGCAATTGAATGATGCTTTATGGGCTTATAAGACAATTTTTAAGACACGTATTAACACTACTCCCTACAAGATAGTTTATTGGTGGGCATGCCATTTTTTCGTAGAACTAAAGCACAAAGACAAATGGGCCTTTAGGAAACTAAACTTTGATCTTTCTAGTATAGGGAAGAATCACATAATACAACTAAATAAATACGATGAAATTAGGCTATATGCCTATGAGAGATCTAGAATCTACAAATATAGGACTAAGAAAATGCATTACCACTACATTCTCCATATGGTGTTCCTACTAGGTCAATGAGTGTTGTTTGTCAACTCCCAGATGAAATTGCATCCTGGGAAGTTGAGGACCCGGTCGGGTGGATCCTATGTGGTGATCTAGGCATTCCCTCATGGAGATGTTGAGATTAGTGATGTCGTCAAGACATTCTTGACAAATGGACAACACCTCAAATACTATTATGGAAGAGAGGTAGTCCATTAGGGGGAGGAGTTGAAGATCATTGAGCTTCATTGAGATTTTGAGTGAAAAAGATTGTTGATCCTAAGACATTACACAAGGACACCTATGGGAGGCAATCCATTTGTTTTTAACTTTTGTCATTCATCATTTGTTTACAATCTTTCAATAGATTTTTTTGTATTTTGTCTTGTTAGAATTTTTTTAAGCACAAAAAGGTGCCTTGATGCTTTTGTTTGGTGTGTAGGAAGAGAAAATCTTAGTACCACTGACAGGTGGGTCGGTGGCATTGAATTGCAAATAAATTCATGATAGGATTTTGGAAATTTTGGTACTATCGACATCTGGGTCAGTGGCATCGAGTTGCAAATAAAACCATGACAAGGATTTTGGTAATTTTGGTACCACCAGTAGGAGGGTCGGTGGCACAAAATATCCATTAGATCGATTTCAAGAAGAAGTTGGTACTACTGATAGGGAGGTTGGTAGCACCGATATTGGTGAAAAAAAGAATAGGAGCCCATGAAAATATAGTATATACTATCGAGAGGCTACTAATACAGTGGTACCAACTATTATAACCTCAATTTTCCTTGTATTTTAATGATTGAAATGCAATTATTCTATAAACAGAGACTTGAATTGAAAAGGTTGTGTGCTTTGCTTTAAAGAATGTTTTTTTTGCAAATTTCTCCTTTGCCATGAATTTTGTGGTTGCTACTATTTTGTCAAACCAATAATAGATATAAGAGAAATAATAAAAAATCAATAATAGAAAAAGGCAAAAGAAAATAGATACTAAGTAATGTACTTATGAGAAGTATGTAGAATTATCTAGAAAGTGGCATCGATGACCACAAAGGATAATTTTTTGCTTTCTTATGATTGTTATCAGAAAGAATAGCAAAAGTAAAGAAAGTAGGAAAGAAGGAAAGAGAAAATATATGTTTTAAATACATAATACATGCCTTATAAGTGAATGCCTTGCATGTGAAGTAAAAGGGTTATTGCTTTCGAGTTTTGGTCTCAAATTGCGTACACTGGTAGATTAAATCATAATAGAATTTCCCTAAAATTTGGAGTCATTTGGATAAAAAGAAAGAGAGAGAGAGTTATTGATTTTATAAGTTTACATAAAGTGAAAGAATTATGGAAAATGTGCATTAAATGTCACAAATCCGATTCACACTTGAACTATACTCGGACTCCTTTACTTTGTCGTGTGAGTTTCTAGCAGTGGGATCAAGATCTGATGATCAAGATATCATCACCTACCTCGTGACAAAGAAGGAAACTGGGAACAGTTAAATACAAATTGATTTGTTGCTTTTCCTTCCCTTTGATTCACGAGCATTTCTAGAAATTCTCCCATCATGATCAGGAAATGATTCCAAATCTAATAACCCCTAGTTTGGCTTTCTTTGGAAAGCAATTCATACTTTCCCCAAATCACAGGGAGGATGACGCCCCACCCTTGTGACCAAGACTATGAAATAAGGGTTAGAGACCCCCAACGAGACCACCAACACATCTGCATGACTCTTCTTGACTTTATGCTTCTCCCCGTATGCCCAATTTCTTTCTGAGCTTTAGTTATCGCTACTACTCCTCCCCACGGAATCGGTGAAGGTACCTTCCCGACGACCTACCAGCTATGACCAACACCAAGGAAATCAAGATGATCAGTAGGTTCGTTTGAAGATGGTGAAGGTGATAGAACCCCTACTCGCCACTCAAGGAATCAGAATCCCAGAGTCAATGATAAGGTTGACTGCCCAATCTACTATGTTCACAGACGAACATGGGTTGAAGACAACCCGGTGGTTTTTGACCGTTCAACCCCTGGCTATCCTCTTCACATGTAAGGGAAAACTGAACTTTTGTCCTTTCCTTTTTTACTGACTTAGTTGTCCACTTCAGACATGCTCCACCTAGTTGGGGAGAGTCTGTTGACCGACCCAACTGAGCTGGCAGGGTGGGACCCCGAGTTCTCTACCTAGGTGGTAGGCCCCTATTGGTCCAATTCAGTTTATTTTGCAAAATTTCTAGTTTTTAGTAGGATTATCATATGAAGGCATATTATATATGAAAAATGATCAAAAAATTGTAAGAAATCCAATAAAAATATAATTAGAACCTAAGTAGGCTTATACTTCTAAAAGTGCATAAAGGTTGCATCTTTAGCATGTTAAATGAATTAGAACTCTAATTTTTGAGAATTGCTGGTCTTAATGTGACCAATTTTACTCTTAATCAAAGTTGATATTTTACGAGAAAAAGAGAAACTTGAAGGTTATTTGGGGTTAATTACCCATGATATGCTTAATTAGGGTTTTTAATTATAAAAGTGCATTAATGGACTTAAAAACCCTAATTCTGATAATTATGGGGATAAATGGCTTTAAATATGGAAATCAATCCAGAAGGCATGAAAGTAATGTTATTGGACTAATTTTTGGATAAAGACCCTTAATTTGGATAATTAGGGTTTCCTAGGGTATATAAGTGCAATTAAAGATAAATTAGGGTTAGTTAACCTAGAAGATGTGAAAATTAGTAATTGGGATTCATTTGAGAATCAAAGTACATTTAATAATGAGATCATGGTTTGTCTTTTCAAAAGAACCTAAAAGTACTGAATACTTATTCATTGGCCTTAATGACCTTGACATAGCTTAAAAGCACAAAGTTGGACTTTTAACATAAAGAAGACATATTTGACTTAATTGGAATTCAGTCATGCATATGATGTCAACGTTAGGGTTTGTGAGCCAAAAGAGCACTAAAATAATAATTAGATTTTGGAGGCTAAAACCCTAATGAAACCCTAAAGTTGGCCTAGAAACCCTAATGTGGGATCCAAGTCAGTCCTGAGGATAATTTGGATAAAATAATGACACATGGGTGTTATAAATTGATTTCAAGATAATTGCTTGATTGCTTGTTTGATTAATCCTGACTGATCTTGCTTGGACATCAAGTTACTACCAAATCAGGTATGTGGTTATGCCTATGACTACCCACATTAGTTTGTTAGTGTTTTCTTAGGTTTTATCAGTTTGCTTGAAATTAACTATTTGGATGAACTTTAATTCTTGCAAACTATAAAGTGACTATGGCTATCATTAAATATATGTGCATGACTGGCTCAGATCCTAGTCCTCCTCTGTAGTTTGGTGTATTTTTGAGAAAGCGATGATCTAATTATTGGTCTACCATGGGTAGGTCCAATAGATTATCATGAGTTGAAGTGGGGCCTACCTTTGGGGTAGGATCATACGACTATATGGCTCGAAGTCTTGGTCTACCTTGGGGTAGGACCATAAGGGCTACTGAGGATCTACTGTATGTGAGAGGTAGTCTCCATATCCACTGTAGGGACAACACAGAGGCTTGGATATGTTAGGATTAAGTAATTATTCTTAAAATGTAATGTTTGATTTGTTAAAGAATATTTGGATGCAATATGTTATTACAAATAGATGTGAACATCCCCCCACATACCAGTATAACTTGTTATACTGACCGTGTTTTGTTTCATGACATTTTATGTTAATCTCTAATTTCCTAAAAATAATGATCAAAGGTGCATATCCCAAGAAGAAGACACAAATGGAAAAGATCTAAAGTAATTATTGGATGATATAGTTAGAGTTATCTCTTCAAGTGTAAGATATAGTTTTTCTCTATTTTTTATTTATGTAGAACTCTTGTTCATATAGTAGAATTTGATAATTATTTGTGATTATTTGCTAAACCATGATCCTAGAATTATAGGTAATGGCTCTCATCATTTTAGCCTTCCTTAATTGGGGGTTGCTGGGAAGTGAGGTCGTTACACCCCTTGGTAACCCCCAATTAAGGAAGACCAAGAAGCTAGAGCCGTTATCCCAAAACAAGATCATATGATTTTGCAAATAATAAAAAACAATGAATAAATTCTACCACAACTAAGCTTAAAATAAGATAAATTTTTCTTTTCACATACCTTGCAAAATATAAGATTTGAGAAACTCTACCCCAGATAGAAAACTATCTATCTACAATCCTCCAATCTTTATTTAGCTTTATTCATTCAATGTCACTTTAAAGGATTATGCACTTTCTGATAAGCATATAACTGCATGTAACCTAAAATGCTGACAAACAAAATGTCAGTTAGTATAACAAATTATACTGGTATGTGGGGGAACCAAAAGTTTGCATCTATTGGTAATAACATATTGTAATCAAATTATTTCTTAACAGATCAAACTTTACGTCTAAAACATAACTACTTAATCCTAACATATCCTTGCTTCTGTGCTATCCCTACAGTGGACATGGATACTACCTTTCTCATATGGTAGATCCCAAATAGTCCCTTTTGATCCTACCCTATAGGTAGACTAAGACATAGAGTTGTATAGTCGTATGATCCTACCCAAAGGTAGACCAAACATTGACTCAAGATAACATGATGATCCTACCCCAAGGGTAGACCAATAACTAGGTCATCCAAATCTCACATGTACTTAAAGATACATAGGAGGACTAGGATCTGAGCTAGTCATGCACATATAATTATGGTGATATCCATAGTCACTTTATAGTTGCATGAAATAAAAGTCAACCAAGTTGTTAATTTCAAGCAACCGATAAAACCTCAGAAATCACTGTGAAACTAGAGTGATTAGCCATAAGCATAACTACATACCTGATTATGAGTCAAAAGAAGCAAGATATCCAAATCCAACTAGATGTTCGATCAAGCAAGCTAAGAAACCAAATCAATCAACCCTTGATCATGAAAACAAGTGTAACACCTAATTGTTAACATCACATCCGAAACAACTCCTTATTGACTTGGAATACCTTTCTAAGGTTTCTAAGTCTCATTAGGATCCATTAGGGCTTCTTAGATCAATTTCGCAATCTTTATCCTTTTTAGGTCAACAAACCCTAAAATAACTCTTCTACTCATAAAAACCCTAATTTCTTCTGTCCTATTCATGGATATTCAAAATAAAAACCATTAAAACTCATAATTATCAAAGTGAGGGTTTCTAGGCCCATTAAAGCACATTTATATACATGGAACCCTAAATTAAGAAAATCATGTACATGGATCATCTTTTAGATCTAAATCTCCTTTTTTTTCACATCAAGTTAATATTTGCTCAAAATATCCAAGGAAAGTTACAAGATCTAATTATCATCAAAACCTATGGTTTTTCATTAATTAAAGATGACACTTTATACACTTTTTGAATTGTAAGAAGAATCAGGCTTCCATTGCATTTTTAATGGATCCTACTTATTTTTCTAATAAAAAATCATATATCATATGCCTTAATCTGATCATCCTATCATTAGTTACATTTTTTTATAAGAAAACTCATTTTTCAACCAATCAGGAGTTTCCACGTATTCATATTTGATTTACTTAAGCCGCACCAGTGGGGCCAAGCTTGATCCATCTGGCTTGCGCCACATCGGCACTCGGGCCCGTGAGGCAACTCACCCACACAACAAAAGAAAAGATGCAAAAAGGCACTAATGCTCTTACCTTCTCAGCGCACGCTCGAGGGGAGGAGCATCTTTTCATAGTGTGTCGTCTTCAACCTCATGTTCTTCCTCTCATACGAGCTAATGGTCAACCATGGTGTTGAATTTGTGCTATGCTTCTCTTAGACGCAAGGCAAGACCAACTTCACCTTCGTCTCGGCCTCCCAGACTCGAAGCACCCTTCATTTTCTTCGTGGCTCAACTGGATCGTTGGGATGGAGTTGCTCTTCTCTGATGAGAAGAGGCCATTGGGCAAAGGTGAAGATTGCATTCTTCATATTAATTGGATGCACCCACGAGTTCTCTGTCTCTTCTCGGACAAGATGGGATGTTTTGGGTCTTCACAGAGGGTGTGTGGCCCTCTATTTATAGGGTAGGGTCATTAGTGATCCTCCCCAATTTGGGGAAATCCCATACACACCATGAAATGTCCCAAATCCTAGTATGGATGGGATCTGTAGGACCTCTCAAAGATAGAGAACCTATTCCTAGATCCTCTCATGCCTAGAGTCACGAGGAAAGTAGAGAAGAAAGTCTCCATGTTTCCCCAACCTAACTCACGGTAGGTGATGACACAGCCACCGTTGGATCTCAGATCCAACGACTGTCTTGCCACCCACTCCAACAAAACCAGAATTAAAAGAATAAATCGTTTGGAAAATAAACGTGACATTTAAGGATATCCCTCTTGGTGCGTCCCCGCTAGTGGTGCTTTTACACCCAACGAGGTTGGAGCGCACGGGATATGGGATCTTATGCTTTTGAAATTTGTAAGACTTAACTAGCTACCTACGTCTACTCAAAAACTACACCCGCAAGCGAATGGGGTCATGTCTTAGTATAGGAAGGCGGAGAGTATAGGGTCGATCCATAGAGATAGAGGGGGTACTAGAGTTAGACAGAGTGGGCTTCGTTCCTTTTGCAGAGCTTAGGGTTTTAGGGTTTTTGAAAGGTTTGGTTGTTTGGTTACGCTAATGAGCAAGTGTGAAAAATGAAAAAAACTAAACTATCAACGAGCTAAGCTAGCAATCTAGGCTAACAAACTAGCTAGGCTAAGGCAAGAGCAAGCTATTCTAGACTAAATAAGTAATGAGCAATTAAGATCCTAAGTTAACCACTAATCAAGAGAAAAGTCCTAAATTAGCACTAGAAAGCAAAACTGCGCAATTGACTAAGTTAGACTAAAGCAATTGGACTAAACTAGCATTAACAAGCAAAGTAAGCAATTAGGGTTTTAAGCAAGGTGATTAAGGTGGGTGGGCTGTTTGGGGAATGTAACTTTGATATTAGTTGGGGAGAGATCATTAAACATGCATGGTTCTCAATTCATATCTAGATTACCAAACCAAACAATAAGGTCAATGCCATTAGAACATACCCTATACTACTAGTAGAAGACTAGGGTTAGGTGTAATTCTAATGAGATTAACTAAATCTAGGTTTCTAGGGTAAGTGATAGTGAGTAATTGAGGGTTGAGGGTAGATATGGGAGTAGAGATGAGGGTATTTAACCTCATGCCACTAGCCACTCTAGCCTTTAGAAGGCCCTAGACAATTACATCAACCTCACTTACACTAGCTACTTAGATCTCACACTCATTTGTAGGAGGAGGGATGTGTATGTAGGAACAAAGGGGGCTAGTTAGGGATCCACTAATTGGACCTAGGAGACATTCCTAAGATTGCCACATACACCCCAATTCCTCCTAGAAACTAAGTGTCATCAAAAACCTCAAAACAAGCAATTCATACAAGAAGCACAAACCACATGCAATAAGATAGGAAAAGAGATATAAGCAAGAAGTAATCATCATAGATATGAATTAAGTTCATTATAAGAAATTATCCCCCAACATGGTATCAAAGTTACATTTAAATCTCAAACAGCCCACCACAAGGGGCTTAGCTAGACATGATCAAGAAAACAAGAAAAGAAAGGGGTAGAAGAAGTAGGGACTCCATGAAGCTTAATGTGGAAGCCTCCTTCTTCACCTCCAAGCTTGTTGTAGACGTCCTCCCTCCTCTAAGGGTGCAGGGGTGCATGAAATGGTAGGGGATTATGGATGAAAACCTAGGGAACTAGGTTTCCATGGTGGAATGAGGATGGAAATGGTGGATGATGAGCCCAAAATGCAAGGGGATTGCACAAAGAGCTCAAGGGTGGAGAGTGGAGGCTAAGAACAACTAGGTAGAGACTTCCCTAGTGCTGTGGCCGCCACCCATGTATATAAAGGTGGTGGTGGAGTCACTAGGGTAAGTAGGGGTAAGATTGGAAAATCAGTGTGAAAAAGTTAGGTTTTGAGGTGGTAGCACGGTTGTGCTGGGAAGCTCGGCCGTTGTGGGTAGAAGTGAGCATGGCCATGGTGGAGGAGAACAACTATGTTGGTTAAGTGTTAAATCAACAGGTTGATGGGTGAAAATGAAGGCTGGTAGCACGACCGTGCTGGGCAGAATGGCCGTGTTGGGGACTAGGTAGAACGGCCATGCTGGGTAGCACGGCCATGGTGGAGGGGTTGTGATTAGGCCGTTCTGAGCAGCATGCCCGTTCCATCTTCATCTAGCACGACCGTGCTGGGCAGCACAACCGTGGTGGGGTCTTCATGGCATAGCCGTGGTGGCTGATTTACTGAAATTCAAAGTTTTAACATTCAACCTATAATCTTTGCTTAATTGACAACACGGCCATTCCATGGTACCACAGTTGTGCTGGGGTCTTCAAGTAATGAAACAACTTCAAACTTCATTATTAGTGGACTTCTTTGCTTGGAGTTGAAACTTGGCCATTGGGGTAGGTTGAGGGGGATCTTGGGATCTTGTTTGGACCCCTCCATGAGTAGAGGGACCCTCAGACTCCTTCCTTCCCTCTCTTACTATGGCAACACATCCCACTATCACATAGACAGCGAGGTGTTACGCGAAAACGTGCGGAAAATACCATAACCACAAATTACTAAAACATAGGTTAATTAAAATCGTTTGCGGAAAGCTGATAAATTGAGAAACTATTACATTCAAGTCCTCATCCTGCAAAGAAATAGGTTATATAAACATATACAAGATCTAATACGTGTCCACCGCTTAGAGGAACAACTGTCCAACCATCACATGAATTCATCACCTGTTTATATATACATAAAGGCCCACATCCGGCCCACAGCAGGATATGCAAAACATCGACGATTATACATCGTGAAGCAACGTCAAACACCTCCAAGGACCTGAGAGTACATGGATGACTCTAAGACTCTACTACAAAACATCCAAAACAGCAACATATCCATCACTTGCCTTCTACTGCTCATCTAGCTGCTCGACCGCAACTCCACGACCACCACCACGTCTAGCTCGAACACCTGAAAACCCACCGGGGTGAGACAATCGAACATCGTCCCAGTGAGAAACATAACTCCCCGCCGAAACTATAAAACCAGAAGGATAAAGCAACAACAGAAGATAAATAGTAAAACATAAAATAATAACGGTCTATACAACACGGCTATTCGTACCATCATGCTTACCAGGCTGTTCATAAGACATATCACCACTTATCTCTTTGTGGAACATGATTGACAAGATAAGGTTTATAAGATCTTATCACACATCATGCAGAAAGTATAAGTAACTGTATGTATAATAAGGGTAACTGCACAAGCAAGGCCTCAACCAATGTTCTGTGTTTTGCCTTAAGCAATAAATACTATGCGGCTGGATTACATATTTTATGCCCCGAGGAAGTGAACCGTACCGTTCAAATCCAACCGACGGCTGCGAAACCCAAAGCCGGTGCCATACAAGGTCACATGGAAGAGCCAAACTCCATGACCTCCCGCCTCGTGGTCAGTGCATGAGTACAACACAAGCAGGACCGCAGTCTCATGCTTAAATGGCCTCAGCCATAGGGTCAGCTCCATAGGCTACCCATCCTGTATCCCGCCTCGGTACAGGTCACATCGCCAGTATATCTGAGCCACAGGCCTGTTCACAGTGCTATGAGACATGAATGCATTCATGCTCCTCATATCGCATATCCAGAGCCATGGGCCTGTTCACCATGCTCTGTTCATATCCCGAGTCTGCAACCGTAGCTGCACTCGAATCCTCACTATTTTAGGCTAGGAGAAACCTCGCATACTCAACAATATGCACTCCGGGTTAACCCGTAGGAGAACCCATTTCACCATCACCAGCTCCTGACGATGATGGATCTATGGCCAGGGCTACTACATGATATATTCCACTGTGATTATTTAGTATCTTTTATATGGATTGCAAGATTCAACCAAGTTGTATAACATGCAACTATAATAGAAAATAAACAGCATAAAGGTCAACATTATCATCCTGATCCATCACAAGGATCCAACATTACATGTTATTACTTGGCCTCTTGCCATTCATCCAGATCCATCTCAAGGATCATCACATACCATGGGATTTTAGTCCTTCATCATATATTGCCACTGCCTCTCAAGGCTTCATCAACATCATTATGGGATAGCAATCCCAAGTACTGTTTAGCCAAACACATCATACATGTTATCTCATCATCAAGAGTAACTATTCAAGCACTGTTACTCATCATATATTCCTTATAGCCTTTTACTTGGCTAATCATCACCTGCATGGTTAGTGTACACAATAATCGTAGGCTTTTACAAAAGATCATGCTATCAATATAGGGTGACATTAAAGATTCTATACTTTATCAATATGATGATCATATGCATAAGACACATCATTAAGCAAACCATTTTATATGCTTATCATTATCTCAGCATTATACAGATAGTCAAGGTGGTAACATTCATATGTGTAGCCATGCTAAGTTAAGAGGACAAACATTACCATAATAAATACCATTAAGCATGCAAGGAGTCACCATCGTGTTAGATAAGAACATATACAACAAATCTGTTTTCCCATGATAAGAGGAACCCTCACTAGAGGCACCAAGAACCCTCACTAAAGGTTGTGTCGGGCAGCATGCCCTCACCTATTGTTCATCTCATAGTGTTCCTCATATAACGACCGTCATACTAGGACCTATCGGACAAGTTCACAACGTTGTGTTGGGATGGCAACAACAACAAGGCGTGCAACAACAAGGGAAACCAAATGTGTCATGGGGTTTTGGGCACCCAGCCCTAACGAGCAATGCTTGTGTTGGGCAGCAGAGCAACGCCTGTCACAATGGCCATATCGAGCAAGGTTATACCACAAGAGGTATCGTCCAAGGGTTCATCTAAAACTAACATCATAGACCTATTGTCCAGCCATCCAAACCATGGTCTAACGGCCGTCACAGGGCAAGGTGATGGTGTGACGTCCGCCACAGAGACCGGGTATCGTCCACCACCAGCACTTCATGTGTCGCTCAAAGGTGTAGGTCAAGAGGGCTGTCGGGCAGCACCTCCCCACACTCATAATGACCAAGGTATCACTCACAAGATCAACATCTACCTCAAGCACAAGGGTACCCAAAACCTTAAAGGTTCAAGAAAATGGCTCACCTCAATCAACTAGGAGAGAGGGGTCTTGCACATCAACTATCCCCAAACAGCAACACAAGGAAAATCCTAGAAAGAACCACAACTATCACCAAGCTCACCCTTCTAGTCCATGGTGAGAGGAGAGTGTTGCTCAAGAAACTAGAACACAAGCTCACCTCTCAACTTAAACGAGAGAGGAGTGTTTCTCATGATGCTAGGACTCAAGCTCACCCCTCAAGACCTATATAGAAGAGAGTATTCCTCACCAAGGAACCCTAGACGACATGGTTCGGCCAACAAGAACAACTAGGCAAGAAACAAAGCTAGCAACATATAAGAACATGAAAGGAGGTAGTATAGTTAGGGTTAGGAGTTATGCAACCTGCCTTAAGCAAGCTCCAAGCTCCAAGGAAGAAGAAAGCTCCAAGGTACGATCGGCCACCAAGCTAGCTCCTCCAAGGGTGTCGTCCACCAAGCTTGCAAGGGAGAAGGGTATCATGCACCAAGGTAGAGGAGAAAAGCAAGAGACTAAAGGATCCCTAGCAAGAGGAAAAGAACACATATATAGAAGGGGATGGAGGAGAAAACAAGGTAGAACTAAGCAAGGTGTCTTCCTCCTAGGGACACTTGTCCTAGTGCACGAGCCACCACTCTAGCAAGCCCTAAACACATGTCCAAGGCCATTGCCACATGCAAGCATCAAGCACCAAGTGTCCACTAGTGGTGACACAAACGAGGTCAAAGCTTGTTCAAAGGTCATGGGCGACACACCTCATGGGAGACACACCCCATGGGCGACACACTCCCTTCTTGGCCGATACAAACACTCCTGGCCGACACAAGGGTCCAACCAACCAAAGGCAAGGCACCTCAAGGCCCAAAAACCTCAACCAAGCCCAACAGAACTCCAAGCAATGAGCCCAAGCCTTCCTCTCTACACTAGAGGAAGCAAAGAGAGAGAGGAAAACCTCACAAGGTGCCAAACTTGCCCACAAACCCTAAACTTGGGTTATTTGCAAGTAGCACCTGCAACTCTCAACAAAGCACAACCAAACCCTAATCACTACTAAAGGTGATTAGCAAGCACCAAAGCATCAGGGTTAAGCAAAACAAATAGGGTAAACCCTAAACAAAGGTTAGGGTCCTTACAAGCTAACCCCCTTCAAGGGATTTCGTCCCCGAAATCCGAAGAGAAAAGCGAGGGATACTTCCTCCTCATCTCTTCCTCAAGCTCCCACATGGCTTCCTCAATGCCACGATGATGCCAAAGAACATTCACAAGAACCATGTCCTTCCTCTTTATCTTCTTGACCCTTCTGTCAAGGATCGCCACAGGTCCTTCCTCATAGGTCACATCTTCATCAAGCTCAACTTCGATTGGCTGTATCACTGTTCCCGAATCTGGATGGCTTTTCTTCAACAAACTGACATGGAATAGTGGATGTAACATGTGCAACTCTGGTGGCAACTCCAACTCGTAAGCTACCTTGCCAACACATGCTATAACTGGGTAAGGCCCCATATACCTAGGTTCTAACTTACCCTTCCGACCAAACCTTAGCACACCTTTCCACGGCGAGACTTTAAGACACACTTTGTATCCTACCTGGAACTCCAAAGGCCATCGACGATTGTCTGCATAAGACTTCTGCCTGTCCTGTGCCACTTTCAACTATTGTTGTATTACTTTGATCTTTTCTGTTGTCTGCTGAACTAACTCAGGACCCAAAAGCTGATATTCACCAGACTCATACCAACACAAAGGAGATCTTCACTTCCTTCCATATAAAGCCTCATAAGGAGCCATGTCAATGCTCCGCTGATAACTATTGTTGTAGGCAAACTCTATCAAACTGAGATGCACATTCCAACTGCCTAGGAACTGCAAAACACAAGCTCGGAGGAGATCTTCCAAAGTTTGAATAGTCCTCTCCGACTATCCATTTGTCTGTGGGTGGAAGGCAGTACTGAACCTCAACTGTGTTCCCAACGCTTTGTGCAACTGTTCCCAGAAATGACTCGTGAACTGGGAACCTCTATCGGAAACTATCATTACTGGCACACCATGTAACCGTACTATCTCATCCACATATACTTGAGTGAGCTTTTCGGCTGTATACATTGTCTTTACTGGTAGGAAATGAGCAGACTTCGTCAACCTGTCCACTATCACCCAAATGGAATCATGATTCCTAGTTGTCCTGGGTAGACCAACTATGAAATCCATGGTTATATGATCCCATTTCCACTACGGTATCGGTAAGGGTTGCAACGTACATGCCGGATTCTGATGCTTAGCCTTCACTTGCTGACATACCGCACATCTAGCCACGAACTCAGCTACATCTTTCTTCAAGCCGGGCCACCAATATAAGTCTTTCAGACTGTGATACATCTTGGTGACACATGGATGCATAGCATACATCGACGTGTGTGCTTCCTCGAGCACTAACTTCCTCAGATCGTCAGCATCTGGAACCACCATCCTATCACGATAGCAAACTAGCCCATCCTCGGACTCATGGAACCCATCACCCTTTTGACTGCCGAACTCTGATCTGATCAACCGTACCGCATCATCTGTTTGCTGTGCACCTTTGATATGCTATCTCAGCGTAGGCTTGACTTGCATCTATGCTAAAAGTCCATCTAACGAAGAAACTTCCATCTGTACATTCATCTGTCTCAAAGAAACAAACATATCCCGTCTATAGCATACCAGGGAACTCAACTGTGCCTTCTTTGAAGAAAGAGAAGAAGACTTTTGGATAAGCACATCAGCTACCACATTCGCTTTACCAGGATGATACTCAATGGTGCAGTCATAATCATTGATCAACTCCATCCATCGACGCTGTCGCATGTTCAACTCTTGTTGCGAAAAGATGTACTTCAAATTCTTATGATCCGTAAAGATCTGACACACCTCTCTGTATAGATAGTGTCTCCAAATATTTAACACATGAACCACTGCTTCCAACTCCAAGTCATGAGTCAGATAGTTTTCTTCATGCTTCTTAAGCTGTTGTGAAGCAAAAGAAACCACATGATCTTCCTGCATTAGCACACAACCTAAACCTTTCTTGGAAGCAGCACAGAATACAACATAGCCCTTTCCAGGCTCTGGCAGCACTAACATTGGCGCACTAGTCAGCTTCTCCTTCAACCTTTGGAAAGCTTGCTGACAACGGTCATCCCAAACAAAAGGTACATCCCTTCTAGTCAACTTCGTCATTGGCAACGCAATCACACTGAAGTCCTTGATAAACCACCGGTAGTAACATGCTAAACCTAGGAAACTACGAACTTCAGTCGGCGTCTTCGACTGTTCCCATTCTGCAACGGATTCCACCTTCTTCGGGTCCACTTTGACTCCTTCTGCAGATATCACATGACCCAAGAAAGTCACTTCTTCCAACCCGAACTCACACTTACTGAACTTGGCGTACAACTGATGTTGACGAAGAAGAGTCAACGCTCATCAAAGATGTCGCTCATGCTCTTGCTTGTCCCGACTATAGATCAAGATGTCATCTATGAAGACTACGACAAACTGATCTAAGAACGGACGGAACACTCTGTTCATCCATGAAAGTAGCAGGTGCATTGGTTAGCCCGAACGACATAACCACGAACTCGAAGTGACCATACCTCGTCCTGAAAGCTGACTTTGGTATGTCATCCACCTTAATCCTCAACTGATGGTAACCGGACCATAGATCGATCTTCGAAAACACTATAGCACCACACAAGTGATCGAACATATCATCTATCCTTGGAAACGGGTACTTGTTCTTGATCGTGACTTTGTTCAACTGTCGGTAGTCTATACACAACCACATCGATCCATCCTTTTTCTTGACGAACAACATTGGAGCACCCCAAGGCGACGTACTCGGTCGGATGAAACCTTTCTCCAACAACTCTTGTAACTACTTCTTAAGCTTTGCCATCTCTACCGGAGCCATCCTATACGGTGTCTGTGCAACTGGCTGCGTTCCTGGAACCAGATTGATCTCGAAACCAATCTCCTGGGGTGGAGAAACACCAGGAAACTCATCCGGAAACACATCGGCAAACTCTCGAACAACTGACACCTCCTCGAGACTAGGACCTTTCGCTTTGGTAGCCACAATGGTATCCACAACATGAGCTAGAAACGCCTCACATCCTTGACGTAGCAACTTCTCTTCCACCATGGCTGATACCAAACAGGTTGGAAGAATCTTCCTATCTCCCTGGAAGATCCACTTCTCTCCTGCATCGTCAAACACAACCTGCTTGGAACCACAATCCAAAACAACCTTATACTTCTCTAAGGTATCCATTCCAAGGATAACTTCGAAACCATGCATATCAAGTGGTATATGATCCACTTGGATGCGGTGTCCCAAAAAAGACAAGACACAAGATGGACACTCTTCTCGAAGCATCGAGGACCATCAAGAGGGGTTTCTAACAACAAACTATCCTTCTTACAACTAACAGGTAAATGACAGTTTTCAAGCATACTATAGGCGATAAAAGAGTGTGTAGCACCCAGGTCAACCAGAACAGATATAAAACAAGAAGAAGACATATCAGAATGAAATAAATCCATCTGACCTGTCACCACTCGCGGGTTGACTATCACTTCCGGCTGATTCATAGCATAGAATCGAGCCGTTTCTTGATGTCCAAGTCCTTTGCTTCCTTGAGCAGACGATCCAGCTTGCGACGCTTGACCACGTACTCTCCCTCTGCTACTACAAGGCTGCTATCTATCTGGTCCTTGTTGATTCTATCTTGGCTGTTGTGTCACTTCAAAATCTCTGTTCGGGCAATATAACTTGAGATGCCCGGTCTGACCACAAAGATAGCATGCCCTATCTTCAAACCGTGGCCTAGATGGTCCTGTCACTGCCACTAAAGCTGTACTATGTGCCTTAGACGGAGAAGAAACATAACCTCTTCCCTTACTCGGATACCACTGCGACGGTACACTAGAACATCTCATCACAAAAGGTGTTGAAAACCTGGGCTTCTTGAAGCCACCAAACCTTTGTCCCTGGAACTGAGTAGGCCTTTTGTGAGACATGGATTCTCTTTTCTCCCTTACTGATCGTTCGATGCTCCGGATAGATTCCACAAACGTAGCAAACCGCTCTCTGTTCTCCAATGCAGAAACAGGTGTTGTCAACTCAGAACTCAGACCCTTCTCGAAACGTATGATCCACTCCTCATCTGTTGCTGCCATATGAGGACAAAACCTCAATAGATCCATGAACTTGGCCTCATACTCGGTGATGTTCATCGTTCCTTGTCGTAGGAGCTCGAACTGACTGATCTTCTCATCCAGATACATCTTCGGAAAGTATCTACTGACAAACTCGTGCCGAAAAACTTCCCAACAAATCACCTCACCAGGCCGCTTGTCTTCCTCGATGGTCCACCAGTGACCAGCACTACCCTTCAGAAGGTAGACAATGTGCTTTACTTTGTCTGCTTCGGGGATGTCGAGGATCCGAAAAGCCTTCTCAAGACTTGTCAGCCACAGATCTGCATCCACTGGATCAGCCGTTCCAGCATAATCTGAAGCTCTGACTCAACGAAGCCGCTCGAAGCACTTCCCAATACCCGATGCTTCTCCATGAGGAACATGTGCTCGCAGAGGAGGCACTGGAAATCGCTCAACCATGAGATTCATCGTAGCCATCATCTGCCCCATAAGCTGTTGATAGGCAGGATGTTTAAGAATGGCTGGGTTAGGTTGGGGGACCTCAGGCACCCGATATTCATGTGCCTGACCCTCAGCTCCATCAACTGATGCAACATCGCTATACTCAGGAGCATGTTCTTCATGGTTTCCAGACATCTTGACTTTTCTTCCGCTGAGGGCAGAAGACGATCATAAGAAAATCTAGACAACTCACAAGAACAGACTCAATCTAGTCCTAAAACCCTGTAGACTCAGCGAACCTAGAGCTATGATACCAAAACATGTGGCAACACATCCCACTATCACATAGACAGCGAGGTGTTATGTGAAAATGTGCGGAAAACACCATAACCACAGATTACTAAAACATGGGTTAATTAAAACCGATTGCGGAAAGCTGATAAACTGAGAAACTATTACATTCAAGTCCTCATCCTGTAAAGAAACAAGTTATATAAACATATAAAAGATCTAATACGTGTCCACCGCTTAGAGGAATAGCTGTCCAACCATCACATGAATTCATCACCTGTTTATATATACATAAAGGCCCACATCCGGCCCGCATCAGGATATGCAAAACATTGACGATTATACATCGTGAAGCAACGTCAAACACCTCCAAGGACATGAGAGTACAGGGATGACTCTAAGACTCTACTACAAAACATCCAAAACGTCAACATATCCATCGCTTGCCTTCTACTGCTCATCTAGCTGCTCGGCCGCAACTCCACGACCACTACCACGTCTAGCTCGAACACCTAAAAACCCAGCGGGGTGAGACAATCGAACATTGTCCCAGCGAGAAATATAACTCCCCGCCGAAACTATAAAACTAGAAGGATAAAGCAACAGTAGAAGATAAATAGTAAAACGTAAAATAATAACAGTCTATACAACACGGCTATTTGTGCCATCATGCTTACCAGGTTGTTCATAAGACATATCACCACTTATCTCTTTGTGGAACATGATTGACAAGATAAGGTTCATAAGATCTTATCACACAACATGTGGAAAGTATAAGTAACTGTATGTATAACAAGGGTAACTGCACAAGCAAGGCCTCAACCAATGTTCTGTGTTTTGCCTTAAGCAATAAATACTATGCGGATGGATTACATATTTTTATGCCCTGAGGAAGTGAACCGTACCATTCAAATCCAAACGACGGCTGTGAAACCCAAAGCCGGTGCCATACAAGGTCACATGGAAGAGCCGGACTCCACGACCTCCCGCCTCGTGGTCAGTGCATGAGTACAACACAAGCAGGACCGCAGTCTCATGCTTAAGTGGCCTCAGCCACAAGGTCAGCTCCATAGGCTACCCATCCTCTAGCCCGCCTCGGTACAGGTCACAATGCTAGTATATCTGAGCCATGGGCCTGTTCACCGTGCTCTGAGCCATGAACACATTCATGCTCCTCATATCACATATCCAGAGCCATGGGCCTGTTCACCATGCTTTGTTCATATCCCGATTCTGCAACCGTAGCTGCACTCGAATCCTCACTATTTTAGGCTAGGATAAACCTCGCATACTCAACAATATGCGCTCCGGGTTAACCCGTAGGAGAACCCGTTTCACCATCACCAGCTCCTGACGATGATGGATCTATGTCCAGGGCTACTACATGATATATTCCACTATGATTATTTAGTATCTTTTATATGGATTGCAAGATTCAACCAAGTTGTATAACATGCAACTATAATAGGAAATAAACAACATAAAGGTCAACATTATCATGTTGATCCATCACAAGGATCCAACATTACATGTTATTACTTGGCCTCTTGCCATTCATCCAGATCCATCTCAAGGATCATCACATACCATGGGATTTCAGTCCTTCATCATATATTGCCACTGCCTCTCAAGGCTTCATTATCATTATTATGGGATAGCAATCCCAAGTACTATTTAGCCAAAAACATCATACATGTTATCTCATCATCAAGAGTAACTATTCAAGCATTGTTACTCATCATATATTCCTTATAGCCTTTTACTTGGCTAATCATCACCTGCATGGTTAGTGTACACAATAATCGTAGGCTTTTACAAAAGATCATGCTATCAATATAGGGTGACATTAAAGATTCTATACTTTATCAATATGATGATCATATGCATAAGACACATCATTAAGCAAACCATTTTATATGCTTATCATTATCTCAGCATTATACAGATAGTCAAGGTGGTCACATTCATATGTGTAGCCATGCTAAGTTAAGAGGACAAACATTACCATAATAAATACCATTAAGCATGCAAGGAGTCACCATCGTGTTAGACAAGAACATATACAACAAATCTATTTTCTCATGATAAGAGGAACCCTCACTAGAGGCACCAAGAACCCTCACTAAAGGTTGTGTTGGGCAGCATGCCCTCACCTATTGTTCATCTCATAGTGTTCCTCATATAACGACCGTCATACTAGGACCTATCGGCGAAGTTCACAATGCTGTGTCGGGCTGGCAACAACAACAAGGCGTGCAACAACAAGGGAAACCAAACGTGTGATGGGGTGTTAGGCACCCAGCCCTAATGGGCAACACTTGTGTTGGGCAGTAGAGCAACGCCCGTCACAAGGGGCATATCGGGCAAGGTTATACCACAAGAGGTATCGTCCAAGGGTTCATCTCAAACTAACATCACAGACCTATTGTCCAGCCATCCAAACCATAGTCTAACGGATGTCACATGGCAAAGTGATGGTGTGACGCCCGCCACAGAGACCGGGTATCATCCACCACCAGCACTTCATGTGTCGCTCAAAGGTCTAGCTCAAGAGGGCTGTCGAGCAGCACCTCCCCACACTCATAACGACCAAGGTATCACTCACAACATCAACATCTACCTCGAGCACAAGGGTACCCAAAACCCTAAAGGGTCAAGAAAATGGCTCACCTCAATCGACTAGGAGAGAGGGGTCTTGCACATCAACTATCCCCAAATGGCAACACAAGGAAAATCCTAGAAAGAACCACCACTATCACCAAGCTCACCCTTCTAGTCCATGGTGAGAGGAGAATGTTGCTCAAGCAACTAGAACACAAGCTCACCTCTCAACTTAAATGAGAGAGGAGTGTTTCTCATGATGCTAGGACTCAAGCTCACCCCTCAAGACCTAGGAGAGAAGAGTGTATTGCTCACCAAGGAACCCTAGAACACATGGTTCGGCCAACAAGAACAACTAGGCAAGAAACAAAGCTAGCAACATATAAGAACATGAAAGGAGGTAGTATAGTTAGGGTTAGGAGTTATGCAACCCGCCTTAAGCAAGCTCCAAGCTCCAAGGAAGAAGAAAGCTCCAAGGCAGGATCGGCCACCAAGCTAGCTCCTCCAAGGGTGTCGTCCACCAAGCTTGCAAGGGAGAAGGGTATCATGCACCAATGTAGAGGAGAAAACCAAGAGACTAAAGGATCCCTAGCAAGAGGAAAAGAACACATATATAGAAGGGGATGGAGGAGAAAACAAGGTAGAACTAAGCAAGGTGTCTTCCTCCTAGGGACACTTGTCCTAGTGTACGATCCACCACTCTAGCAAGCCCTAAACACATGTCCAAGGCCATTGCCACATGCAAGCATCAAGCACCAAGTGTCCACTAGTGGTGACACAAACGAGGTCAAAGCTTGGTCAAAGGTCACGGGCGACACACCTCATGGGTGACACACCCCATGGGCGACACACTCCCTTCTTGGCCGATACAAACATTCCTGGCCGACACAAGGGTCCAACCAACTAAAGGCAAGGCACCTCAAGGCCCAAAAAGCTCAACCAATCCCAACAGAACTCCAAGCAACGAGCCCAAGCCTTCCTCTCTACACTAGAGGAAGCAAAGAGAGAGAGGATCACCTCACAAGGTGGCAAACTTGCCCACAAACCCTAAACTTGGGTTATTTGCAAGTAGCACCTTCAACTCTCAACAAAGCACAACCAAACCCTAATCACTACTAAAGGTTATTAGCAAGCACCAAAGCATCAGGGTTAAGAAAAACAAACAGGGTAAACCCTAAATGAAGGTCAGGGTCCTTACACTTCCATCCAAAGTATGGTCCAAGTACCTGAAAATAATGCAAAGATCGTCCATAAGTGCATTTGACAGTAAAACACACATTGGGGGTATTAACTTGCAATCTACTTTATTTAGATGTGATAAATGTATAAAAGGCACAGGATGGAGCCCTAAAATAGTAAAATTGAAGTGGAACCCTAATTGCAAAGGAAACCCTAAAAGTGGATTAGAAACCCTAGGAAGCGAGCTAGGTTTAATGGATCTTGATGACATGAGTAATAATAGGCAATTTCATGATTATTTTAGGATCTTGTTGTATGTGCTTGCCTGCTTGGATTTCTTATTTGCATGAAATATTTCTGTCTCGAACCAGCCTGACAGGTATGTGGTTACTCTTATGAATAATCACTTTAGTTTCATGACGATTCCCGAACGATTTTATCGGTTGCTTGAAAATAACTGTTGGATGTCTTTGATTACATGCAACTATAGAGTGACTATGATTATCACTATAAATACATATATAACTGGCTTAGATCTGGTTCCTCCTCTATGGCTTTGCAAAGGCTAAAAAGGGTATACTAGAGCAAGGTCTAGGCTATCATGAGTTAGAAATTGGGCTACCTACGTGTAGTTCCATGAGACTCTTAGCATACCATGAGTTAAGGAGTGGACTACCTACGGGTAGTGCCACGCGACTCAATTCTAGAAACGGATTCACCTGTTAGGTGGGATCATGAGGGGTTTAAAGGGGATCTACCATAAGGAAGGTAGCATCCAGGTCCACTATAGGGACAACACAGAGGATAGGGTACACATGGATCGCATAGTTATGTAGAACATAAAGTTGCTTGTTAAACTGTAATTGACTGCAATACGTTGTTATGGATAATTGCATGATTATTGTTTCCCCCACATACCAACTTTATGCTGACTGCCGTTTTGTTTGTCGGTGTTTTAGGTACAAAGCCAAAAGGACAAACAGTAAATCATCATATTGTGAAATACATGAATTAAAATACAAGGAGGATTAGTTAGAGTAGAATTCATATGTGGATAGAAGTTTAGAGATCCAAGTTTTCAAAAGGTATGTAAAAGTTTATTTTATTACAGCTTTTCAGTATAGTCTGGTAGAATTTAATAATTGCTATTGATTATTTGTTGAACCTTTGATCTGGAAATTGGGATAATGGCTATGACCTCTCAGTCTCCCTTAATTGGGGGTTACCAGAAGGTGGGGTCATTACATTTGGTATCACAACATAGGTTCCTCATTTAATCTTTAATAATTATTAAATTTTACAAGCTCCGTAGAACCCAAGGGAGTTATTAGAGGATTTTCCAAAATACCGAGGTGTCTATAAAAGGATCACGTCTGGGGACTGACAAGATTTTCCTCTGCACCGTTAGTCAGAATATGAGGACTCCTGGATCCGTGTGACTGCCTGACCAAAGTCTCAGGATTTGACTCGAAATAAGATACCTTTATGACTCTCTCATCTTATTCATCCCTTCTCAACTCAAATGTTGTTAAGGATTATATAGATTAGGGTTTTCTCTATTTTCCTCACCCTCTTGAGGTATGGGTAAGGTTAATAAGGTTTATGGAATCCTCCACCAAATTAATGAGAAGCATGTAAATAAGATGTCATGGACATAAGCTTAATAGATTAAGCATAAACTAAAGAATAGATACATGCTTAGGTCATATGACATGAGTTGTCATTGCCCTCAGGAGAGACCTGATGCTAGACCTTCTCGTCAGGAGGATAAGTAGAGAGAGTCAATCTTGGAGGTAGAGATCTCCATTACAAGTAGAGACCTGGCACATCCTCTAAGGATGATGTTAACCCTAACCCTAAGTGAAGGTTAGAGAGAGATGGCATGATGAGTTAGATGTCATGGTAGACCAGACGTTTGGATGGACATGCCTTGGATGCCATATAAGCCATGAAGGGTTGGATGACCGAGTACCTTTGGCGACCCAACCCTGGGAAGGGTCGTGCATGTTAGAGTGAAGGATAGCTCCTTCATTGATAAGGTTAGAGAAGAACCTATGGAAACCCCATGAGCTTATATGAGCATGGCATAGTAGGCACCCAGAATACATCAGTAGTGTGAGTAGTAGGTCGAAACCCTGGCCAAGGGAGTATGTTGGATAGCTGTTAAGATAAGCATAATGAGCTATGGATAACCTTGAGCAAACATAAGCGTGAACATAGGCTTCACCATGTAGAGGTATGCTTGTGAGCCTGATCCATCTCCATGGAGAGAGGACCTTTAGTATAAGGCTGGTTGTGGAGTTAGCTTGAGAGAGAGAGAGAGAACAAGACCCAAGCAAGAAGATGGGAAGCCTAGACTCCGAGATATGAGGTGGGGAGTTGAGGATGATGCGACCTAAGTGAATGTTTGTGGTTGCATCATGCTTGATCCTTGGAGGCTGGTGATGTCTTGGTTGCCATGAGAGGAACCAAACCCTAGAGAGAGGATGAGCCTACTGGTACCTCTGTACCTATGGTATAGATGAGAAGACGAGTTCCTTAAACCATGAAGAGGTTTAGTAACAGGTTGTAAGACCTTGTACCTTGTTGATTGTCCTTGAGGAGGACTCAACTCTGAAGTGTTGCTCGAATAAAAGGATGACAGGAAGTGCATGTCATGCCCTATACATGCTTGATACGTAGTTAAGAAGTTGAGCATGCAGTTGGACACCCAGAAAGTGAACCTAGGCCTAAGAGGGGAAGTTGTGTACCTAATGCTCACGATGAGATTTGAGTTTCTTTGGATGAGAGCATGATACTTCTCATGGTTAGAGGAGAGGGAACCCCTTAAGTTTAAAGTTATGTTTGATGAACCCCTCACAGTTAAGTGGATGACATGGGAAGGTATGATCTTGATCCAATGTTGAGGATGAGAACAAGTATGACCTAGCATGGTTTAGTAGGTGGTCTGCTTGTGCCTTAGTTGATGCTGGGATAAGCATGCTCATGTGAATGTAAACCCTAAGGATGGTTATGACCTTGTTGTCAAGAGTTGTAGATTCCTCCCATCCTGGGAGAGGGACCCTTTGGTAGGGTGTATACCAGTTTTGTGGGTTTTGTGGAAACCTAAAGAGGTCTCATAGGATCGTGAGAAGATAAGTGAAAAGTACATGAGAATGAACCTGTAGACCCATACATAACCATCTCTGAAGTGCATATGTATGTGTTACCATGGAGGTAACTAGTATGGGGCCTGACCAAGGTAGGCAGGTTGCCATGACCCCTATGAAAGGATGAAAGTCAGCCATGAATAAAGAGAGAGAGATGATGAAGGCTTGGGTAAGGTTCTAAGATGGTCATGTACTATAATAGAATCCTAAGTTTATCCTAGGGCCAGGTAGGGATAAGACCGATGGAAGTAGGAGTTGCCTAATTCCCTAGTTGCATATGACTATAGGGTCGGGAGGTAACAACTATCATTGTCTGAGGGTCATGGGTTAGGAGATTGATCACCTTCATGAACTCATGGGACCCAAAGGGAAGATGAGTAGGGCACTCTATGGATGCATGAGGGAAGAGGGATGAACCCAAAAGTGTCGGCACCCTATAGACCTAGATGAGATGACAAAGGATTGTGTGTGGACCCAAGTAGGTTCGAGACTAGTTTTCGATAAAAGTAACTTTGATATCAAGATGATTGGGATGTTGAGACATAAGATGAACATTACAACTTAGATTTAAAGGTGTACTGGAAAGGTGGGATGTACCATCTCTACTTTTAGAATAGGAAGAACTCTGTATTTGGACTATAGTCAAATGCTTATTTCCTCTTATTATGGAAGTGAGAGATAGGACAATACACATGCCATACACCAAGGATAAAGATGATGTGAGTTGAAATGTTGCTATGAGGTATGAGGACAGAAATGATAACATGCCCTTGTGGAGTGAATGATACATGGAGGTGTATGTCTTCAACGTTACCTAACACCTAAGGATGTGAAGTGGTAATGGATGCTCTGGATGAGATACAACTGCCTAGTTTAAATGGAGGCTAGAAGAGGTTGTTAGATTAACCTTCAGTTGGAAAAGAGATAAGTTTGGATAACACTAAGATGTAAGAATAACGGTTGATCAAGTTAATGGTTGTTTGGTTAGCCAGCTTAGTCCTTGATGCAATGAAATGATGGTAGTGGAACCTCAGATGCACTTCTCTGAAAAGGAAGGTGATGAAACCCCGATTAGAGTGGTTTAGGGTTTCTGAGGAATCAGACTTAAGGAATCATGATGATATAGGAGATCATGATTGAAGATCACCATACACCATGATACTATGAAGATAGTAAGTGACAGTGGTACTTTGGATGCCTAAGATGAAGTCACATGTAGTATGTTGCCATGCATGACAGGAGGTAAAGGACGGACACCAATAACCCAGTGTAATGATGTAGAACTTAAGAGTCCCTGGGAGGGAATGGGAGTTCATCACTATGGATATTGTGGTAAGTCTTCCCTAGACCAAGGAAGGTCGAGATGCAATATGGGTTATGGTAGATCGCCTTACGTATATGACATAAGAAATGAAGAGTATTGTCAAGGAACAGATCTGGTTGAACTATATATGAGAGAGATGGTTCAACTACACCATGATGCGAGTTCAAAGGTTCTTGAATATAACCTAAAGATACACTTCTACAAAGTGGAAGTAGATACATGAAGAACTCAATGTTAGTACAGTTTATCACCCCTAACTAATGGTTAGTATGATCTAGACTAGAGGGTCTGATGAGAGCATGTGTGCTCGTTCATGGTGATACACAGAGATAGTTTTTGTCTTCTGTAAGATGTGATGATAACTGCCATAACCAGTATCGGGATGTAAAGAAGCTCTACAAGGGAGGTTGTGCTAGTCAACACTTCATCAAGATGATGTTGGTGAAGGGACCTCACAAAGGTCAAGAAGGGACCACAATGAGTGCTGATGAAGTCACTTTGATCATGCAATGGCTGAAAGGAGCCCAGAGACAGCATGAGTTGTAAGCTGATGCAAAGTAGACTGACATGCAGTTCACTGTGGGGGGATATGTGACATGAAAATCCGACCCCTCTAAGTTATAGCTAAGAGAGATGAGTCCCTGATGCATGGGTTCTTTTGACATGGTTTGGTGGGGAAGGTTAAGTTTTCCCTTACCCCTCAAGATAATGTGATGTGTGATGAGTTCCATATGTCCAATTTAGAGCACTATGTGAGGCACCCGGACCATGTGCAGAGTAATGAACCTAGTGAGCCCCAAGGGAGGCTGGAATGACCTGAGTCACTTGTGAGGTCTATAGATGCCAAGGTGAAAGAACTCAGAGAAAAGAATATGTGATGATAAAGGTTCCTTGGAAGCGCCATGGATAGGGAAAAGCCACATAGGGGCCAATGATGGACATGTAAAAGTCTTATCCTGAATTGTTTGTTTGCTTGATGGAATTTTGAGGGCAAAATTCCTATAAGAGGGGAAGGATGTTACAACCCCAACTTTTGGGTTCATTTGGTGAGAAATGTGATTTCTCATATTAAAGATATTTGAAAAAATAAAGATATAATTTGTTTTGAATAAATGGATTTCGTTTGAAATAGCCTTGATGATTGTTTTGTGGGCTTTATTGGCTATTGGGCCTAATAATAAGGAAAAGACAAAAGGAATTCCATTGTTAATATGAAATGGAGAAAAGAAAGATGTAGAAACCTCTAGAAGGAAAAAGTATGTAATCCAAAGGTGGATTTCGTGCCTCTTGGGTTCCTTGGGTACCAAGGAGTCCAAAGTTGCAAAAAGAAAGCAAGAAGAAAAGAAAAGATCAATTAAATATTTCTTTATTAAGAAAGAAATTGAAAACAATGATAAAATGTGGAAAATAAGTGAAAAGAGGTATAATTGAGTTATCCTTCATGGATTTTTCTATCCAATGGATTCCTAATGTTAATTGGAATGCCACTGAGGAAAATAAAAAGAAAGATAAAGAGAAATCCTCAAAAAGAGACATTTTAATAAGAAATAAACAAGATAATGTGAAATAATGAATATAGATGCATCTAGAAGGATAATAAGTATCCTTAAAAAAGAATTTCGAAATCATAGAGTTCCTTGGGGTCCAAGGAGCCCCAATGAAGAAAAAGAAAGAGAAAATATCAATAATACAATATAAGAGGATAGTGTGATGTATTATTAATGAATTATGGTGCCATTGTTAAAAAGGAATTATTTTCTACTAAAAGAAAATATAATTTCGTGGCCAATGAATTAAAAGGCAAGTCTAAAGAGAATAAGGGAGAGGATTTTCGTATTCCTAAAAATCCAATGAATATGTTGTTTTAATAAGATGATTAAGGGAGAGAAACTTGCTTCTTTATGAAGGAATTGAATTCCTATTGAAAAAGGGATTGGTTGCTTTGAGGGCAAGCACCCTAGGGCGTTTCTACACTCTCCTATATAAAGGGTAAGACCTGGGGCCGAGTCCATAAGATCCCACATATCATCCTCTCCTATTCTTCCACGGTTTCATCCATAAACCCTAACAAAAGAGAACCTACGTATTTTTGAAGCCACAAGGCTACAAGAGAGAGTTGCGAGGGAGCCTTGCCGCTTCCACAACGGCCTGAGGTGCTTGAGTAAGAGTCTCCTCACCCTAGCTGGCCGTGGCAGCAGTAGCACGGCTGCATAGGGCAGCCGTGTTGCAAGTCTGCCTAGTCATTTTCTCACCACCATGGAAGTAGCCTAGGGCACTTGTAGGTGCGGCAGAGGGTGTCTGAGAGAGTGGAGCAGGTTCCGGTCACCGTCGGGGTCCAGGAGAGGAGAGGAGCCACACCCAACCACGGCTAGGGTAGCAGCAGGCCGTCGGAGCAAGGTTGAAGACGACTCTTGGGGTCGTTGGATGGAAACCCCCTTTGGTGTGTGAAGGACCAGCCACTTAAGTAAGGGCAAAGTCGACAATTCATTATATTTCCAAATCGCTGCATTGCATGGAGATAGAGGCGACGTGGCGTCCTCTGATTGGTCTAAAAAGGTAAACCTTGCAAAATTCATAACTAAATGTTGGAAACTCTGATGATAGCAAATAATATATGCATTTTGCTCAGAAAAATGAGAGGAATTCATTAAAAATATATTCGAAGGCTAATTCCTCTTTCTACTCACAAAGTAGTGTAAGTTATCAACTTTAATGAATTAAAGATTAAGAAATCCTATTTAGAGATGATTAATGCATCTAGTAGGGTTTAATGGATGATTACAGTTAATAGTAACCTGTTAATTGTAAAAAGGTATATTGAAAACAAAAAGGATGAACTTTGCATGTAATTAGTTTAATTTAGAGATTCATGTGCATAAATATGCTTTAATGGGCCTTGAAACCCTAATGATGGTAATTGTGACTTTTAATAGCTTTAATTGTTCAAAATCATGATTAAAGTCGAAATATGATAATTTTAAGATATTTTGAGTATAAAAGTTTCTAATTGTGGATAAATACCCTTAATGTAGAAATTAGGGTTTTCTAATGGATAAAGGTAGAATTAATGACAATTAGAATTCATATGTGAATTAGACCATAATGAACTATGAATTGATGATTAATGAGCATAATGATCTTGTCATGGATTAAAAGGATAAAAATAGTAGCTTTAATGTAAAAGAAGCATAAGGGACTTAATTGATGTTTAATTGTGCCTTAAATCGAAATTAGGGTTATATGTTGTTAAAAGATAACCTTAACATCTTTTGTGAAGAATAGATGAGATAAATAGGGTTTGTAAGCAATCATATACAATTGGGGTTTAAAATAGTAAAAGTGAAGTGGAACCCTAATTGCAAAGGAAATCCGAAAAGTGGATTAGAAACCCTCAGAAGAGATCTAGGTTTAATGGATCTTGATGACATGAGTAATAATAGGAAATTTCATGATTATTTCAGGATCTTGTTGTATGTGCTTGGTTGCTTGGATTTCTTATTTGCATGGAATATTTTTGTCTCGAACAATCCTGATAGGTATGTGGTTATGATTATGAATAATTGCTTTAGTTTCACGGCAATTCCCGAACAATTTTATCGGTTGCTTGAAAATAACTGTTGGATGCCTTTTATTACATGCAACTATAGTGACTATGATTATCACTATAAATACATATATAACTAGCTTAGATCCGAGTCCTTCTCTGTGGCTTTGCAAAGGCTAAAAAGGGTGACCTAGAGAAAGGTCTAGGCTGTCATGAGTTAGAAATTGGGCTACTACGTGTAGTGCCATGATACTCTTAGCATACCATGAGTTAAGGAGTGGAGTACCTATGAGTAGTGCCATGTGACTCAACCCTAGAAACGGATTCACTTGTTAGGTTGGATCATGAAGGGTTTAATGGGGATCTACCATAAGGAAGGTAGCATCCAAGTCCACTATAGGGATAGCGTAGAGGATAGGGTACACATGGATCACACAGTTATATTTAAAACATAAAGTTACTTGTTTAACTGTAATTGACTACAATACGTTGTTATGGATAATTGCATGATTATTGTTTCCCCCAGATACCAGCTTTATGCTGACCGACGTTTTGTTTGTCGGTGTTTTAGGTACAAAGCCGAAAGGACAAATAGTAAATCGTCATATTGTGAAATACATGAATTAAAATACAAGGAGGATTAGTTAGAGTAGAATTCATATGAGGATAGAAGTTTAGAGATCAGGTTTTCAAAAGGTATGTAAAAAGTTTATTTTATTACAACTTTTCAGTATAGTCTGGTAGAATTTAATAATTGCTATTGATTATTTGTCGAACCTTTGATCCGGAAATTTGGATAACAGCACTGACCTCTCGGTCTCCCTTAATTGAGGGTTACAGGAAGGTAGGGTCGTTACAATCTCCAAACTCGCCTATATTATTAGGGGAGTTTGAGAAAGGGTGTATCTCTATAAGATCTTCATCAAAACACATAGAACTTCCCTCCTTTACATGAAAAGGGAGTTGGGATCCCAACAAAATTTGAGGAAGAGGGAGGTTCAATAGATCCTAATGGACATGTAGAGAAACCCTAAGATATAAGAGAATAAGGTAATGTGCCCCATTCATGTTCTATGCCACCACATATAAGGTCATTGTGGAGTGTAGGTCTTGAGCCAAACATCCATTTTCCTAGTAATATCCTTTTTGTGGGCCTCCATCAACACAATATGTCCCCAAAAAACCACATCATCTTCGATCCATTTCTAAACGAAGCACACATCCCCAATTGACGTCATGATTCAAGAAATAGAACCATCATCCCAATACAAAATGGGAATATCTGTTGACCTAAGAGTTATACATTGTCCACATTTTGATGACGACTTAACCATTCCATTCCCATGTATCTAATATGTCTATTTGAGATCAATTTTAGGTATTAGGTACATATAGAGGATGAAATTAGCAAAACCCTAGTTTGCTGGGAGCAAGTCAAAATCAAAGCAAATGCATGTTTTAAAGAATAAATAGTAAATATATGATTATATGTTGCAAATCATTTGTATTGAATGTACGACTTGTAACTGAGCTTAATGTAAGTTTAGAGAACTTAATTTGAACATTTAAGCACTTTTTGGGCATTTTTCAAAAGTAATTACAGATTGGCTTGTCGGCTGAGTTTTTCTTTGTGAAAAATCAACCACAACTAATCTGGCTCTTAGAAATACCTAGGGTAAGTTGAGTTTGTCCTGGTGGCAACTCAACCGACACCCTACACTAGAAAAACAAATTAAATCTGTCGGTCAAGTTTCATCTGAAATAAACTCCACTGATAACTTTATTTTTTTGTCATATAGTGTTGTCGATCAAGTTTCCCAAAAGGTAACTCAACTGATGAAGTGCATAAAAGTGTTTCTAGTCATTGTAGTGTTGCAAAACTGAAAAATACATCCATTTGAACACCAAGAATGGCTAGAATTCGATCCTAAGTGTCTCTACTGACTAGTAGGCAACCTCAACTATAAAAAGGGTCCCTTGGATTTCATTCCAATTTTTCCTTCTATGCTTCCTTTCTTTAGTTGAGTGATTTTGCCTCCAAGATCCCCTAATCTTATCTACTAATCTACATCCAATATGAGTGAGTTAGGATCCTTGTAATAGAGCTTCTCTAATGTACATCTTGCAAAACTTTCCACTATCTTTCCCAACCTATCTCTAGAAAAGTGGTGACTTGAAGATGATCTACTTGAAGAAGGCGATGGTATTCCTTGAAAAAGGAAGTATGATCAAAGGTGTATGATCTTCTACAAGAATGGATAAGACCTTGGTGAAGTCTGAAGATTTTTGGTAGGTAGATAGGTAAGACCTTTGTAATGGTTATTGGATCCTTTACCCTAAAAGTAATGCTAGTTTAGTGCCTATTCTTGAAAAAGGTGGCCTATATGTTGTAACTCTGATTATTGAATATAAGAAGTGTGACGGTTGAAAATCCTTGAGATTGACCCCTCTAGGTAGTGGACGTACATCTCCAAGTTTGGAGGTTGGAACCACTATACATCTTAATCATTACTTGGTGTTTTCTGAATCTCTCTCTCTTGCTTTTCAATATAGAGTTATCTTTTATCAAATATCTTGACGGTGTGATGTGTTTTGTTTAAGTGCTTTTATTTATATTCACCCCCTGTATAGCCCATAGATCCAACAATATCGACCATTCAAAAATGATGCAAGGTGTTTGGATCTTCCTAGGTCATTAGTCACTTATTTGTTATGGACATGTACTCATCAGAAACCCCATGGGGTATTATATCCATCCACATGAGCATGTGGAAAAGGTGATGGAGTCACACACTATATTTATCTCAAGATGCATCAGTCTTCCATCAAACAACTGTATCCTTAAATTGATCAGAAATGACATACAATCTAATGCCATCATCATCATTGAGAATGACTATCATGGTGGATAGTATCATTAGAGAATTAGACTCCTTGCTCCAAAATGGGTAGTGAAGAACCATAGGTAGTGTAAAAGAACTGGGAAAATAACTAATACATTAAAAAGCACAGAGCCTCGTGGCCCTATATTTTGCATGTCAGTGGCCTTTTGCAAGTACCTATGGAATGAATCCTTGGGGACATGGAAGAGATCTTGCCTCTTGATCATGCCTCCCTTGACAGGGGTACTTGGTGAAGGATCCATTATGATGGTTCTTCCCTAAGGGAGAACTCCTTCTACCTTAATAACTTCTGTTGCAACCCCCTCAAACTCCATTTTATACTCCACACTTGTTACATATCCCTCCAAGCTTACCATTTGATTCTATCCTAGAATTTATTGGTGATGTAATGAGATACCAGAGTGATTTAGGAATCTGGTTGCTCAAAAAGACTAGAGGTGTGTTAGATCAAGGCATGTGGTTTGATTCTCACTGATGCCCAAGCAAGATTCCTCTCTACCAGTATCCTCCTTTCCACAAGGGAAGAGGTTCAACCCCATTACAAGTCATAATAATAGGAGGGATAAATAAATAACTTCATGCCCCTCTAGCATAGGAAATGGATTTTGAGTTTTCCACACTCTTCCCTTACTCTTTAACTCCATGATCTAACCTATCCTTCCTTACAATGATTGCAGCCTAGTGCTACACCAAAACTATTGTGATCTTGTCCATGAGGTTCTCTAGTGAGTAAGTGCTTCAAATGGTGAAAGGTGAGGACTAAGAGGTGAGGAAAAGCCTTAGAATAAGTTCACACTGGTCAGACGACCACAATGCTAGAATAGGCTACCGAGTGCCATTGATTTATTTCACTTTGGCCCTTTTAGAAGTAATAGTCATATCATATATAGGTCAGAATCTGTAGGACCGCATATAGTCTAGTTAGGTCTAGAAGTCTCTAGAGTCATGTCCACCCTCTCCTATATAAAGGAGATGATTTTCTCTTTTATCCGTCTCATTATCATATCATCAACATAAAATCAATATTTCTACATGGTATTAGAGCATCAATCCTAACCCTAAAAAGAAAGCAACAAGATTCAGCCTATGGGTGGAGGTCATCGTCACTGGTGGCTAACAACATGGCCATCTCTGTAACTTCTCCATAGGGTCATCTCCATTTCCATCCCTATGTGAAGGGACATCTTTGTCTCCATCTCTCACTGAAGGGTTACTTCCATATCCATCATCATATATGCCTCTAGATCTAAAAAATACTATCATCTAACATCCCTAATGTATTCATATTTCCATCTTCCCCGAGATCATCTTTCTTGGGACAAATATTCCCCAAGAATGAAGTTTAGCTGCTCCCTCCATCAAGAAGTCCAGATGCAACCATCCAACCATCACTGTCAAGGTCCATCCACACTAACAAGTGGAAGGTCTCTCCTTCTCAAGAAACCCCATGGTGTTCGTTTCCATGGTGGAAGTCATCTCCACCATCATCTAGTCTGAATGGATAAATCCAAAGATCGTTCAATATTTTGGCTGAAAAGTATACCTCTATCTTTGAAATTCATCCATTGAGATAGGGAACAAGTCCTCTGGCATCTATACATCAGTATTTGCCATATCTATAAGTCAAAACTTCCATGGAGACATGTTATATATCATGTAAATCACCTGAACGACATGTAAGTGCATTCAACCCAGAGTTATCTAGTAACATGACATGTAAGTCAATTACACAACATGTCACCAGACTCAACATGGTGTTCCATTGATCAACATGGCGAGTCTCCAGTAGTCTATTCTCTAGGAATCTTTATCAATCAACATGCTGCATCATTGTCCAACTTGGCATCTTACCATTTGGGTTTGCAATTCAATTGACAACAACCACATCTAACACATCATGTCATTCAGTCAACACAACATGTCACCATTAGGGTTTCCAATTTTCCAATAGAGTGTCTCAAGATCAATTCTCCAGGCATCTTAACAATTTCAAGTATATCATTCCACATGGCATGTCAAATGCCAGAAGTGTAAGGCCCCTAAACTTTCTTAATGAGTTGAATAAGCTTAATTATCATAATTTTATTCTTATAACCCTAATATAGCCTTTCTATTTGCTTTGAAATCATAATACAAGCTCAAGTTTCAAATTTGGTCCAATTTGAACACTGTTTGAGCAAGTTATGCAATTTCATGCACATTTTAGACTTTTCTGAAATTTGCCCAACTGAGAGGTTTTATTTGCAATTTATCACTTGCATTATGTTTCTTGGATATTATCTCATCATTCTTGAGATTTTGTATCCATGGGGCACCTATTTAAACCTTGGTTTGAAGGTGTTTTCTCGAAGGGTATTTTAGGGTTTACCCCTTCACGGATGAGCTACCTTTAGTAGCTATCAACTAATGAATTATGTGATTGGCTGGGAAATTTGACTAAGGAAATATAAGAAGGTCTATAAGGATGTTGTGGGAGCTTCTTGTGTGTGTGCTTGTATATTCTTAATAGTTTAAGACCATAGAAACATGGGGAAGCTACTTTTACACTTCATGCTTGCTCCCATCCTTATCCATGGGCTATATTTACCTCTTACTTTCCCAAGTTCGAAACTATGCTTGCTTTATCTTTCTTTTAACCTGAAGAAACGACTCCCCTCTGTTTTTCTACGGAATCAAGTGCTCTAAGGTAGAAGACAACCTCTTTTTGAAGAAGAAGGTCTCCTAGAGCTCCATTTAGCCCTACCTAGGGTTTCCAAGGTCATCTTCTAGGGATCTCGACCAAGGCAAGTTATTTTCTTCCTTCCATATCCATTTATCTTACTCTTCTCCATCCTTAGAACTTCCTCCAGGTCAGAACCTTGCTTTTCCATGGTAGAAGTTGCTCTAAAGCTCTAAAACCCTACATTTCTTGTTCCTTATGCTTAGGGTTTGCTCATTTGATGAAGAAAGGTACTAGATGGACGAATTCATAGCTTATTATTGGATTTCTACCTGACCTACTCAGGATTTCTTCTGTGTGGGGTTTCATCTTCTCATTAGAGGCAAGTTTTATAACTTGCTCCACATTGATTTCTTAACATAAGCGTTCTAGATCATGTTCTTGCTTGAAAATGATGATCCGTGCACTAAAACGCTATGCTTGACTTGGATTTCGATTTTTATAATGTTCCATGTTCTGATTTCAGTTATATATGAACCTGTGATCATGTGTATGTTATTCCTAAGGTATAATATGACTTGTATCAGGTTGGTTTGACAACCTACTGTGCTAAGCACCTATCAACCAATGGTCAATTTTAGGGTTTTAAGCTGATTTCTTCTATAAACCCATGACCCGATGATGGTACCATTGTAACAACCCTATGGTGTTGTCTTCATGACAATTGATGGTGGTAACCAAGGGTTTCAACTGACTTTCACCCCCTTAGGTCATGTTTTGGCCTAATTAGAAGCCTAGTGATTAACAACTAAGTACCCTAATGATGCTATCAATCAATGGTGATATTAGTTTGATATTTGATGCTGATTAATGAATGTAGTGCTGATCTAACAACCTATGGTAACATAATGGTCACTAATGATGGTGGATCAAGTCTCCAAAACCTATGGTAAGTTAATTATATAGTTATCAATTAAGCCTTAGACCAATGGTTTCTTGGGTCATTTGATGCAATGATCGGACCTATATTGTAATTGATGGTTTTAATATATGAACTTGACCCAATGGTCAAGATCTACTATTTATTCCTCCAATAAAGTGGAATGATGGCTAATGTAATATGTTGGTCCTAGTAATGTGATTTATATGGTTTTCTTTATATGATCAACTTAAGGATCTTAATTGTTGATGGCTTGTTTTAAATGAACAGTCGATTATGGGTTTTACCCTACTCTAAATGGAACTTTTTGTGTTGTTCATCAAGGGATGTCTAGGGTTAGATGGTGAATCTTTCTAGAGAACAAATCAAGGACTTCATAGGTGGTTTATCAAAGGTTTTTACTTATGTAAATAATCAATGGTGTTACAATTTAAACATCCAATGGTTCTGGGTGACATTGTGGTATGGCGATATGGGCTGAATGATGATGGAACAAATGGAGGGTTACCCTTAATAAGGTAGTCTTACCTATTAAATCATATGAATAGAAGGGATGATAACCATATTGTGTTGATATGTAACCCTAATGAGGTATAGCTTGTTATACCTAGCTTTAATATTACTAAATGATGGTAATTGGGTATGAATAGTCCTTGAATGATTAATACAATCATGTAGTACTCTCTTATTGTTGTTGAAACCCTAGTATGGTATAACCTGATGGTTACACCTTGATTTATGTCTGGGTTCATACTTGAGAATAGTATGGAATTTTATGGTGATGCTTCACCTTATGCATCCATGATCCAATGGGGATGTCGTGAGTTCGGGTTTGGGTATAAGTGTTGATTAGTAACATTGATATAATTTGTCATGTTGAACCTAACTCTAATGCAAATAGATAAAGATGAGTATTCATGTTTAACATTCTTTATGATGGAATGATGGTGGAATAACCTGCTTAATATGATCATAAACCTAATGTGCTAATTGGTGGTTATCATAGCCACATGGTTGATACTTTCTTATGCTAAACATGTGCATTATGAATATGATGAGGGTTAATCATATCTAGATTCCTTGCATGTTGATGTAATAAAGGAATGTTTTTAATGTTAATATAACCCTGCTATGATTGTTTATGAATATCTCCTAACCCATTAATGAAATATTGTGTTGATCTGGTGTATTATATGTAAGTGATGTTGTTGAGCCTTGTTATAAGGCATGCAAAGATAATGATGATCTTACAGGGAATAATATGATGGTCTTAATGAACTTTGGGCTTGGTTGAGCTCTAAATGAGGTGCTATCCTCTTGTGTTGATAAGGGTGGATACCCTATGATATTGTGAAAAGGATTTTATATCTTGCGATAGTATGATGGTCTTAATGACCTTTGGGCATGGTTGAGCCCTGAATTAGGTGTAATACTCTTGTGTTGATAAGGGTTGATACCTTGTGATATAGTGGAAAGGATTTATATCTTGTGATAGTATGATGAATAGTGTGGTCTCATGAATGGAAAGTGAATAGTACGATGTGATGATGAGATGAGAAATTATGTTTCACACATTTTATATCTTTTAAAGATGTGATATTTATATGCTTGTTAGAAGTGAATTAGGGTTTACATGTCCACTTGTTTGATGCAGCCTTAATTCACCCAATTGGCATAACTAATCAAGTGAAACTCAAATCATGTAGTGCCATGTGCCATAGATCCATCTGAGTGTCAGAGCTTTCCAGATGGTGAAACGAGTATTCCTAAGGAAAACACAGAGTGCATACTGATGAGTATGCAGGGTGCTTGTCATCCTAAATTTAAGTGTTTAGGGAGGATGATTGCGGTCATACCTAGCCCTTAGTTTGAGAAGGGCTGCGGTCGTATCTCAGTGATTATATATGTGATGATATTGGAGGACAACTACGGTTGTACCTCATATGGTAGGGTATGCGTACCCACCTCCTTTCACTAGTGTCATGACCTGTACCAAGGACAGACTAGGCTATTAGCAGGTTGACCTTATCTGTCGCTGTGGCAGACCCGTACTAACCAGGGGCGGGGAAGATCTTAGGAGTCCGACTTTTCCTAGATCTTGTATGGCACTATTTTGACTTAGCAGTGGTCAGTTGGATTTTGAGTGGTATCCTCAATTTCCTCAGGGAATAATAAAAGATGTAAGACAGCCATGTAGCATATTCATTTAGGGTTATACACAACACTTCATATTGGATGAAAACCCTTGTTTGCTTTCTTTTCACTGAGATCATGTATAGTACAATAAGAGATAATAGATATGCTTATGTTGTAGTTATGCTCATGTTGTAAACATAGTTATGTTGTCAAATATACTAACACAGATGGTTAAGATGATGCTTCTAGCTATGTTTAATATTGCTAGTCATGCCTTTGTAACTAGAGATGCATATACTGCTAATCACACTGATCCAGATAATTGTGCTTATGTTGTTAGCTCTTCTTATGATGTTGATATGTTCAACCAATTAGACATGCTCATGTTGTTAGATATGCTATGTTACTTGACTTGCTCATGTTGCTAGATATGCATATGCTACTGAATTGCTTATATTGGCAACAAGATAAAGGATGATAGTCTGGATAATGATGATAGTTATTATCTTTTCCTTTATGCATTTTGTTAATCATCTATACTGCTGATCTTATTTTCTATATCTGATTAAACTGCTCAATTGTTTAATTACTTAAAATTTTTGTAATCAATAAATGTTGTTGGAGGTTATATCTCTTGCGGGGACATGAGTCTCACCCTTGTGGTTCGCCACTTTTTTTTAGGTCATCAGAAGTGATGAAAACAAAGATGTGGCAGAAAAGAGGAGCTATAGTAATGAATCTTTGAGAAAGTTGACTAGATATCTAGTGTGTCCTAGAGTCATCCCTGTACTCTCAGGTCCAGGTGAGAAAAAGTTTGTATATGTTGTTTTAAACGAATCAGACTTTTGTTAGCATATTAATGCTTATTTGTGTGGAATATATGAATATTATTCTCATGTGTATATATATGGTGGCTAAGACGATAGAACAATTTGTATCAAATTCTTGGCATAGTATGGATACAATAAAGATATTGGGCTCTTATGCAAATGTTTCTAAGCGGGTGCTGACGTGAAATCGGTTTTAATTTACCCATATTTTTGGGTATGTGATTAATTAGTGGTTGATTGCGCTTTATGTTTTGAGTAATCTCATTTAGTGTAACTGGTTCTCACAAGTTGGTATCGGAGCTTTAGGTTCACTGAGTCTACAGGGACACTAGGACTTAGGACTAGGATGATGTCAAAATTAGGAATATGACATAAAAATATGGTGCATACTGCCTTATCTCAGTATTTGGGTGCCCTGGCCATGTATTTAATTATTGAATAAAGGTAAGCATGAAACTCTTAGATTGTTATCTTTCTAATTACTCTGATCAAGTAGTCCTTTTGAGACAATCTAAAGAGAATAATGAATAAGAAATCTTGGTGTGAATATCTCAATCCTACCTTAAAGAAGATGAGAATTGCATCATTATCTATCAAAACTTGAATGTTTGGTAACTATAAGAGAAAGATACAACACCATGAAATCTAAATCTGAATACAGACAAGAAAAGGAGGAGTTCTTGAAGATGAGATTCAAGAAGATAATGAAATAAAAGATAGATAAGTCTATACTTATAAAGTGATTCAAGGTATGAAATCCACATAAGATGGAGAGAACTCCAATGATAAGTATAAAATGAGAAGATAAATGAGAACAATGACAAAGGAATAAGGTGGAACTTGAGTTAATCTCATACCAACCTACGTGTGTAAGAAAGTGTTAATGTAAAATCAGCATAGCATGTGAAAGAAATTAAGGGATGATCCCTATTTAATGAAGCAAATGTGGAATATGAGTATTTACCTGTTGATAAGTGGCTGAAAAATATAATAAAATAAGAGAACATACCCAAGTGTGATAAATAGTTATCAAGGAAGGAGTAATGAGATATGTTAATCATGATGATTTCTATGCTAATGGCAAGGAACCAAAAATGAGAAACGTAAAATGATACATAATAAGTTGTAATATGCATAATGAAAATAGAATTGGTTACCTTTTTGCTAGTAACCCCTGAACAATGCTGCTATGATGTGAGAAGTATGTTTCCCTTTGTGTCTTTCCTTTCTAAGTCACAACTTTCAAGTGGATCATTTCCACTTGGTATGTGTGGATTCATTGTAAACATGAGGGTGGATAGCTTATTATAACATAAGGTTGCTTGGACTATGGTTCCAAGGTCATAAAGTTCGTGATGAGTTTTCTTTTGAGCCTTACAATACTTAGGAAGACTCCTATTATATGTCTTGATATTTTTTATGTTGGTAAAAGTGGATGAGATAATGATGTGAGTTCCTTATATCACATGAGGTGGATACCAAGGTAATGAATCCTAGTATCAAGGATGTATCAAAAGTATGAGAAATATGTGAAGGTTAGAGATGTTTATTAAATGAACATTCCAAGTATTCCTCCCCCTTAAAGAGAGGGAGAGAGAGTTGATGATGACCCTCTAAATGTTGTTTGGAAGGAAAAACAAAAGTGATTCTATAATGTTATGTATGGTACAGTGATAGTTGGGCAAGACCACTATCAAGGATAGATGGTTTATTGGTCAATAGATATGTGTGCCGTGTTCCTTTAAGATAAACCAATAATCAAATATCAATGCATAAGAGTTATATTGGATGACATAATTCACATGACCATGATGAGTTTATGGTTATTTCCTTCAAACTAACCAAAGTACAAATAGAATTTATGAATAGGAGGAATAGAGTGTTCCAGTAATGTCATACAAGTTATATCAAGCTTTGAATGATGATAAGTCAAAGTATTTCAAATATGGTAAAAAATATGATCAATATTTATTCAACAACCTTAGTGTTGCCGAAGCAACAATAACTATGAGACAAGTTGAACAAGAGTGAGATGGGGTTGATTAAATTTCTTTATGGGATCATGATATGTCTTCTAAGTAGGTTGTGTATTTCTTAGTAAGGAGAAGATAGTGTTTTTGTTTCACCCCTAACAAGGTTGACTAGGAATGATGTTTCCTTGTATGGAATGACAACTTCCAGTGTCAACATTTCTTTTGATGCTGAAAAAGAACTGACAAGAGTTCTAGTGTTAGTGTATATAAAAAAGGATGGATACATTGCTTTTTTTATGCTTCAAGGAATGGTGTGGGACACATGCCATGATTGGTAAAAAGCTAGAAAGTATGACTTTTGAGTAATGTGTTGATACAATAGATATAATTTTAGGATGATGTCTAGAATTTAAAGTTGAACATTAATACTAGAGTTGTACAGATGACACAACAAGTTTCTACATTCCATATTGAGAATGTCTTCTTAGGTGGGGGTTTTTGTGCTGACCCAAGATGAGATATGTATGAATAATGTGACATCACCATGGTATGTAAATAACCATGTGAAGGTAATAGGATGAGGTGCAAAGGAAGTACCCATCTTTGTTTACTTTGGATTTCGGGGGCAAAATCCCAGTTAGGGGTTTATAGTTGTAAGGCCCCTAAACTTGCTTAATGAGTTGAATAAGCTTAATTATCATAATTGAATTCCTATAACCCTAATATAACCTTGTGATATACTTTTAAATCACAAGACAAGCTCAAGTTTCAAATTTGGTCCAATTTGTACACTGTTTGATCAAGTTTTGCAATTTTATGCACATTTTGGACTTTTCTACAATTTACCCAATAGAGAGGTTTTATTTGCAATTTATCACTCGCATTATGTTCCTTGGATATTCTATCATCATTATTGATATTTTTGAGCCATGGGGCACCTATTTAAACCTTGGTTTGAAGGTGTTTTCTCCAAGGGTATTTTAGGGTTTACCCCTTCATGGATGAGCTACCTTTTGTAGCTATCAAGTAATGAATTATGGGATTGGCTGGGAAATTCGACAAAGGAAAGATAACTAGGTCTAAAAGGACGGTGGGGGAGATTCTTGTGTGTGTGCTTGTATATTCTTAATAGCTTAATGCCATAGAAACATGGGGAAGCTACTTTTACACCTCATGCTTGCTTCCATCCTTATCCATGGGCTATATTTACCTCTTCCTTGCCCAAGTTCGGAAATATGCTTGATTTCTCTTTCCTTTAACCTGGAGAAACAACTCCCCTCTATTTTTATGCAGAATCAAGTGCTATAAGGAAGAAGACAACCTATTTTTGGAGAAGAAGGTCTCCTAGAGCCCCATTTAGCCCTACATAGGGTTTCCAAGGTCATCTTCTAGGGATTTCGATCAAGGAAAGTTATTTTCTTCCTTCCTTCTCCGTTTGTCTTGCTCTTATACTTACTTAGACCTTCCTCTAGGTCGGAACCTTGATGTTCCATGGTAGAATTTGCTCTAAAACTCTAAAACCCTACCTTTCTTGCTCCTTATGCTTAGGGTTTTCTCATTTGATGAAGAAAGGTGCTAGATGGACAAATTCATAGCTTATTCTTGGATTTTCTACCCTACCTACTCGAGATTCCTTCTGTGTGGGGTTTCATATTCTCATTATAGGCAAGTTTTATAACTTTCTCCACGTTTATTCTTACCATAAGCTTTCTAGATCATGTTCTTGCTTGAAAATGATGATCCATGCACTAAAAATCTATGCTTGACTTGGATTTTGATTTTTATAATGTTCCCTATTATGATTTTAGTTATAGATGAACCTGTGATCATGTGTACGTTATTCCTAAGGTATAATATGACTTGGATCAGGTTGGTTTGACAACCTACGGTGCTAAGCATCTATCAACCAATGGTCAATTTTAGGGTTTTAAGCTGATTTCTTCTATAAACCCATGACCCGATGATAGTACCATTGCAACAACCCTATGGTGTTGTCTTCATGACAATTGATGGTGGTAACCAAGGGTTTAAACTGATGTTCCCCCACTTAGGTCATGTTTTGGCCTAATTAGAAGCCTAGTGATTAACAACTAAGTACCCTAATGATGCTATCAATCAATGGTGATATTAGTTTGATATTTGATGCTGATTAACGAATATAGTGCTGATCTAACAACCTATGGTGACTTAATGGTCACTAATGATGGTGGAATAGGTATCCAAAACCTATGGTGAGTTAATTATATAGTTGTATCATCAATTAAGCCTTAGACCAATGGTTTCTTGGGTCATTTGATGCAATGGTCGGACCTATACTGTAATTGATGGTTTTATTATATGAACTTGATTCAATGGTCAAGATCTAATGTTTATTCCTCCAATAAAGAGGAATGATGGCTAATGTAATATGTTGGTCTTAATAATGTGATTTAGATGGTTTCCTTTATATGATCAACTTAAGGAGCTTAATTGTTGACAATGGATGGCTTGTTTTAAATGAACAGCCGATTGTGGGTTTTACCCTACTCTCAACGGAAATTTTTGTGTTGTTAATCAAGGGATGTCTAGGGTTAGATGGTGACTCTTTCTAAAGTACAAATCAAGGACTTCATAGGTGGTTTATCTAAGGTGTTTACTTATGTAAACAATCAATGGTCTTACCTTTTAAACATCCAATGGTTCTGGGTGACATTGTGGTATGGAGATATGGGCTAAATGATGGTGGAACAAATGGAGGGTTACCCTTAATAAGGTAGTCTTATCTATTAAATCATATGAATAGAAGGTATAATAACCATATTCTGTTTATATGTAACCCTAATTAGGTATAGCTTGTTATACCTAGCTTTAATATAACTAAATGATGGTAATTGGGTATGAATAATCCTTGAATGACTAATACAATCATGGAGTACTCTCTTATTATTGTTGAAACCCTAGTATGCTATAACCTGATGGTTACACCTTGATTTATGTGTGGGTTCATACTTGATAATAGTATGGAATGTTATGGTGATGCTTCAGCTTATGCATCCATGATCCAATCGGGATGTCGTGAGTTAGGGTTTGGGGTATAAATGCTGATTAGTAACATTGATATAATTTTTCATGTTGAACCTAACTCTAATGCAAATAGATAACGATGAGTATTCATGTTTAGCATTCTTATATAATGGAATAATGGTAAAATAACCTCCTTAATATGATCATAACCCTAATGTGTTAATTGGTGGTTATCATAGCCACATGGTTGATACTTTCTTATGCTAAACATGTGCATTATGAATATGATGAGGGTTAATCATATCTAGATTTCTTACATGTTGATGTAATAAAGGAATATTCTTAATGTTAATATAACCATGCTATGATTGTTTATGAATATCTCATAGCTCATTAATGCAATATTGTGTTGATCTGGTGTATTATATGTAAGTGATGTTGTTGAGCCTTGTTATAAGGCATGAAAAGATAATGATGATGTTGCAGGGAATAATATGATGGTCTTAATGACCTTTGGGCATGGTTTAGCCCTAACTGAGGTGTAATCCTCTTGTGTTAATAAGGGTTGATACCATGTGATATTGTAAAAAGGATTTTATATCCTGTGATAGTATGATGGTCTTAATGACCTTTGGGCATGGTTGATCCCTGAATGAGGTGTAATCCTCTTGTGTTGATAAGGGTTGATACCCTGTGATATAGTGGAAAGGATTTATATCTTGTGATAGTATGATGACTAGTGTGGTCTCATGAATGGCAAGTGAATAGTACCATGTGATGATGAGATGAGAAATTATGTTTTACACATTTTATATCTTTTAAAGTTGTGATATTTATATGCTTGTTAGAAGTGAATTAGGGTTTGTATGTCCACTTTGATGCAGCCTTAATTCACCCAATTGGCATAACTAATCAAGTGAAACTCTAATCATGTTGTGCCCTGTGCCATAGATCCATCTGAGTGTTAGAACTTTCTAGATGGTGAAACGAGTATTCCTAAGGTAAACTCGGAGCGCATGCTGATGAGTATGCGAGGTGCTTGTCATCCCGAATTCAAGTGTTTAGGGAGGACGATTGTGGTCATTCCTAGCCCTCAGTTTGAGAATAGACGCGGTTGTATCTTGGTGATTATATATGTGATGATATTGGAGGACAACTGCAGTTGTACCTCAGATGGTAGGGTATCCATACCCACCTCCTTTCACTAGTGTCGTGACCTGTACCAAGGACGGACTAGGCTGTTAGCAGCTTGACCTTATGTGTCACTGTGGCAGACTCGTACTGACCGGGGGCGAGGAAGATCTTAGGAGTCCAACTCTTCCTAAATCTTGTATGCCACTAATTTTGACTTAGCAGTGATCAGTTGGAGTTTGAGTGGTATCCTCAATTTCCTCAGGGCATAATAAAAGATGTAACACAGCCGCGTAGCATATATGTTTAGGGTTATACACAATACTTCATATTGGATGAAAACCCTTGTTTGCTTTCTTTTCACTGAGATCATGTATAGTACAATAAGAGATAATAGATATGTTTATGTTGTAGTTATTCTCATGTTGTAAACATACTTATGTTGTCAAATATACTGACACAGATGGTTAAGATGATGTTGCTAGCTATGTTTAATATTGCTAGTCATGCCTTTGTAACTAGAGCTGCATATACTGCTAATCGTACTTATCCATATAGTTGTGCTTATGTTGTTAGATCTTCTTATGATGTTGATATGTTAAACCAATTAGACATGCTCATGTTGTTAGATATGCTATGTTACTTGACTTGCTCATGATGCTAGATATTCATATGCTACTGAATTGCTTATATTGGCAACAAGATAAAGGATGATAGTCTGGCTAATGATGATAGTTATTATCTACTCCTTTATGTATTTTGTGAATCATCAGTAATGCTGATCTTACTTTCTATATCTGATTAAAATACTTAATTGTTTAATTACTTAAAAATGTTGTAATCAATAAACGTTGTTGGAGGTTATATCTCTTGCTGGGACATGGGTCTCACCCTTGTGGTTCGCCATATTTTTTTAGGTAATAAGAAGTGATGAAAATAAACATGTGGCAGCATAGAGGAGCTATAGTAATGAATCTTTGAGAAAGTTGATTAGATGTCTAGTGTGTTCTAGAGTCATTCTTGTACTCTCAAGTCCAGGCAAGAAAAAGTTTGTATATGGTGTTTTAAACGAATCAGACTTTTGTTAGCATATTAATGCTTGTTTGTGTGGCATATACAGATATTGTTCTCCTGTGTATATATGTGGTGGCTAAGACGATAGAACAATTTGTATCAAATTCTTGGCATAGTATGGATACAAGAAAGATATTGGGCTCTTATGTAAATGTTTCTGAGCGGGTGCTGACATGAAAATAGTTTTAATTTACCCATATTTTTGGATATGTATTTAATTAGTGATCGATTGTGCTTTATATTTTAAGTATTCTCATTTAGTGTAACAGGTTCTCACAAGAAGCTTCCCATATAGAAAAGATTATTGGATCTATTGTAAAAGCCTAATGGCTAGACAAATCTCCTTCCCAGACACAGAAAGATCCATACATATTATCATCTTTGGATATTGTAATTGGATCGGGCACTCCATTGAATCTGGTTATTGATTCGTCTACTATAGCTGCCTCGCTAAGCCAACCTCTCTAAAGCACCACGAGGTCCTCTCCTCACATGTGTGATGCAGGTTTCTCTTAGGCACAAGGCCAATCTCTCTCATGTGTAAGGATTTATACCTTTCAAGCACATAGTCAAGCTTTCTTAAGTTTGAGCTCGAGTTCTCTCAAGTCTACAAGCAACCAAGCCACAACATCTCCATCAATATCAAACAAATCCTTCTCCAACCATTCCTTCCCCCTCCACCCCATGACTTCCTCTTTGTCTTTTACTACCCGATCACTTTCATCGTCTATTTGTGGTTGGTACGTGGGGGAGAATAGAGGAGATGAGGATGAGGAGAAGAGATGGGGTGCATAACTCAAAGCTCAAAAGAGGAAAGAGGAAGAAGAGCATTGTCTACATATGAAATTTTGTGTATTTAACGTGTTGTCTAGATCTCACTGTCCAGTTCAAGGCCAATGTTCATCCTCACCATTCAAATTCTGAGTTTCCAAGCGTTGATATTTCACGCTTCATCTTACCATGTCATTATAAGCTGAAGATGATGATTCCTTTGATGAATTTTAATCAAATGTTGGTTAGTTAAAAAAAAAAGTTATTACCAGGTAATTTGTTTAGATTTCCTTTGTATTGTGGTGGAGAACGACTTAAGTTTATTTTAAATTACAAACGTGTCCACATAGGAAATCCCTATACTATTTATAGCTTATTGTGAGGCGGAGAGTCTCGGGACCTATCACTGACTGGCCATTTATATTGGTCCCACCGTATGACTTATCAAACATCACAAATGGACTCTCACCTCAAGATTGGAGATAGAGAGACGTTGCCTAAAAGTTTGATTATGACGGATACATTCTTCATGTAGTAAACTAACAGATTTTTTTTTTGAATAATCGCTAAGACAATGGAAGATACAGACATTTATACAAAAGAACAAAAAGAAGATACTAGCTGCCCTATTCATGGACAGTTCCATTCGTAGCGAAGACACATTCGTGCGGCACCAAGCCGGTACTCCAAATCTCGGCCAACTCCCTAAGCACCATTGTGGAGGACCCACCTTCTCCCAAGCAGTTCTGACCTGCTTCCTGGAGTTCTCTGACCCTGAGCCTGACTTCCTGCCCTTCCTTTCCAACCATCAGCGCTTTGATGACCCTAGCGATCTCTTCCCTCCTTACTACCTGCCCTGCAGCTACAACTTTCGGCCGTATGGCTATCTTGACACCTCTTACCAGCAGCGCGGCATTCAGATTCTGTTCGGCATACAGTGGCCACGCGATCATCGGTACCCCGCGGTTCAGAGCCTCTACGACGGAGTTCCATCCGCAGTGCGTGAGGAACCCGCCGGTGGCTTCATGCTCTAGTATAGCCAACTGCGGCGCCCATGACGGCAGCACCATACCCGTTCCCCTTGTTCGGTCAAGGAAACCCTCCGGGAGGTACCCGGCGGGGTTGTCGTCACTGGCTCGGTCTCCAAAAAAGGCGGCGTGGGAAGCTTCCCCATCAGAACTGGTGACGGTCATGTAAAAGATTACACACTTTGGATGACATGTTTGTACATCACTTATAATCTGTATAGACCTACCTAAAATAGATGACATACATTTTGGCATATTTGAAAAGCTTACACACTTTAGGTGACAAACATGTAAATCATCTGTAGCATGTGCAAACTTGTGTAAAATAGATGACAGACATTTGAAAGGGTCACACGCTATAGGTGACATACATTTGAGTCACCTAAATTCTAAGGGGGTTTACCATTTAGATGACATGTATATGAGTCACATGTGATCTATAAAGGGGTCTATTGTATAGGTGACATGCATGGTCGTCCCTAAACTTTTAGGTGACATACATGCCTGTTACCTAACCTTAAGATGACAGACATGCATGTCATCCAACATATTCCAACTAATAATAAGTATCAATAATTTTCTCAATGTAGTTTCATTACGAATATATCAATACATTTATTTCATAATTCATAAAGGAGATGTATGAGAGAAATTGATGCTTAGAGTCATTCTAAATCATTCTAAGTTAATTTGATATCCACTCGTATAGGAATATTGACATTATGATCGACCCCAAACTCATACACGTATCTTCTACAAAATTATAAGGCTAATGGACCTTTGTACTTTGAGGCAAATTGCTCCTTAGAAACAACTTGTATGGACTACCAACCCAACAATAATTACTGCAAATAGGTGGTGGCTACCGCAAGCACCTGACCAACCATGCCTTAATCGTTCCCAAACTCACACACATATCCCTTATGAAAAATTAAGAAGACAATACATATATACACATCTCCAATCAAAGTATTTCTAGGGACTTGTTGTGAGAGGACACTCTCATGATACGGGCCCCTAACTCCCCCGAAAGTATTTTAACAATCTTACTGACATAGAATATTGTATTGATATGGACCCTACCTCCTCGTAGATGTGATTCAGGGGACTTTTTGTGAGAGGTCATTCTCATGATATGGGCCCCGACTCCTCACAAATACATTTTCAGACACTTGCTCTGAGATGCAATGTCAAGATTTGGGCCACAACTCGTCAGAAGTGCATTTATATAAAATTATCGTGAGACGATATTGTCATGATATAGGGCATGGTACATCCCAAATGTATATTCGTGGAAATATGTTGATTAATTTATTTGTGAGTTTTTAAAGGTGATGTGAGAGAAAAAAAATTCCACTAAGAGTCATTCTAAATCATTGTGAGAATCATTCATAAAGGAGTATTGGCATGATGGTTGTCCATAAACTCATGGACATCTCTTTTGTGATCATTATAAGGCTATGACTACCTACCTCCAGCTACAATTGCTGCAAACAGGCAATGACTGTCGGAAACCCCCACTCCTCGTAAATGTATTTTGAAGACTTACAATGAGAGGGCATTCTTGTGATATGGGCCCCGACACCTCAAGAATGCATTGTTAGGAACTTGTTGTGAGAGGACATTGTCAAGATATGGGCCATCATTGCTCACAAATGTATTTCAAGGGGCTTGTTGTAAGAGGACACCGTGATATGTGTCATTCCAAATGCATTAATTTTTGTGGGGACATATCAATACATTTATTTTACAATTTATAAAGAGACGTCAGAGATGAATTTTTTTAGAGTATTTATAAGATAAATTAGCACGATGATCATTTCCAAACTAACACGCGTCTCTTTTGTGATCATTGTAAGGCTAATGATCCATTGTCTTGCAAGACAAATTGTTCCTTGACAATGACTTACATAGAACACCCATCGTACAAGCAAATTCCTACAAACAGGTCGTCATTGTCACAAGCACCCGACCAACCATGCTCTAATTGTCCCCACACTCATGCATGCCTCCATTCGGGTTGGGGATCATATTTAGTCAAGTCTATATTAGATCGTATCCAGTCTGTTGGCAAGCCCATTTTGTGTCATGCATGTTTGTTACTATTTCCCGGCCAAATGCCAACCCTACCTCCTATATAGAATAACAAAGAAATCTAAAGAATATCTTGTAAGTCAAATTATTATTTAAATTGCTTACATACACTAGTTAGCTTAAAGAAACAGATTAAGTTATAAAAAATCTAAAGTATTTATGTATAGTGACATGATCATTCAATTATTCTCCTCCTCCATTTTCCCCTCTGACTCATTCACTTCCAGACTCATTCACCACCCATAATATAAATCTTGACATTAAATGTTAAAATTTTCAGTTTGAAAAAAAGGTATTATCAACAGAGAAGAATCAAAGCTACCTGGAGTAGAATAAAAAAATTATCATTGGCTTCAAAATATTAATTACCTAAGTGAGACCAGTTGACATGAGAAAATCATTTAGTAGATTTATTTTTATTAAGTAATCACGATCAACCATGCAAAATATTAAAAAATGCTTTTACCACCCATAATATATTTTTATAAAATTAAATGTTATAACATAAATATTGCCATGTTTTCCATCCATATAGTCTTTCCTTTTATTTGACATATGATCAACTAGCATAACTATATTTCTATAGAAGATAATATCACAAATATTTATATCTTTTTGTAATATAAATAAGGAAACTAACAATGATGAAGGAAATTACTTATAATTGATTGTTCTAGGAGACCCAAGAAGAGAATATATATATATATATATATATATATATATCAAACTTCTCTCAAACTCCATCAACGAGCCCTGGCTACTGATGGGGGATTTCAACAATATTAGGCTCTAAGAAGAAAAGAAGGGTGGACGTCTGGCTCATGAACCTGCGATAAAAGCTTTCAACCACACAATTAACATGGCTGATCTTTGCAAACACCCAATGAATGGGGACATCATCTTCACATGGAATAATGAAGGTAAACAACAATGCTATCAGGAAAGGTGAAGCCCAAAACACTATAGCTGAGCTCATCAATGAGGATGGCATCATCGTGAATAGATAAGAAGATCTGGAGATCCAAGCTACTGATTTCTATAAAGCGCTCTTCAACAAACATCAAGAGATGGTTTCTGTCTTGCAGAATGAACATCTCGACTGGAGGTATAAACTAACCAATACACATAATAATATACTTTGCAGGGAAGTCAACATGGAAGAGCTTAAGGATCTTGTATGGAGCATCTGGGTAAACAAGTCCCCATGCCCCGATGGCTTCAACGCCCACTTCTACAGAGAAGCATGGCAAACAATAAAAAACGATCTTCTGAACAGCATCAACTGGATCATGAATGGAGGCAGCATGCTTAGGCAAGCCAACCATTCTTTCCTAACTCTCATCCCAAAAAAGAAAACTACTGCTACTCTAGCCAATTTTAGGCCCATCGCTTGCTGCAATGTCCACTACAAAGTGATGGCCAAAATCCTTGATGAGCACCTCAAATTGGTCCTTCCTTTTTGTAAGGCCCCTAAACTTGCTTAATGAGTTGAACAAGCTTAATTATTATATTTGAATGCTTAGAACCCTAATATAACCTTGTGATATGCTTTGAAATCATAATACAAGCTTAAGTTTCAAATTTGGACATTGTTTGAACAAGTTATGCAATTTTATACACATTTTGGACTTTTCTACAATTTACCCAATTGAGAGGTTTTCTTTGCAGTTTATCACTTGCATTATGTTCCTTGGATGTTCTATCATCATTCTTGAGCTTGTTGAGCCATGGGGCGCCTATTTAAACCTTAGTTTGAAGGTGTTTGATCCAAGGGTATTTGAGGGTTTTCCCCTTCACGGATGAGCTACCTTTAGTAGCTATCAACTAAGGAATTATGTGATTGGCTGGGAATTTCGACAAAGGAAAGCTAAGAAGGTCTAGAGGGACGGTGGGAGATCTACTTGTGTGCGTGCTTATATATTCTTAATAATTTAAAGCCATAGACACTTGGATATATACTAGAATTTCAACTTTTTCTTTTTCTTTATATTAAAGTGTCATATACTTATCCACAAGCACCAAAACGAGCCATTTCCTCTCCACCACCTCTCTCCTTCTCCCAACCTCATCCTCCCTCTGTTCAGCTGTGAATTTTTCTACCCAAGGAAGAAGAAAGTGGGGATCTTCTTGGAGAAAGGCTGTAAGGTTGAAATTGACTTCATTTTAGGATTGAAAAATCTTCCTTCTAGTGATCTTGACCTAAAAGTGTAAGAATTTCCTTCTTTCCTCCGTCTATTTCTTTGTTATCCTTCCTCCTAGCTTTCTCCAGGTTAGAACCTTGCTGTTCGTTGTGTTAGATGTCTCTTCTTTTGCTTCTTTTTCATCAGATGTCTCTTCTTTAGGTGGAAGTGCATCAGTGAGATGCTCTAACTTTCCTGAAGAATGCACATAGATCTGAAAGGAGCATTTCTATAGGATGTAATTGGAGCTATTAAACTTCACATAAGTTACACACTTAGAGTGTGTCTTGGGGACCTCAATAAAAGAAGAAGATGAAGCCATAATATACCAATACAATGTATAATGGAGCAGCAGAGATAAGGAAGCAATAGGTTTAGGAAGTCAATGACACGCAGAGATGTTGATACGCCATGTCGATTGTAGCAGAGTTCACAACATAAGACTCATGCAATAGATGATGACAACATAATTTGTCGGATCAACGACTTGCTGTGTGAGGCATCAAAACAACATATTAGGGTAAAAAATGACCCAGAACAGGTGGTGAACCTTATGGATCACCGAGAAAAACAAAGATATGTTGAAGATATGAATCATATTAAATAATAATTAGGGAGGTCCTAATAATAGATGGTCATAAACGATCACAAAAAAATGAAATACGACTTTTCAAGAAAATTAATTTCAGGGCATAAGACTGTCAAAAAAGCCACATGCAATGCCCTTAGATCCTCTTGTTAGAGAAGAGAATAGGGCTAGAAAGGAGACTAGATGCCCCTAGTTGTGAGCAACAATGATGGAGAAGAAAGGTGATGATGAACAAGGATGAGAGGAGAGATGGCAGTGTCAACAGTTTGAAAAGGAGGAGCTTCTAAGATGGCTATATTTCATGCTCTTATACCATGTTAAAAGTAGTTGTCTTTTTTATATCTTCCAATTATTTCAATTAGTTAATATTTAAATTGTGAAATAGTAAATCAACTGATTTATTGAACTAAATTAACAATTAACCAAGAAGTTTACCACATGTTCACCCCTAGTGAAGTGGTGTGATCAATGTTACTATACTGGAATATCTATAAAGTAAATTTAGAACTTGTTTGGTTAAAAGTAAAACTAATTCATGCAGTGAACTGCAGCACAACACTGCGAGACCGAATTCAATGAATTGAATCAACAAGTAATTTCTTGAAATCCCATAAATCTATATAGGCAGTGACGACTACCACCTCGCAACATCTTTGGAACCACGATCACATGTTATAGAACTTGAGCTGGCCATACTTGTATGAGTTTTCAGTCATACATGTTTTTTTTTCTAACATTATTAGGCTAATAGGCCTTTGTCTTACGAGGAAAACTACTCCTTGGCAGCTTGCATAGACCACCCACCCTCATCAGCAATTGCTGCAAATAGGTGGTGGTTGCCACAAGCACCAAACCTAATGTTCTTCCATTATCCCCAAACTCATACACGTCTCCTTTATGAACAGTTGATAGGATAATACATTTACGCATATATTTGAACAAAGCATTTTCAAGGACTTGCTATGAGAGGACTGTGTCATGATATGGGTCATAGCTCCTCCCAAAAGCATTTTCACAGACTTACTATGAGAGGGCAATGCCATGATATGGGCCTTGGCTCCTTGCATATGCATTTTAGGAGACTTGTTGTGTGACGACATTCTCATGATATGTGCCCCAACTCCTCACAAATACATTTTTAGGGACTTGTTGTGAGAGATATTGTCATGATATGGGCCTCAATTCCTCAAAAATGCATTTAAAGGGACTTACAGTGGGAGAACACTATCATGATTTGGACCACAACACCTCCCAAATACATTTTTGTGAGGATATATCAATACATTCATTTGACAATTCATAAAGGAGATGTGTAAGAGAGATTGTTGTTGAGAATCATTCTTAGTCATTATAAGAGTCATTCATAAAGGTACATTGGCATGAAAACTATCCCAAAACTCATACACATCTCTTTTATAACCAGTCTATGGCTAAGGTCTTATGAGGTAAATTGCTCCCTGACAGTAGCTTGTGTAAATCCACCCCCGGTATCAATTATTACAATTAGGCAGTGATTGCCAGAAGCACTCAACCGATCATGCCCCGTTCATCTCCAAACTCATACATGTCTCCCTTATGATTGTTTGAGAGGACAATACATATATACATGTATTCAACAAAAACATTTACATGGACTTGCTGTGACAAGACATTGTCATGATATGAGTTATAGCTCCTCCAGAAAGCATTTTTTAGACTTGTTATGAGAGGAAACTGTCAAAATATGGGTTTTGTCTCCTCTCAAATGCATTTTAGGGGACTTTCTGTGAGAGGACATTTTCATGATATGGGTCCCATCTCCTCACAAAAGCATATTCAAGTACTTGTTGTGAGAGGACGCTATCATGATATAGGCCCCAAATCCTCACCGATTAATTTCAAGGGACCTATTATGAGAGTACTCATCATGATATGGCCCATCGATCCTCCTAAATGTATTTTTACAGTGATAAATCAATACATTTATTTGACAATACATAAAGAATACATGTAAGAGAATTGGTGTTGAGAGTCATTCTAAGTAATTTTGAGAATTATTCATAAAGGGATATTCACATGACGATCATCCACAAACTTATATACATATCGTTTGTGATCATTCTAAGGCCAATGGGCCTATCTTGTGAGGCAAACTTATCAATGATAGTGGCTTGTGTGGACCACCCACTTCTACAACAGTTGCTACAAACAATTTTCATGATATGGGCCCTAGATCCTCCTAAAAGCATTTCTGTGGACTTGTTGTGAGAGGACACTGTCATGATATGGGTCCACACTCCTCACAAATGCATTTCGGGGCGTTTTCTTTAAGATAATATTCTTGTCATGATATGGGTCCACACTCCTCACATATGCATTTTCAAGGACTTGTTGTAAGAGGACACTTCATGGTCTGGGCCTCGACTCCTCACCAAATGCATTTCAATGACTTGTTCTGATAGAACATTGTCATGATATGGGCCATGGCTCTTCCCAAATGCATTTTTTGGGACATGGAAAAAAGTTTCTATACGGTCATGATATGGTCCCCAGCTCCTCCCAAATGCATTTTTAGATACATGTTGTGGAGACAATGTCAAGAGACGGAGCCCTAGATTCTCCCTAAAACATTTCCAAGGAATTGCAGTTACAGGACACAGTGATGATATGGGACTTGGTTCCTTCTAATTGCATTTTTAAGGAATTATTTTGAGATGACATTGGTATAATATGTACCCTAGAACCTCCCAAATGTATTTTCAAGGACTTTGTGTGAGAAGACAACGTCATGATATGGGCCTAAAATCCACTGAAATGCATTTTTAGGGACTTGATGTGAGGGGATATTGTCAATATATGGGCCATGGCTCCTCCGTAATGCATTTTTAGGAACTTCTCATGCGTGGACACTATAATGATATGGGTCAGGGCTCCTCCCGAATACATTTGTATGCACTTGATGTGAGATGACATTTGTCATGATATAGGCCTTGACACCTCCTAAATGTATCTTCAGGGACTTGTTATGAGAGGAAACTATCATGATATGGGACCTAGAACCTCCGAAATACATTTTAGAGACTTTTTGTGAGAGGATACTTGTCATGATATGGGCCTTGGAAGCTCATAAATGCATTTTTATACTTGTCATGGTATGGTCTGGTCACGTCGCTGCATTTGTTATGGTTGTGGCATTGTGTTGTGAGGGTGGGTCACGACCTTGTGTTGTGGGTTGGTCGTGAAGCCTATTGTAATGCTGGTGATGATGCCTTGCTTTAACACTGTTTATCACGTTCTATCTCGGTCGCGACGTGCGTCATGGAGACAGTCGCGAAGTTGGGTTATGAGATATGGTTGTGGCACCTCCTAAATGCATTTTTAGGGACTTGATGTGAGATAACATTTGTTTTGAAATGGACCCTGACACCTCCCAAATGTATTTGGAGGGACATGTTGTGAAAGGACACTATCATGATATGGGTCGTGGTATCTCCAAAATGCATTTTTAAGAACTTGATGTGAGGTAACATTTGTCTTGAAATGGGCCCTGACACCTCACAAATACATTTTCATAGACTTGTTGTGAGAGTACGTTGTCATGATATGGAACCTGACACCTCCCAAATGTATTTTTAAGGACTTATTGTGAGATGACATTATCATCATATGTGCCATGACACCTCGCAAATGTATTTTCAAGGACTTGAGATGGTTTTGGTTGTGATGGTTGGCCTTGTTTCAATCATGATGGTTTTTTCTACTTCTAGACGTGACACTTTGCTTTGGTCGGATCGCGACGCTACATTTTTTGCGATCGTGACTTTGTGATGTGAGGGTGGGTCACAACGTTGTGTTGGTCGTGAAGCCTATGTGTAATGCTGGTTGTGACGCCTTTCTTTAACACTGTTCTATCATGGTCACGACGTGCGTCATGGAGACAGTTGCGATGTTGCATTGTGAGATATCGGTCATAGCACCTCCCAAATGCATTTTTAGGGACTTAATGTGAGATAACATATGTCTTTAAATGGGCCCTGACACCTCCCAAATGCATTTGAAGGGACATGTTGTAAAAGGGCACTATCATGATATGGGTCGTGACACCTCCCAAATGCATTTTTAGGAACTTGATGTGCAATAACATTTGTCTTAAAATGGTCCCTGACACCTCGCAAATACATTTTCATGGACTTGTTGTGCGAGGTTGTTGTCATGATATGAGACCTGACATCACCAAAATGCATTTTTAAGGACTTAATGTGAGATGACATTGTCATCATATGTGCCATGGCACCTCCACTTCCATATACATTGGTTAGGAGATCAAAACGCTTGATATAGGAAATCAAGCCTTGTGCTACATTGTTAACAGGAATGCTACTACAAGGGGGAGCTTGAAGTTACTTCGAGGAAGGCTGCTTTGAGGTTGGTGGGACTACTTCAAGGTGAAGGCTGTCCAAAGGGTGGTGAAAGTATTTGTAATTTTATGTAACATCCTTGCGAGGTAATAAAATTTAAATACTTTCAAAATCCCAATTGGAAACAATTAGGTAGTGGACTGACTCGCTTAGTTTTTGCTAAGGGTGGAACCACTCTAAACACCTTGCCTCCTTTAAGTTTCAATTGTGGTTGCTTGAGTTGAATTATTATTAAAATATTTATAAAACCCTATTCACCCCCTCTAGTAGTTTTTCAGAAACTTTCTCCTTGGCAACATCTTACATAGACCTCCCACCCCAAGCAATGATTCATGCAAATGGGTGGTAGCTGCCATTAGCACCCAATCAACCAGGCTTTAATTGTCCCCAAACTCATAGATGTCCGTTTATGAATAGCTAAGAGGATAATACATGTATACACATATCAAGAACTTTTTTGTGAGAAGACAATGTCATGACATAGGCCCTAGCCCCTCCTTTAAGCATTTTAATGGACATGTCTGAGAGGACATTGTCATGTTATGGGTTGTAGCTCCTCGCACATGCATTTTGGGGGACTTTCCTGAGAGGATTCCTTGATATGCGCATGGATACTCACAAATGCAGTTTCAAGGACTTGTTGTGAGAGGCCACTATCATGATATGGGACCAAGATCCTCATAAATTCATTTCAAAAAACTTTTTGGAGATTATATTGTCATGATATGGGCCCAACATCCTCACAAATGCATTTCAATGGGCTTGGTGTGAGATGATACTATCATGTTATGGGTCATGACTCCTCCTAACTACATTTATGGGGACTCGTTCTCAGAGAACAATCTCATGATCTGGGCCTTGTATCTCCCTGTGTGCATATCTAGGGACTTGATGTGAGTGTACATTACCATAATATTCCTCCTAAATGTATTTTTAGGGACTTACTATGAGATGACCTTGTTAGGATTTGGTTCAGGGCACTTAGCGAAGGTATTTTTAGGGACTTGTTGTGAGAGGAAAATGTCACGATACGGGCCATGGCTCCTCAAAAAAACATTTCTATGGAGTTTTTGTGAGGGGACACTCTCTTGACATTGTCATCATATGTGCCATGGCACCTCCTAAATATATTTTCAAGGACTTGGCGTGAGAGGACCTTGTCCTGATATGGGCCCAAACTTCACCCAAATGCATTTTTAGGGACTTATTATGAGAGGACACTATCAGTATATGGGCCACGACACCTCCTTAATCCATTCGAAGTGACATGTTGTGAAAGGACACTATCATGATATGGGTTGTAGCACCTCCCAAATGCATTTTTAGGAATGTGTTGTGAGATACCATTTGTCATGATATGGGTCCTGACACCTCCCAAATACATTTTCATGGACTTGTTGTGAGAAGATGTTCTCATGATATGATACCTGACACCTCCCAAATGCATTTTTAAGGACTTACTGTGAGATGACATTTATCTTGACATGCAAAACTCTTGTAGATAATCCAAGGGTAAGGTATCGGTTATTGGGTACCTTCCTTGACAAGATATCACAATTTGTCATCACTTTGTGTACAAACCAATACCACTTTTGCAAGGAAGTCTCAAACTGATAGGCTTCACCTATTTGAGGTTCTTAACCTGACATGGATGCTTCCAAAAGTTCCCAAAACCGATATAGGACATCCTCTATGGTTAATAAACTAATAGGAACCCCCATTTTCCCTTCAAAACTCGACACAACCTCATCTAGGGTTCAAGGTACTCAACATTCTATGGTTCTCTAGAATATGAGACTAATTGTCTTATTATTGAGATGATCTAAAACAGAGTACAGGAGTTCTCTTTTATAAGACAAGAGAAAGACACATGGTTTAGATATAACCAATGTAGGATAAAACAAGACAGAGAAATAACAAGTAAGAGAAAAATAGACTAAGTAAAAACGCAGGAAAGTCTATATACTAATACTCCCCCTCAAGCTGGAGCGTAGATGTCTAGCATGCCCAGCTTGGATGTCATAGCAGTGAACCTCGTCCTTGGTAGAATCTTTGTGAAGATGTCAGCCACCTGATCAGATGTATGAATATAGGGAGTAGAGATTTGGCCCGATAGAACAGCTTCGCGAACGAAATGACAATCCACCTCAATGTGCTTGGTCCGCTCATGGAAAGTAGGATTACTAGCAATGAAGGTAGTTGCTTTGTTGTCACAATACATTGGAATAGGAGACGAATCAGAAATGACAAAGTCCTTCAACAAGCTCCTAATCCAGAACAGTTCACAAGTAGTATGTGACATGGCACGATACTCAGCTTCAGCACTACAGCGAGCAACTACAGACTGCTTCTTGCTTCGCCAAGTGACAAGGTTACCTCCCACAAAGGTATAGTAGCCAGAAGTAGACCGACGGTCAACCTTGCTGCCAGCATAATCAGAGTCAGAATAGCCAAGGAGTTTGCAATGCCCATGTTTCTTGTAAAGTAGACCTTTTCCAGGAGAACTTTTCAGATATTTCAGAATATGGCAGACAACATCCCAATGGTATTGCCGAGGTTTATCCAAGTATCGACTAACCAGTCCAACCACAGCAGTAATATCAGCCCGTGTAACAGTAAGATAGATGAGTTTACCAACCATTCTTCGATACTGCTGATTGTCAGGATAAGCAGGAGAATCCTCATCATCCCAGTCGGTGTTCGGATCCAGAGGTGTGCTAGCAGGTTTAGCACCTAGAAGACCAGTTTCAGATAGGAGATCCAGAACAAACTTCCGCTGAGATAAGCAGAGACCAGAAGAAGACTGGGACACCTCTATCCCAAGAAAATACCGTAGTGAGCCGAGATCCTTGGTGACAAAGTGTTTCTCCAGATAGCACTTTGTTGACTGAATACCAGCAAGATAACTTCCGGAAAGAATAATGTTGTCGAAATAAACAATAAGGACAACAATACCCGCAGTAGTATTTTTCACAAAAACAGAATGATCATACTAGGAGTGCCGGAAAGAGAATTTCTGAAGAATAGTGTTGAGCTTGTCAAACCAAGCTCTGGGGCTCTGTTTCAAGCCATAAATAGCCTTTTTCAGCCTGCAGACTTTAGAGGACTCCCCCTGACACACAAAACCGGGGGGTTGTGACATGTATACTTCTTCATGAAGGTCACCATATAGGAAAGCATTCTTGACATCAAGCTGATACAGAGGCCAGTCAGAATTTATAGCAACAGAAATCAGAATTCTCACAGAGTTCAGGCGTGCCACTGGAGAGAAAGTCTCGAAGTAGTCGACCCCATAGGTCTGTGTATACCCCTTTGCCACAAGTCTCGCCTTCATCCATTCAACAGTACCGTCTGGCTGGTATTTGACTATGAAGACCCATCAGAAACCAACTGGAGAGCAAGCAGTAGGTGGATCAATAAGGGCCCATGTATTACGTTCTGTAAGGGCCTTCATTTCTTCTTCCATAGCCTGACGCCATGCAGGATGTCTAAGAGCCTGAGCAGCATTTTTAGGAACAGATATAGCACAAAGAGCCGCAGTGAAGTTAGAAAAATTAACACCCAGATGAGCAGTAGAACAAAAATTCCCAATCGGATGCATAGTGCACGTTCTTGTCCCCTTTCTCAGACTAATAGGAATATCAAGATCAGAAAATACCTGCAGAGGTGTTTGATCTGGCACGGAGGATGAGGACGATGGAGAGGCCATAGAGGGAGCTGTCGGCTTTGGTCTTCTGTGATAAACTTTCAGAGGTGGCTTTTCAATCGGAGCATCAGAATTATCAGGCAAATCATCCACCACAGGTAAAGGCGTGTCCACTAGTAAATCCGAAGTGAGCGCAGAACTAGCCGAAGAATAGAAAGGCATATGCTAATAGGTTTAGATATAACCAATGTGGGATAAAACAAGACATAGAAATAACAAGTAAAAGAGAAAAATAGACTAAGTAAAAATGCAGGAAAGTCTATATACTAATAGGTTCTAACATCACCAAAAGTGTTATTAATTAACTAAGACTTAAACAAGGCGCCCCCTTCTCTCTCTCTCCTCTAGATGATACTAAGGGACTTGTTTTGAGATGACATTTATAATGATATGGGACCCTAATCCACTGAAATGAATTTTTAGGGGCTTGTTGTGAGAGGACACTATCATGAATTCTAGGGATTTGTTGTGAGAGGACACTTGTTGATATTTTTCCTACCGCTAGCGTAGACCACCCGCCAAGCAACAATTGTTGCAATTGGGCGGTGGCTTCCACAACCACCCCAATGACCATGCTTTGCTTGTGTTAATACTCATATATGTCTCCTTGATGAACATTTAAGAGGGTGATACATTTGTACACATCTAAGATCAGAGTATTTCGAGGGACTTATTTTGAGAGAACATTATCATGATATGGTCCTAGTTCGTCCTAGAAGAAATTTTCATGAACTTGCTAATAGAGGACACGATCATGATATGGACCTTGGCTCCCCGCAGAAGCATTGTTATGAACTTTCTCTAAGAGTAAACTATTTTGATATGGGTCATGGCTCCTCGCAAATACATTTTACAAGACTTGTCATGAGAGGACATTCTCATGATATGGGCCGGTCCCAACTCCTCTGAAATGAATTTTTAGGGATTTGTTGTGAGAGGAAACTGTCATGATGTGGGACCTAGCTCATCACAAAGGCATTTCGAGGGACTTGTTGTGAGACGATATTGTCATGATATGGTCTTTGGCTCCTCCCAGATTCATTTTCATGGGGATATATCAAAACATTTATTTGAAAATGCATAAAGGAGACATGTGAGTGAAATTGTTGGTGAGAGTCATTCTAAATCATTTTGGGAGTCTTTCATTATAGGACATTCTAATGATCTAGGCACATATTCCTCAAAATGCATATTTAGGTACTTGTTGTGAGAGGACACAGTAAGGATGTGGGCCCTGACGTTTCATCAAATGCATTTCAAGGGACTTCTTGTGGTAGTACACTATCATGATATGACCGATGGCTCCTCCCAAATCAAATTTTGGGAACTTGTTGTGAGAGGTGACTCTCATGGTATGGCCCTGGCTCCTCCCATATGTATTTTTCAAGGACTTGTTGTGAGTGAACTTTGTCACGATATTTCCTTAAATGCATATCTGAGTACATACAATGAGAGGAAATTTTTAAGATATGGGCCATGGCACCTTATAAATGCATTTCTAGGGACTTCTTGTGTAGGACACTATCATGATATGGCCAATGGCTCCTCCCAAAATCAAAATTTGGCAACTTGTTGGGAGAGGTGACTCTCATGATATTGGCCCTGGATCCTCCCATATGCATTTCCAAGGACTTGTGAGTGGACACTATCAAGATATTCCCCTCAAATGCTTATCTGAGGGCATACAATGAGAGGACATTGTTAAGATATGGGCCATGGCACCTCAAAAATGCATTTCTAGGGACTTTCTATGAGAGGAAAATGTCATAATATGGGTCATGGATCCCAACAATTGTATTTCTATGGAATTTCTATAAGAGCACACTCTCATGATATGGGTCTTGGCTCCTCGTAAATGCATTTTAGGGGGTTGCTCTAAGATGACAATGTCATGATATGGGCCATGGTGGCAAGTGTTTCAAACCCCATAAGTAAGTGTTTCAAGCCCCACAAGTGAGTGTTGCAAGCCCTATAAGTGAGTGCTACCAGTCTACAAGCGAGTGTTACAAGCACCACAAGCTAGGTTGTTAGCCCAACATGTGAGTGTTGCAAGCTCTGCAAGTGAGTACCACAATCGAAATTCTGGTTTCTTCTCATGATGATCATCATCTTCTTTTTCTTATTTTAGATATATATGTATATATGTATATATTTATATATATCTCAATTTTCACAATTTTAAAGCCGAATGTCACAAGTTCCACAAGCCAGTGCTACAACTTTTGCAAGCATCACAAGTGAGTGTTGCAAGTACAAATGAGCACCATAATTCTAAAAAATCTAAGGACTTGTTGTGAGAGGACACTATCATGATATGGGATTTGTCTCCTCCCAAATGCATTTCCCAGGACATGATGTGAGAGGACTCTAATATTGGCTTTGGCTCCTCACAGAATGCATTTTTAGGGACTTATTATGAGAGGACACTATCAAGATATGGATCATAGCCCTCCTAAAAGCATTTTTAAGGACATATTATGAGATGATATTGTTGTGATATGGGCCCTAGATCTATGTCATTATTTTAGATCAAACCTAGATCATCCTCAATGCAACTTAGGTGACTCTTTGTGAGAGGGAACTTCCTCGTATGACATGAAAGGCCCTCCTCTCGGGTCACCTTAGCATTATGGTTCTATGGATTTCCCTCAATTGTTGTGAGAAGGTACTCTCATGATGTGCCTCGAAACTCATCTTTGGTGTAGCGCTAGTGAATTGTAATGAAAGGACACTTCCTCATCCTATTAAAAGACGTCCTACTTGGTTCTCAATGGAAATTTCAATCCTCTGTGATGAGATTCCTATCACTTTCCAATGAAAAAAAATAGTTTTAGATTTATATTTTGGTAATTTTAGTTATAACACTTCTATGTTGAGGGAGTAAGATAGTCTTAATGAAACATGTGTGCATGCACTTTTTATAAACATTACAAGTTGAAGGAGTTACATGGAATTAACTAAATGTATGTGCATCTGTTCTTTATAAAAGTGGCGACAACAACTATTCAGATAAAATACATGAGCTTTATCTGTTAGATCTATTCATGTATCTTTCTTCTGCTATTTTAAGCATGATTTGTATAATATAATGGTTATTTGCAGGGTGATATATCCGATGATTTTTTTTAATTTAGCAGATATGCCATCAATTTTTTAGATCAAAGAAACTCCACTGATAATGTCACATTAAACAGTCAGATGTAGTGGTTCTGAGATGAGATATGGTGATGAATTACCTTAATAGCTCATGTAATGAATCCTACAAAATATAATTGATTACTTACCAGATTCAACTAATATTGCATGAAAAGTATGGTGTATCATTTGTAAAAATGTGATTACTGATTGCTTTTAGATTTCTACATTATATTTAAGAAGTTCATAGTCAATCAAATAATAACATATTTCATAATCAATCAAATAATAACATATGTAGATTTATTTTATAGAAATACAAATGATTAAAAAATATGTTTACCTAAAACTTTTAGTTAGGAAACCCACTAAAATGTATTTCCTTGTAAGTAAATAAACTTCCATCAAATTAATATTCCTACAAATAAGCTTCTATATTAATTAAAATTTCTTCCAAATGCCTTCTATATCTTTTAAATAAAGCTTCTATAATAATGACCTTACCTATGTTGGGATAGTCAATCACATATGAGTGCACCACTCCAAGCAACCCAACCCTCCCTTTCCCGTATAGGTTCTCTAACAAGAAGGATCATTTCACAAATATGCCATTGTGAAGGCAATTGTAAAGATGCCTTACTTGTGCTAAATATCCTCAAATACATATTAATAGAGAGGCGTAAACTTGATCAAATTAAGATAAAATTGATTCTTAAAGGGTGAGTTCTATCAAGTTATAAGTATAAAGAGATCATACTGGGGATGCTTTAGTTTCCGCTTGCCAACACGGAGGGAAGGAATGTACAATTGCAATCTATTCAGGAAAAGAGGGAGGAAATATTAATGTTGAAGTTAGTGAACCAATCTAAGGAGAATCTTCATTTTATAAATCACCTCATATTCTAATATACACATATGCTATATATATATATATATATATATATATATATATATATATATATATATATATATATATATATATATATATATATAACAAAACATTTCAAAATTAGATGTATTGGATTTTGAATCGATATGTGATGCACAAGTGCTTTTATTTCAATAAATACAATTATAAAGAAGTATATAATATAGTAAAAAAGTAAATGAATTTTTGAAGTTGAATGGGTCTCTAGAGATTTATAATAAGATCTAAATTGTTCGGACTCCAGATTTAAGAAGAAAAAGACGGTTCCTAACTCAATCCTAGGTCAATAGGATCTAAATGTATTTTGAGAAAATTTCACAATTTCACAAGTCAAGGCTCCCATGCCATGGTTGTAGCCACTCTCCCCATTACGCACCCCTGATCACGCGGTCTCTCTTCCCCGCTAAGGTCGACTCCTCGCCTCCACGATTCTATCCTCCTCGCCCAACGAACAGCGATCCAGTCACCCTCCCCTAACTACTCGCGTCGGCGATCTGATCCCCCCCTCCGCTAGCATACTCCAGACGGAGATCCCAACCCCCTCTGCAGAACCGAAACCCCCTCTCCCTCTCTTAGGCTCTCCGCCACTGAGCGATGCGATGACGCAAACCCTAGACATCATGTTCTCCGTCCAGTCCTCGAATCCATCGATTCCATGCCTCCGCCGAGGAGATCCGCTACCCCATAGCTCGTCTGGACCTCCTGCTTCGACTGATGGCCTGGCATCGTCACACACCACCGCACACCGAGCTAGCTGGAATCTCGCCGCCAGACACCGTCGCAGACCGAGCAAACTGAAGACGGCCTTCGTCACCTTCAAGCTGAAGACCAGAAGACGGCCTTCTCCTCTCCTTCACCTGTGCTGGGTCCCCCCAACTCCTTGCCCTCAGGTCTCATATCAGCCGCTGGTCGTCGGACCTCCATCACCTTCTCCGCCCCTTTGTCGAGGTACATGATCTTCTAGAATGTTTAAACTAGAATCGTCGGACCTCCATCACCTTCTCCGCCCCTTCGTCGAGGTACAATGTAGCACTCGCCGTCGACGGCGCGCCTGGTGTTGGAGGAGCCAGAGCGGCGGGCGAGGGTGTAGAGCCAATAGAGTGCCTTGTAGAGGAGGAAAGCGGCGAGGAGGTAGTAAGTGAGTGAAAGGAGTAGAGCAGGACGGTGAGGTGATGTCCCTGCTCTGACCCCGTCTGGGAACCCAACCCCTTGCTGTTGCGGCATCTTATTCTGCATGAGCCCAGTTCTGGGTACCTTGCTTCCTTCAGATCGGAGCTAACCCGGTCTGCTAGCTGCTTCTCTTGTTGTTGCTATTGCTGTTGCTTCTTGTGGTAATCACTCTATCCCACCTTTCTCTACCGAAAAATGTGGGCAATGGCGAGCTGTATGAGAACCAAGAGGAGAAGGAGAGAGACGAACGGTAGATGAGAGAGTGTTAGGAGTGGAAACTGGGGGAAGAGTTGGCAGATGAGTACTGGATACAGGAGAAGGAGCAAATGCGGAAGGCACAAGAGTGGTCACAACAGCTTTTGCTACTACTGCCACTCTCGATTGGCAAATGAACTCATTTATTTCTGTGTACAAATTGATAGGCTTGGAAAGGAGACGTGTGTTACCATTGTCTGAACTAATGGAGGAGGAGGAGAGGGGAGTGAATGCAGCTGGTGAGGAGCAAACGCTGGCCATCGATACTCTTATATAGGTGGTGGTGGTAGTAGTGACAATCCTGATTTGAAGAGCTGGTGGTGGTCCTTGAAGCTTACCCAGAGCTAACTCATGGATGGATCTTTCAGTTGGACTTGGTCATCTTTTCCTTTGATTTACATATGTCTGCAATGATGATTCTAGTTTAAACATTCTAAAATGGGCGTATTGGTGTTTTGTTGTCAATTTTTTTCATTGATCCGCGATCCGCTAATGGACTCTTTGATCCGCGATCCGCCGGCAATATGGTCTCTGACTCCTTGCTTCTACGCGCACCCCTCCTCTCTCTCTCTACTTCCCATTGTCACTTCATCTCCCCCCATCCAGAGACTCTGCAATCGTTGCCTTCCATCTACGACTCTTCACTGGCATCTGCTCCGCCCAAGGTCGAACACAACGCTGACAACTAACTCCTCTATTGATTGTAAGTCGCTGATGTCTCGTGCACTTCTTGTGAGCCGCCGAACTGACTCCTCGGCTTTGATTTCTCACTTCCTCCAATTACTCTATTTCCTTACCTTAAAAAGAGAGGTATAGAATGCTTCTATTGGCACAAAGGAACAGATTCTGGTGGATTTGATGGTGCAGTGGCTGACTGGGGTGGTAGGGCTTTGAAGGTTGGTGTATCAAGCAACAAAGGTCAGGTCAGGAAGGACATATTCATCAATAATAGTAGGTGACCACTTATACTTCGTAATAGTTAGTAGCTTAACTTTTACAATTCCATTGTAATGGTTTTTTCTCTGATTAATAACAAAATTGTTACTACAAACTGCTATTGTTACCATCACGATATGTAATGGTGTTCAACTCATCAAATTTGAAAATATATTGATGATCAAGACTAGTGCCAAACTGGCGGGCCTGATGTTCAAGTTAATTGTCAATGTTGTTTACAAGGTTGTTGCTTTATATGATTCCCTTTCAGATTAGATGCCAATCTTAGGTCATGGGTTTGTATTTCTCAAACACACAATCAGGTGAGCATGTGAAATCTCTTTAAATAGATATAGATCATCATTTCATATATTCGTTTTAGTAAGGTATATAAACAACGTTTGTAAACTAACAAGTGACAAATATGTTATGATTTATGATTATTATTCATAATATTTATTTGTACCCTCTTAAACAATTTTGATTTTTGTGTATGCACAAGCCTACTAAATCTTGCTCTAGTAGTTTTGGAGTCTAGAAATTTTATACCTCTGGAATGATGAATAGACGAAATAGTGTCTTCTCTTTCTATCTTTTATTAAGTTTAGGAATCATCTGTCTAGAAAAAAAAATCATTATAAGAAGAAATTCTAAAATGTCGTAGTGTAGAAGAGGAGTTAGTTTGTCTTATGTGAATGAGTAATGACTCTTGCTCAATTTGTATAGTCTTTGGTTTATGATCAACGGGCAAAATATTGTAGCCAATAGAATTTCGATTATACCATATATGTTAAACAGTTGCATTCAGAAGAATATAATGGTGCATATATTAAATGGTGGCATGCAGGAGCTGAAAAATGATCCCTCCATCCTAAATGATGACGGAAAAAGGTAATGATTCTATCCTGTGCTGTATGACATCAGTAATGTCTCTTACATTAAATTTATGCATCTCGAAATAACCATGTCTTGTCTTCTATATACTAAAGTATCTATTTCTTCATTCTTTCATATCTCTGTAGATAATGATTTAAGCATGTGCAATGATATGACTGACTTAGAAACTAAAAATGAACAGTTAGATACTTTCTACAAGGTCTCTTTGAATGAGACCTTATATATTCTTACTAAACAAGTACATATTGTTTATCCTACCATTTCAGTGGGTAATGAGGAGCTACTCCCTAGGAAGCATGAACACAAACATAGACATGGAACATGACAATTTTCAAAAATTGAGGACACGGACATGACGTTGGACACATTTGATGTTATTATAGATAGACATATGTTGGTGTCTTGTTTCTTATTTAGGGCTTAGGGATAGGTCTTGGGTTGGGTCCAGCTAGTCATTGCAGTAGTGGTTTATGGTGGGAAAATGGGTGCTCATTTAGCTCTAGGCCATCAAGAGTTTTGCAGGAAAGTCGGGAGGGGAGAGGAGTCCAGAAACTGAGGTTATCATGTTGGGTGTCTAGCTGTCTACATAATTTTGTGTTTCATAGTTATGGCTTAAGGATAGGTATATGGGATGGGTTTAGCTAGTCATCTTGGCCATGGATGACAGTGGTGCGATGGGTGCTCCTTTGGCCCTAGGACATCAAGAGCTTTGTAGGAAGGTGGGAGGAAAGTGGAGTGGAAAGACAAAGGTTATCGGGTTGGGTGTCTGGCTGTCTACATAATGTTCGTCTCTTAGTTAGGTCTTAGGGATAGGTAGGTATATGGGCCCTGTCATGGGTGAGTAGGCACACTAGGCTCAAAGCTAATCTCACTTAGTTTATATATGCATGTCTCCATATATGCCAACATAAAATACATAATTAATATTTAAAAAATCCAATACAACACATACTGCCTCATACCTCATATACTCTATTCATTACCCTGTCTGTCCAGACAGCGCAACCTTCTTTTTAAACCATGGTAGACGAAGAGGGAAAGGGGAAGAGAGGGTTTTGAGCTTGTTGGGTGGGAGGATTGGGGTAGTCAAGAATTGTGGAAGGGTTTAGTTTTGTTTACTTAACTGGACCTAGACGTAGTTGGACTGGGATGACTGTGTCCAAGTTGTGTCGCAGCTATGTCCATGCCAAAAACTAAAAAAAAAAAGCTGGACATGCCTAGGCCATGTTCACTGTCTGTCCGTATGGAGCACGTGTCTGTTACCCCGACAAAAACTCCCAGGAAGTGTTTGTGCTTCCTATTCGTCAAACGACTTGTGATTCTTACAAAACCTGCACACTCCTTTTTTGTTATACTGCCCAAATTTGTTATGTAATTATGACTGCAACAAGAATGAGATTATAGTCTCAATCAACAATGACAATCTTCTCATCATCCCCACTTTATTAGATAGCTAGTTCACAATTGAACTCATTAGTTGGTTATCAACTGCAAAAGTTAGAAAAGTTTTATCTTTACAATGTGCTTATTCTTGAACATGCTTAGTTATTATGTTTGCCTTGGCTAATGAAGGGATGAATGTACACCAATCTAAATAGAGGCTCTTCCATGATAATTAATTATGCCTCCTATATTATGAAGCCATGCCACGATGTTGAGATGGTGTCTTTTGTTATATGAATAATATTAATCAGATGAGTATCATACCATTTGGCTTAATAAATTAAACCAGGAAAGCTACTTTGCATCCATATCTAATATTGTGGATGGGTGATTTTTTGGGGAATTAGAATGGTAATTAATCTGTATTCTACTCAATATTTCTTTACAGAAGTTTTCTTGTTGCTGAACTCTGCACATCGAACACCACAAGAAGCCTCCAAGTTCTGTTGTCGGCGCCCAAGCAACATATCCAATAACATAGGTCTGGCCCAGAGCTATGTTTGCATGGTGCCTAAGTTGCGGATGATGAGAGGCAGTGGTTGTTGCATCTAGTAATGATATATGTCAGGTGAGCATATTTCCAATAAGGTGATGCTAGGTTAATTTTATAAAGCAAACCAGAGAAAATTCTGCTCCTTCATATCTTTCTTAGCAAGTACATGTACGAATATAGAAAAACCATATTTGCAAACATGGTACATTAGATATGGCTGCTTGCTTAGCTAGGTGGTTCACAATTTCTTTCCTTGTCCTACCTATGAATGATCTAGAAAAATTATGTAGTTGGCTGCCCATGTGGATGCTAACCTTCACAAGCACATGCACATCCTTTGTTTTTGTGGTCTGTGACTTTCTAACTATGGATACAACGCCTGTTTTCAGCTGGACTGTAGTTTAATTGAATAGACTTACAATAGCACATATTTACAGCGAACTCCATATTTACATTATTTGGAAGAAAAAATAAAATTTTATGACCAAAATTGATCTCTCCCCTTCTCTTAGCAGGCGAGCGAAACAATGAAGGTTAGGCTGCCAAGTAATAGTCCCAAGTTACTGACAAATATTAGGCACGTCTTCCTATTATGGCCATTAATTTGTGCCCAAAAGATTCTAGTTTTGAGCCTAAGAAGAAGAGGACCCCTCCATGGCCACAACATCACTCATGTTTGTCAACACACAGGTCCCGTCTACCTACAATCGCTTCATCAAGTAAGTATCTTATTGAATAGAAATTCCTCAATTCTTCATTGTGCTTCTGTTATGATCGGAGGATTTCATTTTTATCCAGCAGCGTTGAGGAATATCTGTCTATCTATTGCAGACATTCTAACCTCTTTTACAAGATGTCAAATGTATATGCTTTACACGATGTTCTGATGATGGCTGCAGGGACGAAATCCAACACATAAAAGCTGGAAATCCAGACATCACCCACAGGGAGGTCTTCAGCGCCGCTTCAAAAAATGTAATCACACCCCCCCTCCTCCTCCTCCTCCTCCTCCTCTCAGGCCTGCCTATTCCTAGATCTCTGTACATAAGCTAAGCTGCTGCATCTTCTAGCTCCCCAGCTAGGGTTTTGGTTTCCAAAAACGTCCTCTTCTGGTCCCCTAGGATTAGGGTTCCGTGGATAAAAGTTTCTTTATTACATATAAGTCTTTACTTCTTCTGAAATATCTATAGTTACTTTTGCTTCATATCTGTCTTGCTTGGTTCGCAGTGGGCCCATTTTCCTCACATCCACTTTGGACTGATGCCTGATCAGAATCTGAAGAAGAATAGCATGCGCCAGCAGGTAATCACCAATCCCATCACCATCTCACTTCCCTTCCCTTCAGCACGGATTTCAAGTTTTAAGAATCCCGTGGTTGTCTTATATATAATGTGCAGAGGCAACAGCAGCGACAGAAGCCTCCTTTTGTTTTCCTTCTCTTCACAGTTGTATAAACAAGGAAAATCTCCATTGTCTCATTGCAAAACCCGATCAGCGTGACCACGTGCGGATCATGAAGCATTGGCACTACCTGGACATCATTTAGAAATCCCATTGTCCATTCCCTGGATACCCGCTTGACAACCACTTTGGTTTCCCATGTTTGATAACGTATAGCGCCCTTATAGACGTTGCCGTCTACACGGTGTTTGTCGTCGAAACCCCTACTTATATCCTCAATCTGTGCCAAGGTGAAGTTGTGGTAGCCTTTGGAGAGCAGCGTTCTGCCTATCTTCTTCAGGTAGTACTCCATGGAGGAGGGGGACTTCTGCACCTCAGCGTCGTCTTTCTTGGTCAACTCAGGGCACCCACTGTTCTGTGAAAGTGCACGCTTCTTTTTGCTCTTGGACAATCCATCACTATAGATGCAGTTGTTTCCAGAGGGTGTATTTTTTTCGCTGCAGAATATGCAAATTAAAGAGAATTTGGCAGCTTTTTATCGTCCTGGAATGATCAGAGAGGTATGTATCCTGAAAACCAGATAGATATCTAAGAAAATTTGCTGTACCATTTACAGGAGTTTTCACCGAAACCTCACCAAGCTTTTGCCTATTTGGGATTGTCTAGGAAGATTTAGAAAGGCTTGCTTCTTTTCATATGTTGTATATTTGGTGGGTTTTCTATTTGAAGTGTATAGCTTGTTCACATCAATGTACCTGCAGGATGGAGGTCGGGACCATGAGGTGATGCTCAAATAAGGAGGGTTCTATGCCGCTGCTGCTGCAACCGCTAACATGGGTGCTACCCCCTACTAGTTTCAGAAGAACGAAGCATGCATGTACACGCCTGTACTAGAGCAAGAACACATGAGCATATATGTAATTCTCTAGGCAAGGGGAAGCTGCGGGAAGGAGTCCGGGAAACAAGAATTTTATTCTAAAAATGCCCATGGCTGGTTGTAAAGAGAAATTGAAATTCCTTGTAAAGAATGTTGTGTAAACTTGACATAGTTGGAATGGAATTGATATTTTGTCATCCTCTGTCTTGCTAACGGTGTTGTGAATGTTATTTTCTAATTTGTGGTCAAGATAACGAATAAATATTTTATAACCTTAACCTGGATTCATCTTTTAATGTAATATGTCATTCCATAGTAATTCACCATCACGAATAGGTGAAGCATATATATGTCACCTTCATTTTAATAGGTGACAGTATCCTGAATCACGTTCCATGGAACAGGTTATGGCTTATAATGTCATCTATTTGCCACTTTCTGGAAACCTGAGAACCAATATAGATGACATAACTTGCAAAAGCTAACACAGTGTATAGCTTACACTTAATAGATGACGTTCATCAGGCAGATCATGTTGATCCATGTAAACTTTCAGGTCAAAGATGATGTTCTTAATCATCACCTATAGAATGTTTTTTAGTAGTGAACCCACAGAAACCTTTGCTCGCTCGCTTCTAGCCCTGCCGCAAGCTCCATCAACTGCTCTGCGGACAGCGTCCCGCCGCTGCCGAAGCTGACATACAGCACCGATCCTGGCGGCTGAGCATCCAGCCACTCAAGGCACCGGTGGCGGTCACCAGAGAGAACGGACGTGGGGTACTTATCGCGCGACAGCGGGCCGATGGGGAATACCCTAGGACGCCTTGGGTCGCTGGGCTCTATTTCCTTCCGGAAATACTCTACCGCCCCGGGTTCCATGGATTCGAAGGTGTTGAGCAGGATGCCGTCGGCTTCAAGGCATCTCGTGAAGCTGCGGATGATCCAGCTTCGCACCACGTCAGGTTGGTGGTCTGCGTGGGGCAGGTCCCCGTGGAAGAGTGGGATGCTGCCCGGCAGAAGCACGGGTTCCTCTGGAAGGCCAGCTCGTGATTGGTAGTTATTCAGCTGGTGCTGCCCTAGTAGCCACGCCATGGATGACATCGGGAAGAAGACATAGCCAGGTACTCCAGTTTCTCTCGCCGCACGCAGTGCGTCCGTACCAAACATGTCTGCTATTAGTGCCTTAGGCGGGGACGGCCCGTTGGTTAGCACGTTGCGGATGGAAGGGAGGCAGCGGACGATAGTCAGGGTAAGGCGGCCCTCCAAGACATCGGTATCAGAAGGGAGGTCGTCAGGGTATACCACATCAGAACTGGGAGAGGCGGTCAGGGATGTGGTTGTTACGCCGGGCGGGAGAGTGGCCAGGAAAGGACCGATCTCGTTGGTAGGCAGTGAGGCTGTGGTGGATGGTAGGAGGAGGAGGGTGGACGTGAAGCCATGATGGCTGACGATGCGCCGTGCAAGCTCGGCAAACGGAACGAGATGGCCTACGCCTGGGCTTGGGAGGATGACTATGTGTGGTGCAGCTGGACGCTCTTGCATGGATCTACCTTGCTAAGCTTGCGAACAGCGTGCACCATGCGGGCTGGTGCTGGCGTACTGTTTATATTACTTTTATAAACTTGAATAGACACTGTAACTCTCGTCTGCTTGGCCATGGTCCATAGAGACGTAGATATTTCCATGATTTCTCATTAAATGACCGAATGTTTCCGTCGGTGGTTTGAGGGACCACAGCATCAATTAGGTTTAACCAAATCAACAATTCTAATTGCATGTACACGGATATTAGATTAAGATCACACATCAATTAGATTTAACCAAATCAACAATTCTAATTGCATGTACACGGATACAATGATAACTAAAAGTATAGCGTACTCATTTCCCAATCAGGAACAACAAATCGAAACTCCTTCCTCAAAGTGTATCTAGATTGAAATTCATATCTATGCGCGAAAATTCCCAAACCCCCTAATAATGTTCGAAACTTCATCAAATCACCTAGTATATGGCGCAGTCAATTTGGATTGATAGTGCATTAAATATTGGATTGAGAAATCTTCATCAAACCCTGTACCTAGTCTAGTGTAGTCATATAGTCTAGAATCTAGATGATTAGTTAATGGGTCAAATCAATATGTGTGTGTTTCCTTTTGTTTGTTAGTGTGTCAAGCCACACGTGATAATTACAATAATGTATTTATGAATATCTAGTAATAAAACATAATAACATAATAAAATAATATTACGATAAAGTGAACTTTACTCAAACTACGAGAAATTGACGCAAATGATTAATTCTTACATGTTCGGACTTGATCTAGTAAACAAGTCAGTCCCTCTCAACCCCAAATGGGAGAAATCAAGGCAATGAGAATCGATTCATCTCCACTTTTGTCCTTATAGATTTCTCCACCTAGTTTTCATGTGCTCCCATTCGGATTAATTTCCATACGACTCTTATCTTGAATAGTATTGGTTGCATGTTGATATGCACAAACATGTGTTTCCAAGTTAACTTTCGTTTGGCCTACACCTAGGCCAAGTCTAGTCTGAATGATTTTTATACCACTCTATAGAGTCTTGTAGTTTTAGGGTTTCCCCAGGCATAACATGATTGCACTCACCCTACTCATTTGCTTTGGATTCACCAAATGTTTGAACTGCAAAATCAAGGCGGCCTTCAAATGTTGTCTTGTATAATAAATGAGAAACATCACTCTCCCATCCTTGGACTTCTTTGTTGGTTGGTTTAATTGGACCAATCAACTTCTTTCAATGTGAAAAAGATGAAGAGTTCACACGTTCAACATTTTGAGCTTTCAAGATTAACTATAGTGTTTGATCCACACAAAATACCAAAGGAAATTAAATATTGGAGGTCACAAGATTAAATAGATTAGATTATAGTCCAATTTAGTCCTTATATCATGATATCTAGTATAAAATCTACCTATACATATGCACTATAGAATGAGCAAAAATAATATCACACACAAGTCCGGTGAAGGATCTTCTAGTAGCTTTGTCACATCATTTATGTATGAAATTCCCATGGTGTTTATTACTACAAGTAATTTGCAAGTCCATAGCCTTTCTCCATGTTACTATGGAGGTAAGCAATACCGCCTCTATCAACAACAAACACAAGAAAGTGTCTTCATTATATACAAATATATCACTTCATGAAGCATTGGAATATGATAGCCGTGATATTAGGGTTCAATCGGAGAGTCCCTAAAAGGATCTTCTTCAATAATATTTTTGAATCCCTATTACCTCCTAAAATGGTTAACAATAAGAAAAAAAGGAAAATAGTCTGATAGATAATGTTTACACCCTTTTGATTTGAAATTCATGTGTCTACAATAACTAGTTTTGAATATATAAATTATTAGCACCTATGTCCTATGCAAATAATTAATATAAAATATATCAAAAATTATATGCCTGCTTCAAATTTGGAATTTTGGATCTAACTTAAATTTATTAAATTGATGCTTTTATTAAAATAAATTTTTTTATTAATGGTAAATGAACTAACTTCTGGCATGACAGTTGGATGAAGAATGGGGAAAAACTTTTTACTAAAGTGATTAAACCCATTCCACCCGACCTTGATGATTTGCTAGTTAGCAATCTCACTCTGGAGAATGGAGAATGGGATACCTAGTTTCTAAATGATTGGTTCCATGATGATACCGTCTCAACTATCCTACAGAATGAACCTCCTATTAATACTGATACTGAGGACATTAAAGTATGGTTACATACCAACACTGGCCTATTCTCGACTAAATCTGCATATAAAGCCTTGAAACATGATACGAAGAATAGACAATAGTGTGGAAAGGTCCTTACAACACCAAGCAATCTATATCATGAAGACCGTAGAGTAGCGTAAATTCACATGGCAAGATAGCACGAAGAACAACAGAATGGATAGGAATAGAAAGTAGACCCGCCCTAATGAAGGCCAAACCAAAATGAATGTTGATGTGGCGATTGGATGGAAAGTAGGTACATGTGCTGTAGTTGCTAGAAATGAGAAGAGTGAATGGTAGTTTGGGAAATGCTGTAAGGTCGGGGTGAAAGACACTTTAGAAGGGGAGATTCTGGCCATTCTAGAGGCAACCAAGATTTCCAATGAAAAGTCCATCACCAAATTGCTTATCGAATCTGATTGTAAAAATGTTGTTATGATTGTTACATGTAAAGTTGATAAATATCTGAGATTTACAAAAGAAATCCTTAGGATTAGGAGCATATGGAAGAGGGACTGGTTCATATCACATATTGCGAGAGAGAAGAATACTGTGGTGGACAAGTTGGCTAAACATCTTCAAAAACAAAATTAGTCTATAACTCACTATGTGAGACCTCCTGAGTCTTTAGGATCCTTGCTTCTTAATGACTGTAATGGTAGTAGTATTGTCACATTTAATTTTGTTTATGATCATCTTCAGTGTAATCCTTTTGTTTTTCATCTCGTAAGAGGAGGACAAGATGAATAAGAATGCCTCCTAACTCCCCCTCCCCAAAAAAAAGACTCTAACATGAGAAGGTGATGTGCGCATTTCATATCTACTTTTTGTGCACATTCACACAAAAATTCAGTGTATTTTGCTCTCCATTTGGCCTTCAATTATATTTAGTTTACTATCTTTTAGATGTTTTACTCATTACATGGTTGTGATCGCAGGTAAACAATAAAGATGACTAAATGGGGCTAATCCAACCCAAATCCGACCTTAGTTGGTTTCCCTGATGATTTGCATTTTTATAGAGTTGATCCTGAAGAAATTGCAGAAGACACACTGTGTCTTTAGTTGTACATGATGTGTAACTTTCTAGAAAGGGCAGTCCTCAATGCAAAGTAGGAGATACAATGTGTGTTACTTAACACATGGTGTGTAAGTTTCCATAAGATTTCATCTCCAGCTACCGAATAAAAGAAATGACATGACATTCATCCAGAAACGATGTGTCTGTACGTTCAAAAGAAAAAATTTAAAGTTCTTCCAAAGTACGCGGTGTGTGTTTTTTAACACATAGCATGTACCATCTACCCATATCGACTTTAGTTACAACTGCACGACATGTCTTTTCAGCGATACACTGTGTACACTTTGCAAAAAAACAAATTTCTTGCTAGTTACATTGAGCGACACGCCATGTCTTCTCAAAGACACACCGTGTCTTTGTCAATTTCTACATATTTTTGAAAACAACCACCCCTCATTTTATAGATGAGACCAACCATATGGGATAAATATCACTCATCATTTGAATCACTTGACGACTAGAGAAAGTTGCAAAGCAAGAGAGAGGCAATTTGGGAGAAGAAGGAGAAGTTTCTTGGGAAAGAACCTCCATTCTTCACCATTTTCTTCTCCATGGGTGCAGTAGAGATTCTCTACATCGGAAAAGCTTCTTCGGAGGGAAGAAATTCTACAAGGGTGGAACTTCATCCTCAAGTCGAAGTTTTACTCTTTCCACTTCACTCTTTGGTTTCTCTCAAATTTTCTTCTTTCTAATCATGGAAAACTCTAAAATTGTGACCCGTGCATGTGTTTCTTCATTATGTATGACGAGAACTCTCTTTCTTGGGCATGAGAGAGTAGCTCCCATGCTATTACTCATGTGAACTCATAATTTACATCTAATTTTAGTTAATTTGCTTGTCCAAGAGTTTCTAAGGAGTTTTATTGCTTGTATGCTTGACTGGCCATCAAATATGCATGCTTTATACTTCTTTACATGATTCGGGATAATATATGAGGGACTATGGAGTAGATCTCTTGAAAAAAAACTCTTGACCACGGGAGTGGCTTGGGAATGTTGAGGATCCAAGGTTGTATTCGAATCTGAACATAGAAATGGGTGTGCTATGTGAAGGTAAGGACCATCTCATGGCATCAGAAGGTGCATGATGATGGCAACCTTCCTTACAAGTTATTAGCATGTTTAATTTCATAGTTGTACATGATGTAATAGTATGGAAGTAAAATCTTATGTCTAAGATATCCTAAATATGATATAAATCCTTAAAATTTAGTTCTTGATTTTTCTATTTAGCTAATCATGATCAAAACTCAACTATTATAATCCAACTGAGATTGTTGAAAGTTAGTAATTTTGTGCCTAGATAGCCTAGCTCCTTGTGATTCGACCTCAAAATTTGCTTGCCTTTGGTATTCAAAAAGTTTTTGACACTATTTCCTAGGAGCTACGATAATTCTTAGTTAGAGTAAAAGTGCTAATCAATATTCTAGACTAATTCATTATTTTCTATCCTTCATATTGAGATACCTATACAGTCTTGTGATTTTCACTCAACTTTTGCTCTTTTATGTAATATCCCTGACCTGTGTTATGCCCTAACCCTAGAAATTTTTGTTTAAGAGAGTTAATTAGATCCTTGATTTTATATTGTGGAAAGTAATTAAGGCTCAAGAGGAACTTATGTTTCAATTTTGATCATGTTTGAATAATGTTGAAGCAATGTTTGCTTATTTTGGACAAGTGCAAATTACCCAAGTTGAGGGGTTAAATTGGAAATGTTACATGATAAAATGTTCCTCAAAGTGTTTGAGCATCATGAGAATGAAAATGATGCAGAGATATGACTTTTGGAAGCTGAGCACCAAGAAAGAGCTTTTTAAAAAATGTCTGTGCAATAAAACCTAGTTTTGGTGTAATGTGTAATTTACTCAAAACCTAGGGTTCAATATGCAAAATTTCACTTCTATAGGGTCCCTAATGTTTCTTGGCATCATGTAGAGTAAATAAAATGAGAGGGGAATCTAATTTGTATCTCTTTGAAGGAGAGAGAATCTTGGTATTAAAATAATCAAGATTTAAGCATAATTGAAATTCTAATTCAATTTAATGCAAAAATAATTATATTAATGGTAGTGACCTTCAACCAAAAATGTGTTGGTTGAAATCATTATATGTGGACGTCCTTGTTCCTTGCAAATGCAACGAAATATCTAAAGGAAGTGGATAACTCACTCACATTATTAAAAGAAAAAGTAATATCCACTAATTTTTGGATATTATTATTATATGAATTGAGGTGCTTAATTTGTTTTTCATTAATTCATGGATAATTGAGAGGAATAAGAGGAAAGGAAGATAGCCTCGTATGAAAGGAAGAGGAGAGGGAAAGTGGCAAGGAAATGGAGTAGTTATCTCCGACTTTCTCTCTTAAAATGAATTTTAATAAAAATGCATATAAGCTCATTTATCCATAGCTTGAAAGGGGAATTTTGAATCCACTTTCACTCTTTCTTGAAAAACGACCAAGGGAGCTTAGGAGAAATAGGAGTACGAACCCTCCCACCTTTAGGTAAGCTCCATGACCTTCTTTCACCTTGATTTTATGGTGCAAATCACAAATCAATGCTTGATTTCTTCTTTTCTTCACTCAATCTTCAATCCCAGCCAATCTTTTCATTCAAAAGCTTGAGGATGAGCTTTGGGATAGTTGAAGGAGTTGCTTTCACCATTGTAGATGTGAAGCTCCAAGCTTTGAAGCTTCTTTGAAGGTGGGTTTTATAACTTGAACCCTTGAATGTTATTATTGATTTCATATCTTCAACACATGTTGACTCCTTTATCATTCTCGGATTTATTTTTGATTAATTGATGAAATCATTACCAAGATCATAGAAAGTTTCGAAGGGTTGAAGCTTGATGATAATGACATCATCCTCAGCACACACCTCAAAAGAAACTAAGTGCAAATGGTTTCAAGAAAAATGGTCCAATCGGTTTCACCAAACCGTTTGGAGCCCAAATGGTTTGCAAACCATTTGGAGGTTGGAGTCCCAAACTATTTGGGGGTAGTTGACCGAATGTAAGTGTTGACCATTTGAGGTCAGGTGTAGAACATGTTGGATGATGATCCAATGGATTCAATTGATTGATTTAATGAATATGCAATCCACCAATTACAAACCCTAATTCGATTTGTTGAAGATTCCATAATTGAATCATTTTAGTTTCAAGCTAAATTGGACCAAATGGTCTTGAGACCGTTTGAGTCCAAACGGTCTTGAAACCATTTGGGATCAAATGGTCTCTGGATCATTTGGAGGTCAATGGTGGATTTTGATTGATGGATGAAGACCCAATGGAGTTAGATTGAATTGAACATTTGATAAGTTCAATTGGTGGCCAATTCAATAAGTAAAACCCTATTCAATTTGGTTGAAGAATATCTCAATTGATCCAATTAGTTTTCAAGCTAGTTTGGCCAAACGGTCTTGAGACCGTTTGAGTCCAAATGGTCTTGAAACCATTTGGGGTCAAACAGTCGCAGGACCGTTTGGAATCAAACAGTTTCAAAACCATTTGGTGTTGAAATGCCAAAACCGAATGGAGGTCTAAAGTGATCAAATCGTTTGGAGATTTAAGGTGATGATTGATCCATTGATCCAATTGTTGATAGTAGTGATTATCAATGATTGGTACAAAGGTTGAAACCCTAAATTACCTAGATGATCAGTACCTTTAGAATGGTTAACCCTAAAAGCTTATGAAAGTAATGATTCAATACACTATGTCAACCATAGTTGTATATATTTGATTGAAAGGTTGATGTAACCTAATCAAGTTGAGAGGATGATAGAAAGGAATTCATACATGAGTATTAATCATGAAGAATATGTGATTAGGGTATCCTTAGTAAAGAGATCATGAAACCCTAATTGAGTGGGTTAATAAGCCATAATCCTAAAATTAGGGCAATCCTGAGTGAAACCCTAATCTAGGGTAATGATGTAACCCTAATTAAGGATGATGATGATATAATAAACCCTAATTGGGATAAATAGTAAACCCTAATTATGGGTAATTGAATGGAAACCCTAATTAGGATGAATAGCAAACCCTAATTGTGGATAATTGAATTTAAACCCTAATTGAGGGTGATGCCATGTGAAACCCTAATTGAGGGTGATGCCATGTGAAACCCTATGCAATGGTATGATGAGGAGCCCTAATACAGGGTGAAGATATGTGAAACTCTAATTTTGAGTTATAATACATGAAGCCCTAATATTGGGCAATATGATGATAAACCATAACCCTAATTAATGGGTAATGGTATGAGAGAACCCTAATGATAAAATAGTGGGTAATGCCTTATAAAGGTGAAATATCTCATATGATTGATCGCAACCTTATAGTAAGCAATGCCTTAACCTGAAATGAGTCCATATCATTGAAGATGGTTGGACCATTCTTGTGTGTGACCTATGCACTTCATGGTAAAAGTGATAGGTTAGTGGATGAAAGTATTAAGATGGGATATACCTTAATCCAAGATAAGTTGATAACTCAAGTAAGTTGGAAGTGATGAGGAAAGTGATACATCAAGATATGATAGATATCACTTTTAGCATTCCAGGGTTGATATACCTTGATGCACCTCAAATCCAATATACTTGGACAAGAAACACATGAAATGTGTTATGTAAATTGTTACAATGAAATGTAATGAGTTTGATATACTTTGATAAGTATAGGATAATATACCTTGAGAATGGGGTTAAGCGAAACTAATGAGTATGATGTAATCATACCATGATAAGGATGAGAAATGAACTCATACCTTGTATTGATAATCATTTAATGATAAATGTTAAGAGTAATAAACATGATTGAATACTCGAGATGTTAATGGATGCTCCTAGAGGTGTGAAGCAATATATTAAGGTTGATTTGATAAATATGAAATCCTAATTAATGTGAGATGGGAAACCCTAACCCTAAATTGGGTAATGGGACATGAGAAACCCTAATGTGACGTGAATAGTAACCCCTAACCCTATTGAGGGAATAGTGGTGTTACTATTGTATTACATGAGGTAATATGGTATTGTTGCCTAGTGATAGGTGACAAGATGTTTAATGGCCTTGTGAGCCATATGGTTAGATGTCGCCTAGTGAGAGGTGACAAGATGCTTTATGGGCCTTATGAGCCATGAGAACAATTGTGGCATAGTGAGAGGTACCAAGATGATTATAAAAATTTATTATAAGAAATAATAATGTTTTAATAAACTTAATAAAAGGAACAATTGTATTCAATAAAGAATGTGAAAAGCTATGAAGGCTAACCTTAGGGTTCAGAGCCTAGAGAAGGATGTGATGATCAATGATGAGTTAAAGGAATTTATATCCCATGATCTGTGTAATCATGTTTGGTTAAAGTCCAATACCTGACAGAGGTATAATGCCTGTAATCAGGATTGGTTAAAGTCCAATGCCTGGCTGTGTAATTAGGATTGGTTAAAGTCCAATGCCTGGCTGTGTAATCAGGATTGGTTAAAGTCCAATGCCTGGCTATATAATCAGGATTGGTTAAAGTCCAATGTCTGGCTATGTAATCAGGATTGGTTAAAGTCCAATGTCTGGATGTATAATCAGGATTGGTTAGAGTCCAATGCATGGTTGTGTAATCAGGGTTGGTTAAAGTCTAATGCCTGGTTGTATAATCAGGGTTGGTTAAAGTCCAATGCCTGGCTGTGTAATCAGGATTGGTTAAAGTCCAATGCCTGGCTGGATAATCAGGATTAGTTAAAGTCCAATGTCTGGCTGTGTAATCAGGATTGGTTAAAGTCCAATGCCTGGGTGTGTAATCAAGATTGGTTAGAGTCCAATGCCTAGCTCTGTAATCAGGGCTGGTTAAAGTCCAATGTCTGGCTGTGTAATCAAGGTTGGTTAAAGTCCAATGCCTGTCTATGTAATCAGGGTTGGTTAAAGTCCAATGCCTGGCTGTGAAATCAGGATTGGTAGTGTCCAATGTCTGGCGGTGTAATCAGGTTTGGAAGAGTCCAATACCTGACAGAGGCTCAATGCATGTAATGATGACTTAGGATTGGTAATAACCCAATGCCTGTAATTATGAAACATGATTAGTAATAACCCAATGCCTATATTAATGATATATGAGTACATGGTAGATATAATCCCATATCTGTTTAGCAGATTGGCTAAGGCCAACTGATTGAAATAAGAATGTCTAATGGGTGACATATCAAGATAATGAGTGTCACAAGAGAAGTTTGACATGATGGTATAATATGATGGATAAATGATATACATGTTCTTCCTATTCCTTATTAAGTGAATAGATGATCTATTGTTCTGTCATAAATAGTTGCAATGCTTTAAAAGATGAGAATGCTTTAAACTGCTTATCCTCTGCCCAGTTTTATATCATTAAACTGCAATAATAATGTTTTTGGCGGAGAGTTATATCTCTCGCTGGGGCAATTGCAATTGTCTCACCCCCGTGGGATCCAACATTTTTAGGTGGACAAGCACGAAGGAGACTGAGAATATCTTGTAGAAGAAGAACATCAGTAGCAACAGTGATAGCAGTGACAGCTCAGGTTGAGTGTACTGTCTGTCGTGTCTTGTAGATAGAAGTCCTATGTGTCATCTCTGTACTCTCAGGTCCTCGGAGTTAGTAACTAGTGTTTTTAATTAATCAATCTGAGATTTTGGCTTGATGCCTTAAGGTTCTTATGTTGTCCGTGTTTAGTTGTTAAAGATAATGCTTGTAATCCTGAAGAAGGAATGGTATAGAATATGTACTCATGAACCAGGATGTAAACGAAATATATTGGTTCTTGATAAAAGAGTTTTCCTGTGTATGGATCTCTTTGCAAAAGGTTTAATTTTTAGTGATTTTCAGTAATCTGCTATTAATGATTGCTTCCTCTTAATTAGTAACGATTTGTTCAAATGAAGTGTTTCAATTAGTGGTATTAGAGCTCTAGGTTCACTGAGTCTACAGAGACATAGGACTAAGGTAGTAGAGTCTATTCTAGTGTCTGCCAGTCTATCTGATAGTGACTTCTGCTCATAGGAGAAAGAAGTAAAGCTTAAAGATGGCTGGGTCACATGAAGAACATGCTACAGAAAGCAGCAATGCTACACCAAGAAGAGGTGCATGGGATCAGGCAAGAGAAGAATGACTGCTTGAGAATCCCCCTATTGATGAGATCATGATGAGAAACACAAAATTTTCTACTCTTTTTGGGAAATTCATGACTACAATGATGCATATAATAGACCAAATGCCGGTACCAACACCCAGGGAACCAGCTCCCAATGAGGGATATGGGTCTGGTAAGACTTTTGAACGACTACATCGTGTTGGAGCCATAGAATATGTTGGGACATCTGACCCAGCAGATGCAGATTTATGGCTCACTGAATTAGAAAAAGCTTTTAAGATCCTTAGTATCCCAGAGGCTAGCAAAGTTAAACATGTTGTATACCTTTTGAAGGGTAGTGCTGGACATTGGTGGGCTATAGCAGAAATAAAAAGGAACTCAGAGAAAATTTGAGATATTAAGTATATCAAATTTAAAGAGATGAAAACATAAAATAAAATAAATGCATACTACCTAATTTCAGTACTTGAATACCCTGGCCATGTATTCATTTATTGAAGGCAAGGTAAGTATGACATACCTAGATTGTTATCTTTATGATTACTCTGATCAAGTAATCATTTTGAAACAATCCAAAGAAGCCTAATCAAGAAGGAGATGTGGCATGTATATTTCTACCACATTCTAATTGATATACGAAGGAATTTGATTTAATTATAAATCAACTTATAAACAAAAAGAAGATGTTTAGTATAATGTATACCCTGGTCCTCATACCTAGATGTAACAGTTATCTGATAAGAGATAACAATGTTCAGTGATGAACTGAAGGTTTGAATACCCATATCTAGTATTCATGGTGATAATGATGCTGAGAGATAATGATATATAATCATGTTTATAATTCCTATGCTAATAGCAAGGAACCTAGGATGAAATAAGAGTAAATGACTCATGAACAGTTGAAAATTTATACAATGACCAAAGGAGGATGAGGATGTGATGTGTTGGATACCAAGGTAAGGGATTCTGGTATATGAGAAATATCAGGCTACTTTATGATGGTTACCTGGAATGGTTAACTGTGGAATCAGTCCAGTTACCTAATACAGTATGGACATCATATGTTAGGGGTTTATGCTTTGCATAAACATAACATTGATGAGAATGAACTATTTGGAGGAATAATTTTAAAATTATTGCAAGAAAAGTTTATCAAAATAAATTAACAAATAACCTCTATCTAAATAAGAAAAGTGTTACCTGACACAGAACTAACTCCACAGTCAATAATGAAAGGACAGTGGAGTTTGTGTCATGTGTGTTTGATTCTATGAGAATTTTGTATGGAAGAACTTTGTATTGATCAAAGTTCTATGGTGTCTCCATAACAATGAGATTTCATGTGGTGACTTGATGATATAATGAATGAATAATATCTGTCTCCTTTTATCTGGGATTTCGGGGACAAAATCCTTGTTAGCGGTTTATAATTGTAATATTCCTGACTTGGGTTATGCCCTAACCCTAGAAGTTTTTTTTAAGCAAGTTAATTAGATCCTTGATTTTATCTTGTGGAAAGTAATTAAGGCTCAAGAGGAACTTATGTTTCAATTTTGGTCTTGTTTGAATAATGTTGAAGCAATGTTTGCTTATTTTGGACTTAAGTGCAAATTACCCAAGTTGAGGGGGTAAATTGCAAATTTTACATGATAAAATGTTCCTAAAAGTGTTTTAGCATCATGAGAATGAAAATGATGCAGAGGTATGGCTTGTGGAAGCTGAGCACCAAGAAAGAGCTTATTAAGCAATGTTTGTGCATTAAAACCTAGTTTTGGTGTAATGTGTAATTTACCCAAAACCTAGGGTTCAATATGCAAAATACCACCTCTAGAGAGTCCCTAATGTTTGTTGGCATCATTTAGAGTAAATAAAATGAGAGTGGCGTCTCATTTGTATCTCTTTGAAGGAGAGAGAATCTTGATATTAAAATAATCAACATTTAAGCATAATTGAAATTCTAATTCAATTTAATGCAAAAATAATTATATTAATGGAAGTGAGCTTCAACCAAAAATGTGTTGGTTGAAATACTTATATGTGGAAGTCCTTGTGACTTGCAAAGGAAACGAAATATCTAAAGGAAGTGGATAACTCACTCACACTATTAAAAGAAAAAGTAATATCCACTAATTTTTGGGTATTATTATTCTATGAATTGAGGTGCTTAATTTGTTTTTCATTAATTCATGGATAATTGAGAGTAATAAGAGGCAAGGAAGATAGCCTTGTATGCAAAGAATAGGATAGGGAAAGTGGAAAGGAAATGGAGTAGTTATCTCCTACTTTCTCTCTCTTAAAATGAATTTTAATAAAAAAAGCATATAAGCTCATTTATCCATAGCTTGAAAGGGGAATTTCGAATCCACTTTCACTATTTGCTTGAAAAATGACCAAGTGAGCTTAGGAGAAACATGAGGACGACCCCTCCTACCTATAGGTAAGCTCCATGACCTTCTTTCACCTTTATTGTATGGTGGAAATCACAAATCAATGCTTGATTTCTTCTTTTCTTCACTCAATCTTCAATCCCAGCCAATCTTTTCACTCAAAAGCTTGAGGATGAGCTTTGGAATAGTTGAAGGAGTTTCTTTCACCATTTTAGACGTGAAGATCCAAGCTTTGAAGCTTCTTTTAAGGTGGGTTTTATAACTTGAACCCTTAAATGTTATTATTGATTTCATATCTTCAACACATGTTGACTCCTTTATCATTCTCAGATTTCTTTTTGATTAATTGATGAAATCATTACCAAGATCACAGAAAGTTTCGAAGGGTTGAAGCTTGATGATGATGACATCATCCTAAGAACACACCTCAAAAGAAACTAAGTGCAAACGGTTTCAAGAAAAATGTTCCAATCAGTTTCACCAAACCGTTTGGCGCCCAAATGGTTTGCAAACCGTTTGGAGGTTTGAGTCCCAAACCATTTGGGGGTAGTTGACCAAATGGAAGTGTTGACCATTTGAGGTCAGCTGTAGAACATGTTGGATGATTATCCAATGGATTCAATTGATTGATTCAATGAATAGTCAATCCACCAATTACAAACCCTAATTCAATTTGTTGAAGATTCCATAATTGAATCATTTCGCTTTCAAGCTAAATTGGACCAAACAGTCTTGAAACCATTTGGGATCAAACGGTATCAGGATCGTTTGGAGGTCAATGGTGGATTTTGATTGATGGATGAAGACCCAATGGAGTTAGATTGAATTGAACATTCGATAAGTTCAATTGGTAGCCAATTCAACAAGTAAAACCCTATTCAATTTGGTTGAAGAATATCTCAATTGATCCAATCAGTTTTCAAGCTGGTTTGGCCAAATAGTCTTGAGACCGAATGGAGGTCTAAAGTGAACAAATCGTTCGGAGATTTAAGGTGATGATTGATCCATTGATCCAATGGTTGATAATAATGATTATCAATGATAGGTACAAAGGTTGAAACCCTAAAGTACCTAGATGATCAGTACCTTTAGAATGGTTAACCCTAAAAGCTTATGAAAGCAATGACTCAATACACTATGTCAACCATAGTTGTATATATTTGATTGAAAGGTTGATGTAACCTAATCAAGTTGAGAGGATGATAGAAAGGAATTCATACATGAGTATTAATCATGAAGAATATGTGATTAGGGTATGATCCTTAGTAAAGAGATCATGAAACCCTAATCGACTGGGTTAATAAGACATAATCCTAAAATTAGGGAAATCTAAGTGAAACCCTAATCTAGGGTAATGATGTAACCCTAATTAAGGGTGATGATATAAGAAACCCTAATTGGGATAAATATTAAACCCTAATTATGGGTAATTGAATGGAAACCCTAATTAGGATGAATAGCAAACCCTAATTGTGGATAATTGAATTTAAACCCTAATTGAGGGTGATGCCATGTGAAACCCTAATTGAGGGTGATGCCATGTGAAACCCTAATTGAGGGTGATGCAATGTCAAACCCTATGCAATGGTATGATGAGGAGCCCTAATACAGGGTGAATGTATGTGAAACTCTAATTTTGAGTTATAATACATGAAGCCCTAATCATGGGTAATATGATGATAAACCATAACCCTAATTACTGGGTAATGGTATGAGAGAACCCTAATTATAAAATAGTGGGTAATGCCTTATAAAGGTGAAATATCTCATATGATTGATCATAGGCAACCTTATAGTAAGAAATGCCTTAACCTGAAATGAGTCCATATCATTGAAGATAGTTGGACCATTCTTGTGTGTGACCTATGCACTTCATGGTAAAAGTGATAGGTTAGTGGACGAAAGTATTAAGATGGGAAATACCTTAATCCAAGAGAAGTTGATAACTCAAGTAAGGTGGAACTGATGAGGAAAGTGATACATCAAGATATGATAGATATCACTATTAGCATTCCAGGGTTGATATACCTTGATGCACCTCAAATCCAATATACTTGGACAAGAAACACATGAAGTGTGTTATGTAAATTGTTACAATGAAATGTAATGAGTTTGATATACTTTGATAAGTATAGGCTAATATACCTTGAGAATGGGGTTAAGCCAAACTAATGAGTATGATGTAATCATACAATGATTAGGATGATAAATGAACTCATACCATGTATTGATAATCATTTAATGATATATGTTAAGAGTAATAAACATGATTGCATACTCGAGATGTTAATGGATGCTCCTAGAGGTGTGGAACAATATATTAAGGTTGATTTGATAAATATGAAATCCTAATTAATGTTAGATGGGAAACCCTAACCCTAAATTGGGTAATGGGACATGAGAAACCCTAATGTGATGTGAATAGTAAGCCCTAACCCTATTGAGGGAATAGTGGTGTTACTATTGTATTACATGAGGTAATATGTTATTGTTGTCTAGTGATAGGTGACAAGATGTTTAATGGCCTTGTGAGATATATGGTTAGATGTTTCCTAGTGAGAGGTGATAAGATGCTTTATGGGCCTTATGAGCCATGAGAACAATTGTGGCATAGTGAGAGGTAACAAGATGATTATAAAAATTTATTATAAGAAATAATAATGTTTTAATAAACTTAATAACTCGAGCAATTATATTCAATAAATAATGTGAAAAGCTACGAAGGCTAACCTCAGGGTTCAGAGCCTAGAGAAGGATGTGATGATCAATGATGAGTTAAAGGAATTTATATCCCATGATCTGTGTAATCAGGTTTGGTTAAAGTCCAATACATGGAAGAGGTATAATGCCTGTAATCAGGATTGGTTAAAGTCCAATGTCTGGCTGTGTAATCAAGATTGGTTAAAGTCCAATGCCTGGTTGTGTAATTAGGATTGGTTAAAGTCCAATGCCTAGCTATATAATCGGGATTGGTTAAAGTCCAATGCATGGTTGTGTAATCAGGATTGGTTAAAGTCCAATGTCTGTCTGTTTAACTAGGAATGGTTATAGTCCAATGCCTGGCTGTGTAATCAAGGTTGGTTAAAGTCCAATGCCTGGCTGTGTAATTAAGATTGGTTAAAGTCCAATGCTTGGCTGTGTAATTAGGATTGGTTAAAGTCCAATGCCTGGCTGTATAATCATGATTGGTTAAAGTCCAATGTCTGGCTGTGTAATCAGGATTGGTTAAAGTCCAATGCCTGGATGTGTAATCAGGATTGGTTAGAGTCAAATGCATGGTTGTGTAATCAGGTTTGGTTAAAGTCCAATGCCTGGTTGTGTAATCAGGGTTGGTTAAAGTCCAATGCCTGGCTGTGTAATCAGGGTTGGTTAAAGTCCAATGCCTAGCTGTGAAATCAGGATTGGTAGAGTCCAATGCCTGGCGGTGTAATCAGGTTTGGAAGAGTCCAATACTTGGCAGAGGCTCAATGTCTATAATGAAGACACATGATTGGTAATAACCCAATGCCTGTAATGATGACACACGATTGGTAATAACCCAATGCATGTATTAATGATATATGAGTACATGGTAGATATAATCCCATATATGTTTAGCAGATTGGCTAAGGCCAACATATTGAAACAAAAATGTCTAATGGGTGACATATCAAGATAATGAGTGTCACAAGAGAAGTTTGACATGATGGTATAATATTATGGATAAATGATATACATGTTCTTCCTATTCCTTATTAAGAGAATAGATGATCTATTGTTCTATCATAAATAGTTGCAATGCTTTAAAATATGAGAATGCTTTAAACTGCTTATCCTCTACCTAGTTTTATATCATTAAACTGCAATAATAATGTTTTTGGCGGAGAGTTATATCTCTCGCTGGGGCAATTACAATTGTCTCACCCCCATGGGATCCAACATTTTTAGGTGGACAAGCACGGAGGAGACTGAGAATATCTTGCAGAGGAAGAACATCAGTAGCAGTAGTGAGAACAGTGACAACTCAGGTTGAGTGTACTATCTGTCGTGTCTTGTAGATAGAAGTCCTATGTGTCGTCTTTGTACTCTCAGGTCCTCGGAGTTAGTAACTAGTGTTTTTAATAAATCAATCTGAGATTTTGTCTTGATGCCTTAAGGTTCATATGTTGTCTGTGTTTAGTTGTTAACAAAGAAGATGATGCTTGTAATCCCAAAGAAGGAATGGTACAAAATATGTACTCATGAACCAGCATGTAAACGAAATACATTGGTTCTTGATAAAAGAGTTTTCTTGTGTATGGATCTCTTTGCAAAAGGTTTAAATTTTTAGTGATTTTCATTAATCTGCCGTTAATGATTGCTTCCACTTAATTAGTAACGATTTGTTCGAATGAAGTGTTTCATTTTAGGTTGCAAGCGTTATTCTAAGAGGGGTCTTGAGACATCCATCTTCTTAGATCCAGAAATCGAGCATACTTTTTTGTAGCCGAAGAATAGCAAAGAAGGGTGACAACTCTTCAAGCTTGGAGGGATCAACCGTCATCATCTCATTCAACTCCTTCACCACTGCCTTCACCCGATCACCATAAAAAACCAGAGATGGAGGACAACCACCCGCTTAAGGAATTTGTTGTGCTGGCTGCCATCAATATATGTGTAGCCATCAATCCATCAATATATATGGAGCCATCGATCATCCAGCTATTGAGGCCAAAAACTTCTCTATAAACCCCACCATTATCCATATGATCTAGGAAAATTGGTTTGGAGGAACTCCTATGGAAGATCCAGATCTTCACATAACTGAGTTTTTACAGTAATGAACACCTTCAAGATAAACGACGTTCATGTTGAAGGAGTACATCTACTCATATTCTCGTTCACACTACAAGACCAAGCCAAGGTGTGGCTCTCATCTTTTCCCAAGTGATCTATCAAGAGTTGGGATGAGCTATTGAATGCTTTTCTTACCAAGTACTTTCCTCTCAGCAAGACAACTGTCACAGAACCGTTCTTACCCCAATCCCAATCTCACTACCTAGACCGTGGTAAAGGGGTTGAAGCGCCTGTACCTGAGTGGACTGATAGGATCTAACACACTGGCATATACAATAAGAAATAATAACTCAAAAACTGGATATTTAAATACAACAACTAACCCAATATGGAGATATATCCAAATATATCCTTGTCATCAGAGTATGTAGAGTGTGGAAGCGATCTTATTTAGTATTTCATTTATATTTCCTAAAATCAAGAAAATCAAGACATAATCATGCAACTGCACGGTGCACTATCAAAATCAAGTAAAATGGTTTATAATAAAAGAGTGTACTTCACAGGACTTATATTCAAAAGAATAACAAAGGATTTCCAAAACCAATATCATTCGACAAAAAGTTTGTTATTCAACGATTCAATTTTTATTACGAGTTCCCATTATGTTGTAATTAGAGAAGCATGCTTTTATATTTTGTGTGACTCTATTACCCCAACACAACGGGGAATGTCACTAGGCTCCTTCTCACCATAGGAACATTGGAGGCCAATGTACAAGTCCCACCTCCAAATGAGGGGGTTGTTGCACTCAATATCAACATTATCAATATACAGACAGTCATAATGGGCATGCAATTTATGTTTTCATGTTTTTCAAAATATAGTATAGAAAAATAGAAGACTAATCATAGGGAACAGTAGCTCATCCAAATAAGTAGCCAAGTATACAGTCACGAGATACATAAAAGTATTTTCAATACAATCAAGGAGGAGTTATATAATAATGTACCTTTCACCGAGGACTTCAAGTACAGATCAACTAGTAATAGGTCGACCCTTCGAGTTAGATCATAAAACACAATATTTGGATCAAGGGTCAAGATCAAGATATTTGGATATCATGTTTTAATATTTGAGATTAGGGTTACACTTTCTTAGGTCAACCTTAGGGTTAGGTCATCCACTTATGATTCATACTATATCAATATGTCTAACATTATTCAAGTGTCAAGAATATTTCAAGTGTGGATGACCTACTTAGGTTTTCTAGGATCATATGCATAACCCTAATTTATGGTCATTATCCAAGTCATCATCAAATTTCCAGTTCATCATCATGATACTTAGTATAATTGAGATTCAAGATCAGTTTGATTAAGGTAGAGTCATGAATCATACACATGATCAAGGTTTTCACAATATCTAGATCCATTATCACAATATAAAGGTTAACCCTTAGTTCAATGTTCATGATTCACATTCTAGGAGAGATGAGTTACAAGATCAGATACAAACTCATATTTAGTCAAGTTTGGTTTCAAGATGATCATTATAGTCAAATATTAGGATTTCAAGGGATTAATAACTAAAATAGAGTCATTTGACTAATTAAATAAGCAAGAGATCATGATTTAAATATATCAATAAGAATAATTTATAATCCGGCCTCACAAGTAATTTTAATGGTTTCATCGGATTTTTCTGATCGAAAATGACTATTTACTCAAATTATTTGGAGTCAGGATGCATTTTCTATGATTAAAACAAGATCTGGACATTTATATGAATTTCTGAATAGAGAGGAGATATTTACCTTATTTGCAAAAATCGAGGGTCGTTGATCCAAGATTGGGTGGTCAATATCATGCCACAAGGCTTGCTGGTCCAGGACCTAGTTCAATCTCTATTTGTCCAGTTTATTGACGGTCTAGCTGAGCACTGGACCAGTTTGATTTGCAATTGAGTCGACGACCTAGGGCTCCTGCTCTCCCATTCCAGTTGCATGAACAATGCATCCTCAAGCCCAGAAGTAGGGCAGAGCTATTTCCGGCACGTAGGGGAGATAGGGGTAGGAGTGATCGATGGAGGAAGACAAGTTGTCGCCCAGGTCCGTCGTAACCCCACAGAGGTAGTGGTGGTGGCATATTGATGAAGGGGGGTGAGGAGAAGGAATGCCCAAAATGCAATGGCGACAGTGCTTCTTGGAGCAGCAGCTGTTGGGTGAGCAAAAACAGAGTGTTGAGGACGATATGGCATGTGAGGCTGAGCTCTGAGCAAGGTGCACTTGTTGTGGACCTTGGGGGGGGGCTTTTATAGCATCAGACTAGGGTTAGGACTAGTTCAATGTTTGGGGCAGCAGCCATGGCCGTCAGAAGGAGAATGGGAGGCGAGCGGGTCGTTTTGGTGGTTCAACAAGGTGAGAAACCTATTTAAAGTAGGGTTTGTTCAATTCAAAATCGTGAGGCAATGATATTGGCTCGCTTAGAAACTTGAATCGTGGTCAAGGGCACGGGATTGCAAGTCTCGACCATAAAGACACCTTCTTGCTGATTACAGGAGGTTGATGATGACCTCGCAGTCACTGGATCAGGCCTAGATCCATGAGAGGTAGATCCAAGGGCCAACAAACACCCCAGATCCCTTGTATGTATTGCTAACATGGCAAATTCAAGAAAAAGAACACATAAATGACAATAAAGAGGGATTTTGAGCATAGAACTTCCAAAATTCATAGAAAATCATAGGAATGTCCAAATGACATGAAATTTGGACCATATCTTCACAAATGTGTGAGAATATCTAGAAAAAGTTTGAGAACTAAAATGTGAAGTTGAATGGATCAATTGGATTCTTTGGACAAATTGGTGAATTAATCCAATTTAAGGTGTTATAATGTGTATAAAGTTCACATTGATCACCATATTTTGGATTTGAGTCTCAAAATGATTATGAAGAGAAGAAAAATAATTTGGGATCATGAGTAAACATACAAGGGTCAAAATATTAATATTTCATTCTTATTCTAAAATCCACTTCGTCACAACAACTCAACTAAGGAGCCATCTCACCAACTTCAAGCAACAAGAGGGTGAAACACTCTAGGATATATGGGAGAGATTAAATGATATAGAACGCCTTTGTCCTCACCATGGTTTGACTATTTGGATACTATTACAAACCTTCTACAATGGGTTATTCTACAACACCTGTATGTCTATGGATGCTGCTGCTAATGGAGCATTGATGAACAAATCCTATAGAGATGCATATGACATCATAGAAGATATTACAATAAATCATTGTTAGTAGATTTCAGTAAGAACCAGCCAACCTCACTCATCAAGTGGCACAAATGAGAAGTCAGGTGGGAAACACACTGTTGATGTAGTTGATATTATTGCGGCCAATCTTGATGCATTGTCACAAAAGTTTGAAAAGTTGACTACACACTCCATCCAAGTAGCTGAGCAAGTGTGTAAAGAATTTGGTACCCCAGTCATGAAACTTCTTGTTGTTTTACCCCCAAAACAAATGTTGGGGAGGCATAGGTGCAAGCTAATGCAGTAGTGAGTTTTCCTAACAAGAAACTTTACAATCCCTACTCCAATACCTATAACCTAGGATGGAGAGACCACCCAAACTTCTCTTATAGGAACAACAACCCTCAGAACCAACAATCAAATCAACACCAGTAGATCCAAGGCCAAAATCAACAACATAAAGTGAGAAAACACCAGCCCATGAATAACAACCAATCGCCAAGATTCAACAACAACATGAACTATAATCAGCCTCAACCTAAGTCAACTTTGGAAACCATGCTTGAGACTTTGGTGTCAACATATATTTAGAAAAATGATGAGTTGCGTGTACAAGATAGATGGTATTGTAGGGAAATATGTCATCTAGTAGGCAGTGGAAACAAAAAATTTTACTGACATATTTCCCATTAATCAACAAATCACGTCAATAACTATGCAATGGGAAGGATGGTTTCACTAAGATATACCTGGTCCTAGAGAAAGTCTAGTGATAATCCTTGTCAATGTAGATGCGCACACTATCATGGATGGTGGTTGTGAAGCTTCTAGTCATACGTACTCAGACTCGTCTGACTACTCCTCCATGAACATCAGACTCGAACAACTACTGCAGCGGCTCCTCATATCTCGCCACCAATTGCGAGTTGATGTTGCCCTCCTAGAAGAAGCCAACAAACTCCTACCTCTAGAGTAGTCCACACGGACCAAATAGAACTCCTATCCTCTTGTAGGAATAGACAGTAACGAGTTGTCCCTCCCATTGGTGTACTAGTCACCAACATGCTCTCCCACAACAATGATCCTTAGTTGTTTCTCTCCTGTGGCGATCCCTCCCTAGTCGGGTAGGACTTGCCTGGGCGCTCATGGTTACTAAAACCAGAGAGGACAAAACTTGTCAAAGCAACTGATTCTCAATTTTCTATGTAGTAGTTGTTTTCTAGGAAGCCCCCAATACCCCTCTATATATAGGAGGGGTTAGGGTTCCCAGTCCCCAGCCAATGCAGGACTAAAGTGGGAGTGGAAAGGAAGAGTAGATCTTGAATTTTCACAGTTTTTTTGGAAGTTTCAAAACCTACATGCAATGAAACGGTCATCTCACCTAGTGAGTCGATCATCTCACGCATGAGATGGTCATTTCGCACCTTCTAGTTCTACACATATGTTGGCAATTCAATTCCAATCAGTACTCAATTTGATGTACCTCCAAAATGGGCATTTGGTGCAACTGAGATGGGTGTCTCACACCAAACCAAATGGCCATTTGGTGCAACTGAGATGAGCATATCGCACCAAGACAGATGGCCATTTTGTACTAGCCAGATGGCTATTTTGCAAAGCTAGATGGACGTCTCGCAGCCCAGATTAGGCAGAATTCTAACCAATGTACAGTACAATTAGCCTGACACTCCAAACAACAATCTCAACCCTTGAACCGGTCAGTTGACAGTCTAGTCAGCTGATCTGTTGTGTGAATTGGAATACCTAAACACTTTAGTAATCAATTCAATTATCATTCAAGATCAAACTCCTCTTTTAGATGAGTTCCTATGTGTGTGATCCTATAGGTCCCATATCACGTTGGCAGTGAATGTCCATAACTAGCTTATGACTTCATAAGCAATGAGTGGTGTCCAGTCACACATCATTGCTACCCAAGTGAATGGAAAATCAGTATGCAACTCCAACCTACAATCTGTGTATGGTGTTACATTGTTTGTATAGTTTTTTTATATCCAGATTGAACTAGAGGCATGGAGCAGTCATCATCATTGTTATTCAATCTTGTTTCTTGAACCAGAGCAGACTGCATGAGATATATGTGAGCTCAACATATGACTCACATGCGTATGGCCATACTTTTCTTAGTCACTCTAATCAAGAGGCCTAGGATATCATACTCCATATAGGAGGGATAAATCTCATATCTATCACTCACAGTCAATCCCCATGTGTCAAAGTCACCCAATCATAACTGTTATAACAACTCATGTTTCAAGACTGCATTTGATGATGTAAAAGTGCACCCAACGACATGTGATGAGTATAGTGATTTCAAGTCTAAGAACCACAACCACCACCATCATTGTGAGAGTTGACTAACTTCCATGAAGATGGCTTCCATGTATCAGTCTCATGGTGGGTGTGTTTGATACACTATTCCCTAACATGTGTCTGTGTGCTTGGTTTGATATTTCCATATCATGACTAATGAGATTTAGTCATCAACCAACTCACACTTTGATCTTATGTGTTATTGTTATCTATCTACCTTCCACAATAACAACTGATTAGGAACATAATGATAATATGTATATGTACTCTTAACATCAGTATGATCTCATCCATAAGGTTAGTAACTTGAAAGCATACGTCATTGAGTAATATAATTCTCTAGACATTCACTTTGTATCCTCACTATCTCATAACTGAGTGAAACAAATGAATTGGAAGCTTGCCTTTATTGATTAATTGTCAAATCATGTATCTAATGCCTCATCCCAATCATCATATGATTGCCTCTTTGGGAATACATACCAACTAACTCCCACTTGCACTTAGACCCAATCACCCATGGATCTTATCCCGAGTGACCTAACATGACCTTCATGCTTCTGCTACGCAAGTGCTTTTCTAGCAGGTTTAGCGACATTTGCTTTAAGTTGGTATTTTTCAATTTTCACATCTCTTCATTGTATGACTACTCATATGAGATGGAAGTGACACAATATGCAATCTGAGATTTATAGCCTGACTATCTCAACTCCATTATTGTCATCAGTATTTCTACTGTGTCATCAATGATTTGGAAAGTCACACAAGTTCCCCCATATGAACTTCATACAATACCCTCTACTGTTCTCACAACACAGAGATACTCGACTTCTTTTGTAGATTAGGACAATTGCCATTATCTCAGAACCCTTTCTAGCTTATAGTTCTTATTTAATGTTGAACACTATTGCGATCATGTTGTCATCCTGGAAGCTTGAATGGGTGTAACCCTTTACATCCAACTCTTCCTTATTACCATAACCAAGTAACTAATCCTCTAAGTGCTTCACAAGCAGATAAGGATGTTCTGTATGGTAGTCCAGTGACTTTCATTGGCATGTAACATATACCCTATTGTCATGTCCAATATATATGATATTTCTAGGTAGGTATATATGTGTCTTCTCATCATGTCAAATGCATATGAGATGACTAGATATCATCTCATCATGTCCAATACATACAATATAACTAGATACCTTCTCATCATGCCCAATACATATGAGATAACAGGACAAATACATACAATCTCAAGATAGATCCAATTGCGGATGCATATGGAATCTATCCATGTGTTCCTATTCTTCATAAGAATTGGGACACTAGGCTCCTAAAAGACTAACTCCATGGAACATGGACAAGTATTCTCTCACTAAGTCTTGCATGCTGAACCATTCAGTACTTTACCAATGTACATGCTTTTACTTAGGTAAATAAGCTTTCCAGATCTATCTCTATAGACCTCGATCCCTGTCACATAGGATGCTTTTCCTAAACCCTACATTTAGATGGTATTTTCCTTGCCATGTTTTAACATTTATATGATAAGGACGTTATTCCGCATCATTATGTGGATTATCAATATTCTCCTACCAAATCTTTTGTAATCACAAATTCCATCTTCATTTTGACTCAAGTCAAACCCTTTGACTGTCTTGTCAAATCAAAGATTCCAACTCTGAGATGCTTGCTTCAATCCTCAACTTGACCTTTGCATCTTGTAGACTTTATTTGCATTAATGGATTTAAAAAAACCTTTAGGTTGTCTCACATACACATTCTCTTAATTATTCCAATTAAGGAATACAGTTTTAACATCCATATGTCAAATTTCAGTCATAATAAGCTGGAACAACAAGCATCATCCAGATGGATTGAACCATGGTAACTGGTGAAAGGCTTCATTGTGTTCAACAACTAGAACTTATTTGATGCTCTTTGCAACCAATCTACACTTCCATGTTAGTCTTCTTACAAAGACCCAAATGCACCCTGTGGGTTTTACCCCTTTAGGTGGATCCACCAAGGTCATACCTTGTTGGTTACATAGAGTCCATCATTGATTTTATGTCCTCAAGCCATTTCTCAGATTCTGATCCCTCAATAGCTTTGTTGACTCATCTCTATGATCAACTTGTTGCCCTTTAGAGTTATAAGATATGATAATCTTTCAAACGCAAGGCGTGTTCTACTAGAACTAGGAGTGATGTGATTACATAAGGAACTAGAGATTACACAACAACTTGTGATTATCCTTGTTCCTATCGTACCTCTTTAGGTTCTATGTTTTCTTGTTTGTCTCAAACATTTCAAGTTCAACTTTTACTCCCACTGATTCCTTTAGAACTAAGTTCCCTTTAGGAATTCAGCCATCCTAACAACAAACACTTTGTTGTCGGGATGGAATATAAGTAGTATTCAACAAGGTAACATTCATGCGATTTGCGGATAAAGACTTTTAAGAAACTATTTTCTTATACAATCCTTCAATCCCAATCACTACAAAAGACTCATTGGGACACTCCCATGACATATCGCATATGGTGTCTTTTGAACCATTTTAGACGTTAGATTTTTTAGTGTTTAAGCATGTGCCCAAAAGAAATTGTAATACCAACTAGATTTTAATTAATAATCAAACCATGACTTAACAAGATGTGATTCCTTCTTTCTGACACATCTGTATGTTTCAGGTGGAGTTCATTATGATACACTATCATGATCTCCCAGAAGGTCCTCAAACTCTTGGATTACATATTTCAACATCGATCGTATCAAGGTATCTTAATACTTTACCAAGTGAGTTGCGTACTTCATTCATAATCTTCTTGAACACTTTAAGAGATTCATACTTGTGTTTCATTATATACAAATATCTATTGATCGCATCAGTAAATGTGATGAGGTACTTGTACCTTTAGTATTGATCCAAACGGTCTATGTACATCGATATATACTAGTGCTATTAGAATAGTCGATCTCCCACTACGTCTAGTGAAGATACTCTTGTCATATTGCACAACAAATAATACATGCATGTCTCTATTGGTTCAATAACCAAAAGAGTCTAGATAACCATCATATGGATTCTAGAAATGCATTTCTCATTTATGCACTCTAAATGGTAGTGCTATAGGTATTCAATGTTTGAGTTATCAAGTCATTCAATATATGTGTCATACACGTTTGTCTTTTCAACTATCAAGTATAGTTTATGATACAGGGAATTTCCATAAATGATCATAATGTTCTTGTCATACAAAACATATGATGTTTGGCAAGTACATAATAGCAATTCACTAATTCTATTATGTGCCCATGAATGACAACCTTTAACTATAGCGACAGAAACCCTTGTTTCATATAGTTCTAGCTTACTTCTTCTCAATTCCTAAAGTAGATATCTCTATTTCTATCTTCTTCCCAAGATCCTCTATGAAGAGGATAATTCCTTTCCAATGTCCAAACAAGTGATAATGGTGTCACTATATTTTATTTATCCTTTAAGTAAACAAGACATATTCCTTTTACACATCCTTCTCCATATATTGAGTGCAAAAGACTTGGGCTTCAACTTAGCCTCATAACACTTCTTAGACTTTCTTTTGCCCTAGGACTCACTTCCACTGATCACCATCACGTATTTGTCCTTCTTCCTTACTTTGGCATCAACATGCCAAGCATGTGATAAACTAACTATATGATTCATACAACACTTGCATAATCATATTCATGGTCAACCCTTGACCTAAGAGAAATCCCAATAATTCCACATGTCCAATCACATTGAATACATGTGGTTCTACTAGACCTCCCTTTGTTAGTTTGCAATCAATTAGCACTTTGGAGACATTACACCTTCTTTTCTTTACATGATTCTTAATATGTGCTACCATTTTGAGAATGTCCATGTAATCATGTTGTTCATGCAACTCATAGTTCATACAACAGTGCATTAGGTATTCAAATGTCTATGACATCATTGGCATGCTTCCAATAAGCATCCATTTAGCCTTAGGCACTTTTGGAGTGGGTTCCTCTGGCATTGGTCTATCAAGGACATAGAGCTTTTTCTCATTGATGAGAAAATTTCTCAAAGTCCTTAACCAATTGTGGAACTTTATCCCATTTTGTCCTTCTTGAGGACCGATCACAATTTGAACATGTCTTGTGTTTGACATTTGATTCTACAAAGAAATATTACAACTTTTCAAAACATTTTTGTTTTGGTTTGATTTGATAATTTAATGATATTAATTAGGTTATTAATTAACTATCGCTCCCACTATTTTATTCAAATTTATAGCCCTCAATATCAATTTGGGCAGCGTACAATATTCTAGTGGGCCAGATCTAAGATAATTCAACGGTGGCCCGATCAACACCACAAACACAGTCAACCATCAAGGTAGGCAACTCTTGCCAATTGCATCATATGCAATTTTGGATAGATGATTTGCACAACACCTTGCCATAATCATCTGCATGCTTTTGGGCCCATACGCTTTGAGAATCACTAGTCAATCATGTCCCAAAATTAGACACACAATAATAATACACCCCACAGAGGCAGAACCTACACTATTACCAACACACTTCTACGAGATAGACGACGTACCCCACGGAGGCAGAACCTCCGTTTAGTCGATCAAGCTTCTTTTCATGTGGGCTGCTTTTGGAAAGCATCTAAGACTTGATATTATAATTGAGGGAGTTTGTATGTATAAATACATATACTTTATCCAATCACCACATACATAGTATGTATCATATTCATGCTATAACCACAAATGACAACACACAACAAATAAAACACACAAGTGATGGTTATGGCCATACTAATGTAATTCTTTGGATCTATAAGGAATTACTACCACCTATGGTCCACATCATATGCAACCTATTGTTGGTGATGATATGTGTTTGAACCAATCCGGGTTGATTGGTTCAAATTTTGAACCGGTCGTCTTGCCTCCTGGTCGCTCGGTTGGGCTCTTCTAAAATGATCGTCTGGTTCTCAGGTCCAAGCAGAGTCTGGACACCTCCAGGTGATCGGTTGGGCCACCAGTCAGTTGGTTCATCCTCCCGTCATCTTGCCTCCTCATCCTCCAGTCGATTGGGTCGTCTCACGAGCCGCTTGTTTTGCCTTTATGCAGATCACAATCTCACATCGAAACATAAATTAAAACTATCCTATTTCTTATTACATTGTATATGGAGAAAACCTTGAGTTTCATTCAAGGGGAAGTAGGAAGAAAAGAATTAATTTACATTTGGAAGTAGAGAGAGAGGATTGGTACACAGAAAGATTAACAACAAGAATAAAAGCCACAACCATGCACACAGATCTGGGGTTTTGACCATAACCATGCTTTACATCCACCATTAAAACTGATTTTATGGTGACACATGTAAATTGCATATATATCATATCATATATATATTCATTTAGGTTCCTATGTGGTGATTAGACAAACGTGCACATCAACCAGTTTAAATATTCACATCACATGCAATAAATAAACTCGATAAAACCAAAAATCTGATCATATCATTTATCCCAAAACATAATTAATTGACGTGGCTCTGATACCACTGTAGGGAAATATGGCATCAAGTAGGCAGTGGAAACAAAAAAAATGTACCGACATATTTTCCATTAACCAACAGATCACATAAATAACTATACAATGTGAAGGATGGTTTCATGAAGATATACATGGTCCTAGAGAAAGTCCAATGACAATCCTTGTTGATGTAGATGCACACTCTATCTTAGATGGTGGTTGTGTAGTTGCACTTGGACTTGTCTGACTGCTCCTCTATAGACATCAGACTCAGACAACTGTTGCAGTGACTCCTTAGATATTGCCATGGACTGCGAGTTGACATTGCCCTCCTTACAGCAGCCAATAGACTCCTGCCTCTAGAGTAGTCCACACAGACCAACTAGAACTCCTGTCATACTACAGGAACAGACATGAAGGAGTTGTCCCTCCCATTGGAGTACTAGTCACCAACATGCTCTCCTACAAAAATGATCCTCAATTATTTCTCTCATGTGGCTATCCCTCCCTTGTCAGGTAGGACTTGCCTGGGCTCTCATGGTTAGCACAACCAGAGAGGACAACACTTTGTAGAGCAGATGATTCTCAATTGTCTATGTAGTAGGTGTGTTTTGGGAAGCCCCCAATACCCCTCTATATATAGGAGGGGTTAGGGTCAGGGTTCCCAGTCCCCATCCAATGTGGGACTAAAGTGAGAGTGGAAAGGACAAGTAGAACTTGAATTTTTGAAGTTTTTTTGGAAGTTTCACAACCTGCGTGTGATGAAAGGACTGTTTCACGTATGAGACAGTCATTTTGCTAAGTGAAACAGACATTTCACACCTTCCAAATTTGCACACATGTTGGCAATTCAATTCCAATTAGTACTCAACTTAACGTACCCCCAAAATGGGCATTTGGTGCAACTGAGACGGGCGTCTCACACCAAACTAAGCGGTCATTTGGTTCAACTGATATGGGCATCTTGCACCAATCCAGATGGCCATTTTGCACAAGCCAGATGACCGTTTCATACAAGCTAGAAGGCAATCTCACAGCCCAGGTCAGGCAGAATTCCAACCAATGTACAATACAATCAACCTAACACTCCAAACAATAGTGTCAACACTTGAACCAGTCATTTGGTTTTCTAGTCAGCTAATCCATTGCATGAATTGGAATACCTAAACACTTTCGTAATCAATTCAATTATCATTCAAGATCAACCTCCTCTTCTAGATGAGTTCCTATGTGTGTGGCCCTATAGGTCACAGATCACGTTGGCAGTGGATGTCCATAACTAACTTATGACATCACAAACAATGAGTGGTGCCTAGTAGCACATCATTGCTACCCAAGTGAATGGAAAGTTGGGGATCAACTTCAACGTACAATCTGTGTATGGTGTTATAGTGTTTTTATAGTTCCTTTGTCACTGATATCCAAATTGAACTAGAGGCATGGAAAAGTCATCCTCAGTATTATTAAATCTTGTTTCTTGAACCAGAGCAGACTGCATGAGATATATGTGAGCTCAACATATTGAATCACATGTGTATGGCCATACTTTTCTCAGTCTCACTAATCAAAAGGCCTAGGATTCATTCTCCATATAGGAGGGACAAATCCCATATCTATCACTCACAGTCAATTCCCATGTGTCAAAGTCACCCAATCATCACTGTTATAACAACCCATGTTTCAGGACTACATTTGATGATGTCAAAGTGTACCCAACAACATGTGATGAGAGTAGTGATTTCAGGTCTAAGAACCACTACTACCACCATCACTGTGAGAGCTGACTATGACTTCCATGAAGATAGATTCCATGTGTTAGTCACATGGTGGGTCTATCTGACACATTGTTCCCTAACATGTATCTGTGTGCTTGGTTTGATATTGCCATATCATGACTAATGAGATTTAGTCATCAACCAACTCACACTCTAATCTTATGTGTTTTTGTTGTCTATCTACCTTCCACAATCACAACCGATCACAGACATAATGAGAACATGTATATGTACTCTTAACATCCATATGATCTCATCCACAAGGTTAGTAACTTGACAACATACATCATTGAGTAATATAATTCTCTAGACATTCACTTTGTATCCTCATTATCTCATAACTGAGTGAAACAGATGAATTGGAAGCTTGCCTTTTTTGATTAATTGTCAAAACATGTATCTAATGCCTCATCCCAATTATCATATGATTGGCTCTCTGGGCATACATACCAACAGGTATTGCCACTCACACAAAGATGCTAGAAAACCAGATTGCCTAGAAAGCCTTAGAAAACCAAAGAGCTTCTTCTAGTGGATTACCAAGTCAGCCAGAGCTGAACCCCCATGAATGCAAGTCCATTACTTTGATGATTGGGAACATTGTTGAAATACCTTCACTGGTAGATGAGAAAAAGGTTGAAGATGATAACAAAGTTGATGCGAAGTAAAGTCAAAAGAAGAAAGGTACAACTGAAGAGCATCCATCTTACAAGCCTACCCCTTTTCCTTAAAGGTTTGCAAGCCAGAAAGAAGAAGGAAAAAATTCCATAGGTTCATGGACATTCTTAACAAACTATATGTCAATCTTCCATTAGCATAAGTCAGTTCTAAAATGCCCATCTAAGAAAAGTTCCTAAAAGGCCTCTAAACCAAGACGTGGAGGATAGATCAAGTGGAAAACGTCACTCTATCTGAAAGAATGAGTTCCATCATTCAAAATAGGTTATTGGAGAAACTTGATGATCAAGGTGCCTTCACATTGACATGCAAGATTGGTGACACAACATCTGATAAAGGTGTAGTTGACCTTGGGGCCAACGTAAGCCTTATTATATTTACATTGTGGGAGAAGCTGGATATTTTAGAATTGAATCCAACTAAGATGGTCATTCAACTTGCAAATCACACCATTAAGTATCGTAGAGGAATTATTGAAGATGTGCCTATTCAAGTGGGCAAGTTTTTCTTCCCTTGTGATTTCATTATGATTGACATGAATGAGATTCCATCCAATCCCATTCTATTTGGAAGACCCTTCCTCCACATAGCTGACTACACTGTATATGTACAGGAGGGTAAGATCACTCTTAGAGTAGGTGGGGAGATAATGGAGTATTCTATCTTAGACTCAATGAAAGCCCCAAGGAAGATGGAAAATATCTACCTAGTTGATTGTATTGACAAATTTTTGGAGGAAGATGAAGATTTTTTTTATTTCCTTATTGACTATTATGATGAAACCGAGTTGGACACCACCATGGACACATAAAATCTAGATGTTATTTCTAGTACCACGTCACCTCCATCTCATGAAGATACTTCACTATTGAAGGATGACTCCAGAAAGCTCACCAAGGAGAACAAGGTAGAACTCAAACCCCTTCCACTGGGGCTAAGGTATGGTTTACTTGACCCAAAATTTCACTTCTACCATAATCATAAATGTTGCTTTAACTGATGAATAAGAAGTCAAATTTTTGAATGAAATGTGTTTACATAATGAAGTAATCAGTTATTCTATCAATGATTTAAAAGGCATCAATCCCACCATTTGCATGCATATAATTAATCTAGAGAAGATGCCAAACCTTGTGTTGAACCTCCTAGACAATTAAATCAAAATTTTCTTGAGGTCATTAAGAAAAATATTTTTAAATTAAAAGATATAGGGAACATTGATCCCATCCGTGATAGCCCCTGGGTGAGTGCTATTCACATAGTGCCCAAAAGGGGGGGTGCAACTGTCATGAAAGGAGACAATTATGAACTGATTCAGACCCGTGTTTCCACAAGATGATGCATGTGTATAGATTATTGAAGATTAAACAAAGAAACTCGTAAAGATCACATTCAACTGCCTTTCATAGATTTAATGCTTGAGAGACTAGTTAATCATTCTTAATTCTGTTATCTTGACGGCTACTCAGGATTTTTCCAAATACCGATTTATCTGCTAGATAAGGAAAAGATGAACTTTACATGCATCTATGGTACCTACACCTATATGTGCATGCTGTTTGGTCTTTGGAACACACCAATGACTTTTAGCGTTGCATAATGGCTATCTTCTCAGATTTCATTGAAAGAACAATGGAAGTTTTTATGGATGATTTCAACATATACGAGAATTCTATTTATGACTGTTTATCCAACTTATCTAAAGTCCTTAAGCACTGTAAAAAGGTTATTCTAGTACTAAACTGGGAGAAGTGTGATTTTGTGGCACAATCCGGAGTAGTACTTGGCCATGTGATTTGTAATAAGAGAATTAATGACATTAATGACATTATGACATTATGATTCTCCAAATTTGATGAAACTTCCCCCACATTAAATTAAGTATGTTGGATATGAATTTTTCCTTAATTTTACATGTTGAAGTTGTTTGTACATTTATTTAATATTTTGAAGGTTCTACACACTTTCTCTCTCTTGATTTCATCTTTTAATCAAACTTTCTCCAAATTGAGTGAAAATTCACACAAAGGCATATTTTAATGTTTAGATTATGAATATCAGATCATTTTCCACCTTTGGAGTTATTAAATATTTTATTTCCTATTTTGAAGGAAACTCACCCTTTTCTTTTCTAAATAAAATAGATGTGATTATTATTATCCTAAATTCGTGAAACTTATCATTCAGGTAAACTTGAACTCAAAGAAAATGAATCTAAATCTATTCTTATCCAATTACTTCTTCTTTTATTGATTTTAGCCCATTGTAATATTATTTCACCATTAACCAATTATCCATCCAATTATGTTCCTTATTTTCATATTAGCACTAAAGGAATTATGTAAGATTATTTTGTATTAATTTTTTATGAAATCTCCATTTATCTCATGTAATATATTTTATGCATCCATTAGGTTACATTAGGGTGTTTTATTCATGCATTAACATGTTAGGATTTCAATTAAGCTACTAATGTACATATCATCATCCTTGTTTGGCTAAACCTAAAGAACCAAGTTGGCTATCCTCCAAGACATATGATTAGGGTCATGAGGCTAGGTTTTGGTTCATTACAACACTCCACCCATTAAAAGAATTTTTTCCTTGAAACCTATTGATGAAACATCAACAACCTACTACTCTCCATCCCTTAAAAGGTTTTACCTATCAAGTCAAACTAAACATCATTTAGAGTTACCCAATTCTCTTTTAGTTGTGAATGTTTTAGATATTTATATTGTTCATGTATCAAACTAACAAGTTAGAACCATCTAGGGTTGACTTTAAGTCCTTGTGTCTCTCACCTAACAATCCTTCATAAACGTCTAAGAAGTCATAGGGTACAAAGGGTAGGGCCACTACACCTATATATTATCCATATATTTCCTAGTTATTTCTTCATAGACAAAACTAGGGTTAAGATCCTATTCCAACTAATTCTAGGGTTTCACTATCCATACATCCAGAAAATCTTCATTGTGACTTAGTTCAAGAAAACTCCGATAAAATCTAGAAAATTTGTACATATAGTAATATATTTTAAAATATATTTTTCTTCAAAAAATCATGTGGTATGAAGCAAAAATGAGCTCAAAATCAATGCAGAAACCAAGTCACAATTTATCTGTAATAAGATCTTCTTATCCTACCATTTCTCCATACTCATAACCTGATTTTCATCCTTAATTCAAACCTTATTGCATCAAATGTTACATGTCATCACTAACTTATATGGTAGGATAAGATCACCTAAAACCTTATCACATTAGGGTTTACTAAACATCATGGTTCTAATGTGAATATCATATCAATCTTTCAGCATAAAAAACAACATAGGTAAGATCTAGGGAAAATATCTCACCTATAGGTAACTATCTAAGTCAAGGGTTCTAGTAAGGGAGACAAAATTAAAATAGTCAGATTCCAACTACCATGGACTCTGCTACCATGCTGTAAGGAGGGGACACAGAGGGCATCCACTCCCTACTAAAAATTTGAAGAATAGAACCTCCAGTCCAAACACACCAAAAGATATGTTGGAGTGTGTGTAAGATTTTCAAATCTTATTAATGGTATTCAAAACAACCAAAGTATAGCAGCGTAATAAAAATGTTTACTATATTCAATTTATCACAAAGTTACAAAAGAACATCATAATCTTCCACATAGGGTTTACATGTAAGATACAACATGTGGATCTAAGTAAAGGGAAATATAAACCATAACAATTTGTCTCCAAGCTTTAACTCCTTAAGTTAAGTCCAAGTCTTTATACCACATCATGCAAGTCCTTCACCTAGGGTTGGAAGCATACCCCAGCAAGAGGAGAAAAATAGATGACATCAACAAAGGCTAGTATGTGCATACTAAAAAGGAAATTGCGCAATATATGAAAATAAAGGACATCAAAAATAAAGGCTTCCCATGAAAAAGAAAAGTACTCTCCAAAAGGGCATAATAGGAAAGAATCATCATCATATGATAAAGGAAATACTTTCTATAAAAACAACAATAAAATTGTGCCACATAAGCACTTATCAAGAATTAGGGCACACAACCCATCAATAATATCATCAAGCTAGATGCATGTGAGATAAACATAGCCCTAGAACAACATAAAGACAAAGTCAGCCAAGTCTCATAAACTTGTAACCTAATAGAGAATGACACATAAACAAACTCCCAAATATATATAAAGTGTGCCAAATCTCATAAATTTGAAACCCGGGTATGGGGCCACCTCCATCCCAAAAATTAACAGGAGCATACTGCCCTGAGTAGGAAATACACATCATCCCCAAAGTCAATGCAATTACACTACTCTAGTGCTACTAAATCACATAGCATGTTAAATGTAGAGGCAAGTAAAAAGTATAGTCAGATTATACATAGTCATCACCACATAAGTGACCAACATATACATCCACCTCACAAGTGGGCAAAAGACATCACATATCATCATATAGAGTCCCATCATGAAAAAAGCATAAGAAAGATACCAAGGGAATGTCCAAATATGATCACAAGATAAATAGCAATATAAGGTACTTCACATGAAGCATATTTTCTAAAAGAACAAGATATGTTGTTGGCTAATGTCCATAGGACCGAGAGAATGAAAAAATAGGTGAATTACTCATCAAGAATAATAGGGGATGCAAACATACCTTACTGAAGAATCTAAATAGTCCGAAGTTAGTCCTAGATCCAAGCCTAGGTCTCCAAAGCACCTATTGTGCATATATGTAGAATTAGGGCTAGGTTTTCATAATTTATTCAAAAACCCAAAAATTTCCTTTTTAATATTAGTCAATTAGGTTATCAAAACCTCATCATATTTTAGATTATCTTTTTTTGAGTTCAAAACATATTTTATTATATTTTTTTGACTTATAGATTATTAGTTGTAAATTTTGAAAGTTATAACTTATTTAGGGAAATCCATTAAAATCACATATTTTCAACATTAGATTTTAGCCACAAAACTAGTACCATTAGAAACTCATATTTTTCTAAATCCAATGACTATTTTTTGTAATTTTTGGATAAGAATAGAAACAGTTATGAAATTTCAAAGCTCAGCCAATCAGAAAATTCCAAGTAAGAAAAAAACTCACGAGAAGAGGGAGAGAGAGAGAGGGAACTCACACTGAGTTGGCCCAATCATAGGCGTCCAACTCAACTGGCCCCACAGACATTTGGGCAAGTTGCCTCAGCGCTAAAACTAAACAACCAACCGTGAAATGACCAAAATGCCCATGCTTAGCGTGATGAAGTCAAAATCAAAATGAGGGTAGCATAGTAAAACAATCATGTACCATATTCTTTGTAAAACCTTCATGGACTGGGATCCTACAGGACCGATCCAAGGATCACTCCTATCCCTACCCCACAGATCTCATGAAACAAAACCCCCAGCCAACCTCCTGAGGTCAAACCATACCCAAACACCTCAAACTCAATTTGGGTGGTGGTCAGATGTGAAAAATCATCATCGCGATCGGTGAGAAGCAAAAATGCATCAAGAGAAGTAAAAAGAGGGAAAAGGGCTAGGATTTCCTTAGTTTCCAATTGAAGGAGGTGATATCATCATGAGACGTACAGGAGTGGGTACGAATCTCCTCTAGGAGGCTCTTCAATGGGATCAACTCCGAATCATCCCATGACCTCACACTGACCATCAAAAGTAGGGGAAGGTATCCACATGTGAAAGAGGATCAAAGGAGTACAGGGGGTAGACTCTAGGGCTTCAATGAAGGTATATGGCTTACTATTTATACATATGAGGGGTTGGAGGAGCTCTAGCCACAGACGGATCGAGAAACATGGGAAATAGAGAAATCATCTCATTGACCAGGATGTACAGATGATGAAATACTATGAAAGTCAGGATCAAATAGTTCAGAATCAGATGGGGAAACTGCAAAGAAAGAAAAAGGAGAAAAAGGTGTAGTAAAGTGAGAGAAATCTTGGAGAGAAACTTGCAATCACTGTGTGTGCAGAAAAGGAATCTGATCCAAGGTAGGAGATGATCTCTCTACCCTTTGATCTGGATCCGATGGCTGTGAGAGTCAGTCTCATAAGAGAAATTTAGAAACCAACAAATCATAGCCTGACAACGTGACAAAATATCAATTTTAAATCTGATTTTTAATAAAGTGTGAAAACATAATTTCCTTTTCTCTCTCTCATCAATTGAGGGTCCAAACATTATCCAAATTAAATGAAATTTTGCACATGGGCCAATTAAGGCATGTAGATTCTGATTATGCAATTAGATTTTCATTTTTAAGTCTTTTGATGCATTAGTTAATCAAATCTTAGTTTCTCATTCCTCATGCATTAATGACATTATGATTCTCCAAATTTGACGAAACTTCCCCCACAAATTAAATTAAGTATGTCAGATGAAAATTTGCCCTTAATTTCACTTGTTGAAGTTGTTTGTACATTTATTTAATATTTTGAAGGTTCTACACACTTTCTCTGTCCTGATTTCATCTTTTAATCAAACTTTCTCCAAATTGAGTGAAAATTCACCCAAAGGCATATTTTAATGTTTAGATTATGAATGTAAGATTATTTTCCACCTTTGGAATCATTAAACATTTTATTTCCATTTTGAAGGAAACTCGCCCTTTTCTTTTCTATATAAAATATATGCGATTATTATTATCCTAAATTGGTGAAACTTATCATTCAAGTAAACTTGAACTCAAAGAAAATGAATCATAAGTTATTCTTATCCAATTACTTCTTCTTTTATTGAATTTAATCCATTATAATATTATTTCACCATTAACCAATTATCCATCCAATTATGTTCCTTATTTTCATATTAGCACTAAAGGAATTATGCAAGATTATTTTGTATTAATTTATTATGAAATCTCCATTTATCTCATGTAATATATTTTATGCATCCATTAATAACCTAAAACTTAATGTGAGAACATTAGGTTACATTAGGGTGTTTTATTCATGCATTAACATGTTAGGATATCAATTAATATACTAATGTGCATATCCTCATCCTTGTTTGTCTAAACCAAAAGAACCAAGTTGACTATCCTCCAAGACATATGATCAAGGTCAAGAGGCTAGGTTTTGGTTCGTTACAGCTAGAGCATAAAGCATTATGGGCAATCAAATTCGTAAATTTTGACATGAAGACAACATGTGAGAAACGGCTGCTGCAACTCTAGGAGCTTGAGGAAATCAGACTAGACACATATGAGAATGCAAAGATCTATAAGAGCAGACAAAGCCATGGCATGATAAGAAGATTAGAAAGTGAGATTTTATTGAAAGAGATCAAGGGCTATTATTCAAATCAAGAGTGAAACCATTCCCAGAGAAGCTTAGATCCAAATGGTCTGGACATGTTCTAGTCTTAAAGATTTTTCCATATGGAGAAATAGAGTTACAAGGAAAGCAATCCACCTTCAAAGTCAATGGACAACGATGCAAGCTATATACAAATGGTGAGAAGATTATATAGGGAACCTCTTGCTCCCTCTCAAATGTACAATCTCAGAAGCTGAAGAACCTTACTCCGGACTCTAAATGGAGGAACTTGTGGGAGTTGACCCCACTTTAAGATAGATTTCTTTATTAGAATATACTCAATAACATCTTCATTCCCAAAATAAATTTGTCATGGATGAATGTAATAATGTAGACCCTCTTAGAAATGTATCATCATCTTTGTAGTTGTTGAACAAAAGAAAGATAAGTTCTACAAAAATTCATAAAGACACGATGTATCATTCGGTGCACACGAAGTGTCTAGCTTCACAGATAAGTGATTCAAGAAAAACTCCAAAAAACATGATGTGTCTACTATAAGACACATCGTGTTTAGATACAGATATATATAGCTTGTTGGAAGCTCACATGTCGTGTAGAATTCCAAAAATGGCGTGTCCTATAGTTCAAATGGATGTTGAGGTTTTCTGTCAAAATACATGCCATGTCTTTATTTGTACACGGTGTGTCCTTATCACTTCAGAAGCTTCCTGGAGCTCTCGGGAAAGATAAATATGTGTCTCTAAATTAAAAAAACGTGTTGGATGATTCATTTAAAAAACAAACATTTTCCTATCAAAATACACACTGTGCATTTATTTGTACATGACATGTTGTTATCGGGTTAAGAGCATCAAAAGTCCACTAGAATCTTACACGACATGTTTTTAATCAAATACGGAATGTGCGATAGTTCATTCATATGCCACAATTTTTTTGAAAAAATACATGCCACATCTTTATTTGTATATTCCATGTTGTTATCAGTTTGACAACTTTAACCTAGGTCTCTAGAAAGTTATGTTGTGTCTTTATTTGTGTATGTTGTGTCTTCATTAAGAAAGGCAAATATCAAGGGGGTGTAGACAAATTGTTCGTTGGAACACGCCGTTTTCTACAAAAAACACACCGTGTTCGCAAGTTTAAAATTGAGTTTTAAACCCTAATCCCCAGTCGCCGGTCTCATTTCTACTCTTTCCTCCAGCTGTGTGCAAGCCTCCAATAGTGTCCTATAGATTTTCCCTATGTTGCTCCTTCTACGGTCAATGATGGAAAGTCCCGCATGCCACCGTCACCCCTACATGTAGCTACTCTCCTCCATCAAATCCAGTTGATGCCTCCAGTCTGCATCATATCAGTCAGTCTCCCTTTCCATGAACTCATCCTCATCTTCCCCAAGTCTTCTACAGTGACACTATTATCTCTAATCTGGAGTCCATCATAGGCGCATGAACATGCCGTGAGTGAGCAAGAACACACATGTAATATCATCTTCCCCAACCTTCAATTTTACTGAATCTCCATAAGACACAATATGTGTTATTTATGTAAGGACCCTAACCCACATTTTGGGCTAACCCCATTTGTTTTCCTTAAGTGTGTTGCTTAGCTTCTTACTCCTATCATCTAAGATGTAATTAGGGCATGTTGGAGGTTTGTGTTCCTTGTTTGAGCTTGTTGCTTGATGCTAGTATTTTGTAGAGAAATTTTGGTGAAACTTGCAATTCACCCAGAGTAGGGGTTGATGTCCAAGTTTGCCACCTCTAGAGTGTTTCTTCTCTCTCTTGGCATCATCTAGAGGAGATAGGAAGTGTTGGGCACATTGTTTTGGCCTTGGTTGAGTGGTGACATCCTTGGTGATGTTTTGAGCTCATGTTTGAGGTGTCCTTTGCTCATAAGAGTGTTGTCTCGGTCTTGAGAGCCTTAGTGAGACCTTTTATTGGTTTGTGGTTGCCTTGAGGAGGCTTGGTATCGGTTGAGGGTGTCTTGAGGGACATCCTATCAATTTTGTGGTACCTTGAGGATCACTATATTGGGTTGTGGTGACTCTAGAGGAGTGTCATATCGGTTTGTGACCTAGGGTTCCATCCCTATCAGTTTGTGAAGGGGGTGGATGAGTGTATCGACCTTGACCTTCCTTGGTGACCAAGTGGGCGAGACATAGATCCTATCACCTTGTTGCATGGTGTGGCATGTGGTTCTTCCTTATGGACATGTGTCATCTATGGTTTTAAGATGGTGACACCTTCCCCTTTCTCTCTATCTCTCATCATCCTTGTATATATACTCCTCTCATCCCATGCAAGAGAACCCTTCTGGTGATCCTTGCTTTCTCTCCTAGGTGTCTGACCTTGAGCTTGAAGAGCACTCTCCCTTGGAGATTGGTGGGTGAGCCAAATCTTGTGGTGCTCTCTTTCATCTTCTTCCTTGGTAAGCCATGGTTTTCTAGCTTTCCTTCTCTCCTTCTTTCTTCTTCTCGGCCATGGACCTTGGTATCTTCTTTCCTCTATTTTGCTTTCTTAACCTCGGTACTATCTTCCTTCTTGGAGGTGTTGTGGAGATTGAGCTTGGAGGATCTTCTTCTACCTTGAGCTTGGGAAGCTTGGAGCTTGACCTTGGAGCTTAGAGCTTGGTGGTTGTTCTTAAGGTGGGTTATATAACTCTAAACCTACTTTGCTATTATCACCTTCTACTTGTTACCTTGATAGTTATCTTTAGCTTTTTATTCCTTGATTGTTAGTAGCTATTCTTGGTTGCCTTATGTTCTATTTTTGAGAATAGAATCTTGCTAAGTTTCTGCCACGAGTTGCACTTTTGTTTTGCCTTCTTAGTATCATCATCATGAGGTAGAAGATGACTAAATCCATATGATATGTTAAACTGATATACAATGCAATCTGATATGCTAAACCCATATGCAATGCAATCTGATATGCTAATCTGATATACCTACCATGATGGGGTTTGTTATGAACTAGTGATGATTAGTGAGGAAGAGTGTTGAATCTCCATGCTTTTAGTTGAGTATGGAAGTCGACATGGGTAACTCTAATCTGATATACATACCATCTGACACATATGCAACCCAATACACCTAGAGTTGAAGAGGGAAACATCTCCCTTGAGGTTCAATCAATACTACTCTACACCCTAGTGGCCGATATTCCTTAGTGATCTTTGAGGCCAATACCCTAGTTGTTGGTATGGTCGATAGCCCATGATAGTGAAGGTGGTTGATATCTATGGAGATACATAGGCTGATACATTTGAGATAGTATGGCCAATACATTCTCTTATGTACCTCTAACCCCGTAGAAGCATGTTTCTCATTATCATTGTACAACATGTCCGGACAGAGTTTCCCGACTGGTTACAGCTCGGTAAGTCCAGGTGAAGGACCCTGGTATGAATCACGCTGAAGGTGCTCTATGAAAAGTAACATGAATTTGATTGGGCATAGGAGGGGGGTGACTAGACCACACCCTCTCATGTTCTGAGAGTTTACGCTGTCTGGGGGGTCACTAATGTGGCGCTTCTACGAGGGCGGGTTCTCTCATAAAAAAAAGAAACATGCTTCTATGTCACATAACACATCTCATAATAATGAGGAAAGTGATAACCTAAGGGTGGTTGGTGATCTAACCTTGTAAACCCTAATCGGGAGAAGTGAAACCCTAATTTCTGTGATGTAAAATGTATGATGAAAATGTATAGAATGAATTCCATGAGATGATGATGCTTTGCCTTCTTGTTATCAGCTTTTGACCATGCAGGTGATACTAACGGATGTACATAGTTAGGTAAGAACTATGGTGATTATGATCTAATGGACATTGGTCCTTGTGATGGACATTGGTCCTTGTGATGGACATGTGGTCCATATGATGGACATTGGTACTTCTGATGGACATGTGGTCCTTGTGATGGAAATTGGTCCTTGTGATGGACATTTGTCCTAGTGATGGACATATGGTGAATAATAAGCATAGAGAGACATGATGTAATGAGATCACACTTAATGTGAATCAATATGTTCTGGTGATGAGTCATGCCCTATTTATGTGGATCTTGTTTAGAGGTTATACATTGTAACTTGATTGATGCTTAAAGATGTTTAAACTGATTAAATTAATCAAGTGATATCTAACAATGTAGTTTCCCTATGCCATAGATCCATTCTAGTGTCAACTTTATTGTTCGATGGTGAAACAAGTTTAACTCAGAGTGCATATTTTTGATTATGCATGGTACAAGTCATGTAATTCCTCGTATCCTTAAATACATGATGTGTGAGATGACCATGCGTGAACCGATCTCATTCTGATATGGATGACCATGCATGAGACACTCGTTTTGTTAGAACTACCATGTGTGAGCCTATTCTTCTAACACCATACATGTACCAAGGTGGGACAGTTATGATTATATATGTAGCTAGCCATGAGTGAGCCAATCCCTGATCTTTACTATATGTCATTTTTACAGTTGACTAATATGTCTCTACGGTGTTTTCTCTTATGATGACCAAGAGGTGTGGTGAGTTTGTGGATTCTGGCTCTTCCATTAGACCTTGTGTGGCACTGATTTCAACTTATCAAGTGGTCGGTTGGATTTGGGTGGTAAGACTCAAATCCTTGGGGCATAATGAAACACATAATCAGTCATGTAGTATAATTGTTTAGGATCAAATACGGAAATATTGGTTGAGGCCTTGCTTGATCTTCATACAATGTTGTTGATAGAAAATATACATGTTATTCATATTCCTTTTTAATTATTAAGAAGTTTCATAATTTAATAGTAATTTCCCTTCCTGTTAATAATCATTTCCTATTTCATCTTTGTTGCATTTATACTACTGCCCAGTTTATCATATCTGTGATAATAATAGAGTTGGTGGTGGGTTATATCTCCCGCTAAGATTTAGAATCTCACCCAGTGGGTTTCCCACACCCTTTTTAGGTGGACGAGCATGAAGAGGTAGAGATCGTGTAAAGGAGGTTGAGTAGTAGCCACATGAGCAGTAGCTGATAAGGTTCGAAGTGCTATTGGATGTCTTTTGTTGATAGAGTCCTAGAGTCATCCATGTACACTCGGGTCTTTGGGAACATTTTGTAGATGTTTCATGAATGTGTTTTCTTTATGTGTCGTTCGTATACCAGATATGATGGAATTATGTATATATGTTTTGGAATAATGATTTTGTTACAAGTTGTCAGCATGGTTTGTGAATGCTTTGAGAAATGAAAGGACACATGTGTAAAGGTTCTTTCTATACAGTTGTTTTATGAAAAGGTTTACATTTTTAGTGTTTTTTCTCAGTAATCTACTCGTTAATCTCTTTTCCATGGTAATATTTTGAATAATCTCATTTTATGTGGCACGAGGTGTCACAACTTGGTTGGTATTAGAGCTTTAGGTTTTGAGTCTATAGGGACCTAGGACTATGGTTTGTGTCTATTCAGGTGTCCTGTAGTCTATCTTATAGTCACATGTGCTTATGTAGAAGAAGAAGTAAAGCTAAAATATGTCTGGAGAACACAAATAACATACTATCGAGAGCAATGTTGCTGCATCGGGTGCTAGTTCAAAGAACCAGGCATGAGAATACTGGGTGCCTAAAGTCCCCCAGTTTGACCCAGCCATGATAGAAAACCCAGCAATGATGATGACTCATGTGGCAGATAGGATGCCTACACCTCATCCTAGGGCACCTGGTTCCCCATATTGAATCTTTGGGTACTGGGAAGACTTTCGAGCGTCTTTTCCGTGTTGGGGTAGTTGAATATGATAGAACAACTAACCCGAAGGATGCAGATCTATGACTGATTGAGATTGAGAAGGCTTTCAAGATCTTGAGTATCCCTAAAGAGGATAAGGTGAAGCATGATGTGTACCTCCTGAGAGGGAGTGTTGGCCATTGGTGGGCCATAGAGGAGGAGAAGATACCCACTGTGGTGGTTGATTGGGAGGATTTCTGAGGGGAGTTTGTTAGTCGATACTTTCCTCAGACATATCTTGACGAGAAAATCAGCTAGTTTGAGTAGATTCAATAGGGGTCCATGATGATCAATGAGTATGAGGCAAGGTTTATGGAGTTGTTGAGGTTCTGTCCTCACATGGATGTGATGGAGGATGAGAGGATTCATCATTTTTATCATTTTGAGAAGGGGTTGAATGCTGAGTTGTCTACCCCAGCTGCTGCTTTGGAGAATCTGGAGAGGTTTGGTATGTTTGTGGAGTCTGTTTAAAGGATAGAACGATCTGTGAAGGAGAAGAGAGAGTCGAGTACTAAGAAGAAACCTACACAGTTTCAAGGGGTAGTCGTCAGGTGGCTTCAAGAAGATGAGGTTTTCTACGCTGCCAACACCATAGAGGTTTAGTGATTCAACACAATGGTCACCGAGCAAGGGCGGAGGCCATAGTTTTCCACCCTCAGGAGCCCAGAGTGTTGCATCAGCATCGGTGATAGGACCACCTAGGCCTTGGTATAATTTCAGGATATCATCAGTTGAGGATCAAAGAAGATGACATACAAAAGTCAGGTTTTAGGATGAGGTATGGTCACTATGAGTTCGTGGTTATGCTGTTTGGGCTAACCAATGAACTAACAACATTCATGGATTTTATGAATAGGGTGCTCCAACTATTTCTTGATCAGTTTATGGTTGTCTTCATAGATGACATTTTGATATATAGTTGGGACAGTCACTAGCACGAACAACATCTACATCAGGCGTTGATAGTGTTGAGATAGCACCAACTCTATGATAAGTTCAGCAAGTGTGAGTTTTGGTTGAGGGAGGTAGCTTTCTTGGGGCACGCTATATCTATAGAAGGATTATGTGTGGATCCTAAGAAGGTAGAGTCTGTGATAGAATGGGAGCATCCGAAGATGTCGATAGAAGTGCATAGTTTCCTAGGTTTGGCAGGCTACTATCAGAGGTTCATCAAGGAATACAACGATGTCGCCTTACCCCTAACAATATTGACGTTAAAGGATGTGCCATTTGTCTGGGATGATAGATGTCAATGTGCTTTTCAGATATTTAAGGTGAAGCTAACAAGTGCACCAATTTTGGTTTTTCCAGAGCAAGGAAAAAGATACATCGTCTTCTGTAATACATCTAGGAATGGTTTGGGATGTATGTTGATGTAGGATAAGAAAGTAGTTTATTTTTCTTCCCAAAAGCTTAAGAAATAGGAGGAAAATTACCTGACTCATGATTTGGAGCTAGCTACTGTGGTTCATGCTTTAAAGAATTGGAGGCACTATCTGTAAGGGGAGAAGTGTCAGATCTTCACAGATCACAAGAACCTAAAGTATATATTTTCACAATAGAGTTGAATATGAGACAACGACGTTGGATGGAGTTAGTCAAAGATTATGATTGCACAGTTGATTATCACCCGGGAACGACGAATGTCGTGGAAGACACTTTGAGTAGGAAGTCTTCATCTATGGATAGAGGCCAGTTGAGTTCTTTATTGTGCCACAAGTGAGACATGTTAGTCTCATTGCATCAGATGAATGTCAAGTTGGAAGTCTCTTTGTTAGCCGGTTTGTTGGCACAATTACAAGTGAAGCCTATGTTGATACAACAGATCAAAGAAGTTCAACAGATAGATACTATGACATAGAAGATTAGATCAAAGTTTGACAAGGAGAAGCATGATGGATTTCATGATACAAAAGATAGGATAGTATGTTATCATCATAGGATAGTAGTTCCTGATGCGGATAACCTGAGGAAGACGGTGTTGGAAGAGGATCATACATCTATGTATGTTATGCACCCAGGTAGTACCAAGATGTACCACAACCTAAAGGATATGTATTGGTGGCCAGACTTGAAGAAAGATGTAGCTGAATTCATTACAAGATGTGATGTGTGTCAGCAAGTCAAAGTTGAACATCAAAAGCCCGCAGGGATGTTGCAAATGTTGCCTATACCTCAGTGTAAATGGGATCATGTAACAATGGACTTTGTGGTTGGTCTTTCTGGGACAACCAAAGGTTATGATTCCATTTGGGTAATCATTGTCAGGTTGACCAAGTCAGCACATTTCCTCCCCGTGAAGAAAATGTTCACAATGAAGAAACTTTCTCAAGCTTATGTTGTTGAGATAGTGTGTTTTCACGGTGTTTCATCAACTATTGTATTTGATAGAGGTCCTTAGCTTATGTCACTTTTGGGATTGACTGCACACAACTTTGGGTACACAGTTGAAGTTCAGCACTACTTTCCACTCGCAGACAGATGGTCAATCTGAAAGGAAGACTTAGATCTTGGAAGATCTGTTGAGGGCTTGTGTTCTTAAGTTTACAAGAAGTTAGGATATACACCTTAGTTTGATAGAGTTCACCTACAATAACAACTATCAGCATAGTATTGACATGACACCATTTGAGGTGTTGTATGGGAGACATTGTAGGTCTCCATTGTGTTGGTATGAGATAGGGGAGTATCAGCTTCTGGGTCCCAAACTTGTGCAACAGATGACAAAGAAGATCAAAGTGATACAACAATAGTTGAAAGCAGAACAAGATCGATAGAAGTCATATGCATACAATCGTCACAGACCCTTGGAGTTCCAAGTGGGAGATAAAGTATATCTGAAGGTCTCTCCCAGGAAGGGTGTTTTGAGGTTTGGGAGGAAGGGTAAGTTGGATCCCAAGTTAATGGGACCTTACCCAGTTGTGGCATGAGTTGTGAAGGTAGACTACAATTTGGAGTTTCCACCTGAGTTGCACAAGTTGTGTCCAGTGTTCCATGTCAGTATGCTGAGGACGTACCATCCGGATACAAAATTTGTGTTACAGCCTATGGAGGTGGAGCTTGATGAGGATATGACCTATGTGGAGGGTCCAGTGTCGATCCTTGATCAGAGGGTGAATAAGTTGAAGAGGAAGGACCTCGTTCTTGTGAAGGTTCTTTGACATCATCTTGTTGTTGAGGAAGCCATGTGGGAGATCGAAGAGGAGATCAGGAGGAAGTACCCTTCTCTTTTCTCTTAGGATTTTGGGGGCGAAATCCTTGTTAGGGATTTATGGCTTGTAAGGACTCTGACCCACATTTTGGGCTAACCCTATTTGTTTTGCTAAAGTGTATTGCTTAGCTCCTTGCTCTAATCATCTAAAATGTAATTAAGACATGTTGGAGGTTTGTGTTCCTTGTTTGAGCTTGTTGCTTGATGCTAGTGTTTTGTGGATAGGTTTTGGTGGAACTTGCTACTCACCCTGAATAGGGGTTTGTGTGCAAGTTTGCCACCTATAGAGTGTTTCTTCTCTCTCTTGGCATCATCTAGAGGAGAGAGGACGTATTGGGTGCCTTGTTTGGCCTTGGTTGACTTGTAACATCCTTGGTGATGTTTTGAGCACATGTTTGAGGTGTGCTTTGCTTATAAGAGTGTTTTCTCAGGCTTGATTGCCTTTATGAGACCCTGTATCGGTTTGTGGTTGCCTTGAGGAGGCTTAGTATTAGTTGAGGGTGTCTTGAGGGACATCCAATCAGTTTGGTGGTACCTTGAGGATCACCATATCAGGTTGTGGTGACTATAGAGGAGTGCCATATCGGTTTTTGACCTAGGGTTCCATCTCTATCTGTTTGTGAAGGGGGTGGATGAGTGTATCGACCTTGACCTTCCTTGGTGACCAAGTGGGTGAGACATAGATCCTATTACCTTATTGCATGGTGTGGCATGTGGTTCTTCCTTGTGGACATGTGTCATCTAGGGTTCTATGGTGATGATACCTACCCCTTTATCTCTCTCTCATCAACCATGTAAATATACTTCTCTCTTCTCATGCAATAGAACCCTTTTAGTGATCCTTGATTTCTCTCTTTGGTGGATGACCTTCAGCTTGAAGAGCACTTTCCCTTGGAGCTTGGTGCGCGAGTGAAAGCTGGTGGTGTTCTTGATGCATGTGTTTTTGGTCACTTTTATAGGCTCATTTTCCTTTGTTTTCATGTGTAGTTTGGACATTTATATGCCCTATTATCCATAGAATCTCATAACTAGCCTATATTTCCTGGTTTGCATCAAATTATATGATTTCAATCATTTTTTACTAGCATTTTATGCATTTCAAGCACTTACGATGCTTTATGTGTTTTTAGGTACAAGGCAGATTGACACAGCTCGGTACTACCGACACCAAAAAAGTTGGTTACACCAACTTGACCTTAGAGAGCCACCCAAAAACAACCCATATCTCAGTGCTACCAACCCAAGAAGTCAGTGTCATCGAGATACCATTAGAGAGCCCTACGTGAATCAAGAAAACTTGGTGCTACCGACCCTAATGGTCGGTACCACTGAGATGACGTCAGAGAGGTAGCTTGATTTTGTAAGAAGTCAGTGCCACCAGGAAATTGTCGATGGAAGGATCGGGATCAAGTTACCTAACTAAAGTGAATCGGTACCACCGATACATAAAGTTGGTACCCTTGAGTCTGCCCGATCAGGCCAGCCATAGATTTTCTTCTAATCCAATGATGGACGAAATTTCGCATCCTAAGTCATGCCTATGACTTAGGGGGATGACAACCAGACCTAAGGACGACCTATTTTTTAATAGACGATGACCAGAGAGAGAGAAGAGAAGGACAGAGGACCACAATCTTCACTGGGAGTGATCCAAGCACCTACATAGGACGTTTCTGCCATTGGAAGATAGCAGACTGCACATACTATGGAGGGGATTGTCTGGAGAACCAAAGATACAGGAGTCGCCTTAGTTTTTACTATGTTCCCCACATTTTTCTTCTTCGCTTCTGTGTGTTTTGTCATGAAAAACATGCAAGGCTAAAAACCTTTATTCTTTAGCACCCGTGAGTAGCCCAGTTATACACTATAGTTTATTTCTATGCATTAATATCAATTTATCTCTCATTGTTGGATATAATTATATAGATGTTGTCTATTCTATTTATGCTTGATCACCATGAATGGATTAATAGACACTTAATCATGTCGGGAGAGGGATTAAGGGTTGGAAAACATAGAATTACTCATTTATTTTACCCTTTGGGAAAAGAGGTGAATAGATGAGGGGAGAAACCCAGAGTATTGATGTAAATCACCTAACTAATGAAACCAATAACCATGGGAGTGGGATTGGCATTAGTATAGGTAGTGAGGCTCCTTATCCAGGAATTGAGATAATAGATATTAGTGTGTAGGATAGACTGTAAGTGTTATCTGTTGTGAAACCATTGTCCGAAGGAACTCGTTCTCTTTCTGATTTACTCAATTCATTTAATTCATTTGCTTTAGTATTAACTTAGTAATTCAACCCAAGTCAAACAACGATCATCAACTTAGCTGATCGATTTGTAGTTAGTAGTAGTTTTTGGAGAAATGCTTCCCCGTGTTCAGCTCGGGCCTCATAGGTCCATTATTACTATGATATGTTCACTTGCATTTTGCACACGGTAGACAACACGTCGATTCTCTTTCATCTTGTTCCTAGGTAAGCCATGGTTTTCTAGCTTTCCTTCTCTCCTTCTTTCTCTTCTCGGTAATGGAACTTGGTATCTTATTTCCTCTCTTTTGCTTTCTTTACTTCAGTTCTATCTTCCTTCTTGGAGGTGTTGTGGAGATTGAGCTAGGAGGATCTTCTTCTACCTTGAGCTTGGGAAGCTTGGAGCTTGACCTTCAAGCTTATAGCTTGGTGGTTGTTCTTGAGGTGCGTTATATAAATCTAAACCTACTTTGTTTTTATCACCTTGTACATGTTACCTTGCTAGTTATCTTTAGCTCATTATTCCGTGCTTTTTAGTAGCTATTCTTGGTAGTCTTACGTTCTATTTTTGTGAATAGAATCTTGCTAAGTTGCTGCCATGAGATGCACTTTTGTTTTGCCTTGTTAGTATCATAATCATGAGGTAGAAGATGACTAAACTGATATGATATGCTAAATTGATATACAATGCAATCTGATATGCTAAACCGATGCTCTGAGTTGATAATGACTGGGTTCATCTTTTCTTCGTCCAGAAAATAGTACTCCAAACCTCTCGGAAGAACCTTCAACTCGAGCGGGGTCTTCTCTTCTTGTTCTTTGGCAAGATCACTTCATAGGGCAACATACATCACTGTCTCCACTGGGTCTTCTGCTTCAAATAGATCTTCTGCTTCTAGATACGCCAGTAGTTCCTTCACTACTAGATCCTTGACTACTTGTGCTTCACCAGCTAAGGCGCACATGAGTGAGTCTACCATAGCTTTTTCTTCCCTTACCTCATTGCCGAGCTGCTCATAGCTTTCGACAAAATAAGATGACTCAAAGAACGAGGGAGCTTTCATACAATCATAGATGTTGAAGTTGATGTGCTCTCTGCCAACTCTAATTATTATCATACCTGCCTCCACGTCAATGAGTGCTCTGCCAGTTGTAAGGAAGGGTCGCCCGGAGATAATGGGGCAGCTAGGATCTTCCATGGCATTGATCAAAATGATATTGTAGGGTATAAAGAACCACCCAACTCTAATGGGCATGTCTTCGACCACTCCAACTAGTTTGGTGAAGGTGTGATCCGCAAGATGAATTCTCATATTGGTGCTCACCATGTTGGTGAGTCCTAACCTCTTTGCAAGGGACAAGGGCATTAAACTGATACTTGCTCCTAGGTCCACCAGACCTTTGTGGGTTATGTTGTCCCCAACTTGAAAGGGGTTGACAAAAGCCCTAGGGTCTTTCTTCTTAGAAGGCATACTCACCTTGACAAAAGAACTAGACATTTGTACTAGCTTCACAGTTTCAACATCTTCTCCTCTTTTCTTTCTCGAGATCAAGTCTTTCAGGAATTTTGTGTATGTGGGCATCTCCTCGATAGCATCCAAGAATGGGTGTCGAGGTGCAACTTCTTTACTGTAGCCATGAACTTCTCATACCTCTTCTTCAACTATGCCTTTACCAACTTGTGTGGGAAAGGTATGCAAGGTGCATACTTGTCTGGATGCTCCTCGAGAGGAACGTCGTCGACTCTTTCTTTCATCACTTTCTTCGACTTTATAGGTATTTCTTCCGCTTCCTTGAAGTTATCATCTGTAGCAGGTGTTGTCGCCGATGTTGCTCTTTTCTCAATAGCTAGTTGTACCACTGTTCCTGACCTTAAAATGACCATTTTTGTCGTTTCGTTCCCATGCGCCTCAGTATTGGAAGGGAAACACCCAACTTGGTGATTGATACTCTGGGCTGGGCTTGCCAACTACTGGTCGATCTGCTTGTTGTGCTGTTGGAGCTCCCTATCTGAGCAAAAAAAACCTCCCATATGTTGTTGCATCAATTTGAGCAAGGTCGTGCTGTCCACGAAGCTTTTATGCATCTTATCATTCAGATCATTCTGCTTCTTAGCAAAAGACATCAACTCTATCATCATCGTCAGTCGATGTGGCTGGTTCTGCTGGAAACTTCTCTACTACGAGAACCCTGCTTGGTGTTGCTGATTTGGCAGTCCTCCTGAAGAAGTTCCACCCACCAGCTGGTGAGAAATTTCGGCCGCACTGGTGTTCCCATATGAAAAATAGGGTAATCATGGCGCCGATACTGGACATAACATACATTCTCTATATTGTCTTAGTCAGGTTTGCCTTGAGCGGCCGTGGATGGACAGAAGTCAGACAGGTGATCTAGCTCTCCACAAGTGACACAACTTCTTACTACCTCCTATTGGAATTTTCCTTTATATCCTTGCTCCTTCAAAGTTTGGATATTAGTTACTATCTTATCCAACTTAGCCGCTAGGGCCTCCATCACCTTTGATTCTCTAGGAGTGGTGTGGCTCATTAACTCTCTGTAGTACTCACTATCTTGCTAGTTTGTGGCCATATTGTCTATAATCTCTCTGGCCCATTGAGCACTAAGTCCCAAGAAATCGCTACCAGCTGTAGCATTCAGGGATTTCCTTTCTCTGGTGCACAACCCATTATAGAAAGTAGTGATCAACTTGGGCTCAAAAAAACCATGGTGTGGGCACTCCCTCTGATAGCCTTGAAACCTTTCCCAGGTCTCATGTAGGTTCTCTGAGAATTTCTACGAGTACCTTGTTATCTTGTTTTGGCATTTGATCGTTCTTTCTATAGGGAAGAACTTAGCGATAAACAAGTTGGCTAGATGTTCCCAATCGAGGAGGATTCCATCTTGTAGACTTCTATACCACTCCAAAGCTTTGTCTCTTAGAGAGAAGGGAAAGCACTCAGTGTAGATGTGGGATATCAGGACTCTGTTTCTCTTAAAAGTCTTGCAAGTCCTCTTGAACATTGTAAGGTGGTTGTTCAGGTTCTCTTCAATAGTGTTCCCACCGAACTAGTTGTGCTGCAACAACTGGACGAAAGCGGGCTTCAACTCAAAGTTGGCAACATGGAGTGGTTGCTCCACTACTGGATTCCTTTCTTCATTTTCCCTGACTTGGACAAAAGAATGCAGGGATCGAGCCTTGGGAGGTTGCTTAGCCATGGCTTGTCAGACACAAGGATAGCTCAAAAAGGTGAAGAAGTACCTGCAAGGAAGAAGTGTGAAAGTGTGAGTGTGCTATATAAACTATGTGCAGTAAATATTTGTAGTATTATATGCATATGTACAATGTTTTTGGAAAAGTGCAACTAAAGCTTGATTTCGTAGAATGATATTCACTGCCTATCCACGGTAATGGTGCTAAAAGGTTGAAAAGCCTTAAACGTGGGTCCAAAAATGGAGACATGTCTAGGTCATCAGACTTTAGAAATTTATAATACCTGAATGTTTAAGACTCTTGCAATTATCACAAGGTCAAAGTAATTCGGGGTCCAACACAGGGATTGGCAAAATTGCACTTTGGAGCTCAAGTTTTACTTGTTTAAGCATGTCAAAAAGTCGACGGATAAGGTTTTGATGTAAAGAGAAATAATTATAAAGAATCAAACTAAAAATATATCTCCAAAGGGAGATACCAGAAGGATTAAGATTTTAGGGTTTAGCAATTTTTATAGAGATTTTGTATATTGGAAACTAAGGAGATAAGACTATCGTCAGAGCAAAGTATGAATGAAGAAAACATAATTGTAATAAGCGACAATGACGTACATCCTGCACCCTCTTCTCTTAAAGAGGGTGCCACTAGCCATGCACTAAATTCTCTCTCTCAAGGGTACCAGACATAGGCTGGAGCAAAAAGATAAGCCAGGGCAGCTCTGATTCTGGGTACTCTTGCACACCCGAATAGGACCAAGCTCTATAGTTTACGACAATCCTCTCTCAAAGGAGTCAAAACAAGAAACACAATTCGATAGCTAGTTAAAAGTGTGATCCAGACAAAAGTGACTAGAGCTCAGATGCTATAAAGAAGTCATCTAACAAAAAGGAGCCACACACCAAAAAAACATGAGATAAACTCCACAGATTCCAATAATCATAAAGAGATAAAAGGGTTTAGTTACAATGCATTAGTAAAATGCAAGTAAAGTGCTATAAAAGGGAAGATAGGTATCAATCTCCTTGATTTAGGAGATCAATATACATAGCAATAGACACCTAAGAAGTGTTAACCTAGTACCAGTTAAGAGCCCTATCAGGATATGACCGTGTCAGGTTCTTGACCGTGTCAGGTCGTGAACTGTGACGGGTAAAGGGGCATATTGGGAAAGGACTCTCTACCCGATATAGTCGTATCGGGCTCAGCCGTGATGGATGTAAACCATATCGGGTTAAGTACCATGTCAGGTTAAGACACATATCAGGTTAGCATTTTCTTAGGGTCTCGGGTTCCTCGTATCAGGTATAGGAGGGTGAATCGTCTCAATTTTGAAGCCCAGGTAGGGACCCGACATGTTGAAGAAGCCTTGAGGGTCATGCCATGCTTCTTGCTGCTACCGGGTTGGGTTCTAAATGAACTCCTCCCATCCCTCTTGGGTTGGGGGTGTGCTCACCTAGTATCGCCCGGTAGACTCTGGAACTTGATGCACTATCTCCTTTTTCTCTAAGAGTTAGCTATTATATGGTTTCAGCCCATCCCATCATAGGCATGTAGCTGCTATTTATAGGCAGTGGGCTAGTGGGAGTTGCAGCTCTTGTTGGGCCACATGTCCTCCGTATGGCACCGTTCACGTGGGTTCGAAGTGGATAGACACGTCGGTTTCCCAGCATGCCTGGAGGGGCCATCGCGTGCCGGGTTGTGAGTAAATCACACATAGTCATGGCGGGTAAGAACCTTGGTGGGCTGCACTGAGGGGGTAGCTGCATCATGCAATCGACTTTGTTGGGTGGCGAACCATGTCAGGCAAGGCACCCTGTTGGCTAAAGAGCTGCAGTGGCCAGGGCTCCCATGCGGTACACCCGTGCTGGGTTGTTATCGTATCGGGTAGCGACTGTGATGGGTAAAGAGGTTTTCGCCTCACACGCTACCGGGCCAGGACGGGTGCTTCACTGTTGAGGGGCCGGGACATGTCCATTAACACTCTTTTGGTGGAAAAAAAGGAGAAACTCTAGAAAAGATAGGAAATGTTATCAGATGCATAGTGGGTATTATTTCTATACAACAAATAATATAAAATAGAAAGGAAGTTAGATTTGGATGCAATTTTGATAGTAAAATATAAGTTCTAGCAGCCATAAAATGGGTGTTATTAGCTGTGCTGGTCAGTGCCAAATTCACCAATGTAACTTTCCCTGCCATGGACAACCTCCTATTACTCCATGAGTTAACCTTACTCTGGAATGAAGAAATGAGATGCTTTCTCAAATCTTCCACTTGCATTATGCCCAATCACCGACTGATTCTCCTTGTAAGGATTTGAGCAGTGTTCTTCAAAAAGTATACCATAGATTTCTCCAGTGCCAATTTTTGACCCAATACTTGCCCAAACTCTTGGAGAACTCTTCGTATGACCCCCGCCTGTTGTACCTCCACCTCGGAAAACAGAACGAAGTCATCCACAAAGAACAAATGCATGAATTGCACCTTGTTCCTTGTGAAGCTTGCTAGTTTCCACACACCTTGGCTAACATCTCGTGTGATCGCCTGGCTGATCTGGTCCAAGCACAGGATGAAAATGTATGGTGACAATGGGTCTCCCTACTTTACCCTGTGAGAGGGTTTAATGGGAGGTAGTCCCTCACCATTACAGATGAAGATATACATGTCAGTGGTGATTATCTGCATAATCAGGTTGATTAAGTTGTGGGGTATTGCTGTGTGGTGGAGAGTATCCTCTATGAATTTCCAGTTCAGCTGGTCGTATGCTTTTGAGAGATCCACCTTCACGACCATGTTGCACTTCTTTAATGAACCTTCTCCATGGAATGTATGATTTCCTGGAGGAGTATGGTGTTATCGTGCAACCGCCTCCCTGGAATGAAGCTCAGTTGCATCGGGGAAATCCACCCATCGAGGAGGGGTTTGATGTGGTTGATAATAATCTTCAACATCATCTTAATGCATCCATTATTTAATGAGATGGGGAGAATCTAGAAGTAGGTTGTCGGATGCTTCATCTTTAGGATGAGCACCACCGTAGAGTCTATGGAGCCAGGAGTAAGAGACGTGCCCGAGAAGGCCGCTTTCACCTCCCTCACCAAACTTTCTCCAACGATCGACCAGTTGAACTTCAGCAAGCCCGCATCAATCTCATATGGGACCGGTGCCTTGATGGAAAGCATGGTTTGTAGACTGGAGTGGATCTCCTCCGCCGAGGGAATCTGACCTAGTTGTTGGTTCATCACCTGTGATAATGGCAGGAAGAAGCCATCATACTCCTGGATCCTCAGCCCATCCTACATAGGGTTAGTTTCTGTAAACAACAGTAAGAAATAATCCCAGACCATCTCCTTCAGTGCTTGAGTTTGAGTGATCTAGGTGTCATCGTTGTCTTGAAGCCTAGCCACATGATTCCTCCATCTTCTGCTCTTGACTGAGGCGTGGAAGTATGCAATATTGGAGTCCCCCAGTTTCAACAAGGTACACCTCACCTTCTGTCTCCAATCAATCTCTTCACGTCTCAAGGCCTCCATTCATTCGGCCTAGATGTCCAACATGATATTCTCCAGCTCCGATGAGTACTGTCTTGCTTGGTCATACTGTACAAAAAGTAGTCGTGCTTTGAGAGCATTAGCCGACCTTCTCTCCGGCTTGTGCACCTGTCCATCCCAGGTCATAGCTGCATAGAGAAAAGCCTCTACCACTGTCGCAAAGGATGCTTCTTTTATCCAATTCTACTGTACTAGTTCTGGGAAGTCTCCCTATTCGTGCCACACATGCTGGGTCCTGGGAAACCTAGAGAAGGTCCCCCAAGTCTCATAGGCACTCACCTATATAGGGAAGTGGTCCGACTTTAATCTTTCCAAAACCTGGACCTAGGAGTTATCGAACACTTCCCACCATAGGTGATTCCCCAATGCTCGGTCTAACCTCATTTGAAGCAAGCTGCACTTGAAGGTCATACAAGGGCCACTCGACTCGAACTCCGTCAAGTTGTAGTCTACCATTGTTGAGGCAAATTCATAATAGCTCCGAGTGTCAAGTGTGTGACCTCTAGTCTTCTCTTCTGGTTTCACATGGGCATTGAAGTCCCCGGAAACCACCCAGGGCAACTCCATTGACTCGGCGATCTCTCTCAGTTTATTCCAAAAACACCTTCTCCCTGAACAAGTCGTGTGTCCATAGACACTGGTAAAAGCTACCCGCTCATATACAGTAACATGGATGAACTGTTGATGGCTCCAGACAACCCTCACATTGTGGAGCTCCTCCCTCCATAATAATTGTATGCCTCCCGAGAAGCCCACCACCTCCACCCTATGGGATCTTGAGAAGCCTAAATTACCAATAATGTCATCTGCCCATTGTCCACTGATACCCTCCCATTTTGTGATGTTATTTTACTAGTTTTTCTTAGTTTTCCATACTCTTTCTTAGATAAATTAGATTAAATACTTAACTTTCTAGATTTATTGTAAATATACCAATAGACTGATATTTCTCTTTTCTTCTTACAGATAAACCCAAAAAAATCACAAAAGTCTCAACCAAACTAGTCCCAAGACCACGAAGACCCAACCAGTCTCCAAGACCGAGAGGACGATACCGGTCTCCAGACCGTGAAGACTCTACCGGTCCCAAGACCATGAAGATCCAATCGGTCTCCAAGACCATGAGGATTCTTAACGGTCTCCAGACCATGAAGACTCAACTGGTCTCCAAGACCGTGAGGATGCTTAACGGTCTCAAGACTGTGAAGATTCAACTGGTCTCCAAGACCGTGAGGTTGCTTAATGGTCTCAAGACCACGAAGTCCCAACTGGTCCCCCAAGACCGTGAGGATGCTTAACGGTCTCAAGACCGTGAAGACCCAAAAGTTCTCAAGACCGTTCAAGATCCTTGGAGCCTATAAATAGGACTCAAGGGGTCCTCATTCAGTATCGAGTTATAGACGCCCAAATGTTGCTTCCATTTTTCCATATCTATTTTGTCCTTCATCCTTCACCCCAAGGCTTTGGGTCTAAGATCCACACTCCATCCATAAGCCTACTTTCTCTCTCATCGACATAGAAGGTGGGGAGTGAAGGATTCATCACCAAAGCAACCACATAGTGTGAAGATAGTTGTTCCCTACTCCAAGGGGTTAACCTTCCTCCCTCCTACGCGGTGATGATGTTTTCCTTCTCTTATCCTGTATCCTTCTTTGTTCTTGCCATGAGCGAGTAGTTCCATATACTAGGGTGCGGGGAGTAGCCCTGCTACCCATGTTTTCATTCCATGCTTTGTAATTCATGAGTTTGCAATAAAAATGCTATCTTTTCAGTTCAACATCAATTGTTTAAATGAATGCTAGTTGCTTGATCACCAACTTGTGTTACCTATTATCTACTAGTGTGAATTGTCTACGTTTGTTCTTTTAGATTTGATTATCAATTGTATGTTGGTTTTTAATGTATGTAGTCACCATATATCTATTTCGGTATCTAGGAACGCCTTTCAAGGAGTGGAGTAAACTCACCTCCATTGTTGTACTTTCATACTATGACATGGTATCAGTTTATGTATGGAATTACAACTTTGATAGGTCAAGGAACACACTTTGCGAAGGGAGTGATGCAAAGTAAGTGACCATTCGTTCGGGGATGGCTGGCATTGCAATACTTCCATGTTTCTCGTAGTTGGCTATTCGAAAGAAAGCTAAGTCTACAAAGATACTGACTGATTAGATCCTTTTTGCAAGCCATGCTATTATGACGTATGTTATGATCCATGTGTAGTGGTGGTGAAACTCGATCACATCCTAGTGGTTTCCAAATATTGTCTACAACCTAAAGTTTACTTTCCTTCCATTTAAATTACATTTGCATATTAATTTAATCATCAAATCAACTCTTTGATCAAGATATAAAATCTTGAGTAGATAAGTGGAATTATAACATTTTCCATCTTATTAATCCTTAACAAGACTGTTGTCTCGTGGATTCGACCCTCAACTATACTATGATAAGACTTCCACGCACCTTAGCATAAGTGGGTGGAGATCTTATTATAGCACACGCAAGGTTAAACTTAGAGATTTACTATCTCTAGGATTTTTAGTGGTGCATGCAACTTCACGCGAGTGGAGGCTCCATCAAAAATTGGCATCGTTGTCGGGGACAACAAAATGTTTTAATTTCATTTATCTACTCGCTAGTTCATATCTTTTTGATTCCATCATTTTTCCTTACCATCTAAAGTGTGATTTTTCTTTTACTCAGGTAGAAAATGTGTATGCAAAACTACAGATTCTCCCCTGAACCAGAGTATGACTTTCAGGTAGAATGAAATTTCCACCAACGCATTAGACTCAACTGCCAATAAGCCGGACATATGGCTGAAGAAAATGCCAAGCCGCCTTGATACTGGAAAGAGTCAACACAGTTATAACAACTCAGAGAGTGCAACTCATCACTAATACACATGCTCAAGTCCAAGCCAAAGTTCGTGCTAAAGAGCAAGCTCACATTCAAGCTGAAAATGAGGCAGCCACAACAACTGCTCAGTTATTGATAAGGAACAAGCAGCTTCGAGACTACGTTGTTCCTAAAAATTCTGAGGATAATCACCCAGTTCAACCTCCACTCATTAATGTTCCTAACTTCAAGATTCGAACACAATGGATCCAAATCATGCTAGGCATCTTGTTCTCTAGAAACACTGGAGATGATTGCGTGGACCATCTAAAGCGATTCAAGGCACTCTGCCGATTGGTGCCACAAGTCAGAGCTATGCTTGATGCAATCATGCTCTGACTTTTCAACTTTACTCTGGCTGGAAAGGCACTAAGCTGGTATAACTCTTTATATGGAGAGCCAATCACCACCTGGGCTCCCTTGGAAATTTTTTTTTCAGAGAAGTTCTTTCCTCCCTCATTGACTTACCAGATTAGAGGACAGATCAACCAATTCCTCCAACTTCCTAGAGAATCACTAGTAGAATCATGAGAAAGATTTAAGGAACTTCTGAGAAAATGACCACATCACAGAATCTCACAAAACCAGCTCATAGAAACATTCTACAGAGGGGTAAGTGATGAAATAAATAAGTTTTTGGATTCCTCATCTGAAGGAAATTTCATGAGACAGAATTATGAGGACGCATGGAAGATTGTTACGCTCTGAGACAAGAACCAATCTAATTGGGGAAGGCCATCTACAAGAGGAGTCCTAAAAGTCTGTAAAGTTGAAGAATATGTAGAAATGAAAGTTATTGTTGAAGCTCTAAAAAACATAGTTCATAAGAAGCAAGCCCTTGAAACAACATTTAGAGAATATGACAAGAAGAAGAAGTCCCAAGTTCAACAAGTCAAAGCAGCTACTGAGACTTTTGAAGCTTGTCATGCATCGGATCATCCCACATTATCATGTGGCCTCTTATATGATGTGATGATGAATTTGCAGACACCTCAACCACAATATGAAACAATCATTGAACAACCCGAGGATCAGCTGCCAGAGTAGGTTAACTCTATCCACACCATATCGGGTCAAGCATACTATAATCCAGATCAACCAAGAAACCACCCTAGATTTTAGTATGGGAATCCCACAAGAACTGCCAACTCGCAACACCAAACACAAGGTGGGTCCTCTAATAGAGCACCACCTAGATTCTAGAGCAGTTATAACCAAAACCAAGGAAACTATAGAGGTGGGTTTCTCTACCCAAGAAATTCTTCTTCATACTATCAATACACCCACCCTCGATTGCACCCACAACTACAACAACCCTAGTTAACACAGCCACAAAATAAACAACTTTAGTTGCCAGCACCACAATAGCAACAACCTCAAGGACAACAACAAATTACACAGTATCAATAAAAGAATATCCCACCTCTGCCAACAGATGAGTTATCTCTGATAAGGCAAATGTTGTAATCTCAACAGACCATGCTTGCCAACTAGCAGGCTCAACAAAAAGTTGTAGAGACCCAATTGGCACAAATTGCATCTCAATTGAAACCTTCAGTGGGTACTTCCACCAGTCAGTCGGAAATAAATCCGAGACATGATGAACACAGACCAAAAAAACTAAATGTAGTTACCAAAAGATCTGGTCATGTTCTTACTAAAGCTACTAAAGTCATTTAGGAAGACGAATCTACCACTAAAAATATCCCAACTATAAACATAAATCAAGAAACTAAAAAATCTATAGAGGCCGAGAAGGAAAAAGGACAAAGAACTAGTTTCCAAAGAACCAGAAGTCCCACCATACAAGCCCAGGATACCCTATCTAGGCAGACTGAGAGAGACTAAAATGGATACTAGATTCCTAAGGTTCAAAGAAGTGATCAAGAAGCTATATGTTAATATCCCATTCCTTGACGCTATCTTTGAAATCCCATCTTGGTCTAAATATCTAAAGACTTTGCTATCAAAGAAATTCATGACCGAAGAACACGAGACCGTCAAATTAGCTCAAACTACTTCTAATATTATCCTCAATAGAATGCCAAAAAAACAGAAGGACCATGGCTCCTTCGGCATCCAATGTTCTATCGGAAACACCTCTTGCAAGAAAGGATTGGCTGATTTGGAGGCCAGCATATCTATTATGCCCTTTTCTATGTGTAAAAGATTGGGCTTTACCGATTTGCTACACACAACAATGAAGATCCAGTTGGTTGATTTTACCATTACTACACCTTTGGGAATTATTGAAGATATCCCAGTTAGAGTAGGAAGAGACTCTTATGTCCCTTGTGACTTTATTGTCATGGACATAAAAGAAGATTGCAATATCCAATAATATACAGTAGACCTTTCCTCGTGACAGCCAGAGCGCTAATTGATGTCGAAGCAGGAAAAATTACCTTAAGGTTAGGGAAGTAAACTATTCAATTCAGAGTCGTTGACAGCCTAAAAAGTCCCAACATTCATGAAGAACTCTTTCTTCTTGAGGCAATTGATAAAATGTTCCAGCTAAAGCAAGAAACTCCCAAACCATTTGATGCTCTGGAGAATGCCCTGATGAACCCAGACACCAAATCTTTGACTGACGAACTAGTTCAACAATGTCTGAAATATCTAGAACAAGATGAAGAAGACCCGGAAGCTACTTTTGAGATGTTGAAATATGTCACCACTTTGAGACTATTGAAGTGCCCAAGGAACCTGAAATGAAAGTCCTACCAGCTAGACTCAAACATGTATTTCTAGACAAAGAAAAACTATGTCTAGTCATTATCAGTTCCACTTTGATAGGTGACCAGGAAGAAAGACTCCTTGTTAAATTAAGAAAGCACAAGAAAGCCATTGGATATAAAATGACCGATCTAACCGGGGTAAATCCAGCTTTGTGCATGCACATATTACCTATGATGGAAGAGTTTAAACCATCATGGGAGCACCAGAGGAAGCTAAAACTGAATCTTAAAGAGGTAGTTTGCCTCGAGGTTCTAAAACATCTAAAAGCCGGTATGATCTATCCGATTTCCAACTCCCACTGGGTAAGTCCAGTCCAGGTAGTTCCTAAAAAAGGGGGGACCACCGTTATTTTGAATGATAAAAATGAACTGGTACCCACTCAGACTATTACCAGATGGAGGATGTGCATCGAATATAGAAAATTGAACAAGGCAACAAGGAAAGACCACATCCCTTTACCTTTTCTTGATGAAGTCCTTGAACATCTAGCTCACCAGAAATTCTTTTGCTATCTTGATGGCTACTTAGGATTTTATCAAATTCTGATACACCCAGAAGATCAAGAAAAGACAACTTTTACCTCCCCTTTCAGAACTTACTCCTTCAGGAGGATGCCCTTTGGGCTATGTAATGCATCTACAACATTCTAGAGATGTATGTCTGCCATATTTGCAAGTTTAATCGAATCTATCATGGAGGTATTTATGGATGACTTCTCATTCTATGGAGATTCCTTCGATAATTGTCTGCTTAATCTCAATAAATTTCTATGAAGATGCGTGGAAACAAATCTGATCCTTAATTGGGAAAAATGTCACTTTATGGTGACAGAAGGTGTTGTCCTCAGGAATCAGGTGAGTGAACAAGGGATTGAAGTAGACAAAGCAAAAATAGATGTAATTTAAAAGTTGTCACCACCAAAAGACATCAGAGGAGTACGAGCCTTCCTGGGCCATGCCAGATTTTACCAAAGATTCATCAAAGACTTTTCAAAAATAGCAAAACCCATGACTCACCTGTTAACTAAAGATGCAGACTTCAATTTTGATCAAGAATGTTTACACAACTTCATGACTTTAAAGAACGTCTTAGTCTCTACGCATATACTAAGAGCTCCTGATTGGTCACATCCCTTTAAAATAATGTGTGACGCCAGTGACTATGCTATAGGAGTAGTACTAGGGAAGAGGATAGATAAGAAGCCTTACGTGATATTACACATCAAAGACGCTTGATGAGGCCCAAAAGAACTATATGACTACGGAAAAGGAGTTCTTGGTAGTGATTTATTCTTTTGAGAAATTTTGTTCTTACCTAATTGGATCAAAGGTTATAGTTTACACATATCATTTAGCAATAAAATATTTGATTCAGAAACAAGACACCAAACCTAGACTTATTCGCTAGGTGTTGAAGCTTCAAGAGTTTGACTTGGAAGTAAAGGACAAAAGTGGGGTGGAAAATGTTGTCGCTGATCACTTAAGTTGCATTGAGGCTCAAGATGAAGATAATGTACCTATTCGTGACTCTCTATGTGATGACCAACTCATGAAGGTCACCATTGGATTCCCCTGGTACGCCGACATAGTAAACTATCTGGCTACGGGAATTGTCCATCCTTCTGCTTCCTATCATGATAGGAAGAAAATTTTCCATGACGTCAAGCAGTACTTCTGGGATGAACCATACCTCTTCCGCTTATGTGCAGATAGATTATTTCGTCGTTGCCTTCCTAAAGAAGAAATCACCCCAGTCTTGGAACACTGTCATTCTAGCCCCACTGGAGGGTACATGAGTTCAAAGAAGATTGCTCTTAAAGTCTTACAGTCAAGTTTCTTCTGGCCGAAAATAGCAAAATATGCACATGAATTTGTACAATCATGCAGTAAATGTCAGCTCTCTGGAGGGATAGCCAAATGGAATGAATGGCCACTAACTCTGTGGAAGGAGATTGAACTGTTCGATGTATGGGGAGTGGACTATATGGGTCCATTTCCCTCATCATATGGATTCTCCTATATATTAGTCGTTGTGGATTATGTATCCAAATGGGTAGAAGCTATACCCACTGTATCTTGTGATTCTAAACTAGTTATTAAGTTGTTCAAAGGCATTATATTTCCTAGATTCAGAGTTCCTAGAACCATCATATCTGACAGAGGGTCACATTTTTTGGAATGAAGCTTTGAAGCCCATCTGAGAAAATACGGAGTAAAACACAAGGTCGCCACGCCTTATCATCCACAAACAAGCGACCAAGTTGAAGTCTCAAACATACAACTAAAAGCTATTTTAGAGAAGACTATCAACAAGAACCGCACAAATTGGTCCACCAAGCTTCATGATGCTCTTTGGGCATATTACACTGCTTACAAGACACCAATAGGAACAACTCTGTTCCGTTTGGTGTATGGAAAGTTGTGCCATCTTCTAGTCGAATTAGAACACAATGCTTGGTGGGGTATTAAATAGTTGAATTTTGATTTCAAAAGTGTCGGAAAATATAGACAGCTTCAATTACAAGAACTTGAGAAACTAAGAATGTTTGCTTACCAGAGTGCCAGGATTTACAAAGAGCAAACTAAGATGTGGCATGATGGCCACCTTAAATGAAAGGATATATTATAGTCAGAGACAAAGTCCTCCTTTTCAACTCCAGGCTCGAAATGTTTCTCAGTAAACTTTACATGAAGTGGTTCAGGCCCTTCACTATCAAACACAATACCCAATTGGAGTTGTCATCATCCTTGATGACAATGGAGGAGAAATGACTATTAATGGCCACAGACTGAAGAGATACTATACTCTAGCCGATAAAACTCCAAGACAAACCATTGACATTCATGACCCCACTACATCAACCCGATTAAGCCAGACTCTCATCGAGCCAGTGATGTAAAACCAAAGCGCTACTTGGGAGGCAACCCAAGAATTGAGTATCACATTTCTATCTCATTCAAATAATTTTCTAGTTTTGATTAATTTCTTTAGACTCATAAATTTCTTGCATAAATAGCATTTTCATAACTTAGACATTTTTCCTTCATTCATATAAAATATAAAAATACAAAAAATTAATAACCAAAATAATCTTCTCCAAACGGTCCTGAAGCTGTTTGGTCCTCACGGTCTCGAAACCATTTGGATCCAAACGGTCCTGAAACCATTTGGATCCAAACGGTCCTGAAACCATTTGGTCCTCATGGTCCCGAAAGTGTTTGGATCCAAACGGTCTTGAAACCATTTGGTCCTCACGGTCTCAAAACTGTTTAGACCCAAACGGTCCTGAGACCATTTACACTAAAGGGAATATGAGCAGCCCCCCATATCTATAAATATACCCTTAGCCCCCACATGTTCCATTCCTTCTGCTCTCAGTTTCTCATGCATGACCCTATTTTCTCTCCCTTGCTCCCGTGCAAACTGAGCCTCATCACCACCTCTCTCGCCACCACCTTCCATCCTCCACACACTTCTAGCTATAGTGTTCGTGTCGCACTTCTTGCATTCTTGCTTCGCAGCACCATCTCTTTCTTCTTCCTTGTCGGTTTGCCCCACAGCAAGGTAGACAACACTCACAACCATCATCATCGCCGCCACTATCACCGCAGTGCGTGCTTTTCTTCTCCGCCATTACTGCACATCTGGCTGTCATAACACGCACCCATCACCACTACTTCCTTCACCGCCACCACTTTGACTCCTTCGCGGTTTCGACACCTGCACGTTCCTTATAGTTTTGACACCAATCAGGTTCTCACGATCTTAAAAACCACATAACCCCACGCGATTTCACCCTTGTGGTTTCACCCTCACGGTTTCACCCCTCACAGTTTCACTCCTCGTGGTTTCACTCCTCGTTGTTTCATCCTCCATGGTTTCATGCTTTCATGATCTTAAAACTGCATGGCCTATTCACATTTTTGAAACCGTGTGAACCTCTTCATTGTCTTGAGACTGTGATGCTTACACAATCTACACACCCCTCACCATTCATACAATAAATATATTATCACTAACTCTCAATTATTTCTAATATATGATTTCTTGTTAACACATTACAGGATGGCCTCACCCGTAAAGGATATCACTGAAACAACCTACTGGACCAAAGAATAGTTGTTGGAGTGTCGAGATAGGCTCCAACACATTATTGACATGTGTGCCAAGAAAAGCATATCTCCAGTTCAACTGCCCAAGGTCATTCATGACCTTGAGCGTGTCAACAAATGTCTGGCTGAGGACCCAATTGAGGACCTCGAAGAACCTTCCTCAACTAATGAAGCTCTAACTATAAGCAAAACACCGATGAAGAATCCCCAGCCAGCAAGTCAGAGAGGAAGAGGAAGGCCCAGGAGGCTACAACTGAAAAACCAACAAAAAGAGAGGCAAGGAAACAAGTTCAGCCCATGACCTCCAGGGAACCAATTCTGGCAGGACAAGCAACTACTCCTTCTGCCACTACCGCAGTTGCACCAACTGATCTTCAGATTCAACATCTAGAAGTTGGTGACCAAATTCTATGGCCAACAAAGTACATCTACTCCAACATACTGAAGAAGATGGGAGTATACAACAAAGTTCTTGACCTTCTCGACAAGGAAAACCTCTCCAAGCTCTACTTTGTCACCAAGAATTCTTATCTCAAGCCCACACTAGAATTCTTCACTCACCTCTCCAAACAACCAGTGGAAGACAAGGACAAACAAAAGGATGGGGGTGAACGCAAGCTCGTCACCTCGCTTTTTGGAAAGCAGGTTACATTAATTGAACACCTGTTGAACAAAATCTTCATCGACAACCCAGACCAACTAAAGAATGCTATGGAAGCAGGTCTGGATCACCAACTGTTCAACAGACACACCTTCTGGAAATCTCTGACTGGAATCCCAAACTATGATTCCAAAACCTACAAAGCCTCCAACATCCACTCCTTCCTAGTGTGAACACTGCACAAAATTATAACATGAGCACTTTTCCCTAGAACAGAGAGGGGGAATGTGCTCATCTCGGACCTCTTCATACTATGGTCCATCTTAAAGGGGCATCCGGTCAATATCAGATGGCATTTGATACATAAACATACATCTTATGCCCCCATTATGGGTGGTCACGTGACTACAATTCTGAAATACCACAAGATGGACAGACCACTCAAGAACTGCACTTTGTTAAAAGGTGATAACCTAATCAATGAGAAGATTCTCAAAAACACCTATATTATAAAAGAAAAGGATGCAAAGCTCCACTATGTCTTCTGCCCCACTATTAAAGCATCCAAGACACTACTACCTCTTCCCGAACTCACAGATTATGATAAACACAAATATCTCTTCACTATAGAAGAACTTGCCAACTTACAAGCCTTTGTAAAAGGGAAGGGACAACTGGCAAAAGAAGGGAAAATGGAGCAAAGTGCTACTGCCCCTACAACTAGAACAACAAAAATACCTATGGTACGACCATCCAAACTACACATACAAAATTAACAGTAGTCAGAGACGCCCACCTCTAAGATCACCCCAGGGGCAGAGCACCCCCATAATGAGACCACACCTACATCTACCACCACCAATCCATTTTCCATCACCCCTCCATCTTTCATCACTCTGCTATCCTCCACAATTCTACACCACACCACTATTCCACAATTTTCCACAATCATACCCACGAGCATTCCATTCTCCACAACCTCAACTTCCACCACATCTTCTGCTTCACTCCTTTTCTCAGCGGGCGAGCCCATTCTTACCTCAATGCCTGATATTACATTTACCTCACCACCTTCCCTCCTGCATTCCAATTCCACCTTCCATCACCGGGATGTCACCACCACTCTCATCCACCACCATACTGCTAGTGACTCCCTCTACAGTCACTACACTTTTTACGAGTCCACCAATGGTGTCTCCTTCGCTCGACACCACCACCCTTCCACCCAGACTCCAGCCATCCCACCCACCTTTCATTGGGGTCCCATTTTCACAAGTCAGAGAGGCATTCATATGTCAATTCAATGCTATTCGAGCACTCCTCTCCGACCCTTCTAACATATTACAATCTATTCTTTCTTGTGTACAAGGGCTTTCCATGCAGGTATCCAACATAGACAAGTAGACTAACGCCTTACCAGACCTCCTCATAAGCATTCAACAATGACAGGAATCAGTAGTCTAGCAAGTCAACCTAGTTGACGACTGCTTATGTACCTTGCCGGAGTTGATGCTTAGCATCAAGAGCCAGCAAGATACGTTAGTCCAGCAAGTCGACAGGATCACCAAACAATCTCAACATTTGCCTACGACCCATTGTGAGTTGCAACAGCAACAAGCTACAATGAGCACACATATGGATCACATGGAAAGCAGCCTCACACAAATCATCCACTGCTAGGAGGAGCATGCAAACAAAGGTTTAGATCAGATACAAACAAAAGTGATTGATCTAACAACATGACTCCTCTCCGCTGAAGAACGTTATACAGATCTCAAGGAAAGCCATGACGCACTGCTTGAAACCCATAGGCATTTGCAAGTGGCACTTGAAGAACTATAAGCTCTACATCAACAATGTAAGAAAGCATCGACAAAAAAGAGCAAAGAAAAGGTAGTGGATGATAAAGACGATGATGATGATGAAGAAGATGATTCTGACTCCTCAGCTGACTCCAACGCTGATAGCTTTTCTTCAGACAACAAACTAGATGATCAAGGCAACGTTGGGGCGGGTACCATCTAAGGATCAGATACCTCAAAAAGGGGAGATGGTGGAGACCACCAGAAGAGTAGTAGAAAAGACCACCATGCTCCAGAAAATACCAAAAACCTAACAATGTCCTATGCAGACCAATTCTTCAATTGTTCTGCTATGGGCTCTCTGGGGGACACTGCCAAAGATGTGGCTTTTGCTAAGTTTCAACAATGCCTACTGGAAACCAGCACTAGCCCACTCACAACAACTTTCATGTTTCATGAACCATCTACTTCGGAGCAAGCTATAGTCCTTCCCCCAGAATAGGAGGATTCTGACAGAGTGAGTCTCGACACCGATGATCAACTTGACTCCGACTCTGAAGAGAATGAAGATCTGCCACAATATTTTGATGACAATGAACAGACTTCAGTTCCTCTTCCATAAGACCTTCCCCCGCCAACACCCCTACCTCACAAGATGCACGACTTAGATCTAGTGGCCATCTCTATAATAGATGGTTAGGACATCTTCATCTTACACACTATTGTAGATGATGCCAAGGATGGAGGGGGGCATCCTCCATAATAACACAAAGACAAAGCGCAAGCTGACACACAAAGATTTCTGTGTTCTTCTATGACCTCAGTCGACAGTGAAGATGGCTATCATCCGTGTACTGCTTGCTAACGCAATAGAGGAATTTCGAAGCCCAAAGAAAAAGCAACCAGTTCTTAATGCTTCACCTGCTCTAGAATTATGCCTATTGAATAAGGACTTATAGGCAAAATCCATCGAGCGGCTGCAAACAGGTCTCATGAGAAAGGAACATGACATCACGATGCCTTTCAAAGTTTTTGGCCGCTGGCTCCTTATGATCATTGACACTGAGGCCCGCAATGCCAAGGTGTACAATTTCTGTGCCAGTGAGCTTAAGGCGGGAACCATTAGCTTCACTAGTTCCAAAGCTGGAGAAGTGTGATGCATTCCTTTCCAGATTCTCAAATTCATATGGGCAGCCTTCCCATCTCTTGCACACGTCTAGAGCCAACCATGGTTCAAGATCATCAACCCAACCATTCAGACGCTAGAAGGTTCAGGGGATTGTGCTCTTTGCACAATCAGATTCACTGTGGCTCTCAACAGACACATCCCCTTTATTGAGCCAGCTCAAGAAGACATGCATGCTTTATGGGGATGATACGTCATGGAACTTATTTGCGACAGAAGGTTCTTCAAGGACCCGACAATGGGACATGACGACGTACCCTTCTATCTATTCTCTGTTATCCAACATCCTCAAAAGAAACCATTTAGACAAATCCTAAAGGAGTTGGAGCAACAACAACAACAAACTTCCACGGTCCCAGAAAAACAACAATGGGACCCCTACACTTTCAATATGGTGGAAGATAAGGGGGATATAGATCTACTAACAGGAGATACCATTAATAGATCCCCCAAAGATATGGTGCCTCTTTCTGAAATAACACTGACATTCCCGAATTTTGACCTTGTTGCATGTAAGAGTCTTTCTGATAATGAACTTAGACTCATCATGTCTCGGCTATATGCAGAGAATGACGAACTTGTTTTCCTTGAAGGGAATATTCTTGTAATGGCCGATGCACTCCGTGTGACCGTACAAGTAAAAGGTACAATGTTCGTTAGCGTGATGGCTGCCTACCAATATCTTTTAGCACGGGACTTACCTATGGTTTACATGGCGTCAACATACCTGAAGGATGATTTTCTCGAATCAAAGAAATTTGGAACCATAGAAGCTCTTATTTCATACCTTAAACATACGACTTCAAAGTTCATCTTGTTTCCCTTCCTTCACTCTGAGAATTGGATACTTCTGGAAATGAACTTACCCAACGGAACTACCACTATCTACAATAGTTCTAATAGCCAGATCAATCCAAACCAGAGATAGTATAACATCATAGCAAAGGCGCCCATGGAGGAAGTGGCAAAGGACTGTGCCAAATGACTATTTGATCTTCTAGGTGAGCACACAAAGGCATACAACATAGCACATTTCAAGCACCCAACCTTCTACCATAGATGTCCCCAGCAAATTAGAGAATCCAACGACTGCGGATTTCACATCCTTTACTGGATGTATAGCCTCACCGTTCTTGACAAATATGTTAAGGACATGATGGACGTGGACTATCACGCATTAGGGGGGAATTTTCCACTAATCTACTCCATTCTCATGGAGCCAACAAGGGTTTAACAGAACCATAACACCCTTTCCCATGTACTTTTCAACCTATCACCTTGACACTCTGGGGACAGAGTGAATGATAAGTTAGGGGGGGGAGTACACTGGGCAAGGGAAGAGGTACTATATTCAAACCCTCTCTTTTTCTTTCACCATTGTTTTTCTTTTTTGAAATTACACAGATTACTCTTTTTGATGTTTATAAGTTTTTGATAATTTCTTTTACAGAATAACTTTTATACATAAGACAACATTCACTTTGGTAAGAGGACACCCCCAACTAAGTTAGAGACAAAGTATTCCTCAGAAGCACTTATAGAATAGCAATTAGTCATGTACTGGAGAATTAATAAATCACCTCCACATTCGATTTCAATGCATTTTCTTCAATTCTATATCATACTTTCTACAGGTAAAAACCATGGCCGAAACAACCCAACACTCTCAAGGACGAGAGGGAACCAGGTGAAATCCAAATCAAGGAACCTCGTAAGTGGACCACCAAGCACGAAATTGGAACAAGTACATGTCTGGAAACTCTAGGGAATAGTTTTCTTCTTTTCAAAAAGAGGCTTGGCAACCCAAATAAAATCCCTAAATACCCAATTCCCAAGCCATTGTGCATATGAATAAAAGCATGAGAGTTGTGCCATGCATAAGGACTTATATGAAGAACCAATAAAGGTCTTGCTCGGATGACACATTCAGATACCCTCACAAAGGCGGATGTGCCACACTTGGTAGTAAGATCCTAAGGTCTCCAAATATATGAAAAGTTGAAAAAGGTCTTGTCCGGCTGGTACATTCTGCTGCCCTCACAAAGGCAGATGTGTCGCGCCCTGTAGTAAGACCATAAAGTTTAGATTAACCCTCCCCCCTAGAAGGGGGAGTTACACAACAACCTTCAACCAACCCTCATACCTACTTTAGTTTCCGGTAGGAATTTCAAAGAAGTATAAAAGTGCTTAGAGTTGAAGACATGCACTTAATACGGTCAAGGAAAAGGTGGTCCCAATGAGAGTTACATGACACAGAAGAAACCTGAGGACCATGCAACTCCCAATACCTGAAAGCGCCAGAGTAAGCAGAAGCCTCAACAAAAACCTAAGGGGATCTCTAGTATAGAACTAAAGCAAGAGTATGGAAATCTTCACTAATAAAATCGCCCCGCGACTGCATGCCTTAGATGTTTCTAGCTTGAGGACAAGCTAGACTCTAAGTTGGGGGGGGGTGATAACCTCCCATTTTGTGATGTTATCTTACTAGTTTTTCTTAGTTTTCCATACTCTTTCTTAGATAAATTAGATTAAATACTTAACTTTCTATCTTTATTGTAAATAGACTAATAGACTGATATTTCTCTTTTCTTCTTACAGACAAACCCAAAAAAATCACAAAAGTACCAACCAAATTGGTCCCAAGACCGTGAAGACCCAACCGGTCTCTAAGATTGAGAGGCCGATACCGGTTTGTAGACCGCGAAGACTCTATCGGTCCCAAGACCGTGAAGACCCAACTAGTTTCCAAGGCTATGAGGATGCTTAATAATCTCAAGACTGCGAAGACTCAATCGGTCTCTAAGACTGTGAGGATGCTTAACGGTCTCAAGACCGCGAAGACTCAATCGGTCTCCAAGACTGTGAGGGTGCTTAACAGTCTTAAGACCGCAAAGTCCCAACGGGTCCCCCAAGAATGTGAGGATGCTTAACGGTCTCAAGACCGTGAAGACCCAAAAGTTCTCAAGATCGTTCAAGATCCTTGGAGCCTATAAATAGGACTCAAGGGGTCCTCATTCAGTATCGAGGCATAGACACCCAAAGGTTGTTTCCATTGTTCCAAAGCTATTTTGTCCTTCATCCTTCACCCCAAGCATGCTGGTCTAAGATCCACACTCCATCCATAAGCCTACTTTCTCTCTCATCGACATAGAAGGTGGGGAGTGAAGGATTCATCACCAAAGCAACCACACAGTGTGAAGATAGTTGTTCCCTACTCTAAGGGGTTAACCTTCCTCCCTCCTATGTGGAGATGATGTTTTCCTTCTATTATCCTATCTCCTTCTTTGTTCTTGCCATGAGCAAGTAGTTCCATACACTAGGGTGTGGGGAGTAGCCCCGCTACCCATGTTTTCATTCCATGCTTTGTAAATCATGAGTTTGCAATAAAAATGCTATCTTTTCAGTTCAACATAAATCGTTTAAATGAATGCTAGTTTCTTGATCACCAACATGTGTTACCTATTATCTACTAGTGCGAATTGTCTATGTTTGTTCTTTTAGATTCTATTATCAATTGTATGTTGGTTCTTGATGTATGTAGTCACCATAAATCTGTTTCAGTATCTAGGAATGCTTTTCAAGGAATGGAGTAAACTCACCTCCATCATTGTACTTTCATACTATGAAATGGAATCAGTTGACGTATGGAAGTACAACTTTGAATGGTCGAGGAACACACTTTGTGAAGGGAGTGATGCAAAGTAAGTGACCATTTGTTCGGGGATGGCTGGCATTGCAATACTTCCACATTTCTCGTAGTTGGCTATTCGAAAGAAATCTAAGTCTACAAAGATACTAACTGATTAGACCCTTTTTGCAAGCCATGTTATTATGACGTATGTTATGATCCATGTGTAGTGGTGGTGAAACTCAATCACATCCTAGTGGTTTCCAAATATTGTCTACAACCTGAAGTTTACTTTCCTGCCATTTAAATTACATTTGCATATTAGTTTAATCATCAAATCAACTCTTCGATCTAGATATAAACTCTTGAGTAGATAAGTAGAATTATAATGTTTTCCATCTTGTTAATCCTTAACAAGATTGTTGTCTCGTGGATTTGACCCTCAACTATACTATGATAAGACTTCCACATACCTTAGCATACGTGGGTGGGGATCTTATTATAGCACACACAAGGCTAAACTTAGAGATTTACTATCTCTTGGATTTTTAGTGGTGCATGCAACTTCACGTGAGTGGAGGCTCCATCATCCACTCATTCTGGTTTCCACCACTGCTAAAATGGAAACTCCATACCTCCTTACCAGATCTTTCAACACATTTTAGGTATCCTTGTCACAGATACCCTGGACGTTCCAAGTCAAAAAATTCATGAACGATCTATGTTAGGTGATCGGGCGCCCCACCGGAAGCCCCACCCCTATTCGCATCATCGTCTTCATGAGTCTTCTTCCCCCGTTTCCTAGAGTTAGACACCAGTGGAGGAGTATTGTATACTATCTTCCTATTTTGTAGGTGCACCCCCACACTAGATGATGATGCCCCACTGGTAGATTGATGTCTCTCTATCCCACCCATCCAGAACTCCATATGGGTTGGTTGTGTGCCCTGGGTATTTTGTCCCACAACTAAGGTATCACCTGATACATTAACGGTAGTGTGTGCTTCGTTACTCGCCAGAGGTGCCTTCTCATGCTATGAATTCTACATAACCTGTCTTGTCCCCTCATTTCTTGCAGCATTGCAATATTGTCTTGTCTTCTATTTCCTCACCCTCCAATCTACGTTGTTAGTAATGCACGATGCTACTGCCTCTAACTACAACTCAGGGTCCCCCACATCCTCCTCCAAGTTTTGTAGGTTCTGGAATCAGTTTCCTTGTGCCCCTTGGTTCATCTGCTCCTTGTCCTTCTGTTGCGTTCTCCCTTGATTTTGCCTTCCCACTGGTCTAGTGAAAATTTCATCCAAATATTCCACAGGTCTCGGTGGCGCCTGATCTACCTGGGTCCCTTCTGGCGAGGCATTCTCCTCCCCCTCTAGTGAGTCTTTGGACAAGCACGCTTCTGACAGATGTCTGACCAGACCACACTTTATACAGATATTAGGAAGATTCTCGTATTGTATGATGTATCGTGTGTCCTCCAAGAAGAACGCAGGTAGTCAGGGTTTGGTGATGGAGACTTCTACTACAATTTTGGCAATCCTTCCTCTCTTCCTGGGAAGACGTGTTGGTATCCACCCTTAGGATTTGACCAATTAGATCCCCCACTGTCATTAAGAACACATCATTGTAGAGGTGGATCAGGAGGTTTGAGATTCTAACCCAGAATACGATCATCTCTAGAGGTTTGTTATGTGGCACAAAATAGGGATCCCATCAGTGCACCATGAGGTACGGACCGAACAAAGGCCATGGTCCTCCGATCAGGGCCTGGAGGTAGTCATCCTTCCTTTGCATCTCCACCAGGAAGAATTTGTTGTCCAGATCAATTAGGTTATACGGGCCTTTGGGTTTTCAGAGCAGCCTAATTTTATCTCACAATGTCATGAAACATATCTCCTTGCCTAGTATCTTCACTACTACGGTGAACTGCTAAGGTTGAAGAAGGTCACTCTTCACGGGCTCCTTAATGTCTAGGATAGGTCCCCTATCTGTCTGCATGACTAGGATATCTTCATAGGTCAGTGCACTTCTGTGCTCTTTCTCAGCGACGCCCCCCTCGAGGGCTCTTTTGTAGGTCCCATCTGTCGTGGATGTGCTGGCGCTTGCCATATTTGGAAAGGTTGTCCCCTTCACATTACTCCTCAGGCTCTCTACCTCCGTTGTGGCATCATGGAAGGTCTCACTGAAGTCGCTCTGGACATCCCCGTTGTAACTCTCATAGTTCAGATTGATCCCCAGGTTATGCAGGATCGAATTTGACTCCTTATTCATCTCCAGTGGTCTCCCATCCGTTGGTCTCACCCCTCAATCTCCTCCTCCTGGTCTCGTTCGGCCGCCACCATGGGAGCCTCCAAACCCTAACACCATGGGTTTATGCCTGACTAATAACTCTCTTCATGTCATAATTAACATATGTGTCAAAATTTACTTTATTTTAACTTTATTTGGGTAAAAGATATCACATATCACCAAATAGTGTTCCCACGTGAACAAAGCATAGCCAAGACCAAGAGAATGTCCAAATATGATCACAAGATCAATAACAATGTAAGTTACTTCCAATGAAGCATGTTTTTTTCCAAAATAACAAGATATTGTGTAGGATAATGTCCATAGGACTAAGAGAAAGATGAAAATTAGGTTAATTACTCAAAGGAAAAATAGGAGATGCAAACATCCATAAGAGAGGGAAATTTTTTAATGTAGAAATAATAAGGGATGCCAGCATACCTTAACCTTATTTAAGGATCTAAATAGTCCAAAGCCAGTCCTAGATCCAAGCCTAGGTCTCCAAAACACCTATGATGCATATATGTAGAAATAGGGTTAGGTTTTCATTAATTATTCAAAACCCTAAAATTGCATTTTTAGCATTAGTGAATTAGATTATCTAAACCATGCCATGTTTTGAATTAACTTTTACTGAGTTCAAACATATTTTATTATATTTTTTGACTTTTAAATATTTTGTTATGAATTTTGAAAGTTATTACTTATTAAGGAAAATCCATTAAAATCACATATTTAAGCATTAGATTTTGGCAAAAAAACTAGCACCATTAGAAAGCTCATATTTTTCCGATTCAAAAGATATTTTATTTATTTTTCTAAGCTACATATAATTTACTATGATTTTTTGAAAACCAACCAACCACAAGATTCAACATCATCAAGCAGACCCATGAGAGAGGAAGAGAGAGAGAGGGAGAGGGTGCTCACACTGAGTTGACCTAATTATGGGTAGCCAACTCAGCCAGCCCCACAATAAGCTGGCAAGCCGCTCAACGCGGAAAAGAAAACAAGACAGGCGAAAAGACCAAATTACTATAGGGAAAAATTGTACAGAGCAGGAAACATAACTTCAAATTTTATATATGATATTCTCCATAATCATTAGATCACATCAATAAATATAATGCAGGAAGGATGGTTTCAAGGATATACCTAGTCCTGGAGCAAGTCTAGCGACAATCCTCATCATTGTAGATGTGCAACTTTGAATCCTAGTTTCACTGGGACTCATCTGACTACTGCACATCCTAGTCTGCACCACAGACTGCAACCACAGACGTTGTCTTCTTCAGTAGCTCCTCTTGTCACAGACTACTGGTTGGCATTATCCTCCAAGAGGTGAACAAAAGCTTCCCACCTCTATGGTAGTCCAAACGTACCACATAGAACTCTTATTGTCCTGCTGGATCAGACAAGAAGGAGTTGTCCCTCTCTATTGGTGTAATAGTCACTGACTTGCTCTCCCATAATGACAAATCTCAGTTGTTCTCTCCCGTGTCTATCCCTCCCTTCTCAGGTAGGACTTGCCTGGGCTCTTGTGGTTACCACAACCAGAGAGGACAACAATTGTCAGAAGAACTAATTCTTAGTTGTCTATGTTGTAGTTGTGCTTTGGGAAGCCCCCGGTACCTCTATATATATAGGAGGGGTTAGGGTCAGGGTTCCCAGTCCCCAATCAATGTGGGACTAAACGTGGGAGTGGAAGGGACTAATAGATCTTGACTTTTATGAAAAAAATGCAATCTATGATAGTTGAAATAGACATTTGTTGCACGAGACGGTCGTCATGCACTATGAGACAGTTGTCTCATAATTTCCAGATTGCACACGAATTGGAAAATTTGATTTCCAATCAATATCATATATTAATTTACTTGTTTTGGAAGTATTTGAAATTAAAACTTCGGGAAACATCCCAAAATTGCGTTCGCCCAGACTGGTCCATCTCGCACATGCGAGATGCCTACCTCTCTCTCCCTAAATGCCTATCTGGTGAGTCTTGAGTCAACTGTTTCAATCACATTGAATAGTCGGTTCATGGGGCCAAACTTAGCCAACTAGCTCCTTGATTGGCCTGACAACCCAAACGGTCGTCTCAACACTGGAGACGCCCTTTTGGCTACCCAAACAGCCATCTCACCCAATGAGATGGTCGTTTGGAAGTTCAGTCAACCAATCTATTGATCTGTTCTGTGAATTGAGTACCTAAACACTTTAGTACTTAATTCAATTATCATTGAAGATTAGAACTCATCTTCTTGGTACTCCTCTTCTTTGTCAAGACCTATGTGTGTGACCCTATAGGCCCCATATTATGTTGGCAGTGAGTGTCCATAACAAATTATGACATCACAAGCAAAGAGTGGTGCCTAGCCACACATAATTACTACCCAAGTAAATGGAAAAGTTGGGGAACAACTTCAACCTAGAATCTGTGTATGGTGTTACAATGTTTGTATAGCTCCTTTGTCACTGATTTCTAGTTTGAACTAGAGGCATGGAGCAGTCACCCTCATTATTATTCAATCATGTTTCTTGAATCAAGAGCATACTAACTAAGATATATGTAAGTTCAATATCACATATTGACTTAAATGCACATGGCCATGCTTTTCTCAGTCTCGCTTATCAAAAGGCCTAGGACATCACACTCCAATAGGAGGGACAAATCCCATGTCTATCTCTTACAGTCAATCCCCATGTGTCAAAGCCACCCAATCATCACCGTTATAACAACCCATGTTTTAGGACTATGTTTGATGATGTTAAAGTGTACTCAATGACATGTGTTGAGTGCAGTGACTTCAAGTTTAAGAACCACAATCACCACCATCACTATGAGAGCTGACTATGACTTCCATGATGATGGATTCCATGTGTCAGTATCACGGTGGGTCTGTCTGATGCATTATTCTCTAACATGTATCTGTGTGATTGGTTTGATATTGCCATATCATGACTAATGAGATCTAGTCATCAACCAACTCACACTTTGATCTTATGTGTCATTGTTGTCTATCAACCTTCCACAATGACAGCCTATCAGGGACATAATGAGAATCTATATATGTACTTTTAACATCTGTATGATCTCATCCACAAGGTTAGTAACTTTATTACATACGTCATTGAGTAATATGATTCTCTAGACATTTATCATGTTACATCATTATCTCGTAAATGAATTAAACATAATAAATTGGAATATTTCCTTTTATAAATAATCAAATTGTTTTACATGATATGCTATTACAATCATCACATGATTGGATCTCTAGACAGACATAACCAACAGACTCCTACTTACACTTAGAGCCAATCACCCACGAATCTTATTCCGAGTGATTGAACATGACCATCATTCTTCTGCTGTGAAAGTGCCTTTGTCATGGGATCAACAACATTGCTCTCAGTTGGAACTTTGCAAATCTTCACATCTCCACACTACATGATTTCTTGTATGAGATGGAACCACCTTTGTATATGCTTCGAGTGTTGATGTGATCTGGGTTCCTTAGTTTGTGCAATAGCTCCATTGTTGTCACAATATAGCTTGATTGCCTCACTGATGCTAGGAATGACACCAAGTTCTAAGATGAACTTTTAGATCCATACAGCCTCCTTTGCTGCACTTGATGCAACAATATACTCATCCTCTATTGTAGAATTGACAAGTGTTTCTTTCTTAGAACTCTTCCATCTCACAACTCCATCGTTAAGGAAAAACACGAATCCAAATTGCAATTTGCAATCATCTTGATCAGTCTGGAAGATTTCATCGGTGTAACCTTTTACCACCAACTCTTCTTCTTCACCATAGACCAAGAACTAATCCTTAGTCCTTCTCAAGTGCTTATGGGTGTTCTTTATGGCTATCCAATGAGCATCATCTAGATTTGACTTACATCTACTCTTCGTGCTCAAGGCATACAAGATGACTGGGCGGGTACATAACATTGCATACATGATTGATCCAATTTACAAGGCATATGGAATCATACTCATGTGTTCCCTTTCTTCACAAGAACTGAGATATGAGCTCTAGAGATTGGGACACCATGGCACATAGGAAGGTTTCCTCTCTTTGAGTTCTCAATGTTCAACTACTTTAGCACTTTGTCAATGTATGTGCTCTGACTTAGTCTGAGAAATCTTCTAGATCTATCTCTATAGATCTTTATCCCCAAGATGTAGGATGCTTCTCCCAAGTCTTATATAGAGAACATATTTCCAAGCCATGCCTTTACCTTTTGTAAAGTAGGGATGTCATTCCCCATCAATAGTCTGTCATCCACATACAATATGAGGAATGTCACTATGCTCCCACTAACCTTCTTGTACACACAAGGTTCATCTTCATTTTGAGAAAAGGCAAACCCTTTGACTGTCTCATCAAAATGAAGATTCTAGCTCTGAGATGCTTGCTTCAATCAAATAGATTGACTTTTGTAGCTTACAGATTCTATTGGAAAACTTTGGATCTATAGACCCCTCAAGTTATTTCATGTACACATCCTCCACAAGATTCTCATTAATGAATGCAGTTATAACATACATTTTCCAAATCTCATAGTCATGATAAGTTGCAATAGCAAGCATGATCCTGATAGATTTAACCATGGCCACTAGAGAAAAGGTTTCATCATAGTCAACACCTTGAACTTGTTTGAAACCCTTTGCAACCAATCTTCCCTTATAGGTTTGTACCTTTCCATCCATGTTGGTCTTCTTCTTGAAAACCCACTTGCATCCTATGGGTTTTAGCCCTTCTGGTGGATCCACCAAAGTCCATACTTTCTTGGTATACATGGATTCCTTCTCAGATCTCATGGCCTCAAGCCATTTCTCAGACTTTGGTCCCTCAATATCATCTTTATAGGTAATTGGCTCATCATGTATGACCAATTCACTACCTTCTTGATCACAAGATATCCATATCTCTCAGGATCAAGGTGTATCTTATTAGATCTTCGAGGTTCATGTGTTACATGAGGAATTTGAGATTCCACAACATCTTGTGAACCTCTTTGTTCCTCTAGTTCATTTATTGGTTCAATGTTTCCTTGTTGGCCTCGAACCTCTTCGACTTCCACTTTTCTCCCACTAATTCCTTTGAAAATGAAGTCCATCTCAAGGAATGTAGCATCCCTGGCAATAAACACTTTGTTGTCATATTGGGAATAAAAGTAATATCCTCTTATTTCTTTAGGATATCTGACAAAATAACATTTATCAGATCTTGGGCCAAGCTTTTCAGGAAACATTTTCTTGACATAATCTTTGTAACCCCAAATCCTCATAAAAGACATATTGGAACGCTTCCCATTCCATATCTCATATGGTATCTTTTGAACCAACTTAGATGGTAGTCAGTTTTGTGTAAATGTGGTGATTTGTAGAGCATGCCCCCATAAGGTAGTTGGAATCTCAGCTAAACTCATCATTGATTGCACCATATCCAGTAATGTGTGATTCCTTCTTGCTGATACACCATTATGTTGAGGTGTTCTAGGCAGAGTCCACTGGGATACAATCCCATGGGCTCTAAGAAGGTCCTCAAACTCTTAGTTTAAGTATTCTCCACCTTGGTCTGAACAAAGTGCCTTAATACTTTTACCAAGTTTGTTTTGTACTTCATTCATAAACTCCTTGAACTTTTCAAGAGCTTCTGACTTATGGTTCATCAAGTAAACATAGACATACCTATTGAAGTCATCAGTGAAGGTAATGAAATACTTATACCCACCTTTAGCAGTTGTTCTAAAAGGTCCACATACATGAATATGTATGAGTCCTAATAGATCACTAGCCCTCTCATTGTTACCAGTGAAAGGGGTCTTAGCCATCTTTCCCAACAAACAAGATTCACATGTCTCGAATGATTTAAATAAAAAAAGTCCATATAACCATCTTAATGGAGTCTATATGTGCGATTCTCATTTATGTTCCCTAGACAATAATGCCAAAGGTGTGTTTTATTTGAGTCATTGAGTTTTTCCTTTTGGTATTCATGTTATATACAACTGTCTCTAAATCTATCAAATATAGACCATAAGACATTGTGGCACTGCCATCAGTGTTTTAAAAAGCATCCTAGGCGACCGCTTAAGCGGTCACTTAATTGCCACAAGGTGATGGCCGATTAAAATGTGCCATAAGCACCGCTTGAGTGGATTTGAGAAAAGCAACCACTTTTTGCCTGCTTAACCCGCCTTTTCCCACTTTTCCCCGCTTTTTGTCCACTTTTAAAAAAAATAGTTGTACACATATAACATTAAGTATATTATATGCCTCGATTAGTATTGACTATACTATATTATACTAGCATACATTACAAGTTCTGTGATATACCAAGTTCTAATTTAGAATGCATACTTTGTTTGTAAGTTGTAATGTTATGGTACTTTTGTGATGTATCCAAGTATATTATAGGTAACTATAATCTAATTTAGAATGCATACTTTTATTAAATGTACTTCTCTAACATATGACTATTTGATGATGTGCAAATGTAACAATTTGCTTGTAAGCTAGATATCATAGGTTTATTATTTATTGTTTAGCTATGTAAACATGTGATACAAATTTATTGTTGCATCTTGTATATACATTTATTATTTTATGTGTAGGGTGCTTTATCTATGACAAGTTAATTGTTTACTATATTATATAGTTACAATCATTGTTGTATAGTTATGTTATAAACTATTTGGGTGTTTTATAATTTTCTTATGCAATGTTTATATATGTATAAAACCTTCAAAAATATAGTATTTATATACATATGTATGTAATTTTGTATAAAGTTTATAGGAATTGAAAATCCACTTTTAAAAAGTGGCTGCTTAATCACCCACTTGGCAATTTATCAGCTATAAGATCCTATCTGCACGCTTCCCGCTTCACACTTTTTAAAACCTTGACTGTCATAAAAGATCCCATCTTTACTAATAGAACATCTTCCATTCTTTTTAAGAAATTCAAATCCTTTCTTGTCAAAACAAGATACAAATATGATGTTCCTATTAATGACAGGTATGTAATAGCAGTTCTCTAACTCTATTACAAGCCCACATGATAGAGTTAACCCATAGGTTCCAGCTACGCTGGCACCAACTCTTGCACCATTAGCAACACACAGTTCAACCTCACCTTTCTCTAAATGTCTACTTATTTTCAAATACTTCACATTTGAGAAAATGTGTGATCCACACCCGGTATCAAGTACCCACGATGAAGAAGTAGTGAAGTTAATATCTATGATGTATACCCCAGAAGTAGAGATATCTATCCCTTGCTTCTTCTTCTTGGGCTCCCTTATCCTTTTCCTTACTTTGAGTGCAGAAGATTTGAACCTTAGGTTAGCTGCAAAAGACTTTTTGGCTTTGCCTTTGTCCTTGGACTCTACTCCTCTGATCATTATCATGGATTTGTCCATCTTCATTTGTGCTTCAACATTTGTCAAGATGTCAAGTAACTCTTACAGTGGTCCAGCCATGATGCATAAGTGATAACACTCAGTGAACCGACTTTATGATTTAGGCAATGATTGCAAAATCACATCTGTGGCCAACTCTTGACCCAAAGGTATCCAGTTTCTCAAGATGCTCCATAGGCCTAATCATATTAAGTACACGGGGCTCTACTAGACCTCCCTCTATCAGTTTGCACTCAAATAGCGCCTTAGAGGCATTATACCGTTCATGCTTACCATGTTGTTTATGCAACTCATAGTTCATATAGGCCTACATAAGGTTCTTGATGTTCACAACATCATTGGTATGCTTCAAATAAGCATCCATGTATGTCTTAGGCAAATTTGGAGTGGATACTGGCTCTAGTATTTCAGGATCATGCGGAACATTTCTCAAGGTCTTGAACCAATTATGGAAATAAACCTCATTGAGTTGTCTGAACATGATGATATGTTTTCCATTTGATTCTACAAGAGATAAACTTTGCATTTGTTAAAACCCATTTGATTTGATTTGATTTGATTTGAAAAATTTTGATGATATAGTTAGGTCTTTAATTATTATCGTTCCCACTATTTTATTCAAATTGATAGACCTCAATATCAATTTGGAATATTGCAGTGTACAATATTCTAGTGGGCCAAGATCCAAAATAATTCAACTTACCCGGCCTACACCAGCATCCATAGTCAATTATCAAGGTAGGCAATCATGCCAATTGCATCATATGCAACTCTTAGATAGATGATATACACAACACCTTGCCATGATCATCTACATGCTTATGGGCTTAGATTCTCTAAGAATCACCAGTTAAGTCTGACCCAAAAGCCGACATGATAGAACATGCACCCTACTTTAGCAGAACCTACATGTGTATCATCACACTTCCCCGATATGGAAGGCGCACCATGCTTTAGTGTAACCTACACTTGGTCGATCAAGCTTTTCATGTGTGCCACTTATGTAAAACATCTAAGTCTTAATATTTAATTGAGGGAGTTGTATTTATAAGTATATACATATACTTTATCTAATCACCACATATATAGTACATATCATATACATCCTATATCCCACAATGAAAACATGCAATAAACAAAAGCGATGATTATGTCTAGTCCTAATGTAATTCCTTGGAGCCACAAGGAATTACAGTCATCTAGGTCTACATCAGAAACCTATTGTTGATGAAGATTTATGCTTGCCAATCTGGGTGGATCAGTTCAACCCTTGAACCGATTGGCTCGCCTCCTGGCCGGTTATTAGATCGTCCCACTGGTCGTCTGGTCCTTCTATGCACCATCGGCTGGCTCCTCCAGCTGATCTATCAGGTCCACCATGCGATCAGTCTAACTTATCCACCATATCCTCCAAGGTCCTTCACCTTCATCATAACATGAAAGTAAACCATCCTACTTTTGCATGATTATAGGAAAACCTTGAGTTACATTCGAGGGAAGCAAGGGTAGGAAAGAATTAACTTTACATGACAAGATGAGATAGAGGCTCAGTGCGTAGACCGAGATAAATGGATAAACCAACCTCATACAACCATGCACAGATAGGGTTTATTGGCCACAACCACGCTACGCATCCACCATCAAAACCATTTTAGGGCGACACGTGTAAATTGTATATATATATATAGTTATGGATTATCATGGGGTTTGGATTTGACAAGATATTATTTGCATCGCATGCAATAGTAGAACGAAAAAACCAAAATCTGATCATTTTGATTATCCCGTAATATAGTAAATTGACGTTGGTTCTGATACCACTGTAGGGAAATATGGTACAGAGCAGGAAGCAGAATTTAAAATGTTATCTACCATATTCCCCATAATTAGTAGATCACATCAATAACTATAGTGCGGGAAGGATGGTTCGAGGATATACCTGGTCCTGGAGAAAGTCCAACGAAAATCCTCGTCAGTTTAGATGTGCAACTCTGAATCTTAGTTGCAGTAGGACTCATCTAATTGTTGCACCTCCTGGTCTACACCACAGATGTAGCCATGAATGTCGTCTTCTTCAGCAACTCCTCTTATCATGGAGTGTTGGTTGATGTTGTCCCCCAAGCGGTAAACAACGGCTTCCTGCCTCTATAGTAGTCCACACATACCGCCTAGAATTCCCATCCTGCTGGATCAGATAGGAAGGAGTTGTCCCTCTTCATCGGTGTACTAGTCACTGACTTGCTCTCCCACAATGACAACTGTTAGTTGTTCTCTCCGGTGGCTATCCCTCCCTTCTCGGATAGGACTTTCCTAGTCTCTCGTTGTTACCACAACCAGAGAGGACAACAATTTTCATAGGAACTAATTCTCAGTTGTATGTTTTGTAGTTGTGCTTTGGGAAGACCCAAGTACCCCTCTATATGTAGGAGGGGTTAGGGTCAGGGTTCCCAGTCCCCAGGAAATGCAGGATTTAAATGTGGGAGTGGAAGGGACTAAGAGATCTTGAATTTTTGCAATAATATGCAATCTCTGACAGCTGAAATGACCATCTAGTGCATGAGACGCTCATCTCAGACTGTGAGACGGTCATCTCGTAATTTCCAGATTACACACAAATTGGCAAATTCAATTTCTAATCAATATCGTATATTGATTTACTTGTTTTGCAAGTATTTGAAATCAAAACTTCAATAAACATCCCAAAAGGTAGTTTGCCCAGACTGGACCATATCACTCTCCCCAAACGCCCATCTAGTGAGTCTAGAGCCGGCCGTTTCAATCACATTGAATGGTCAGTTCATGGGGCCAAACTTAGCCAACTCACTCCTTCGTCGGCCTAACAACCCAAACGGTCATCTCAACACTTGAGACGCCTTTTTGGGATCCCAAATGGACATCTCACCTGATGAGATGGTCGTTTGGCAGTTCAGTCAGCCAATCCATCAATCTATTATGTGAATTGAGTACCTAAACACTTTAGTACTTAATTCAATTATCATTCAAGATTAGAACTCCTCTTCTAGATCAAGACATATGAATTTGACCCTATAGGCCCCATATTACGTTGGCAGTGAGTGTCCATAACAACTTATGACATCACAAGCAAAGAGTGGTGCCTAGTCACACATCATTGCTATGAAAGTAAATGGAAAAGTTGGGGAACAACTTCAACCTACAATCTGTGTATGGTGTTATAGTGTTTGTATAGTTCCTTTGTCACTGATGTACAAATTGAACTATAGGCATGGAGTAGTCACCCTCACTATTATTCAATATTATTTCTTCAATACAGGGTAGACTGTCTGAGATATATGTAAGCTCAATATCACATATTGACTCACATGCACATGGCCATGCTTTTCTCAAAATTTTCTTATCAAGATGCCTAGGACATCAAACTCCAATAGGAGGGACAAATCTCATGTCTATCACTCACAGTCAACCCCCATGTATCAAAGACACCCAATCATCACCGTTATAACAACCCATGTTTTAGGAATGAGTTTGATGATGTCAAAGTGTACCCAATGACATGTGTTGAGTGTAGTGATTTTAGGTCTAAGGACCACAATCACCACCATCACTGCGAGAACTGACTATGACTTCCATGATGATGGCTTTCGTGTGTCAGTCTTATGGTGGGTCTATCTGATACACTGTTCTCTAACATGTATCTATGTGATTGGTTTGATATCACCATATCATGACTAATGAGATTTAGTCATCAACCAACTCACAATTTGATCTTATGTGTCATTATTGTCTATTAACCTTCCATAATGACAACTGATCAGGGACATAATGAGAATACATATATGTACTCTTAACATTCATATGATCTCATCCACAAGGTAATAACTTGTTTACATATGTCATTGAGTGATATGATTCTCTAAACATTTATAATGTTACATCATTATCTCATAAGTGAATTAAACAGAATAAATTGGAAACTTTCCTTTTATAAATAATCAAATCATTTTACATTATATGATATTACAATCATCACATAATTGTCTCTCTGGGCATACATAACCAACAATTACCCCTAAGAGGAAAATGAACAAAAGAAGTAAAATGGAGGGGAAAAGTCGAAAAATAACACAGGGGATTCATCCCCTTTGACTCGTCTGCCATTGCAGCACAGAGGAGCTACCCACATGAGCGAGATTGGGCAACACCATGATACTTGCTAATTTGGTGAAGCTGAGGTAAAGAAAGGAAGAGTAGGGTTTGACGAAGTCACTAACATTGTCAATTTGACTATTGCTACCACGAAGAACCCTAGAAATCCGCCGCAAGGTTAACATAAGAAGAAGCTTTGGGTGGATGTGTGAGAAATCTCTGAACAAATTAGTGCAAGGAAATAGTTGCTAATGTGCTGACAACAATGTGGGTACCTCTATTTATAGATGATAGGATGTATACTATCATAAGCCAAAGGGACCGAGAAGCTTGAGTCCCAAGATTTGGGTGATTCCTTGATTTGTAGTGAAATTGTATGAGTAAGGGGTCAGCTTGTGGAACTTTCTCACAAATCCATTAGAGAAGAAAGTTTGAGAAATGATCAATCACAGAGGAAGAAATCACATTTATAAATCCGCAAAATGCACCTTTGTTGCCTTTCCAGGCGTGAGGTAGAGGAAGACGTGGAGCCGACTGATCCTAAAATTGAGGGTTTAGATCCGAGTGCACGTAAAATAAAAAAAATTAGCAGCGTGTGTAACGTCCCCGGATTTTCAACTTCTCAAAACCCCATGGAGATGAGAAGAAAAAATCCGAACACATTAGGCAATTGTTTCAGAGAGTGATGCGGAAGCATAATACACATACATGAACATACAACCATAGGCATACACCATAACCTTTCTCAACAATTAACATGTATATTAATACAAGTTGACTTATTACAACATGAATTACATTTACATATTAAAAGAAGATTTTACAATCTAATAACATGTATGCTAACAAGATCTTATCACAATAGGTACAACCTGGACAACTACTCACTTCCTTTCTTTTATCCCACACTAGCTCTGAACCTAAAACATACATGAAATGACGAATCAACACACAAGGTGTTGTGTACGTGGGTAGAAAGATACATACTAATATGTTTGCAAAAGTAAAAAAAAACTTGAGAAGGAAAGAGTAAAAGAAAACATTGTTTAAAGTGATAATCAGGTAAACACATATTTTTAGATGTCTTTTGATGCGTTTGTACTACTAAGTGGTATCACACTTCATTTTTCCCTGCCCCTTGGGCTATGGGGACCGAGTGCCGACCTTATATTTAGAGGGGTGAGAGAGAGATGTCGCACTTCATTTTCCCCCACCCCTTGGGCTATGGGGACTGAGTGTCGACCTTATATTTAGAGGAAGATAGAGGATTGAGGGAGAGAGAGAGAGAGCATATATCCACTTAGTAGCTAAAAACCATCTATACTCTTTGTTGTTCTTATTGACATGGTGAAGATACTACAATCATAGTACATCCGAGCAATATTCTCAAATAAAGACAAGCAATACATCATAACTATTGCATACAAGAAAACTAGTCATATACTTAGATAAAGCCCACGTACCTGAGTTTAGAGATTTCTAATCATTCTTGCTCATCTAGATATCTGGTCATCACCTGGTTAACAAAAAAATCATATACTAGCATCAGATTCTGATCATATTAACCCTAGTCGTGTTCATTTTAGGGTTTACTTAGAGATTACTTGTATTCTTACCTTATATTTATCTTACTGATGTCATTTTCCAGATTACAGTTCATCAACTGGATATACTCATGTGTCACATTACTATGTGGACATATTTAACATTATGTCACTTTCATTAACCATATTAGGGTTACATCACATGTATTAAGGGTGCTCTTCATATAACATGCATTCTATGCATCATGATGATCTCATAATTAAATCTGAGTTTCCAAATAAAGATATGAGCTTACTCTGTAAATTTCATCATTTATTGAGCATGCATGTATTTATTACATTTTCTTTAGGGTTATTAGCCTTAATTAGCCATATGGAGCGAATTACATGATTTCCTACATCAACATGACCATAACTGGCATCATATGCATTATAAACATGAATATAGACTTACTGACATGTTATCATAATTTTAGAATATCGTTTGATATTTATTATCCATCATATGAGCATTTCACATCTTACATGATATCACTATTTTTCGTGCAACAAAAGACTAATATTATGGTCCCATGTTATTCTACTTATTTTTCTGAACATTTCGGTACCTTATATGTATTTTTCTGACAAGTAGACTATTTTCTACAATTTATTGAAGAACTGCATATATTCTAGGTTTTTACCTCTTAGTGGCCAATCAAATTGTGCCATGTGTCCTGTGGTCCTACTGGTCAGGCATGGGTCAACCATCTAGTCCAGCACAGTTCACTTCCTCTGGACCCGGTTTGATCATGGATCAGTTGATTTGGGGGATTGGACTCGGTCTCCTTCTTTTCCTCATCTTGTGCTCATCCAAGTCCCGAGCGGGACTCCGTTCTTCTGCTACGGGAGAGCCGCCGCCACGGAAAGCACCTCCAGAGATCGACCATGTTCTCCTCTCTTTCTCATGAATCACGATCTCAGGTCTCGTCTAGCACAACACACGTCTGTGTGAGCACATGTGGGTGGTCCTTCTCTTTCGTTCAGCGATCCAGCCCACTGTCTCTATTTCCTCTGTGAAACAGAGCACTGCCACACGGGCTCTCCTCCGGTGAGCAATACTTCACTGCTCTGACCTCCTCATCAGCCACTAGATGCACCATCAGCTTTTTAATGGCCTTGTAGACTTCCTCAGCTCCTCCAGTTCTTGGCCACGGCTCCAGGTCTCCATCCGGGTAGGAGCGCCGACGTCACCTGGGCCTGGATGTGGTGGAGAAAAGAGGCGACTTGCCTCTTCTCCTACTTGTGCTGATATGAAGCTCCCAAAAGATTCACAACACCTCTTAGAACTCGTCTTCGTTCTTCATTCACAATGAGCAGCTCTGCCTACAAGCTTCCGAGCTTCACCTTTTCCTTGATAACCCGATGCTGCTGCAAGTGAGTTCTCCGGGAACCAGATCCCCGCCGATGTCTCAGATGATGGCGGCGGCGGTGAAGCAAGTTGTTGTGGATGAGTAATAGATTCCTCTCAAGGTTCATCGGCTATTGTGTTCATGGGCCCTGGTGACATCTACAACAAGATGAGGGTGAGCCCAATGACACAAGGTCCTTGTGGGTTGCTCAGCTGGTCGAGGTACATAGCGCCCAAGCATATTTTGTGAGGGGAAAAAGGAGACGGAGAGTGCAACTATGGGAAGGCAGAGGATTCCAGCGAGTGAAGTGTGTTATTAAGGCTTTTGCAGAGATCGTGATATGTGAGAAAATATCTTGTGATTGCCCCACCTACATCGGATCTCAGTGACACCTCAACCAAGTTCGGTTCCTCCATCATGTAATCTCGCATCCAACATGTTTTTGAGACCAAACCCTACTATTCATTCATGTAAATAAATTCTCCAAACAACTTGATAATCATTGTATAAGCCTAAAATCCAAATCAATGAATCATCAATTCTTGACTAAACAAGTTTACCTTGTATATTTTGATCACATCACACCTCAAGGCTCATCATTAAATCATTTGAGTCCATTTATGCTTCAATTGACACTTCACTTCATGAATACTCAACATTAACTAATAATACATGCTAAGCATCTACATGTCCATAGAATTCCCTAACAACAACATGTATTCTATAATGTAATTTTGGTCATATATGTGGGTCAAAGGTACCCATCTATGCATAAATTTCACCTCAACTTGGAATTTATGAATTAAGAAAATTCATGAGCTTCAATTACTATATTGGATACAAAATCCTAAAATCAAGCTCATCACATTCACCCCACCTTATATGGAATTTCTTCCTCGAAATTCAACTAATATCATCCTTAAGAGGTTATTTAGGAGTTCTGCTTCCTATACATCATCATTGCTTAGGTTCTAAGACTACCATAATTGCATGCACTCTAAGTTGTCAGCTTAGGGTCTAGAGATTCTTGGGTGTGTCCACCCCACCTTATATATATGTGGAAGCATCACGTAATGTCTTAGCCATAACATGACATTATCATATCTTAGGATTACATCACCCCTAAGGGTACATGTTTTGTTCATACCTTTAAAGTTCAAGAGGAATTCATTTATATGCCATGGTATTCAGATCGTTCAAATCTAACATCATTAACATCTTACAATGATTTTAGGATTAGAGGAGATTTATCTTCATCCTTGATATTAAGATTTTTTTCTACATAAGAAGGGCTTACGTAACATGCTTGACCATTAGGGTTTCACCCTATGGTGTAATATTCATACCCAACTTAGAAGCATACATTGAGAAGGATCAAAGTTATGAACTATATTTCTAATCATATATCCTATGATCCAAAAATATCTTTATATCAAGTTCATGAGTTCAACTTTTTATGTCTTGCATGAATTATGTGAAGGATAAAAAAAAGAGTACACTAAGTTTATCCCATGATCTCAGCATCATATCTTTCATGTTTCAGATGAAGGGGAAGAGAATATTTTAAAGTCAAACTTATCATGATTTCAATCGTGGGTACTACATGTATGATATAGGGGAAAAAATATAGAATAGGTCAGCTTATACGAGTGACTCCTCATATATAAATCATCTATATAGCTCAAGTGAGGTTTCTATCATCATATATTAAGAAGGAGAAGAAGAAGAGAGAACATGTATGTTGACTATCTCATGCACAAAGCATCATACTCTCATAACTAGAGTTCATATATTACCTCACTTGCAACTAATGATGAGATTCACAAAATATGTCACTCTAGCTAGGACCTAACTCAGCCAAAGGATTGACTTTATCATATGGGTCATCTACCCATCCTTTTCTTTTACCCAATTTTCACATATAGATTTGAATCATGCATAAGGACTCAACTCAACACTCAAGAGTAATCTAGTGTAGGACATTTTTTTAACACATATCTCATATATTGGAGGCTAGGTCTTATGACCTTCACCCTGTGGGTCTTACTCTCTCTAGAGTTCACCACATATCTCATCCTGCCACTAGACATCCTCCTTGTATAAGAGCTTGAGGCTCATGCATACCCATCTCTATCTTAACTTAGCTTATCTTAAGTAGGAAAAGGGAATGTACTTTCATCATCATGACTTAGCATAGATCCTCTAAGAGTGGATTTGGCTCATATACAACTCAAATCTTAATAAGGAAACTTATACCATCGTAGATCAAAGTTAGATAAGATTCTATATGCTTATTTCCTTTGTCTTTCTTTTGTCTATCTATCTATCACATAACCTTATGAGGCTCTAGATATCTAATCTAGATCTATTCTCTCTTCTAGACTTATGTCACTCCCTTTCACTTAGATTGCATGAACACTCACTACTCTCCTGTGTGAGGGACACATTTTTATATTTACATATATCTACTAAAATAATATATAGTTTTTCTCCGAGAAAGAAAGCGTCAGAGAAAACTGTCGAGGTGCGAGCCGATTGGGAAACAAAACCAAACCAGCAAACTCGAGTGTCCAACACACAGTAGATAGTCTAGTGCCAAGTAACCTAGTGAAATGGGGAGAACATGGTGTAGACTAGTGTAGCTACCCAATACATATGAGCTCTATATGCAAAGGGTTTCAGACACTTGTCTAACCCTAGTTCTCGAACATCTAGGTTCTAACCTAGAGGCTAAGTCAAAACTTATTCCTATAGAACAACTTACTAATTTTCTAGGTTTTAAAGTGAAAGGTGAAATTTAGTTTTATGTTTCATGGTGAGAAATTGTCAGGTGCAGCTATTGTTCATGCTCTGATACCAACTGTAACGTCCCCGGATTTTCAACTTCTCAAAACCCCATGGAGATGAGAAGACAAAATCTGAACACGTTAGGAAATTGTTTCAGAGAGTGATGTGGAAGCATAATATGCATACATGAACATACAACCATAGGCATACACCATAACCTTTCTCAACAATTAACATGTATATTAATACAAGTTGACTTATTACAACATGAATTACATTTACATATTAAAAGAAGATTTTACAATCTAATAACATGTATGCTAACATGATCTTAACACAATAGGTACAACTGGAAAACTGCTCACTTTCTTTCTTTTATCCCACGCTAGCTCTGAACCTAAAACATACGTGAAACGACGAATCAACACACAAGGTGTTGTGTACGTGGGTAGAAAGATACATACTAATATGTTTGCATAAGTAAAAAAAACTTGAGAAGGAAAGAGTAACAGAAAACATTGTTTAAAGTGATAATCAGGTAAACACATATTTTTAGATGTCTTTTGATGCGTTTGTACTACTAAGTGGTGTCGCATTTCATTTTTCCCCGCCCCTTGGGCTATGGGGATCGAGTGGCGACCTTATATTTAAAGGGGACAGAGAGAGATGTCACACTTCATTTTTCCCCGCCCCTTGGGCTATGGGGACCGAGTTCTGACCTTATATTTAGAGGAAGATAGAGGATTGAGGGAGAGAGAGAGAGCATATATCCACTTAGTAGCTACAAACCATCTATACTCTTTGTTTTTATTATTGACATGGCGAAGATACTACAATCATAGTACATCCAAGCAATATTCTCAAATAAAGACAAGCAATACATCATAACTATTGCACACAAGAAAACTAGTCATATACTTAGATAAATCCCACGTACCTGAGTTCAGAGATTTCTAATCATTCTTGCTCATCTAGATATCTGGTCATCACCTGGTTAACAACAAAATCATATACTAGCATCAGATTCTGATCATATTAACCCTAGTCGTGTTCATTTTAGGGTTTACTTAGATCATTATGTTATTCTCATGATTACTTGTATTCTTACCTTATATTTATCTTACTGATGTCATTTTCCAGATTACAGTTCATCAACTGGATATACTCATGTGTCACATTATTATGTGAACATAATTAACATTATGTCACTTTCATTAACCATATTAGGGTTACATCACATGTATTAAGGGTGCTCTTCATATAACATGCATTCTATACATCATCATGATCTCATAATTAAAACTAAGTTTCCAAATATAGATATGAGCTTACTCTATAAATTTCATCATTTATTGAGCATGCATGTATTTATTACATTTTCTTTAGGGTTATTAGCCCTAATTAGACATATGGAGCAAATTACATGATTTCGTACATCAACATGACCATAACTAGCATCATATGCATTATAAACATGAATATAGACTTACTGACATGTTATCATAATTTTAGAATATCGTTTGATATTTATTATCCATCATATGAGCATTTCACATCTTACATGATATCACTATTATTAGTGCAACAAAAGACTGATATTATGGTCCCATTTTATTATACTTATTTTTCTGAACATTTTGATACCTTGTTTGTATTTTTCTGACAAGTAGACTATTTTCTACAATTTATTGAAGAACTACATATATTCTAGGTTTTTACCTCTTAGTGGTCAATCAAATTGCACCATGTGTCCTGTGGTCCTACTGGTCAGGCATGGGTCAACCATCTGGTCTAGCGTAGTTCACTTCCTTTGGACCTGGTTTGATCATGGATCGGTCAGTTTGGGGGATTGGACCTGGTCTCCTTCTTTTCCTCGTCTCGTGCTCATCAAAGTCTCGAGCGGGACTCCGTTCTTCTGCTACGCGAGAGCCACCGCCACGGCAAGCACCTCCAGAGATTGGTGGCCATGTTCTCCTCTCTTTCTTGTGAATCACGATCTCAGGTCTCGTCTAGCACAGTGCACGTCTGCGTGAGCACCTACGGGTGGTCCTTCTCTTTCATTCAGTGAACCAGCCCGTGATCTCTGTTTCCTCGGTGAAACAGAGCACCGCCACACGGGCTCTCCCCCGGTGAGCAATACTTCGCTGCCCTGACCTCCTCATCAGCCACTAGATGCACCATCAGCTTTTTAATGGCCTTGTAGACTTCCTCGGCTCTTCCAGTTCTTGGCCATGGCTCTAGGTCTCCATCCGCATAGGAGCGCCACCGTCACCTGGGCTTGGATGTGGCGGAGAAAAGAGGTGACTTGCCTCTTCTCCTACTTGTGCTGATCTGAAGCTCCCGAAAGCTTCACAACACCTCTTAGAACTCGTCTTCGTCCTTCATTCACAACGAGCAGCTCTGCCTACAAGCTTTTGAGCTTCACCTTTTCCTTGATAACCCGACGCTGCTGGAAGTGAGTTCTCTGGGAACCAAATCCCCGCTGATGTCTCAGATGATGGCAGCAGTGGTGAAGCAGGTTGTTGGGGATGAGCAATAGATTCCTTTCATGGTTCATCGGCTGTTGTGTTCATGGGCCCTGGCGACATCTACAGTAAGCTGAGGGTGAGCCCGATAGCACAGGGTCCTTGTGGGTTTCTCAGTTGGTCGAGGTACATAGTGCCCAAGCAGATTTGGTGAGGGGAAAAAGGAGACGGAGAGTGCAACTGTGGGCAGGCGGTGGATTCCAGCGAGTGAAGTGTGTTATTGAGGCTTTTGCGGAGATCGTGATATGTGAGAAAATATCCTGTGATTGCCCCTCCTACATCGGATCTTAGTGACACCTCAACCAAGTTTGGTTCCTCCTTCATGTAATTTCACATCCAACATGTTTTTGAGACCAAACCCTACTATTTGTTCATGTAAATAAATTCTCCAAACAACCTGATAATCATTGTATAAGCCTAAAATCCAAATCAATGAATCATCAATTCTTGACTAAACAAGTTTACCTTGTATATTTTGATCACATCACACCTCAAGGCTCATCATTAAATCATTTGAGTCCATTTATGCTTCAATTGACACTTCACTTCATGAATACTCGACATTAACTAATAATACATGCTAAGCATCTACATGTCCATAGAAGTCCCTAACAACAGCATGTATTCTATAATGGAATTGTGGTCATATATGTGGGTCAAAGGTACCCATCTATGCATAAATGTCACCTCAACTTGGAATTTACCAATTAAGAAAAGTCATGAGCTTCAATTATTGTATTGGATACAAAACCCTAAAATCAAGGTCATCACAGCGTGGTAGAATAAAAGAAATCCTAATTCGAATTGGAATAAAGTGTGAATGCATTTATTTCTCTTTTTCTCTTTCTTCTTTTGAGGGTGCAAATAAACTCCAAATTGATGAAATTTGACATCCTACCTATTTTTTATATGAGGAATCTAAATATGAATTATAGTTTCCTTTTGAGAATTAAAAATGTGTTAAATAAATCAAAAAATATTTTCTCTTTCCTCATGCATTAATGACTTTATGATTCTCCAAATTTGATGAAACTTCACCCACAAGTTAAATTAAGTATGTTGGATACAAATTTGCCCTTAATTTCACATGTGGAAGTTGTTTTTACATTTATTTAATATTTTGAAGGTTCTTCACACTTTCTCTTTCCTAATTTCACCGTTTAATCAAACTTTCTCCAAATTGAGTGAAAACTCACCCAATGAATCTAATACTATTTTCCACCTTTGGAGTCATTAAATATTTAATTTCATATTTTGAAGGAAAATCACCTTTTCTTTTCTTAAATAAAATAGATGTGACCATTATTATCCTAAATTTGTAAAACTTGGCCTCCAAGCCAAAGCATAGCCAAAGAAAATGAATCTAAGGTTATTATTAACCAATTGCTTTCTCTTTTATTAATTTTGGCCCACTATCCATAATTTCCATTATTTCTCTTATTAAATAATTCAATATTACATTACCTTGCTTAAAGAGTTATTATTTATCTGTATATCTCTTCCTTGTTCTAAAACATTAAGGAAAGATCTAGAATGAATATATTCTATTAGTATCTCACATATGTTTATTTATTTCATATTTAGTTGAATGATGTATTATTACCCTCAATTATGGACACCTTGTCCTTATATGCACATTATTACCTCATGTGATATATCTTATGTACCCTTCATTGATCTTATTATTAATATGAAAGTTTTATGTCATCCTTGATTATATGTCTACATGTTAGGGTGAGTTATTTATGCATTAGGGTTTCAACTAAACCACTAATGAACATACTTTTATCCTTGTTTGGCTAAGCCCAAAGACTAAGATCATCAACCTCTTAACCTTGGAATAGGATTAAGTTCTAGGTTTTGGTATGTTATAGTTTCTCATTACCATGTAATAAGTTTATTAGTGATTGGATAGTTTCTTTCTTGCAATGACGAAGATGACCATCATGTTGGGTTTTGTGGAGGCAACATGTGTAACAGAAGCAATACAATTTTCTCTACACATACCCTACTCGAGGATCTTGTCAAAAATGACATATTTGGAAGGAGGGGATAGGGATATACCTCATCACGGAGTAGGTCCATCGACGCCCCTTTTGACCAAAGATGTGCACCGCTCCTAGTATGAATGGATGGTCCTCAACCATCCTTCAAACACAGGCACAACAGTGTTTTTGTCTCTACTTCATCCATGCAGATGGACTCGAACTCCACATCACACTTCCTTAAGCCAGTAGGAAGGAGAAGAGTTCTGTTGGATGACGTACTAGCATTAGTTACTCACCTTCTCTTTTTCTTGGGGACGATGACGAATAGGGTTCTCCTACGAGAGAGTAACCTCAACATATGCATAATATCCTTAGCCAAAAGCCCCTCATCATGCCCCTATCAATAGTAGAGAAAGTAAGTAGGGTTTCCTAAAACCCTTAGAATAACTAAGGGTTGCAGCTACGTTTAAAACAAGGCAACTCATGGACAATTAAAGGAATATTCTAGAATTAATTAATTAACTAATTAATCACATTAATTGATTAAGTAATACTCTTCAGGTCTAGTAAATCGCTCAAGGTTACTCATCTAAAGTCTAATTAATTGGTATAAACATTTTAACCAATTACCTTAGATTATATTCAAATATTAATCGATTACCTAAACATTTTTGTAATCAATTCGATTCAATGCATTTCCAATCACATCCACAATTATACTTCTATTCCAATCACATCCTATCTGTGTGACCCGGTAGGCTCCACATTACGTTGGTAGTGATATTCATAATCATATTATGATTTCACAAGCAATGATTGGTATATAGCAAGACTTTATTGCTATCCAAGTAAGTGGAGAAGTTGGAGAACAACTTAACCTATCATTTGTGACTGGTGTTATAGTGAATGTATAGTTCCTTTGTCTCTAATATCCAAATTGAACTTGAGGCATGGAATCGTCAGCCTCTTCAACATTGAATCCATGTTCCTTGAACTAGCGCAGACTGTTTGAGATACGTGTAAGCTCAATATCACATATTCACTCACATCTGCACGGCCATGCATTTTTAAGTCCCACTTATCAAGTGGCCAGGACATCATACTCCTGTAGGAGGGACAAATCTCATCTACTTCACTCACAGTCATACCCTTGTGTCACACTGCACCCAAGAACTACCTTTATGGTAACCCTTATCAGGTTCACAGTGGATGATGTCAAAGCACACTGAACGAACTATTATGAGTGTAGTGACTTTATGTCTAAGAACCACAATCACCACCATCACTCTCTAACTTCCTATCATGGTTCAATGTGTCACTCTCAAGGTGGGTATGAAAGATACATTGCTCTCTAATGAGTATCTATGTGCTTGGTTTGATATCACATATTGTGACCAATGAAATTATGCCACCAACAACACATTCTAGTGTTAAGTGTTATTGTTGTCTATTATAATTCCTCAATAACATCCAAATAGGGAGATAACAAGAATGCATACACTCTTAACATCTGTATGACCTCATCATTTAGGTCATCAACCTGAGAACATACGCCATTGATTAATATCATTCTTTAGACATTCAATATGTTATATCATTATCTCATAACTGAATAATAGAATAAATTGGAAGATTGCCTTTATTATTAATCAAATCATTTATAAGATATGCCATTATCATCATATCATTGGTTCTTTGGGCATACATACCAAAATATTCCCACTTGCACTTAGAGCCAATCACCCATGAACTTAATCCCAAGTGATCTAACATGACCTTCATGCTTCTGCTACAAAAGTGCTTTTGTTAAGGGGTCAACCACATTGCTCTCAGTTGGTACTCTACAAATCTTCACATCTCTTTACTGTATGATTTCTTATATGAGATGGAACCACCTTTGTATATGCTTGGAGTGCTAAAGTGATCTAGGCTCTTTAGCTTGCACAATAGCTCCATTGTTGTCACAATATAGCTCGATTGCCTCACTGATGCGTAGAACCACCCCAAGTTCTGAGACAAACTTCTTGATCCAAACAACTTCTATTGTTGCATCGGATGCAACAATATACTTGGCCTCTGTCGTAAAATCCACAACTATCTCTTGCTTGGAACTCTTCTAGCTCACAACTCTATTGTTGAGGCAAAACACAAATCCTAATTGTGATAGATAATCATCTTTGTCAGTTTGTAAACTTGCATCAGTGTAACCCTTTACCACCAACTCTTCCTCTCCATCATAGACAAGGAATTTATCCTTAGTTCTTCTCAAGTACTTAAGGATTTTCTTCACAGTACTCTAGTGACCTTCACCAGGATCTGATTGATATCATCTTGTTATGCTCAAAGCATACGAGACATCTGGACGGGTACATAACATTGCATACATGATAAATCCAATTGCAGAAACATATGGTATCTTATTAATGTGCTTCCTTTCTTCACAAGAATTGGGACATTGAGCTCTCAAAATAGAAACACCAAGAGACATGGGAAGGTTGCCTCTCTTTGAGTTCTCCATGATGAACCTCTTCAACACTATGTCAATGTATGTGCTTTGACTTCATCCAAGAATCCTTGTAGATCTAGCTCTATAGATATTCATTCCTAGTATATAGGACACTTCTCCTAAGTTTGTCATAGAGAATGTATTTCCTAGCTAGGAATTTACCATCTATAAAGTAGGGATGCCATTCCCCATCAGTAGTATGTCATCCACATACAATATGAGGAATACAATCATGCTCCCACTAACCTTCTTGTAAACACACATTTCATCTTCATTTTAACTAAAGCTAAACTCTTTGATTGTTTGTCAAATCAAGGATTCCATCTCCAAGATTCTTGCTTCAATCCATAGATTGACCTTTGTAGCTTACAGACTTTTTTTGCATCCTTTGTATTTATAAAACCCTCAAGTTGTGTCATGTATACATCCTCAAGAAGATTCCCATTAAGGAATGTGGTTTTAACATCCATATGCCATATCTCATAGTCATGATAAGCTATAATGGCAAGCATGATCTTGATACACTTAACCATTGCAACTGGAAAAAAAAGGCTTTGTCATATTCAACACCTTGAACTTGTCTGAAACCCTTTGCAATCAATTGACCTTTATAGGTTTGTACATTACTGTCCATGTTAGTCTTCTTCTTGAAGACCCACTTTTGCCCTATGGGTTTTACCCCTTCAGGAAGATCCACCAAGCTCCATACCTTATTGGCATACATTGAGTCCATCCCAGATCTCATGGCTTCAAGCTATTTCATAGAATCTGGTCTATCAATAACTTCTAAGTAGTTTGTTGGCCCATCATCTATGACCAATTCATTTCCTTCTTGAGTCACAAGATATCCAAATATTCCAAGCTCAAGGAGTGTCCTACTAGAACTAGGAAGTTCATGTGTTACATGAGGAATTTGATAACCCACAACAGTTTGTGACTCTTCATGTTCATGTTGTACTTATAAAGAATATTTTCTTATTGGTTCTGAACTTATTTGAGCTCTACTTTTCTCCCACCGCTTCCTTTTAAAAATACCTTTTCTAGGAATACAATGTTCCGAGAAACAACTACTTTGTTGTCATATGGGTGGTATAAGTAGTAACCTCTAGTTTCCTTGGGGTATCCAAAAAGTAACATTTATCTGATTTGGGTCCAAGCTTTTTGGGAAACTATTTTCTTACATAAGCTTCATAGCACCAAATCTTCATAAAATATGCATCTGGACGTTTCCGATGCCATATTTTGTATGGTATCTTTTGAACCAATTTAGAAGATACACAGTTTAGTGTAAACATGATGATTTCAAGAGCAAATCCCCAGAAGAAAACTAAAAGATCAGCAAAAATCATCATTGATTTCACCATATCTAGTAATTGTGATTCCTTATTTCTAACACACCATTATGTTGTGGTGTTCCAGATGGGGTCCTTGTGATACAATACCACGTGCTCACAAAAGGTCCTCAAACTCTTGGATTAAGTATTCTCTGCCTTCATCAGATCGATGTTCCTTAATACTTTTACCAAGTTGGTTTTGTACTTCATTCATGAAATCCTTGAACCTTTCAAGGGTTTCTAACTTGTGTTTCATCAGGAATACATAGCCAAACCTATTGAGATCATCAGTAAAGGTAATGAAGTTTGGTAACCACCTCTGGCATTTGTTCTAAAAGGCCTGCATACATCAGTATTTATGAGTCCTAATAGATCACTCACTCTCTCACTATGACCAGTGAAAGGATTCTTTATCATCTTGCCTAACAAACAAGATTCACATGTCTCTATTGTATCAAAGTCAAAAGAGTCTAGATAACCATCTTTATGTAGTCTAGAAATGTGGTTCTCATTTATTTTCCCTAGACAACAGTGCCAAAGATATGTTTTGTTTGAGTCATCAAGTTTAAGCCTTTTAGTATTTATGTTATATATGTTTGTCTCAAGATCTAATAAGTAAAGATCATAAGACATATGGGCTCTTCCATAAAAGATCTCATCTTTAGAAATAGAACATTGACCATTCTTAATATGGAATTCAAATCCGTTCTTGTACAAACAAGAAACATAAATAATGTTCCTATTTATAGAAGGTATGAAATAGAAGTTCTCTAATTCTATTACAAACCCACTTGGCATAGATAAATGATGTGGTTTTTACTGCACTAACAAATTCACTTAGGGATGAAATCCCTAAGTTTTTACCAAAACCTTATGCAATAGTACCACCCGCAAGAGGGTGAATCTTATCACAATATAATTAAGGATCGAATCCCAAGGGACAACATTTTTAAGAATCTTACTAGTTGGATCTAGTTGAATTAAGACTAATATTTAGAACAAGAGTTGATTTGGGTTTAGTTAAACTAATTGCAAGGGAAGTAAAAAAAGAGCGGGATTAAAACTTAGTTTAGATTAATGATGGGAATCATTGAGGTGGAATCAGGTTTCACCACCACTACACATGAAAACACATGCAAAATACATCTAGGCAAGACACAACTATCCAAATGGAGTAGCAAACCATCCATTAGGAAATAAAGTTTGCGTAAGCATCTCCATGGGCTCGATGTCTCGTTACCCACGAGTCACACACCTACTACTCCAGAGATATCCCTTCAGAAGTTCTCGCCTGGGCATCAACATTGTTAATCAATATTCAAATCCTATGTATTGAAGTTCTCACAACAAAGGGATATAGTAGATCATGCAAGGCAGATGATCAATCCACAAAGCATGCATTAAATGATTAACAATGAGATGGAAAGTTATATACAAGCCATGGAATGCTATAATATGAAGATGTAAGCATGGGCAGTGGGGCTAGTCCCCACACCCCAGTGAAAAGGACTACTCACTCCTCATGATAGAAACAAGGAGAACAAGGGAGAGGGAAGATTATGCCATGGTCATGGTGAAAAAGACGATCATAGCTCAGTGGAGAAGAGGTCTTCTATACGATGTCAGGGTAGATCTGGATGAAGATGGGAAGAACACCCAGACGAATGAGGAAAATATTATCTTTCATTCTTCCTTCTCTTCTCGTTCACTTACTCCAAGAGATGGAGTGGTAGATGGCTGATGGCAGCATAGATCTACAGATCTGGAGTCCCCACCACTTTCATGGCTAGGAAGATGGATCCATATGGAGAGGAGATGGAGAAGAAGCAAGAACACCACAAAGGCAATCTTTGGTGATAGATATCATCTTCCTGAGGTTGGGTACAGAGTAGCAGCCTCTCAGTGTCATGGAGTAGAAGAGATGATTTTATAAGATGGGTGGGTGGCCTATTTATAGGCAAACATCACTGACTTACTTCTAGACCATGGTCGCGGTCTTCTTGAGGTCATGGCGTGATCGCAATTGTGGTCTCTTCATGTCTTGCATTGGAGGGGTCATGGTCGGAGTCAGGTTGTGGAGGGGTAAGATCACAGTAGTGATCTAGCAACAATCGTGGCTATCGTGTGGCTCGTGGTATGGAGGTCGAGGTCTGCTTTATCTCGTGGTCTCCTCTGGTCAAGTTCCTCTGAGGTCGAGGTCTCCCATGCATGTTGCAATCTTCTAAGGTCGCGGTCCAACCTCAGGTCTAGGTGCAACCAGGTTGCGACAGCAGTCTGTCTTTGGAACAAACCCACCCCCGTGGGGGGGGGGCTATTGTTATGGGTTGATGGGCCTACTTCGATGAATCCTATAACAGACGAGGATGCTTTCTAATGAAGGAATTGGCCATCAAAAAAGGTTCGCGAGACCACTACCTCCTACACTTGTGCACCTAGTACAATGATTAATCCTACAGTGAAGATGAAAGGATTTGATCAAAACTCTAAATAATCATCTAAAATTGAGGAAAATTGTATATGAGCAGATTCAGGAGGTATATGTGAGCTTTTAGTGCAAAACGGGGCCAAAACTGGCGACTAAAACTAAGATGAATATGCATTCATCAATAAACAGTAGGTGCCTACGACAATGGAAGCAACTGTTTCTCCATTAGCAACATGTAGCTCTACTTCTCCCTTCAGCAAGGGTCTACTTCTTTTCAAATCCTGCATATTTGAACAAATATGAGATCCACATCCAGTATCTAGTACCCAAGATGATGGAGTAGATAAATTTATCTCAATAACATAAATACCTAAAGTGTAGATCTCTATCTCCTTCTTCTTATTCTTCAACTCCTCTAAGTAAATAGGACAATTCCTTTTCCAATGTCTAGGCTGGTGACAATGGTAACATGTGCCTTCTTTACTCACACCTCCTTTTGCTTTAAGTGCAAAAGGCTTATACTTTTGGCTATAATTAGAACTCTTCTTTTCTTTCCTTTTCCATTGGGTTTCTCCTTTCCTTTGTTGATGATCAACACAGACTTAGGCTTGTCTTTCTCCATTTGTCCCTTGGCAGTTCTTAACATGCCAAGCAACTCTATCAATGCCTTGTCAAATATGTTCGTATTGTAGTTCATGACAAATTGACTACATGATTTCGACAAAAATTATAAGATCACATATGTGGCCAACTCTTGGCCTAAAGGAAATCCCAGTCTTTCTAGGCTTTCCACATACCCAATTCATTTGAGCACATGGCGCCCTACTGGATCAACCTTTGCCACATTGCACTTAAACAATGCCTTTGGAGACATCATACCTCTCTCACCTTGCCTATTCTTGATACATGTTATGGAGATGTGTGACCATCTCTATAACTCCCATGTTCTCATGTTGCTTCTGGACCTCATGATTCATGGTACACATCATGAGGCATTGGATGTCTATGGCATCATTAGCATGTTTCCAATAAGCATCCCTTTCTTCCTTAGGCACATTTGTTGCTGGTACCTTTGGTACTGGTGTGTCTAGGACATAGACCTTACACTCATGAGTGAGAATGATTCTCATAGTCCTAAACAGTTGTGGAAATTATTCCCATTAAGTTTTACTTTCTCAAGGACTTATTGCAATGAAAAGTTTTTTGCCTAAATGGACATCATTAAAATCCCTTTGTTTTGAAAATGACAAACATTTCATTCTTGTGGATCTAACGTTCGACTTGAGTATTTAAGGAACAAGAATTCAAGGTAGTGGATAGCCAATCTTGGAAGATCTATATGCTCAAATTGCCTTATTTTTTCATGATTGTAATCAAATGTAAACTTGTACAAATATATAATGTACAAGTACTTAGATATCATTTAAATCAAGCATTTAGATCTACCCTATCCACTCACAACACTTAGATAGGTCATCCCTTATGATAGCATCACAATGGCACTTTGATGCATACACTTAGTAAATGTCTAGATACACTAAAATAGGGACCCCCTTAGTCGAACTACTTCTCGACCGAGACACACTCGGTCGAACATCTTCTTGACTGAGAATCACCTGAGTCTATCCTTCGAGCTAATTCTATAGCCGTTAGACTAGGTGGGAAAAAGTGGTTCGGAGTTGATTTGAATGTTTCTATACACTTACTCTAGACTTTCCTTTGGTCGACAAAGTTCTCGACCGAGAGACATTCAGTCGACAAACTTCTCAATCGAGAAAGGTTCTGACTACACTTTTAAGAATTAATCAACTAGCCATTACAAACATAATTAGTGGATACCTAATGGCTAGTTGAGAACTAAGACCATCCTATAAAGTGTCTAGAACATCCCTAAGCACTAGTAGGCCATTCCTATAAATAGGACATGCCTTAGGACACCTAAACTCACTTGAGTACACATACTTGTAATTGAGAATCAACTCTTATGATCAATTGAGCAATCCTTCACTTGCAAAAGATTTCCATAAGCTGGGATTTCATGTCCTATAGGATAGCATCTCCTACCCATTACACTTTCACATTCATACAAATTGGATAGGAGATCGAAAAGCTTGATATAGGATTCAATCCTTGTGCTAAAGTGGTAAAGTGTATTTTTTTCTTCTTTTTTCTTGTTCCTTTTTATTGCTTGTTTTCTCCTTTCCTACTCCAAGGTTGGAGGCTGCGGAAAGGAGGTTGTAGGAGCTTCTTCAGATGGAGAAGGTAGTGAAAAACCGCTAGAGGGGGGGTGAATAGGGTTTTATAAATATTTTAACAATAATTCAACTCAAGCAACCACAATTGAAAACTTGAACAAGGAGGCAAGGTGTTTAGAGTGGTTCCACCCTTAGCAAAAACTAACGGAGTTAGTCCACTACCCAATTGTTTCCAATTGGGATTTTGAAAGTATTTAAATTTTATTACCTCACAAGGATGTTACATAAAATGACAAATACTTTCACCACCCTTTGGACAGCTTTCACCTAGAAGTAGTGCCACCAACCTCGAAGCAGCCTTCCTTGAAGTAACTTCAAGCTCCCCCTCAAAGTAGCTGTTACGACCCCACCTCCCGATAACCCCCAATTAAGGGAGACTGAGAGGTCGAAGCCGCACACATAATTTTCAGATCAAGGTTCAGCAATTAATTGATAACAATTAATAAATTTTACTAGACGAAGAAAAGTTGTAATAAATAAAACTTTTGCATACCTTTGAAAATTTTGGAACTCTAAAACTTCTATCCAGAACTCAGGCTAACTAACTAATCCTCCTTGGACTTTAATTAGTGTATTTCACAATGTGTCAGATTACTATTTGTCCTTTTTGTTTTGTACCTAAAATGCCGACAAACAAAACGTCGGTCAGCCAAAGCTGGTATGTGGGGGAAAACACTATTCATGCAATTATCTATAACAATGTATAGCATTTAATTATCATTTAACAGACAATGTTACATTTTAAATATAACAACGCGATCCATGTGTCTCATATTCCCTTTATACCCCTCATGACTTCACCTATCAAGTGAATCAATTTCTAGGGAAGAGTCACATGGCACTACCGTAGGTAGCCCACTCCTTAACTCATGGTATGCTAAGAGTCTCATGGCACTACACGTGGGTAGCCCAGTTTCCAACTCATGATACCCTAGACCTTTCTCTAGGTTATCCTTAACTTTTGCATATCCATAGGGGTGGACTCGGATCTAGCTTGTTATACATATATAACCATAGTGATATTCATAGTCACTTTATAGTTGCATGAATTGAAACATTCAACAGTTATTTCAATCATTGAGGAAAACATCAATAAAATCCTCGGAAAACTAATCAGTATAGTCATAAGTGTAGCCACATACCTCTTATTGCAGTTTCAAATATAGAATCGAAATTGAAGAGAGAGAATATCCAAGTAAGCAAGCAAAGGCACAGAAACCCTGAAATAAAAGTACAAGTTTACTTTTATTAATATTTATCCAATATCATCATGTCCCTTAGGGTTTCTATCCAATTTTAGGGTTTTCTTTAAAAAATTAGGGTTTTGCTTTCATTTTCAATTATTACGAACCCTAATTCATCCAATCCACTTAAAACCTTTAAATTATCTCTTTTTAACATTCCTAACAATTTTTAGGATCATTATTTAGCAATTTATCAAAATAACAAAGTTTCCTTCTTCTTTTACCCTAAATTAGGGTTTTCATGTGCATTATCTTGCACTCATAGTCATAAACCCTAATTTAGCCATATTTACAATTAAATCGGATGAAAACTTCATATTATTAATTAACAGGTTAATAACCCTCCATTCAACCCATTAGGTTACAAAGAATCATCTTTTATATGCAATTAGGGTTTTCGAGTAACTTGAAATACATTTTACTAGAAAATTAAAGTACTTTTGCAAAACGAACTGGAATCAGGTGTTACAATTATTTTTATCAGGTTCCTTGCATTTTTCTACCCAACTTTCATATATAAAGTTCTTTAATACGAGTTTCCTAGCTATTTCTATAATTTTAGTAAGGAAAAGCCATTTTCTGTAATTTCGGTCAGAGATAGAATTTTTACCCAATTTCTGGACCCGTTTGATCAGTGCGCCGGTGGTCCGTGCCTTGATCAGACGTTCCTTGTCGATCGGCTCCACTAACAGAGCGACGCGCGCGGCTGTGGGTTTTCGTCCGTCGGATGGCACTCGAGTCCACAATGGACCCTGATCCAGCGGCTGGCGTTGGAGTGCTCCACTCAGCGAGTTAAAAGAGCGCACGCTTCCTGAGATCGTCAGATCTCGTCTCGGCCCACCATGTTCCATGATCCAACAACACCTGCTCATCATCTCCTTCGCCTTCCTCAAAAGAACGTGCGGCGGCACCGCGTCAGTAACTCGTCGGAGCAAGTGCAATCGAGCGGATGAGGGGTCTATGAGGCTCTTGGAGATGCCGTTTGAGATCGTGAAGGAGAAAGGGACCAATGGGGACCCTATTTATAGGGTGTGGTGGTCTTTCTAGGGTTTCCCAACCCTGCTGCCATCTTGGTTCACATCCCAATTGGGTGTTTTGTAAGGACACGATGAAAGGTCACCAAACCAGGGTTTGGAAAGTTCGTTCCCCTATGCCGAACTCGATGGAACCCTTCTTATGAGTGCACACACACTTGATCGTGAGAAAACGATGGGGAAAGTTTCCCCCCTGTAACTGTGCTATAGTCCATGTCCCTATGGGACTCTGGACGATGAGCCTGATTGGTTGGATTAAGATCCAACGGCTCCTATCCTCCACGTCCAAACCAAAAAGGAAAAAGGGTTCCCAATTATACAAGGAAAATTCTATTTTGATGATAACTTGAAAATTTAATAACTCCCAATCCTTAACTCCATTTTATCTCAAATTTTGAGGAAAACTTGCTTGTATGTGCAAAAATCGGAGTCATTATCCAAAGGAAACGAGCCTTTTACTTTAGTTTCAAGTTATCCCTTATTTAATTGTATTTTCCACATATTCTTTATTTCTTTTGCCATTATCTAATTATCTTGAGTTCCTTGAACCCCAAGGGTCCTTTATAACACTAAATCCTATTATATGAAATTATCTTTTAGCCTTTTGATCACTTTTAATCATTTTCTTATATATTCCATTATTCCCTTGTATTATTTTATTAAATGGAATTCCCTTTTTCATTTCTTTTTATTTTTCTTTCAAATGGGCTTAATGGCCAATAAGGCCCATCAAGAAAGCATGCAAGGCCATTATATACGAAATTCATTGAAAACAAACCATGAAATCAAACATTGGTCTTATTTATTTATTTAGAAGAGATTTACAAATCTCATTACATATATTGGAAAATGAGGTTATAACAGTAGCCTTCTTCTTGAAGTAGCTTCCCATTGAGACAACCTTCTTGAAATAATCCAAAGTCCTCCTTCTCCACTGAGAAGATCAAACCCTCTCCAATCAGCATCCTCCAACCCTAGGAGTAGCAAGGAGAGTACAAGCAATAAGAAAGAACAAGAAAGGAAAATGGAAATTACAATTACCGTTGTAGCACAAGGCTTGATTTCCTATATCAAGCGTTTTGATATCCTAACCAATGAGTATGGAAGTGGAAGTGTAGTGGGTAGGAGATTCTAGCCTGTAGGACATGAATTTGTAGCAATGGAAAGGATTAGCAAATGCTAGAGTTGCTCAATTGCTCACAAGAAAGATTGTCAATTGCAAGTATGTATGCTCAAGTGTTGCACAAGTGTGTTTTGGGTGTCCTAAGGCATGTCCTATTTATAGGAATGGCCTATGAATGCTTAAGGACGTTCTAGACACTTTCTAGGGGGTTCTTAGTGCTCAACTAGTTGTTCGTTGTCCACTAATTGCTTTAGCACTGACTAGTTTATTAATTTTGAAAAGTGCAGACAGAGACAATCTCGGTCGAGAAATTTGTCGAAATTTGTCGAGTGAGAGTCCGTCAGTCGAAGTCTTTGTCGACTGAGATACGGTCTGGAGTAAGTGTATATAATATTTGATTCCAACTCCCAACTACCTTGTCTATTGTGTCTAACGGCTATAGAACCTATTAGAAGAGTTAACCCGAGAGACTCTCGGTGGAGAAGTTCGACAAAGAGTTCGACCGAGAGTGTCTCTGTTTTGGTGGTTCTAGATGAATATTAAGTGTGTGTATGAGTGTGCAGTTGTGACACTATTATAGGGGATGACCTATCTAAGTGTTGTGCGTGGGTAGGGAAGATCTAAACACTTGATTTACATGATATCTAAGTACTTGTACATTATATACTTGTACAAGTTTTTACATTTGATTACAATCATGTAATTAACATATTGTGAGTATTTAGATCTTCCAAATTTGTGTCACCCACCTAGTTCCTGCAACACTCAAATAGCATGTTAGATCTGCAAGAATGAAATGTTTGTCATTTTCAAAACAAAGGGATTTTGATGATGTCCATTTAGCCAACAATCTCCCCCCTTTTGAAGATGACAAACATTTCTAAATATAAATCAAATAATCTTAAAATGAGTTGAGTTTCATACCTGAGATTTTCCATGTGTATTCCTTCTCTTGTTTATAAAATGTGTGCTTATTATTTCCAAAGAAGTGTGGAACATAAATTCCAACTCTTAGGGAATATAGCAACTTTTAATGTAAAGCCAAGAGATTATGAAACTCATTGATTGAGTATTTAAGATTTATATTATTTCTCCCCCATTGTCATTTCAAAAATATAGCTGTTAAAATCATGTGTGAAAAACTCCCCCTTAATTGGTGCTTCCCTTTCAAAAAGATAACCGTCAAATTATTTGAAAAGATGTCCATTTGAAACCAAAAATGTAAGGATTAGAAAAACCAACCGAATTAAGAAGCACAAATGTTAAAGAAAACATCTTCTAATGGAGTAATGAGTAGTTGCTTCCTTATTTTATTGAATTGATCTAATGGAAGCGGTTTTGTGAAAATATCAGCCAACTGATCTTCCGTATCAACATGATGAAGGGATGCATGATTTTTAGAGATATGATCCCTTAGAAAATGATGATGGATTTCAATATGTTTGGCACGGCTATGTAAAATAGGATTATGTGCCAAGTTTATAGCGCTTGTATTGTCACAAAAGATAGGCATGGATGAAAGTGTAAAACCATAATCGTTTAAAACTTGTTGCATATAAAGTACTTGAGCACAACAAGACCCGGTTGCCATATATTCAGATTTAGTTGTAGAGAGGGCACCCACATTTTGTTTCTTGCTAAACCAAGATACTAAGGCTCTTCCTAACAAGAAAAAACTTCCACTTGTGCTCTTTTGATCAATTTGACAGCCATCATAATCAGCATCGGTATAAGCTTTAAAGTCCAAAGATTGTCCTTTAGGATACCATAGACCATATCTTGTAGTACCGGCTAAATATCTTAAAATCTGTTTGATGGCTTGAAAATGAGTTTGCATAGGTTGTGATTGAAATCGAGCACAAAGACCAACAGAAAACATGATGTCTGGTCTAGAAGCGGTTAAGTAAAGCAAGCTACCAATCATGGACCTATATAAGGAATCATCAATGGGTTCCCCATTTTCATCCTTATCAATTTTAGTAGAAGTAGCAATTGGAGTGGTAGCATGTTTGCAATGTTCCATTCCGAAATGTTTTAAAAGTTCATTTGTATATTTCTCTTGGCTTATAAAAATCCCGGCGGGCGTTTGCTTTATTTGAAAACCAAGAAAGAAAGTCAATTCTCCCATGAGACTCATTTCAAATTCCTTTTGCATAATATCACTAAATTGTTTACATAAAGATTCATTTGATGCACCAAAGATAATATCATCAACATAAATTTGAATAACTAGAAAGTCAAATTCATATGTTTTGAAAAATAAAGTAGAATCTAAATTTCCAATGGAAAAGTTGTTATCAAAGAGTTAGTTTTTGAGTCTTTCATACCAATTTCTAGGTGCTTGTTTTAAACCATAAAGTTCTTTCTTAAGTTTTTATACATAGTCTCCTTTTTCTTGGAATTTCAAACCAGGTGGTTGGGCAACATATAGTTCTTCTTGTATTATTCCATTTAGAAATGCACTTTTGACATCCATTTGGAATAGTTTGATGTTTTTGTGGGCAGGTATAGTTAGTAGCATTCTAATGTCTTCAAGTCTTGCCACTGGTGCGTAAGTTTCATCAAATTCTATTCCTTCTTGTTGATTATACCCTTGTGCTACCAACCTAGGTCGTCGGCTTCATTCAACTTATTTCTTAAAACCCACTTAGTTCCAATAATGGTCTTATCTTGAGGTTTAGGAACTAAGTCCCATACGTCATTCTTAGTTAATTGGTTTAATTCTTCTTGCATTTCCATTATCCAATAATCATCTTTTAGAGCTTCAGTCACCTTCTTAGGTTCAATTATAGATACAAATTCCATATTTGCAACATCTCTAAAAGATGAATGGGTTTTTATTTTATCATTAGGATTTCCAGTGATGAGTTCTTGAGGGTGATCCTTAATGAGTCTAGGAACATGTTGTTGTGTCTCAACTTGTTGATCATTTATAGCATTTTGATCATCTTTATTTGATATGGTTAGATTTTCTACTTGATGAGTAATATCAACTACATCATAATTTTCAGTTCTTAGTTCTTCATGAAAAGTAATGTGAATGGATTCTTCAACTTTTGTAGAGATAGTGTTGTAGACTCTAAATGCTTTACTAGAAGTTGAATATCCCAAGAAAAAGGCTTTTTGTGATTTAGAGTCAAACTTTTCTCTATCATCTTTTGTGTTCAAGATATAGCAAGTTGAGCCAAAAGTATGAAAATAGTCAACCCTTGGTTTCTTAGCATACATGATTTCATATGGTGTTTTCTTCAAATAAGAGTACACGGTTACTCTATTTAGTACATAACAAGTTGTGTTTACTGCTTCAACCCAAAATGTTTTAGGTGTATTATGTTCAAGCATCATAGTCCTAGCCATTTCTTTTAATGACCGTTTTTTCCTTTCAACTATGCCATTTTGTTGTGGAGTGTGTGGAGCAGAAAAATTGTGATTGTAGCCTTGAGATGTGCAGAATTCTTCAAATAGATGATTTTCAAATTCTCCACCATGATCACTCCTAATTGTGCATATTTTGTTTTGTAATTGATTTTCAATCTTTGAACAAAATTGTATGAAAATTTGAATAGTATCATCTTTATTTGCAAGAAAATGTACCCATGTATATCTACTGTAGTCATCAACAATAACAAAGAAATATCTTTTCCCACCAAGAGATTGTGTCATCATAGGTCTGAACAAATCCATATGAATAAGTTCTAGTGATCTACTGGTGCTAAGCATGTTTTGGGGCTTAAAAGAAGTTTTAGTTTGTTTACCCAAAGTACATGGTTCACAATTTTCACATTGATCAAAAGATAACTTAGGAAAACCACGAACAAGATCATATTTAACTAGTTTTTTGATAACATATGAACTAGCATGCCCTAATTTTCTATGTCATAGTTGTAAAGAGTTTTCTTTTGCGAGTAAGCATTTTCCAACTACAAATTTCATAGAGTTAGGTCTAAGGATGTATAGATTTCCAACTCTTTTTCCTTCATAAACAACATTTGTAGTATTTTCTATTAGTAACTTGCAGCAATTTTTGTTGAATAAAACATCATATCCACTATCACATAATTGACTGACACTTATTAAATTATGGTGCAAATCATCAACAAGTAAAACATTCTTTATTTCAAGGTTTGTACCAATATTACCTATTCCAACAATTTTATCTTTACCATTGTCTCCAAAAGTGATTGTTCCGCTTTTCTTTTCCTCAAAAGTTTGAAATGCATCCTTGTTCCCGGTCATGTGTTTGGAACATCCACTGTCAACTACCCAATCCTGCAATAAAGTATAGGTTTTGGTACCCATATGATGGTCCATTATGGTTAGATACATTTAATAACAAACTGAACATGTTTTAAAAAATTAAACTGAACAGATCTTCATTTGGATGACAAATATTTCGACCGACAGATGGCTCGGTCGAACAATTTGTCGATTGAGAAATTTGCTATTTTATAGGTTAAAACTGAACTAAAACAAAAATGCACTTGGTCGACAATTTCTCGACCGGTTTTTGCTCCAATTGAACATTCTTTGACTGGAATAGTTACTATTTTCACTATAAATTCTATTGTAGATTTCAGATTTGTCATAGGCATTCCCTCGATCGAATATTTTCTCGACCGAGGATGTCTCAGTCGAACTATTTGTCGACCGAGAATGTTTCTGTTTGTTTCAATAAATTGTTTGTATCAGTTTTGAATACATTAAGCTATCTACTTGGTTGAGATAAGACATTTAGATGTTCAAATGAAGTGTTAGGTCATATCTCAACTAAATTACATTCAAATCTTCTAAGTTTGCAATTTAGGGACCCAAACTAATTTAGAGTCCTTCTTCTTATAAGGGCATGAAAAAGAATAATGTCCAAGACGCAAGCAATAATGACAGCAAATAGAATCAATTTCATTTCTCTTTCTAGGATTTTGAGTTGTGTTCTTGGGTACAAACATGATCTTAGTCTTGGGTTCTTGAGTTCTCCTAGGTTTAGGTTGATAGGATTTTTCTTTTGGAACATATCCTAAACCTCTTCTTCCATTATAACTAGAAGAATATTTTAGAATATTATCAAGAACATCATTGCCCCTTAAACCACTAATTTCTCTTTGTAGTTTCGCAATCTCATCCATCTTCTTATTGAAATCTACCTTTGCTTGATCTAGATCAGATAATAAAGAGTTTCTTTCCTTGATGATAGCATCATAATCTAGCTGATTACATAGGATAGGTTGAGTCTGAAAATTATTCAATTTTGCAAGCAAATCAGTCTTTTCTTGAGAAAGAAGATCATGATCTGTTTCTAAAGTAAGCAGCTACATATTTCAATCATTTAAATATGATTTCAAAGTCAAATTTTCAGAAGCAATACTGTCCTTTTCGAAAGAAAGATTATTCAATTTAGCATATAGATCCTCATTAGTTCTAGTAACCTTCTTTAGTTTCTTTTTGCAATCAACATATTTGTCATGAGTATCTTGTAGTCTAACAATTAGATCTTCTTTTGGCAAATCAAGAAGGCTTACCTCTTGAGAATCATCACTATCATCTTCTTTGGCCATGAGGCACTCCACATTCTCTTCTCCACTTTCACTATCACTTGACTCATCCCATGCAGCTTTGTATGATTTTTCTCCCTTCTTCTTGGATGAGCTTTTCTTTCCTTTCTTTGCTTTAGGACATTCATTTTTTAGATGTCCCTTATTTCCACATTCAAAACACCTAGGAGGGGAATAAGAAGAACCAGTGACTTTGTTAGATATAAATCTTCTATATTTCTTACCATTAACAATTAGAGCTTCTTCTCCTTCATCTCCATCACTTCTTTCATCGCTTTCTTGAGTGATGATCTTTGAAGCTTTTAGGGCCATATCTATAACACCCCTCCAAGAACATATATAAGTCAGCAGAAGCAAACCCGATGTTGTCCATAACATGGGTAGCTCAAATCGGAGGAACGTAACAAAGTATGATAATCATTGCAATAAGATAAATGAAACACTTTGCATTAACTAAAAATAGATTCATACATTGTTCATGGAAGGGAAAGACATAAATATATCATCTGATATCAAAACCTCTTACATGTAGGCTAAGTAAAACTAAAGCATAAACTATCTCATCTTGATCTCAAGCCTAATACATGTAAACTAAGCAAAACTAAAACACAAAAAGATAAACTAAATTAAAGGGTCCACTAAGTGGTAGATGGCACCCCACCAAGCTAAAGTCTCCTCGATCAGCTACCCTTGAAGGCTCAAGTCAATTCCCTCTTGCTCCTTGATCTAGGGACATCTCGTCCCACGGCCATGTGAAAGAAAACATCAACATCAATAAGCGGCATTATGCATGTTATAAGAACTGAAAATAAACATATACTTGAGCTGAAATAAACTTGACATAATTTGACATTACGAATTCTCATTACGCATTAACCTTCATTACATCAATGAATTAAGAACATTATTATATGCATTCTCTCCTCACTGCCCACATGGGGCACATCATACTCAGAAAGCCCATCATTGCTAGGAAGCCCATAATGACCATAAAGGTCCATCATTTCGAGAAACATATAATAAGTTACTTAATTCTCTTAACTTAACCTTAATATCATTATTATTATCTTGCCATCAATGCAAATTGTCCTCATCCAATAATTGCACCAAAGTGCTCATCAGTCTGGTTAAGGCTCACCTTAGTTGCATCAAAGTTCTCATCAATGTCATAACGACAAAATAACATAAAGAGGAACAATTCACAACTTAAGTACATTATATTAACCATCATGGGATTTCTCCCTCTTAATCTTGAAATTATCATTACATGAATTTACATGGGTCTTTCTTCAATTTCTTAATCATTACATAAGCATAGCATTAAACTAACGATCATTAGTGATAAGCATAGGACCTTATGATTATATCAATCAACAAGTAAATAACAAAATCTAAGGCATCATCATTATCTTAATTGCATTCATGAACTTGAAAACTTAAAGCATAATCCTCAATCATACATAATAAGCAATTCATCCAAGATCATTATTCATAATGACATCAATTGCTTACCTGGAGCAAGGTGGATCCTAACTTAGTATCCATGATCTTGATTGAATCCTATGTTCCTGAAATTAACATGGTTTTCATTAATTATCACCTTAATTATATCCTAAATCCTAATTTGTGTACTTTAGGGAAACATGGTTATAAACTCTCAATTTAGGGTTTGAAAACCTAAAATTCAGATTTCTTATCGAAAAACCTTTCCAACGAATGTTTACACTTATTTTTCTGATCAGGTATGTATTTACTACAATTTTTTGAAATCCTTGCCAATCATAAGGCATAGAGAAAATACATGTCACTATTATCCTAATCTGTAGATGATTCACTTAGCTAGGCCAACTCTAAGTCACCATGTGGCCCGTAAGGCAAGCTGTGACTGAGCAAGATGGCGAACAAGCAGGGGTGATGAAAAAGATGAATTTGCTCATTAAGGCGCGTGATAGGAAAAAGTAGGTGTGCGTTAAACCTGTACTTTACTCACCCCTCACCTTCCTCAACTAGCAATGAGAAGAGACAGTCGGCACAAAAGTTGGGGATCCAAACAATAATCCTCTTCCTTTTAGGAAAAAAAAGTTAAGGCATTAGGCACCCTCCCCGTCACATTACAAACTCAGAGAGCACAAGAACAGGCTTGCTGGCGGTTGGAAGCTCCAATGGCAACTCCCGCCATGGAATCACGGAAGAGCATCCAGAAGAAGGGAGGTCTGGAGCATGGAGGAAGCAAACACGGAGAAAGCCAAGAATTCCAGTGAGTTTGGAACATCCAACCGAAAGCAAAATAGAAGAACACGAAGCCAAAACAAGTCCAGGGAGGAAAACTAATGAGAAAGACCCGAAATTTGTAAAAAGATGATGAAAGGGGAAATGAGAATACCTGCAATAAAAGGTGGACAAGTAGACTAGCAAGCTTCCTGATGCCCTGATAAAAGTTTCCCAGTGATCAGAAGGCAGCGGAGGTCACTGAACCTTCAAGACGAACACACTGTTGCAGAAGGCAGTAGGTAGAGAAGGGGGACCAAGGGCGAGAGCACTCTAGGGCAAGTAGGTTTGGGATTTCAGTTCTCAGATGCCTGGGGAGTGATTTCAAGAATTTTCTCATATATATAGCAGTCTAGAGGAGTCTGGAGGTCTTGCGGTGATGAGAATAGGGGTAAGAGAGAGAGCTCTCACCGGCAGGGAATTCTAGGGCTCAAAACCCTATAAATATTGGGATGGATTAGATCGGAATGATCTGAGGATGCTTAAAATCGATCAATTTTCTAGCATAGTTGATTCGAGAGGGAAATTGTGAAAAAAGGCAATTGGGATCTGTAGAGTCCAGCAAGCACTAGACTTTGGGCGGGGAAGACAAAACCACTATCGTCAAATGAGTCTGTGAAGCCCAGGACTCTAGGAGAGCCATATGATTTGGCTGAAGAGAAAAAGAGTGAGTTATGCACGTTATAGCATACAACCAACTGGGACTTAGGTTAAACCAGAATATATTCAATTAATGTACCACTAAAACCATATGTTAACTTCCTAATTAATTTGAAGGGTCAAATGAATCCCTATTGACCCCAAACTTGAAGCATCGGCTAATTAGAACCTCTAGAGTCTCCCTATCCAATTAGATTTAGGTTTCATTAATTATTTGTTCATCAAACTCACATATTCCATTATCACAATGTATATGAATTAAAAAGACTTATCTTTTAGATTCATTTGGTCAAAAGAAAATAATTAGGGACATATTTCATATTTCAACTAATGTATTTAATATTTGAGTAACTTGCATCACTGATTAAGATTTGGAAGTTAAAAGTTTAAAATTTTCACTAAAGACCTTAAACCTTTTTTTACAAATTTGGGATGTTACAATTCTACCCACCTTAAACAAATTTTGTCCTCGAAATTTTCTTAGACCACTACCCACCTTAGGGTTTTCCATATTCATATAACATCATAACTTATTATTTAAAAGCTCAAGACTAAACACATATATGGTCTAAGGATAAAGTCAAAATCTAAAAGTGATAATCTAAACCATACCTTGATCACTTTCCTCCTCCATGTCCATATCAAAGACTCTTGCATGTCTCTTAGGGGTCGGGTTCTGGTTCTTAGCTTCCTTCCTCTGTATCTTAGGGCAATACGACTTTATGTGTCCAGGATCTCCACAATAATAGCATAAACCAGTACCAAACCTGCACGGCCCTCTATGGACCCTCTTACAAGTCAGGCACTGTGTTTTCTGTTGGGCAGTAGGGGCTTCAACCTCAGGAGCCTTCCTCTTGTTATTGGGAGGTTGATGTTGATGTTGGTTGTTCTTCTGAGTAGCCTCCTTCTTGTAGGACCTTCGGAGGTGGTCTTCTAGCTCTAGGGCAACTTCTAACGCAGCTTGAAGGGTCTTGTGGCCTCTTCCTAACAGAGCAAAGCTTAAGTCTGGCTTAAGTCCTCGGATGAACTTCTTTGTCTTGCGTCGCTCGTCATAGTCATATTCGTACTTCTATAGAACCCTGAACTTCATGGCGTACTGGGTCACCGTCATGTTGCCAACCTAAGCTAGATTGGCAAACTCCATCTCCTTCTTCTCTATCATGGCTTCAGACACGTAGTGCTCCTGGAAGGCTTCCACAAAACCTTCCCATGTGAGTGCAGGTGCATCAGCAACTCTGGAGTTGAGAAAGTTCTCCCACCATGTACGGGTTGCTCCCTTCAGCATGTGGGTGGAAAAGCGAACCCTAGACTGTGGAGCACAGTCCAAGTCATGAAAGCAGTGCTCCATGTTCATAATCCACTCTTCCCCCTTGGGGACAACATCATCCTCTCCTTCTCCAGCAAAGGAGTCGGGCCTGATCTTCAAGAAATCCACCAAGGTCAGCTCCTGGTGTCGGGGTTGACGTTATCCTTATCCTAGGGCATTACTGAGTAGTTGGACTAATTCCTCCAGGGTTTCCTTAGGGTTCCTTCTTGATCCACTTCCCTCACTAGAAGAGCTAGCACCATCTTCCCTATCCTTTCCCTTGTCAGACTTCTTAGGAGCCATCTAGAAAAACAAGATATACCTAGGGTTAGAACATGTGAATCTTTAGCTTAGTGGCCATCTACTCATCGCTCTGATACCATATTGTAATGCCCCTCCAAGCACATATGTAAGTCAGTGGAAGAAAACCTAATGTTGTCCATAACATGGGTAGGTCAACTCAAAGGAACGTCACAAAATATGATAATCATTGCAATAAGATAAATGAAACACTTTGCATTAACTCAAAATAGATTCATACATTGTTCATGGAAAGGAAAGACATAACTATATCATCTGATATCAAAACCTATTACATGTAGGCTAAGAAAAACTAAAGCATAAACTGGTGCATCTTGATCTCAAGCCTAATACATGTAAATTAAAAAAAAACTAAACCAAAAAAGATAAATTAAATTAAAGGGTCCACTAAGTGGTAGATGGCACCCCACCAAGCTAAAGTCTCCTCGATCAGCTACCCTTGAAGGCTCACGTCAATTCCCTCTTGCTCCTTGATCTAGGGACATCTCATCCCTTGGCCATGCGAAAGAAAACATCAACATCAGTAAGTGGCATTATGCATGTTATAAGAACTGAAAATAAACATATACTTGAGCTGAAATAAACTTGACATAATTTGACATTACGAATTCTCAATACGCATTAATCTGCATTATATCAATGAATTAAGAACATTATTATATGCATTCTCTCCTCACTTCCCAAATGGGGCACATCATACTCGGAAAGCTCATCATTGCTAGGAAACCCATAACGACCATAAAGGTCCATCATTTTGAGAAACATATAATAAGTTACTTAATTCTCTTAACTTAACCTTAATATCATTATTATTATCTTGCCATCAATGCAAATTGTCCTCATCCAATAGTTGCACCAAAGTGCTCATCAGGCCGGTTAAGGCTCACCTTAGTTGCACCAAAGTGCTCATCAATGTCATAAAGACAAAATAACATAAAGAGGAACAATTCACAACTTAAGTACATTATATTAACCATCATGGGATTTCTCCCTCTTAATCTTGAAATTATCATTACATGAATTTACATGGGTCTTTAATCATTACATAAGCATAGAATTAAACTAACGATCATCAGTGATAAGCATAGGACCTTATGATTATATCAATCAACAAGCAAATAACAAAATCTAAGGCATCATCATTATCTTAATTGCATTCATTAACTTGAAAACTTAAAGCATAATCCTCAATCATACATAATAAGCAATTCATCCAAGATAATTATGCATAATGGCATGACTCGCTTACCTAGAGCAAGGTGGATCCTAACTTAGTATCCCTGATCTGAATCGAAACCTATGTTCCTGAAATTAACATGGTTTACATTAATTATCACCTTAATTATATCCTAAACCCTAATTTGGGTACTTTAGGGGAAAATGGTCAAAAACTATTGATTTAGTGTTTGAAAACCTAAAATTCAGATTTCTTATCGAAAAACCTTTCCAACAACTATTTACACTTATTTTTCTGATCAGGTATGTATTTACTCATATTTTTGGAAATCCTTGTCAATCATAAGGCATAGAGAAAATCCATGTCACTATTATCCTAAACTATGGATGATTCGCTTAGTTGGCCCCACCATGTGGCCCGTAAGGCAAGCCATGACTGAGAAAGATGGCGAACACACAGGGGCGATGAAAAAGATGATTTTTCTCATTAAGGCGCGTGATAGGAAAAAGCAGGTGCGGGTTAAACCTGTACTTTACTCACTCGTCACCTTCCTCAACTAGAAATGAGCAGAGACAGTCAGCACGAAAGTTGGGGATCCAAACAATGATCCTCTTCCTTCCAGGAAAAAAAGTTAAGGCATTAGGCACCCTCCCCGTCACCTTACGAACCTAGAGAGCACAAGAACAGGCTTGCGGGTGGTTGGAAGCTCCAATGGCAACTCCCACCATGGAATCACAGAAGAGCATCCAGAAGAAGGGAGGTGTTACAACCCCAATTTTTGGGTTCATTTGCTGAGAAATGTAATTTCTCATATTAAAGATATTTGGACAAATAATGACACAATTTGTTTTGTGTGGTTGAATTTCGTTTATAATAGCCTTGATGATTGCTTAATGGGCTCTATTGGGTATTGGGCCCAATAACAAGAAAAGAAAAGATCAATTAAATATTTCTTTATTAAGAAAGAACAATGATAAAATGTGGAAAATAAGTGGAAAGAGGTATAATTAAGTCATATTTGATGAATTTTCATATCCATGAGGTTTCTAATATTAAAAGGAACTCCAATGAGGAAAATAAAAAGAAAGATAAAGAGAAATCCCCAAAAAGAGATATTTTGATAAGAAATGAATAAGAAGAAAGAGAAAATAGATGAAACATAAGTAAAGGCTAAGGAATATTCCCAAGATGGGATTTTGAGCCATTAAGGTCCCTTGAGGTTCAAGGAATGCAAAAAAATGGCATAGAAAGAGGGAATACCAAATTAAATTGGCTTAATTTAAAAGATAGCTTTCTTATGAATAAAACACCCTTTTCCTTTGGAATTTGGGTCTCCAATTTGGTACAGACATGGATTAAGTCATTATAGACTTTCCCCTAAAATTGTACATTAAAAAGATAAACGAGGAGGGAGATACTATTTTTACAAACTTCCTAAAGTGAGTGGATAATCAAGAATATCGTATTAAATGTCACAATTCCTTTTCCTTTTATGCTTCTGGCGCGTGCATTTAGGGTCGTCAGATCTAGATCTGACGGTGATGAGCTCATCTTCTAGATTGCATCTGGATGGGAAAGTAAGGAAAAAACTTGATTCTTTCCTTGGTCGTTTCCTTGTCGATCAATGTGCGAGCAAACTTGGAAACATGTTAGATAGATTTGTGAGATCCTTGCGGGCAGATCTATCCTAGATTTTTCCTGTCTTGGGGTCTCTAGAAGAATCCCCTAAATCCCAGGGACCCCGCCGGATGTACACCATAGCCACAGGCTATAAAAGGGGGATGAGTAATGATGTGCGTCGTTGTACACGCAACAATCACTAGGAAAAGTCCTAGAGTTTAACCTTCTAACCCAGTTGTCAACTTGTTACGAACAACTAGTCAACTTAGTATAGATAGGTATCGATCCAAGGGACGGCGGAAAAGAAAATTCGAAATCCAAATCTGATTGCAAGTACAAGAATTAAATTCCGATTGGAGAGAGTTGGTAAAACTAAGAACAAAAATAAAAGTGTTGAAATAAAATTTAACTAATCAAGAAATTAAGATCTGGGGTCCGTAAGATCACCATCAAAACCACGTTGCTATTCAACTAATAAAATTCTAAACTCCAAAGATCAAATTAGGACCTTGTGGTTACATGTCCTTACGGACAAACTCACAAGGGTCAGACTTCACGTGAACCCGTTGGTCCCGGCATTCACGGATCATTGCCCAACCGTCCAACATGCCATTATCCACGGTCATATCAAAAAGTATGTGAATTCAAACCGGCATTCAAACCCAAGGCTCAGGTGGTCGCGTCACCAAGGATTATAACAAAAATAAGATTAAATAGATGAAAAGATGATAATCGCAATTAAGGGACTATTGTTTCATTCTTACAGAGATCCACGGTCATATCACTCGATAAGAATATATCAGATAATCCAAATAACCACAAAGAAACAGAGAGAAGACATTTGTTCGATGGAGAAATATAATTGATTATATTGAATAGAACCGGGCTAAGGGGCTACTTCCATTCCTTAGAGAGATTTACTCAGACATAACAAGAACAAAAGAAATACAAACTAAAAATCCGATGAAATGGAATGAAGAATGGAATGCTTTTACAAGTGAAAAGTCTCTCCTTTTATAGGAGGAGGAGGGGGTAGGCTGCCCTCAAAAAAGAGGGAAAAAAGAGAGGGAGACCAATTTTCGAATTTTCTGGATCTGGTCAAATTGAAAGTTTGTTGTCTTTAATTATCTTGACCATGTAACTCCCTTTAATGCAGATTCTCGCAGCAGCGACTTCGAACGTATTTATCTCCCATTAAAAGCATAGAAACGGTCCAAATAATATGACTTTATTTTAGGAAATTAAATTCCCTTTCCAATGAATACCTGTACACTCAATTTAGAGTTTGAATGTAAGAGTTATGTCACTTTTGGTGGAGGGTATATACGAATTTCTGGACTGCTGCAAATTGTGTGATTTTCCTACAAAACCCAAGAAAATAGAATTAAAACTCCAATTAAAGAGAAAAATATAAAATAACAAAGCTAATTATGAAATTAAGAGAATAAATGACAAAACAATCCTAAACAAATATAAAAAATATACAAATAAAAGGGATAAATATACATTTATCAAAATACCCCGGACTTGAATCTTTGTTTGTCCTCAAACAAATAAAATCACAAATTATTCCAATTTATACTAACAACATGTCTATCCTCACCCTTGTAACTCACTTTATTTCTTACCTCCAAATTTGGCCAAGCAACCCAATCTCCTAAAACCACAAAACACAAAATTCTATATTCTCTATTAAAAACAAATATCATATCTTGTTTCTAAATCAAGATTTTGTCGAAAAACATGCTTCATCTTACTTCTGCTTTGACACTCTTATTTTTATTATTGTATTTTTTTATGTGAGTTGTTGTACAAGAACAAGATGAAATTTGGGGGTGTGAAAACAAGGAAGGAAGTGATGAATTTTTTTTGATCCCTCCTCTATTCGACTTGGGATTTAAATTTGTGGAGTTGTGGCTACATTGGTCACAATTTTTTTTTCATGTACACTTTTGGCATCTTTTGATGGTATGCCCCTTTGTGGGGTATGGAATTTTTTATATGGGAAGCATGCCACCCCAGACTTGATTTTTGTCTGGTGGTGATTCTTTGCTTCTCTTTTTTAGAAAGAAAATAAGGGGGAAACAAAAGGTGTCCTTGTGCTTATAACTTCACACATTTTTTTTTGAAAGTGTCATTACATCAGAAAGAACATTCATGTCAATCACATTATACAAGATTTATATCAAGTTAATCAACAGTTTAAAAATAGAGAAAATTTGTGTTTGGTTTTGATTGATTCCATACGGCTTGCCAACTTTTCCAAGGAGTGATGTTATTTTGGGGTCCTAGGTGACATGGTGGTTTCAGACATGGCAATTTGTAACAATTTTTGCAAAACATTTACTAAATTCAAAGGGGTACAATGATAAACATCTATTCATATTGGCCGACTAGATAAAGGCCATTTTACAACAAAATAAATAAAAACATGACCGGCTAGATAATGGCCATGCAATAAGCAACTAAAAACAAAAAAGTAGAAATAATGCAGAAATAAAAAAAATAAGGGGGTGGAATAGAAACATACCACCCACCTCCACCTCGGACTTAGATTTTTTGCTCGTCCCGAGCAAAACTCAAACCCGAGATGGAGGGAAGAAATTTTTTGGGTTCACCAGGAGGTCCTGGTAGCTCAAAATATGTCCATCTGAAGGGAATGTCGATGAGGGCTGGGACCTTTATCTGAGGAGCCTCATAGTGTACCCTATGATAGGGTAATTGTAGAAGCTCATTGGGATGCTCGTATTTTCTTTCACCTCGCATTCCCTCCAATAGGATCCAAAGATCTTCCATCAATAGAAGGGGAAGTGTTGAAGATGGATGTGGATTTGGGGAGGTTGGTGGGTACCCGGCTAGTGATTCTAGTAGAGCATGATGAAATGAGTTGGGTGGAGGATTTGGTTCAGGTTTTCCACCATCATGATGACATGTATATGGGAGAATTGATGGTGATATGAAAGGGACAACGAAATTTAAATCAGCATGATAAGTAATTTTTCTCTGCTCAAAATTCATGCAACCAACCTTGTGATAGATGGGATTCATGGTTGATATAGCATGTAACTCTAGTTCCTCTATGCAAGGAGTTCCCAAGGGTTCATGAGGGATAAAATTGCGAACATATTCCTTGTAGTCAGTGGAAGGGGGTATGTAGACTTCTCCTAAGGGTTGTGTCTCTTCTTCTAAATCAGTTGTGTATGGAATGGGAATTGGTTGCAACAGAACATGTGGAATCATTTTGTCAAAGGGGGTTGGATGCTTATTATCCAAAATAGACTCAACATAAGGGTATTGGTCTTTAATGTCTATAGAAGACTCACAAATGGAAGCCAGTGGATTTGGTGTGGAAGACTCACAAATGGCATAATTGTCGTCATAATCATCAAAAATGATCAATCTAGGTTGTTCCATCTCTATTGGGGAGTTCTCCATCTCTTCTTCATAAAAGATCTCATCAACATGGATGTCTATGTAATCAATTGGATCCTTTACTATACTGAAGGGGAGATCTGATTCCTTTATAGGACAAGTGCCCAACTCAATCGGCTCAGAAGGGATCACCTCACAATATAACAGTGTAATGTAAGGTTCTTGTAGTGGTAGAATCACCTCATCAGGTTCAACCAGATGTGGAAAAAGAGGTGGTTGAGTGAGGTCATAGTGCTCTTGATGATGAAGTCTTTCAAAAGAATCCATCAATTCATGTTGGGGAGGTGATGGTACATTGCTCACAATAGGCTCAACTAAGATGGGATGATTATTGCAAACATCCAAATATGGGCCTACAACTGAGAAGGGTGGTGGAGTCTTAGGTTGTTGGGACGTTCTTTGAGCCCACCAATCTTTAACCTTTTTGTTAAAAGATTCTTGATTCATGAATTTATCAACATAGGCCTCCATCCACTCATTTTCTGACTTATAGGGATAGTCAGGGCCCCAGACAGCTGTGGCCCTAGCTAAACAAAGTTCTTTATTTACGGCATCCTGAATTTCTTTAAAACACCTATCCATCTCCTGATCAAGGTTGTGTGGAATCTCAACTATATCACATTGGACTTCTTCTAAGGGTGGAGGTTCATTATAGAGAAAGGGTTCCAATGAAGTAGATTGGCCATTAGAATCAACTAGATTAACATCCACAATGGAAGTGATTGGTGGAGCTTTAGGTACTCGAGTTAGTTCTACTTGATTGAAGATGATATAATCATCATCATCATCATCTATTAAAATCATCCTTAGCCTCTCTGGTTCCAGATTAAAAAATTGCGGCGAGCGTCGCATGCACAAATGAAGCAGTTAATCGTGTGCATAAAAAACGGACTGTCGGAATGGAAACTCGGCAGAAAGAGGAGTAGCACTTCCGGAATGTTACTCGGAAGGTATGAAAAAAAGAAAAAAAGTTTTTCAAAAATTTTTGGGGGTTCGAAAAAAACAATCTGTTGTCCCCGGCAACGGCGCCAAATTGATGTGCGTCGTTGTACATGCAACGATCACTAGGAAAAGTCCTAGAGTTTAACCTTCTAACCCGGTTGTCAACTTGTTACGAACAACTAGTCAACTTAGTATAGATAGGTATCGATCCAAGGGACGGCGGAAAAGAAAATTCGAAATCCAAATCCGATTGCAAGTACAAGAATTAAATTCCGATTGGAGAGAGTTGGTAAAACTAAGAACAAAAATAAAAGTGTTGAAATAAAATTTAACTAATCAAGAAATTAAGATCTGGGGTCCGGAAGATCACCACCAAAACCACGTTGCTATTCAACTAATCAAATTCTAAACTTCAAAGATCAAATTAGGACCTTGTGGTTACATGTCCTTACGGACAAACTCACAAGGGTCAGACTTCCCGTGAACCCGTTGGTCCCGGCATTCACGGATCATTGCCCAACCGTCCAACATGCCATTATCCACGGTCATATCAAAAAGCATGTGAATTCAAACCGGCATTCAAACTCAAGGCTCAGGTGGTCGCGTCACCAAGGATTATAACAAAAATAAGATTAAATAGATGAAAAGATGATAATCACAATTAAGGGACTATTGTTTCATTCTTACAGAGATCCACGGTCATATCACTCGATAAGAATATATCAGATCATCCAAATAACCACAAAGAAACAGAGAGAAGACATTTGTTCGATGGAGAAATATAATTGATTATATTGAATAGAACCGGGCTAAGGGGCTACTTTCATTCCCCAGAGAGATTTACTCAGACATAACAAGAACAAAAGAAATACAAACTAAAAATCCGATGAAATGGAATGAAGAATGGAATGCTTTTACAAGTGAAAAGTCTCTCCTTTTATAGGAGGAGGAGGGGGTAGGCTGCCCTCAAAAAAGAGGGAAAAAAGAGAGGGAGACCAATTTTCGAATTTTCTGGATCTGGTCAAATTGAAAGTTTGTTGTCTTTAATTATCTTGACCATGTAACTCCCTTTAATGCAGATTCTCGCAGCAGCGACTTCGAACGTATTTATCTCCCATTAAAAGCACAGAAACGGTCCAAATAATATGACTTTATTTTAGGAAATTAAATTTCCTTTCCAATGAATACCTGTACACTCAATTTAGAGTTTGAATGTAAGAGTTATGTCACTTTTGGTGGAGGGTATATACGAATTTCTGGACTGCTGCAAATTGTGTGATTTTCCTACAAAACCCAAGAAAATAGAATTAAAACTCCAATTAAAGAGAAAAATATAAAATAACAAAACTAATTATGAAATTAAGAGAATAAATGACAAAACAATCCTAAAAAAATATAAAAAATATACAAATAAAAGGGATAAATATACATTTATCAAGTAACCCCTCTGAGAGTGCCCTGGTATTCGCGATACGTTTCTAAAACTTCTGATCATCTCCCCTTGTCCTGATTTGACGATGAGACCACACTTGGCTCAGTTCCTTCTCGACTGCTGATGGGAGATTGTTCCCTTGTCGTCCACCTATTATGGACTGTTATTGGTCGAATTGAACTCGCCCACAAGTTCTATGATCGGAGGTAAAGGCAGTGATGCCTTTTCTCGGTGCAACAGAACACCCCAGCCGATAGTCAACCATCGGTTGACCACGGGACCACGGCTTGCAAGCCGCGGAGTCTCCATTCGCGGTTGCAAAGGAGGAGGAGGAGAAAGGGAGAAAGGACTCCCCTGCCCCCAGAGACCATGAAGAGGATTGAGGGTAAAAGCATAATAAGCCACTCGGGTGCGCCTAACCCAAGTAAATAATAAAGAGCGGCCCGCTATGCTGATGTGGCGGTGTCCCATTGGCCGATAGGTGAGTATTTTACAAAAATCACAATTAATTATTCCTAGATCTGATTGTGACAAATTATATATCAATTTTGATCAGAAAAACGTGAAGAATCCAATAAAAATATAATTAGAACCTGATATTTCTTGCAATATAAAAAGTGAACCAAGTTATCACCTTTGAAGTATTAAATTATGGTAAAACCCTAATTTGATATGGAACGCAAATTTAATGACTCTTTTGGGTTAATTTGGTTTGGGAACACTAATTCTGATAAATATTAACCTATTAAGAATATAAGGGAGAGTTAATTTTGAAAAAGGTAGTTTCATGCTTGTTTTAGGGTTTTATGCACATGATTATGTTTAGAAACCCTAATTTGGGAAAATATGGGCTTTATTGGATTAAATTCGAAAATATAATTATAGAACTGAGTTTTCATGGTTATAAGATATTTTGAGTATAAAAGTTCCTAATTTTGGATAAATACCCTTAATGTGGAAATTAGGGTTTCCTAGTGGATAACAGGTAGAATTAATGATAAATAATGTTCATATGAGTATTAGAACATAATGAACTACGAATTGATGATAAACGAGTGTAATGACTTTGTCATAGATTAAAAAGGATAAAAATGGTAGCTTTAATGTAAAAGAGGTTTAATGGACTTAATTGATGGTTAATTGTGCATTAATCTGGAATTAAGGTTATTTATTTGTAAAAGGTAACCTTAATAACTTCCGTGAAGGATAGATGAGAAAAATAGTGTTTAAAAAGAGTAAAGGGAAGTAAAACCCTAATTGCAAAGTAAACCCTAAAAAGAGGAAGAAACCCTAAAAAGGAATAGAAACCATAAGTAGTAAGATGGTTTGGATAGTTTTTGATAAAAAGGAATTGGATGTATATTTCAGGATGAATTGTGTACTTGCTTGATTCTGGATTACTTGCTTGTTTGGCTATTCATGTATTTGAGTTTGCCTGATAGGTATGTTGTTACGCCTATGAATATCCTGAATTAGTTTCCCGAGGATTTTCGAGGTTTTATCGATGACATGAATTAAATTGTTGGTTGCATTTAATTCTTGCAAATTATAATGTGGATATGACTATCACCTAAGATATGTGCCTACTAGCTCAGATCCTAGTCCCCTCTGTAGCTTAATAGATTGACCTAGTACATGTCTACCGATGGGGTAAGTCCATCAGGTCATCGAATGACTTAGTACATGGCTACCAATGGGGTAGGACCATCAAGTCACCATGAGTTAGGGATTGGGATACCTTTGGGTAGGGCCATGTGACTCCAAAACCCTAGGTATTGGCTACCTATGTGGTAGGGCCATGGGGGTAAGGATCTACCATATGAGAGGTAGTATCCAGGTCCACTGCTGGGACAGCACATAGATAGGGGATAGGTAAGGATTGAGTAGTATTGCTTAAAGAGTAATATTAGATGTTAAATGATATTTGGATGACTACATTGTTAATATAGTTGCACAATTATTGTTTCCCCCACATACCAGCTTCTTGTTGACCGACGTTTTCTTTGTCGGCGTTTTAGGTACAAATGAAAAGAACAAACAGTAAAGTGGCATATGTGGAATTAAATGAGAATTAACGTGCACAGGAGGATTAGTTAGATTAGTATCTTCATGGATAGAAGTTTAGAAATACCAATTTTTAAAAGGTATGCAAAGTTTTATTTTATACCAGTTTTTAGTTTAGTAGGTAAAATTTATTATTTGTTATTGATTATTTGTCGAACCTTTGTTCTGGGTTATTGGTTAACGGCTCTGACCTTTCGGTCTCCCTTAATTGGGGGTTACCGGGAGGCGGGGTTGTTACAATTGGTATCAGAGCGAAGGTTCCTCAATTAATATTTAATAATTAGTAAATTTTACAAACTCTGTAGAACCCAAGGGAGTTATTAGAGGATTGTTCAAAGGACTGAGGTGTCTAGAAAAGGATCACGTTCGGGGGCTGGAAATATTTTCCTCTGCACCGCTAGTCAGAATACGAGGACTCCCAGATTGTGTGACTGCATGGCCGATGTCTTAGGATATGACTCGAAATAAGATACCTTTAGGACTCTCTCATCCTGTTCATCCCTTCTCAACTCAAATTCTGTTAAGGACCTTAAGGATTAGGGTTTTCTCTCTTCTCCTCACCCTCTCAAGGGATGGGTAAGCTTAATAAGGTCTAAGGAATCCTCCACCAAATTAATGAAAAGCATGTAAATAAGATATCATGGACATAAGCGTAATAGATTAAGCGCAAACTAAAAAATAGATACATGCTTAGGTTGTATGACATGAGTTGCCATTGCCCTCAGGAGAGACCTGAGGATAGACCTCCTTTTCAGGAGGATGAGTAGAGAGAGTTAGTCTTGGAGGTAGAGACCTCCATTAGAAGTAGAGACCTAGCACATCTGTTATGACCCGTTCCAAAGTTTATTGGTAAGCATTATGATTTGAGTCTAATTAAAGTTATTTGAGTTAACATATGTGTTTATGATGTGGTTAGTGAATCATTAACTTGATTTAGTTGAATTAAGCACATAAGATCAATTAGTGCATAATTAAGATGATTAATTTGAGTAAAGTAATAATTGGATGCAATTGGAATTTTGAATCAATAAAACAGTGTGATTAGCATGTTTTCATGCATTGGGAGTGTAGTGGGCCTCATTCTTGAAAAGATGCAAAAGAAATCATGCTGATTGGACCTCCGAGGAAAACGTTATAAGGATTTTCAGTTTCTGGGGTCAATTTAGCAATTTTTCCAAGGTTCTTACTTATAAACGATCCTTTTTCTTTCCTTTCCTTTTTCATTTATCTTCTCCAGCGGTCGCCTCTGTGAAGTCGGTGCACAGGAGCTGAGTGGCGATCGGTGAAGTTGAGGAGCAGTTGGCTCCATTTTCCCCAGCAACCCACCTCTCTTCTTCTTCCCTTCTTCTTTTCTCCTTCCTCTTCCCCTACCTCTTCCTTCCTTGGCTAGCGGCCACCTGCTGCTTGGCCAAGCGGCACCTTGCAGCAGCCGTAGCTGCGTGCAGCAGCAGGAAATTAGCTTGGGCGCCAAGGCAATAAGAGGAGGTTGGTTTGAGCTCTGTTTTGGAGGTACAAGCAAGAAGCTGTAGCCTCTATTCAAGTCCAACCATCGTTTGAGCTCTCCGTCAACCTGTGTGTGAAGCAGCTTGCTACAGGACTGTGAAATTGAAATACCAAAGGTCAAAAGGCAACCAAATTCCGCCCGGAAACAGGCCTTGGACACATTTCCGGACGAATCCGGACATCCCGAACCACTGTGAGTAGGAGTTCATTTAGTTATCATCATTTAACTCCTTCGTTGGAATTTTTCGGTAAACTGTGCATTTTTGCACTGATATCAGTGGTTATCAGGCATTTTAACAATATTTGATGAAACTTGAATTTTATTTTATAAATTGCTTCAGTATGATTATACATGATCTAGAACAGCTTCTGATCAGTTTAGAACAGTTCAATGATTTTATTTGGTTCAACAGAAACCAAAAGTGCTTAATGCAATTGTTGAAATAGATTTAATTAACTGAAATATTGTTGTTGTGTATGTTTCAACAATACAGATAATTGACTTGCTCTATGAATACTCCTGTATATACAGAGTAGCGGTTGAAATTAGTACAGTTCATAAACAAGTGTATTAATCCATTTGTATGTTCTAAAGTAATAAAAGATATAATTGTGTTATTATAGACTTAGGTGCCCCAACACCGTAGAACCCCATTGCGCGGTTTGTACCTTTGGGGTAAAACAGTCAGCCCTGGGCATACGCCCAGGCATCGGAGAGTCGTGTCCAACAAATACCGAATGTCTCAGTGACACGAAGTCTGAGAGGTAGGATCCCGGTCAGCCCTGGGGATACACCCAGGCATCGGAGACTTAGAGACCCTCCGACTATGCACTACAGGTTGCGGGAGGAGTCCAGAGCACTCAGAGTTAGTGCAGTGAGGCCTTGTGAGCCTGAGAGTCCTGTGCAGACCAGGAGGAGAAGTCAGACTTAGCATTTCCCGGGTGTGTCGCTAAGTCTTGTACGGTGGGATCGTAGTTCGCTACAGATCTTCATATGCAGAGTGCGCTGCATATGTTTGGGGCATAACTAAAATGTAATCGTATAGGATCACAGTAAATTTAATATGTTAGTAGTTTAGAATCTTCTATGTTAGTTGTTAATAATTGCCTAACTAATTAAGATATGTAGTTCCTGATATTTAATGCTTACTGTTATGTGATACCTGCTGCTATATAGAAATATGAACATTGCCTGATAGAATTATTATTCCATTAGAATTGCTCAGTATAGAACTGTTCTTATGCTTTATTACAATTTTATATATCTGATGAGTTGTTTAGTGATAGCTAAATGAAAGGCTATTCACTGAGCGAGTAGGCTCACTCCTCTACTCAAACATTTTCAGGTCAACAACAGCATCAAGAATCTGAAGGATCTTTCCATCCTAGTTTTTGGCAGTAGAAGGTATATGTAGTTAGTTTAGTTAGAGGTCTCTTAATCCTTTCCCCTCGGTCCTTGGGACATGGTGTGGGTGAGAGAGATTATGTATGGTGAATGTATAACAGATGTAAATTAACTATTATGTTTTACTTTCTGTTAAACAATGTTACATGTTGTAAACTCTGTTTATGTTCTCTAGCCAGTTTAATTGAAATGCTTCTGCAATAGTTTATTATGTTTTAGTTTACAGCAATAATCTGGATATCATTACGAGGTTTTTTTTAAAGGTTCTCAGTGATTTGTTTATGTGATAATCCCTCCGTCGTGCCCTAATCTCGTGATTAGTGGTTAGTGTGAGATCGGGGTGTGACATCTTGGTATGAGAGCATAGGTTGAGTACATAGTTACTCAGAGTCCAGGTCAGGGCATGATAAGAGACCAATAGGATTAAGGTTTAGGTGTCTTTCTTCTATCTGTAGTTTTCTAACAGGAAATATTCTGTTATATTATTGCAGATGGCAGGAAGAGGTTATGGTCATGATGACCAGGCCGAGAGTCATGTTGGCCCTGATCCACTGTACATGAGTCCAGGTGGTGGTGACCACGTGGATGAAGCATCCTGTATGTACAGGATGTTTCTGGAGACCAGAGAGAGGTATAAGGCTGATAGGCGAGCTTCTACTTCTACCAGCAATAAGGATTTGATGCGATCTTATGAGCTTGTGAAGAAGCTTGGTGGCAGAGAGTTTAGTGGCACTACAGATCCCGCTGAGGCTGATGAGTGGTTGAGACAGATAGAGAAGGTCTTTCGCCTGATGGAGCTTCCAGAAGAGAAGAAGATTAATCATGCTATTTACCTTCTGAAGGACGATGCAGAGTTGTGGTGGCACAGTGTGGAGGATAAGAGAAGAGGTACATAGCTTACTTGGGAGAATTTCACTGAAGAATTCCATCTTAAGTATTATCCTCCTACTTTCATTAATGAGAAAACCAGGCAGTTAGAGAACATTAAGCAAGGAAGCATGTCAGTTACAGAATATGAAGCACTTTTCACCAGGCTGGCGAACTTCTGTCCTCATCTTATACCTAATAACATAGAGAGATGCAGGAGGTTTCAAGAAGGGCTGAGGTCAGAAATCCGGCATACTGTTTCAGTGACTAGTAGAAGAAACAGAGAGAACTTTGGTGAGTTTGTTGAGGCGGCCAGACAGGTTGAGGAATCTGTGAATGTTGATAAGGTACCCGAGTTTAAGAAGAGATCTGGGGAGTTTGTCAGGGGACAATCTAACAGCGATTACAGAGGTGGAGGTAGAGGTTTCTTTTCCAAGATTGGGCGTGGCTTTAGCTGCGTCAGTAAACAGAGATCCGAGGACGTTTCTTCTTCTAGGAGCAGAGGGAGACATAGCCCAGGTAGATGGAGCCATGCATCTAGTGGGCGGCCATCTGGATCATCTACTTCTGTGACTGGTCCACTGAGACAGGAGATGCGAGTATGTAATGCTTGTGGAAGATTACACTCTGGGCAATGTTGGGGTTCAGACCATACAGAATGTTACCAGTGTGGGCAGATAGGACATATAAGAAGGAATTGCCCTCAGCTTCAACCAGCAGCATCACAAGCTTCTCAGTCTCAGTTTTATGATGTTCAGAGACAACCTCCAGTTGAAGGACCGAGTTCTTCTGTTGCTTCCGGTTCTAGAGGTGGTGGAATGCCCAGTGGCAGAGGTGGTCAGCGAGGACGTCGTGGTGGTGGTAGAGCTTCAGCATGATTCTTCTCTCTTACACCACAAGAAGGTATAATTTCTTCACAAGTTGTTACTGGAACAATGCTCTTATTCAATAGTATGCCGGTTACAGTCTTGATAGATCCAGGTGCTACTCATTCTTTTATACAACGCTCTTTAGTCAGTGAACTTAACCTATTAACTCAAGAGTTGGTAGATGAGTTAGTGTTGAGGGTTCCACTAGGTGGACCAACAGTTCTGACTGAGTTTTGTCCCGGATGTTTGTTGTCTTTTGGTGGTTATACCTTTGCTGCTAATCTCATACCCTTGGATGTAAATACTTTTCAAGTCATCTTGTGTATGGATTGTCTTGAGATGTATCGAGTGCAACTCGACTGTTGGAAGAAGGAAGCTATCTTTCAACAGGGTGAATTTTCTTGTGTCTTTATTGGAGACAGGAAAGTTCTGCCTACGTGTATTGTATCTGCTGCTGTAGCTGATAAGATGTTGCAGAAGGGATGTGAAGCATTCCTTTCTCATGTGGTTGACACTAGAGTAGAGAAGAGTACAGCCAATGTTGATGATGTGCCTGTGGTTCGTGAGTTTTCTGATGTTTTTCTAGAAGAGTTGCCAGGCTTACCCCCTGTCAGAGACATTGATTTTGAGATTCAGGTATATCCAGGCAATCATCCAGTTGCACTGCCAGCCTACAGAATGGCACCTGCTGAGTTGAAGGAACTCAAGGTGCAGCTGCAAGAGTTGTTGGATAAGGGTTTCATCAAACCCAGTTCTTCACCGTGGGGTGCTCCAGTGCTGTTTGTTAAGAAGAAGGATGGTACTATGCGTCTTTGCATAGATTATAGGCAACTAAACAAGATCACTATTAAGAACAAGTACCCTTTGCCGAGAATAGACGATATGTTTGATCAGTTGCGTGGAGCGACAATCTTCTCTAAGATAGACCTGAGATCTGGATATCATCAGCTCATAATAAAGGCTTCTGATATTCCCAAAACAGCTTTCAGAACCAGGTATGGGCATTATGAGTTTCTGGTCATGTCGTTTGGGTTGACCAATGCCCCAGCAGCCTTTATGGATATGATGAATCAGATCTTCAAACCGTTCTTAGATCAGTTTATTGTAGTTTTTATAGATGATATTCTGATCTACTCCAGAGATGATGAACAGCATGAGAAACACCTGAGAGTAATGTTGCAGTTGTTGAGGCAACATCAGTTGTATGCTAAGTTTAGCAAGTGTGAGTTCTGGTTGGCCGAGGTAGCATTTCTTGGACATGTTATCTCGAGAGATGGAGTTAGCGTTGACCCTAAGAAAGTTGATTCTGTACTTCAGTGGGAACAGCCTAAGACTCCTACTGAGATCAGAAGTTTCTTGGGTTTAGCAGGCTATTACAGAAGGTTTATACAGAACTTCAGTGTGCTAGCATCACCCTTGACACGTTTGATGAGGAAGAATGCACCGTTTGTTTTGTCTGATAACTGTGAGAAGAGTTTTCAAATCTTGAAGAGGAAGTTGACCAAAGCGCCAGTGTTGGTTTTGCCAGATGTAGATAAAGGTTATATAGTGTTTTGCGATGCTTCCAGGAGATGTTTAGGCTGTGTGTTGATGCAAGAAGGCAAGGTTGTGGCATATGCATCTAGACAGCTTAAGAAGAACGAAGAGAACTACCCTACTCATGATCTGGAGTTGGCTGCCATTGTTCACGCTCTTAAGACATGGCGTCACTATCTGTATGGTGAGACATGTCAGGTGTTTACGGACCATAAGAGCCTGAAGTATATCTTCACTCAGAAGGATTTGAATCTGAGACAGCGCAGATGGCTTGAGCTGATCAAAGATTATGAGGTGACAATTGATTACCATCCTGGTAAAGCAAATGTTGTGGCAGATGCCTTGAGTAGGAAGTCAAGTTCAACAGCAGATGCATTTTCTATGGCATGTTTCAAGAGAGACTTGCTTGTAGATATGTGAAAGTTGAACCTAGACTTGGGAGTGTCAGGACAGAGTGGGTTGATTGCACAGATGCAAGTCAAACCTACTTTCTATAGTCAGATTAAGGAGTTGCAGCAGAGTGATGATGAGTTGTGGCAGGTTATGCAGCATATGTCAGAAGGGAGAAGGCCAGAGTTCAGGTTTTCTGTTGATGGTGTGTTATATCTCCATGACAGGTTGTGTGTACCTAGGAACAGTGAGCTGAAAGAGCAGATTCTTGAAGAAGCGCATGCTTCTATGTATGCTATGCATCCAGGTAACACTAAAATGTACATGAACCTCAAAGATTTGTACTGGTGGCCTGGTATGAAGAGGGATGTAGCTGAGTTTGTGGCCAGATGTGGGATATGTCAGCAGGTTAAAGCTGAACATCAGAAACCTGCAGGTACTTTGCAGTCGCTTCCTATTCCTGAATGGAAATGGGAACACATCACCATGGACTTCGTGGTAGGGTTACCAAAGACGCCTAGAGGTTCTGACTCGATATGGGTGATTGTGGATAGACTAAGTCTGCTCACTTTCTTCCTGTCAAGTCAACCTTTGATGTTCCAAAGCTGGCCAAGATATATGTGAATGAGGTAATCAGATTGCATGGAATTCTAGTTTCTATTATATCTGATAGAGATCCTAAGTTCACATCCAGGTTCTGGAATCAGTTACATCATGCTTTGGGCACTAAGTTGAGGTTCAGTATAGCGTTTCACCCGCAGACAGATGGTCAGTCTGAGAGGACCATTCAGACTCTTGAAGACATGCTAAGAGCATGCGTTCTGCAGTTCAGAGGTAACTGGGAAGAACACTTGAGCCTTATGGAGTTTGCATACAACAATAGCTACCATTCTAGTCATGGTATGGCACTGTATGAAGCTCTGTATGGTAGAAAGTGTAGATCACCTGTATGTTGGTACGAGGTAGGTGAGAAAGAGATTCTTGGATCTGAGATAGTCGATATGACTATAGAGAAGATATCTGTGATCAGGGAGCAGTTGAAAGCTGCTCAGGACAGGAAGAAAAGTTATGCAGAGAGACGACGTCGACCTCTTGAGTTTGAGGTTGGTGATGAGGTTTATCTGAAAGTTTCATCGTGGAAGGGAGTGTTGAGGTTTGGTAAGAGAGGCAAATTGACTCCTAGGTTTATGGGCCCATATCCTATCATTGAGAGGATTGGACCTGTAGCCTACAGGTTGGATTTGCCGTCTGAATTGTCTAATCTGCATGATGTGTTTCATGTATCCATGTTGAAGAAATGTTACCCTGGTACAGAGAAGATAGTAGACCCAGAACCGGCACAGCTCAGAACAGACGTGTCCTATGTTGAAGGACCGGTTCAGATAGTTGATCAGAGGATCAAGAAACTTAAGAATCGTGAGATATCCTTAGTAAAGGTTTTGTGGAGGAATCATAACCTAGAGGAAGCTACGTGGGAGCTTGAGTCAGAGATGCGTAACAAGTTTCCTTTTCTCTTTTAGGAATTTCAGGACGAAATTCTTATAAGGGAGGGAGATTGTTATGACCCGTTCCAAAGTTTATTGGTAAGCATTATGATTTGAGCCTAATTAAAGTTATTTGAGTTAACATATGTGTTTATGATGTGGTTAGTGAATCATTAACTTGATTTAGTTGAATTAAGCACATAAGATCAATTAGTGCATAATTAAGATGATTAATTTGAGTAAAGTAATAATTGGATGCAATTGGAATTTTGAATCAGTAAAACAGTGTGATTAGCATGTTTTCATGCCTTGGGAGTGTAGTGGGCCTCATTCTTGAAAATATGCAAAAGAAATCATGCTGATTGGACCTCCGAGGAAAAAGTTATAGGGATTTTCAGTTTCTGGGGTCAATTTAGCAATTTTTCCAAGGTTCTTACTTATAAACGATCCTTTTTCTTTCCTTTCCTTTTTCGTTTATCTTCTCCAGCAGTCGCCTCTGTGAATTCGGCGCACAGGAGCTGAGTGGAGATCGGTGAAGTTGAGGAACAGTTGGCTCCGTTTTCCCCAGCAACCCACCTCTTTTCTTCTTCCCTTCTTCTTTTCTCCTTCCTCTTCCCCTACCTCTTCCTTCCTTGGCTAGCGGCCACCTGCTGCTTGGCCAAGCGGCACCTTGCAGCAGCCGTAGCTGCATGCAGCAGCAGGAAATTAGCTTGGGCGCCAAGGCAATAAGAGGAGGTTGGTTTGAGCTCCGTTTTGGAGGTACAAGCAAGAAGTTGTAGCCTCTATTCAAGTCCAACCATCGTTTGAGCTCTTCGTCAACCTATGCATGAAGCAGCTTGCTACAGGATTGTGAAATTGAAATACCAAAGGTCGAAAGGCAACCAAATTCCGCCCGGAAACAGGCCTTGGACACATTTCCAGACGAATCCGGACATCCCGAACCACTGTGAGTAGGAGTTCATTTAGTTATCATCATTTAACTCCTTCGTTGGAATTTTTCGGTAAATTGTGCATTTTTGCACTGATATCATTGGTTATCAGGCGTTTTATCAGTATTTGATGAAACTTGAATTTTATTTTATAAATTGCTTTGGTATGATTATACATGATCTAGAACAGCTTCTGATCAGTGTAGAACAGTTCAATGATTTTATTTGGTTCAACGGAAACCAAAAGTGCTTAATGCAATTGTTAAAATAGATTTAATTAACTGAAATATTGTTGTTGTGTATGTTTGAACAATACAGATAATTGACTTGCTCTATGAATACTCATGTATATACAGAGTAGCGGTTGAAATTAGTATAGTTCATAAACAAGTGTATTAATCCAGTTGTATGTTCTAAAGTAATGAAAGATATAATTGTGTTATAATAGACTTAGGTGCCCCAACACCGTAGAACCCCATTGTGCGGTCTGTACCTTTGGGGTAAAATGGTCAGCCCTGGGGATACACCCAGGCATCAGAGACTCATGTACAACAAATATAGAATGTCTCGGTGACACGAAGTCTGAGAGGTAGGATCCCGGTCAGCCCTGGGGATACGCCCAGGCATCGGAGATCCGAGAGAATGTCCCGGTCAGCCCTGGGGATACGCCCAGGCATCGAAGACTTGGAGACCCTCTGACTGTGCACTACAGGTTGCGGGAGGAGTCCAGAGCACTCAGAGTTAGTGCAGTGAGGCCTTGTGAGCCTGAGAGTCCTGTGTAGACCAGGACGAGAAGTCAGACTTAGTATTTCCCGGGTGTGTCGCTAAGTCTTGTACGGTGGGATCGTAGTTCGCTACATATCTTCATATGCAGAGTGCGCTGCATATGTTTGGGGCATAACTAAAATGTAATCGTATAGGATCACAGTAAATTTAATATGTTAGTAGTTTAGAATCTTCTGTGTTAGTTGTTAATAATTGCCTAACTAATTAAGATATGCAGTTCCTGATATTTAATGCTTACAGTTATGTGATACCTGCTGCTATATAGAAATATGAACATTGCCTGATAGAATTATTATGCCATTAGAATTGCTCAGTATAGAACTGTTCTTATGCTTTATTACAATTTTATATATCTGATGAGTTGTTTAGTGATAGCTAAATGAAAGGCTATTCACTGAGCGAGTAGGCTCACTCCTCTACTCAAACATTTTCAGGTCAACAACAGCATCAAGAATCTGAAGGATCTTTCCATCCTAGTTTTTGGCAGTAGAAGGTAGATGTAGTTAGTTTAGTTAGAGGTCTCTTAATCCTTTCCCCTCGGTCCTTGGGACATGGTGTGGGTGAGAGAGAGTATGTATGGCGAATGTGTAAAAGATGTAAATTAATTGTTATGTTTTACTTTCTGTTAAACAATGTTACATGTTGTAAACTCTGTTTATGTTCTCTAGCCAGTTTAATTGAAATGCTTCCGCAATAGTTTATTATGTTTTAGTTTACAGCAATAATCCAGATATCATTACAAGGTTTTTTTTTTAAAAAAAAGTTCTCAGTGATTTATTTATGTGATAATCCCTCCGTCGTGCCCTAATCTCGTGATTAGTGGTTAGTGTGAGATTGGGGTGTGACAACATTCTTTGAGGATGATGTTAACCCTAACCCTAAGTGAAGGTTAGAGAGAGAGATGACATTATGAGTTAGATGTCATGGTAGACCAGGTATTTGGATAGACATGCCTTTGATGCCATATGAGTCATGAGAAGTTGATGACCAAGTACTTTTTGCAACCCAACCCTGGGAAGGGTCGTGCATGTTTGAGCGAAGGATAGCTCCTTCATGGATGAGGTTAGAGAAGAACCTATAGAAACCTTATGGGCTGTTGCAAGTAGGATATATCTTGCACCCAGAGTACATCAGTAGTACAAGTAGTAAGTTAAAACTGAGGCCAGAAGGACATGATGGATGGCTTATGATATAAGCATAAGGGGCTATGGATAATCATGAGCAAACATAAGGTTGAGCATAGGATTCACCCACGTAGAGGTATGCCTGTGAGCTTGATCCTTCATGGAGAGAGGACCTCTGGTAGTAAGGTTGGATGTAGAGTTAGCTCTAGAGAGAGAAAGCAGGACTCAAGCAAGAAGGTTGGATAGGGGAGAGTTGAGGATGATGCAACCTAAGTGGATGGTTGCAGTTGCCTCATGCATGATCCCTGGAGGCTGATGATATCTTGGTTGCCTTTAGAGGAACCAAACCCTAGAGAGAGGATGATGCTTCTGTTATCTATGTGCCTGTGGTATAGGTGTTTACCTTCTGAGATAGGAAGAAGAGTTCCTTAGACCTGGAGAGGTTTGGTAACAGGTTGTGAGGCCTTGTACCTTGTTGGTTGTCCTTGAGGAGGACTCGACCCTGATGTGTTGCTCAAGTAGAAGGATGATAGGGAGTGCATGTCATGCCTTATACATGCTTGATTCGTGGTTAAGAGTTTGAGAAGGCAGTTGGACACCCAAAGGTGAACCTAGGGTTCCTAGGCCTAAGAGGGGGAGCAGTGTACCCAATGCTCATGATCAGATTTGAGTCTCTATAGTTTCGAGCATGGTACTCCTCATGTGTAGAGGTAAAGGAAACCCCTTAAGTTAAGGGTATGTTTGACGAACCCCTCACAACTAAGTTGGTCTAATGTTGAGGATGAGAACAAGTGTGACCTAGTATGGTTTGGTAAGTGTCTTCTTATGCCTTAGTAGCTTGCTAAGGCTAAGCATGCTCATGTGGATGCATACCCTAAACATAAGGATGTTTGTGAACGTTGTTATCAAGGTGTAGTTTCCTCCCATCTTGGGAGAGGGACCCTTTTGTAGGGTGTATACCAGTTATGTTGGTTTTGAGGTAACCTAAAGAGGTTTCAGAGGATCTTGTGAAGCTAAGTGAAGAGTACATGGTATGAGAATGAACATTCAGACCCATAGATAACCATCTCTATGTGCATGTGGATGTGTTACCATGGAGGTAACCAGTATGGGGCTTGACCAAGGTAGGTAGGTTGCCATGATCCCTATGAAAGGATGAAAGTCAACCCATGAATGCAGAGAGAGAGAGAGATTATGAAGGCTTGGGTAAGGTTCTAAGTTGAACATGTACTATAAGAGAATCTTAAGTCTATCCTAAGGTCAAGTAGGGATAAGACCGATGAAAGTAGGAGTTGCCTAATTCCCTAGTTGCACAAGATCATAGGGTCGGGAGGTAACATCTATCATTGTCTGAGGGCCATGGGTTAGGAGATTGATCACCTTCATGAACTCATGGGACCCAAAGGGTAGATGAGTAGGGCACTCTCTGGATGCTTGAGGGAAGAGGGATGACCCCAAAAGTGTCAGTACCCTATAGACCTAGAGGAGATGACCAAGGATTGTGTGGTAACCAAAGTAGGTTTGAAACCAGTTTTCCATGGAAGCAACTTTGATATCAAGATGATGGTGATGTGGAGACATAAGTTGCACGTTTCAACTTAGATTCGAAGGTGTACTGGAAATGTGGGATGTACCATCTCTACTCTTGGAACAGGAAGAACTTTGTGTTTGGATGGCCGCCAAATGCTTATTTCCTCTTGTTATGGGAGGGAGAGATGGTACAGTACGCATCCCATACGCCAAGGATAAAAGATGATGCGAGTTGGAACGTTGCTACGAGGTATGAGGATAGAGATGATAACATACCTTGGTGGAGTGAATGATACATGGATGATTTGCAAATAATAAAAGGTATAAGGTAGTCATCTTATAAGGATGATTTTTTAGCATGAGCTATGTGGAATTTGCAAGTGATGCAAAGTAGAGTTTGATCACCATGAAGATGACTCAAAGTGTTCTCAATGAAGATAGATTTAGAGTTAAAGTTTGAGATGATAAGTGACATACATGGAAGTGTATGTCTTTAATGTTACCTAATACCTAAGGATGTGAAGTGGTAATGAATGCTCTGGTTGAGATATATCTGACTAGTTTGGCAAGAGGCTAGAAAAGGTTGTTAGGTTAACCCTCAATTGGAAAAGATATATGTTTGGGCTAACACTCAGATGTAATGAGATATGTTGAACAATTTAGTAGTTATTTGGTTAGCCAGCCTAGTCCTTGATATAACGAATGGATGGTGATAGAACGTCAGATACACTACTTTGGATAGGAAGGTAATAAAACTTCGATGAGAGTGGTTTAGGGTTTCTGAGGAATCGATCTTGAGGAATCATGACATGTAGGAAATCATGATTTTAAGATCACTATACACCATGGTACTTCTGAGATAATGATTTGTAGCAGTACTATGGATGTTGGAGATGAGGCTACATGTGGTATGTTGCATGCAAGCCAGGAGGTAAAGGACGAACACCAGTAACCCAGTGTATCGATATAGGGGATAAAAGAGTCCCTAAGAGGGAATGGGAGTTCATCACTATGGATGATGTGAAAAGTATCCCCTTAACCAAGGAAATTCATGATGCAATATGGGTTATGGTAGATCGCCTTACCTAGATGACATGAGAAAGAAAGAGTACTGTCAAGGGACAGATCAGGTTGAACTACACATGAGAGAGACGGTTCAACTACACCATGATACGAGTTCAAAAGTTCTTGAGTATGACCTAAAGGTTCACTTCCATAAGGTGGAAGTAGGTACATGAAGAACTCAATGTTAGTACAGTTTATCACCCCTTACTAATGGTTAGTATGATCCAGACTAGAGGGTCTGATGAGAGCATGTGTGCTCATTCAGGGTGATACATGAAGATAGTTCTTAAGATGTGATGTTAACCACCCTAGCCTTTGTCGGGATGCAAGAACTTCCATAGGGAGGTTGTGTCGGTCACCACTTCATTAAGATGATGTTGGTGAAGGAGGCCTCACGAAGGTCAGAAAAGAACCATAGTGTGTGTAGATGAAGTCGCTTTGATCATGCAATGGCTGAGAGAGATCCCTAGATGACATGATTCGTGAGCTGATGCAAAGCAGACTGACATGCAGTTCATTGTGGGAGAATATGTGATGTAAAACCCGACCCCTCTAAGATACAACTGAGAAAGCTGAGTCCTCGATATATGGGTCCATTTGAGATGGATTGGTGGAGATGATTGTGTTTAGCCTTACCCCTCAGGATAACATGATGTATAATGTGTTACATGAGTCCGATCTAGAGCACTATGTGAGGTACCCAAGCCATGTGTTGAGCCATGAACCTATTCAGATTTTTGAGAGGCTGAAAAGTCATGAGTCACCTATGAGGGTACGATATACCAAGGTAAGAAAGAACTCAGATGGAAGAATATGAGATGATGAAGGTTCTTGGGAAGCACCATGGAAAGGGTGAAGCTACATGGGAGCCCTGATGGACATAAGAAAAGCTTATCCTGTTTGTTTGCTTGCTTGATGGAATTTTGAGGACAAAATTCTTATAAGAGGGGAAGGATGTTACAACCCCAATTTTTGGGTTCATTTGCTGAGAAATGTAATTTCTCATATTAAAGATATTTGGACAAATAATGATACAAATTGTTTTGAGTGGATGAATTTCGTTTATAATAGCCTTGATGATTTCTTAATGGGCTCTATTGGCTATTGGGCCCAATAACAAGAAAAGAAAATATCAATTAAATATTTCTTTATTAAGAAAGAACAATGATAAAATGTGGAAAATAAGTGGAAAGAGGTATAATTAAGTCATCTTTGATGAATTTTCGTATCCATGAGGTTTCTAATATTAAAAGGAACTCCAATGAGGAAAATAAAGAGAAAGATAAAGAGAAATCCCCGAAAAGAGATATTTTGATAAGAAATGAATAAGAAGAAAGAGAAAATAGATGAGAAATAAGTAAAGGCTAAGGAATATTCCCAAGATGGGATTCTGAGCCATTAAGATCCCTTGAGGTTCAAGGAATGCAAAAAAAAATGGCAAAGAAAGAGGGAATACCAAATTAAATTGGCTTAATTTAAAAGATAGCTTTCTTATGAAGAAAACACCCTTTTCCTTTGGAATTTGGGTCTCCAATTTGGTACAGACATGGATTAAGTCATTATAGACTTTCCCCTAAAATTGGAGATTAAAAAGATAAACGAGGAGAGAGATACGATTTTTACAAACTTCCTAAAGTGAGTGGATAATCAAGAATATCGTATTAAATGTCACAATTCCTTTTCCTTTTATGCTTCTGGCGCGTGCATTCAGGGTCGTCAGATCTAGATCTGACAGTGATGAGCCCATCTTCTAGCTTGCTTCGAGATGGGAAAGTAAGGACAAAACTCGATTCTTTCCTTGGTCGTTTCCTTGTCGATCAATGCGCGAGCAAACTTAGAAACATGTTAGATAGATTCGTGAGATCCTTGCGGGCAGATCTATCCTAGATTTTGCCTGTCTTGGGGTCTCTAGAAGAATCCCCTAAATCCCAGGGACCCCACCGGCTATACACCATAGACACAGGCTATAAAAGGGGTATGAGTAACCCCTTTGAGAGTGCCATGGTATTCGCGAGACGTTTCCAAAACTTCTGATCATCTCCCCTTCTCCTAATTCGACGATGAGACCACCCTTGGATCAGTTCCTTCTCAACTACTGCTGGGAGATTGTTCCCTTGTCGTCCGCCTGTTATGGACTGTTATTGGCCGAATTGAACTCGCCCTCAAGTTCTATGATCAGAGGTGAAGGCAGTGATGCCTTTTCTCGGTGCAACAGAACACCCCAGCCGATAGTCAACCATCGGTTGACCACGGGACCACGGCCTGCAAGCCGTGGAGTCCCTATTCGCGGTTGCAAAGGAGGAAGATGAGCAAGGGATAAAAGACTCCCCTGCCCCCGGAGACAGTGAAGAGGATTGAGGGTAAAAGCATAATAAACCACTCAGGCATGCCTAACCCAAGTAAATAATAAAGAGTGACCCACTATGCTGATGTGGCGGTGTCCCATTCGCTGATAGGTGAGTATTTTACAAAAATCGCAATTAATTATTCCTATATCTGATTGTGACAAATTATATATCAATTTTGATCAGAAAAATGGGAAGAATCCAATAAAAATATAATTAGAACCTGATATTTCTTGTAATATAAAAAGTGCACCAACTTATCACCTTTGAAGTATTAAATTATGGTAAAACCCTAATTTGATATGGAACGCAGATTTAATGACTCTTTTGGGTTAATTTGGTTTGGGAACCCTAATTCTGATAAATATTAACCTATTAAGAATATAAGGGAGAGTTAATTTTGAAAAAGGTAGTTTCATGCTTGTTTTAGGGTTTTATGCACATGATTATGTTTAGAAACCCTAATTTGGGAAAATATGGGTTTTATTGGGTTAAATTCGAAAATATAATTATAGAACTGAGTTTTCATGGTTATAAGCTATTTTGAGTATAAAAGTTCCTAATTGTGGATAAATACCCTTAATGTGGAAATTAGGGTTTCCTAGTGGATAAAAGGTAGAATTAATGATAAATAATGTTCATATGAGTATTAGAACATAATGAACTACAAATTGATGATAAACGAGTGTAATGCCTTTGTCATAGATTAAAAAGGATAAAAATGGCAGCTTTAATGTAAAAGAGGCTTAATGGATTTAACTGATGGTTAACTGTGCATTAATATGGAATTAAGGTTATGTGTTTGTAAAAGGTAACCTTAATAACTTTCGTGAAGGATAGATGAGAAATTTAGGGTTTAAAAAGAATAAAGGGAAGTAAAACCCTAATTGCAAAGTAAACCCTAAAAAGAGGAAGAAACCCTAAAAAGGAATAGAAACCATAAGTAGCAAGATGGTTTGGATAGTTTTTGATAAAAAGGAATTGGATGTATATTTCAGGATTGAACTGTGTACTTGCTTGATTCTGGATTACTTGCTTGTTTGGCTATTCCTGCATCAGATTCTTCCTGACAGGTATGTGGTTATGCCTATGAATATCCCGAATTAGTTTCCTGAGGATTTTTGAGGTTTTATCGATGACATGAATTAAATTTTTAGTTGCATTTAATTCTTGCAAATTATAATGTGGATATGACTATCACCTAAGATATGTGCCTAACAGCTCAGATCCTAGTCCCCTCTGTAGCTTAATAGATTGACCTAGTACATGGCTACCGATGGGGTAGGTCCATCAGGTCATCAAATGACTTAGTACATGACTACCAATGGGGTAGGACCATCAAGTCACCATGAGTCAGGGATTAGGCTACGTTTGGGTAGGGCCATGCGACTCCATAACGCTAGGTATTGGCTACATGTGTGGTAGGGTCATAGGGGTAAGGATCTACCATATGAGAGAGGTAGTATCCATGTCCACTACATGGACATCACAGAGATAGGGGATAGGTAAGGATTGAGTAGTATTGCTTAAAGCATAATCTTGGATGTTAAATGATATTTGGATGACTACATTGTTATTATAGTTGCACGATTATTGTTTCCCCCACATACCAGCTTCTTGCTGACCTACATTTTGTTTGTTGGCATTTTAGGTACAAATGAAAAGAACAAACAGTAAAGTGGCATATGTAGAATTAAATGAGAATTAATGTGCACAGGAGGATTAGTTAGATTAGTATCTTCATGGATAGAAGTTTAGAAATCCCAATTTTTAAAAGGTATGCAAAGTTTTATTTTATACCAGTTTTCAGTTTACTAGATAAAATTTATTAATTGTTATTGATTATTTGTCGAACCTTTAATCTGGGTTATTGGTTAACGCCTTTGACCTTTCGGTCTCCCTTAATTGGAGGTTACTGGGAGGCGGGGTCGTTACAGGAGGTCTGGAGCATGGAGGAAGCAAACACGGAGAAAGCCAAGGATTCCAGCAAGTTTGGAACATCCAATCGAAAGCAAAATAGAAGAACACAAAGCCAAAACAAGTCCATGGAGGAAAAATAATGAGCAAGACCCAAAATTTGTAAAAAGATGATGAAAGGGGAAATGAGAATACCTGCAATAAAAGGCGGACAAGTAGACTAGAAAGCTTCATGTTGCCCTGACAAAAGTTTCCCAGTGATCAAAAGGCAGCAGAGGTCACTGAACCTTCACGACGAACACACCGTTGCAGAAGGCAGTAGGTAGAGAAGGGGGACCAAGGGCGAGAGGACTCCGGGGCAAATTGGTTTAGGATTTCAGTTCTCAGATGCCTGGGGAGTGATTTCAAGGATTTTCTCATATATATAATAGTCCAGAGAAGTCTGAAGGTCTTGCGGCGATGAGAACAGGGGTAAGAGAGAGAGTTCTCACCGGTAGGGAATCCTAGGGCTCAAAACCCTATAAATATTGGAATGGATTAGATCGAAATGATCTGAGGATGCTTAAAATCGATCGATTTTCTAGCAGCGTTGATTCAAGAGGGAAATCGTGAAAAAAAGGCAACTGGGATCTGTAGAGTCCAGCAAGCACTAGACTTCAGGCGGGGAAGACAAAACCACAATCGTCAAATGAGTCTGTGAAGTCCAGGACTCTAGGAGAGCCGTATGATCCGGCTGAAGAGAAAAAGAGCGAGTTATGCGCGTGACAACAGACAACCAACTGTGACTTAGGTTAAACCAGAATATATTCAATTAATGTACCACTAAAACCATATGTTAACTTCCTAATTATTTTGAAGGGTAAAATGAAGCCCTATTGACTCCAAATTTGAAGCTCCAGCTAATTAGAACCGCTAGAGTCTCCCTATCCAATTAGATTTAGGTTTCATTAATTATTTGTTCATCAAACTCGCATATTCCATTATCACAATGTATATGAATTAAAATGACTTATCTTTTAGATTCATTTGGTCAAAAGAAAATAATTAGGGACATATTTCATATTTCAACTAATGTATTTAATATTTGAATAACTTGCATCACTGATTAAGATTTGGAAGTTAAAAGTTGAAAATTTGCACTAAAGACCTTAAGCTTTTTTTTTTACAATTTTGGGATGTTACAATTCTACCCACCTTAAACAAATTTTGTCCTCGAAATTTTCTTAGACCACTACCCACCTTAGGGTTTTCCATATTCATATAACATCATAACTTATTATTTAAAAGTTCAAGACTAAACACATATATGGTCTAAGGATAAAGTCAAAATCTAAAAGTGATAATCTAAACCATACCTTGATCACTTTCCTCCTCCATGTCCATAGCAAAGACTCTTGCATGTCTCTTAGGGACCCGGTTCTGGTTCTTAGCTTCCTTCCTCTGTATCTTAGGGCAATCTGACTCTATGTGTCCATGCCCTCCAAAATAATAGCATAAACTAGTACCAAACATGCACGGCCCTCCGTGGAACATCTTACAAGTCGAGCATTGTGTTTTCTCTTAGGAAGTAGGGGCTTCAACCTCAGGAGCCTTTCTCTTGTTATTGGGAGGTTGATGTTGATGTTGGTTTTTCTTTTGAGTAGCCTCCTTCTTATAGGACCTTCCAGGGTGGTCTTATAGCTCCAGGGCAGCATCTAACGCAACTTGAAGGGTCTTGTGGCCTCTTCCTAACAGGGCAAAGCTTAAGTCTGGCTTCAGTCCTCGGATGAACTTCTTTGTCCCGCGTTGCTCGTCATAGTCATATTCGTACTTCTACAGAATGCTGAACTTCATGGAGTATTGGTTCACCGTCATGTCGCCAACCTGAGCTAGATTGGCAAACTCCATCTCCTTCTTCTCTATCATGGCTTCAGACACGTAGTGCTCCTGGAAGGCTTCCACGAAACCTTCCCATGTGAGTGCAGGTGCATCAGTAGCTCTGGAGTTGAGGAAGTTCTCCCACCATGTACGGGATGCTCCCTTCAGCATGTGGATGGCAAAGCGAACCCTAGACTGCGGAGGGCAGTCCAAGTCACAAAAGCAATGCTCCATGCTCATAATCCACTCTTCTCCCTTGGTGACGACATCATCCTCTCCTTCTACAACAAAGGAGTCGGGCCTGATCTTCAAGAAATCCACCAAGGTCAGCTCCTGGTGTCAGGGTTGACGTTGTCCTTATCCTAGGGCATTAGTGAGTAGTTGGACTAATTCCTCCAGGATTGCCTTAGGGTTCCTTCTTGATCCACTTCCCTCACTAGAAGAGCTAGCACCATCTTCCCCATCCTTTCCCTTGTCAGACTTCTTAGGAGCCATCTAGAAAAACAAGATATACCTAGGGTTAGAACATGTGAATCTTTAACTTAGTGGTCATCTACTCATCGCTCTGATACCATATTGTAACGCCCCTCCAAGCACATATATAAGTCAGCGGAAGCAAACTCGATGTTGTCCATAACATGGGTAGCTCAACTCGGAGGAACGTCACAAAATATGATAATCATTGCAATAAGATAAATGAAACACTTTGCATTAACTCAAAATAGATTCATACATTGTTCATGGAAGGGAAAGACATAACTATATCATCTGATATCAAAACCTATTACATGTAGGCTAAGCAAAACTAAAGCATAAACTGTCTCATCTTGATCTCAAGCCTAATACATGTAAACTAAGCAAAACTAAAACACAAAAAGATAAACTAAATTAAAGGGTGCACTAAGTGGTAGATGGCATCCCACCAAGCTAAAGTCTCCTCGACCAGCTACCCTTGAAGGCTCACTTCAATTCCCTCTTGCTCCTTGATCTAGGGACATCTCGTCCCATGGCCATGCAAAAGAAAACATCAACATCAGTAAGCGGCATTATGCATGTTATAAGAACTGAAAATAAACATATACTTGAGCTGAAATAAGCTTGAAATAATTTGACATTACGAATTCTCATTACGCATTAACCTTCATTACATCAATGAATTAAGAACATTATTATATGCGTTCTCTCCTCACTGCCCACATGGGGCGCATCATACTCGGAAAGCCCATAATTGCTAGGAAGCCCATAACGAACATAAAGGTCCATCATTTCGAGAAACATATAATAAGTTACTTAATTCTCTTAACCTTAATATCATTATTATTATCTTTCCATCAATGCAAATTGTCCTCATTCAATAATTGCACCAAAGTGCTCATCAGGCCGGTTAAGGCTCACCTTAGTTGCACCAAAGTGCTCATCAATGTCATAAAGACAAAATAACATAAAGAGGAACAATTCACAACTTAAGTACATTATATTAACCATCATGGGATTTCTCCCTCTTAATCTTGAAATTATCATTACATGAATTTACATGGGTCTTTCTTCAATTTCTTAATCATTACATAAGCATAGCATTAAACTAACGATCATCAGTGATAAGTGTAGGACCTTATGATTATATCAATCAACAAGCAAATAACAAAATCTAAGGCATCATAATTATCTTAATTGCATTCATGAACTTGAAAACTTAAAGAATAACCCTTAATCATACATAATAAGCAATTCATCCAAGAGAATTATGCATAATGGCATGACTCACTTACCTGGAGCAAGGTGGATCCTAACTTAGTATCCCTGATCTTGATCGAATCCTATGTTCCTGAAATTAACATGATTTACATTAATTATCACCTTAATTATATCCTAAACCCTAATTTGGGTACTTTAGGGAAACATGGTCAGAAACTCTTGATTTAGGGTTTGAAAACCTAAAATTCAGATTTTTTATTGAAAAACATTTCCAACGACTATTTACACTTATTTTTCTGATCAGGTATGTATTTACTACATTTTTTGGAAATCCTTGCCAATCATAAGGCATAGAGAAAATCCATGTCACTGAGGATTCGCTTAACTGGGCCAACTCCAAGCCACCATGTGGCCCGTAAGGCAAGCCGTGACTGAGCAAGATGGCGAACAAGTAGGGGCGATGAAAAAGAAGAATTTGCTCATTAAGGCGCGTGATAGGAAAAAGCAGGTGCGGGTTAAACCTGTACTTTACTCACTCGTCACCTTACTCAACTAGCAATGAGCGGAGACAGTCAGCACGAAAGCTGGGGATCCAAACAACGATCCTCTTCCTTCCAGGAAAAAAAAAGTTAAAGGCATTGGGCACCCTCCCTGTCACCTTACGAACCCAGAGAGCACAAGAACAGGCTTGCGGGCAGTTGGAAGATCCAATGGCAACTCCCGCCATGGAATCACAGAAGAGCATCAGAAGGAGGGAGATCTGGAGCATGGAGGAAGAAAACACGGAGAAAGCCAAGGATTCCAGCGAGTTTGAAACATCCAACCGAAAGCAAAACAGAAGAACACGAAGCCAAAACAAGTCCAGGGAGGAAAACTAATGAGCAAGACCGGAAATTTGTAAAAAGATGATGAAAGGGGAAATGAGAATACCTGCAATAAAAGGCGGACAAGTAGACTAGCTAGCTTCCAGATGCCCTGTCGAAAGTTTCCTAGTGATCATAAGGCAGCGGAGGTCACTGAACCTTCAGGACGAACACACTGTTGCAGAAGGCAGTAGGTAGAGAAGGGGGACCAAGGGCGAGAGCACTCTAGGGCAAATTGGTTTAGGATTTCAGTTCTCAGATGCCTGGGGAGCGTTTTTAAGGATTTTCTCCTATATATATAACAGCCCAGAGGAGTCTGGAGGTCTTGCGGCGATGAGAACAGGGGTAAGAGAGAGAGCTCTCACCGGCAGGGAATTCTAGGGCTCAAAACCCTATAAATATTGGGATGGATTAGATCGGAATGATCTGAGGATGCTTAAAACCGATCGATTTTCTAGCAGCGTTGATTCGAGAGGGAAATCGTGAAAAAAAGGCAACTGGGATCTGTAGAGTCCAGCAAGCACTAGACTTCGGGCAGGGGAGACAAAACCACAGTCGTCAAATGAGTCCGTAAAGTCCAGGACTCTAGGAGAGCCGTATGATCCGGCTGAAGAGAAAAAGAGCGAGTTATGCACGTGATAGCAGAAAACCAACTGGGACTTAGGTTAAACCAGAATATATTTAATTAATGTACCACTAAAACCATATGTTAACTTCCTAATTAATTTGAAGGGTCAAATGAAGCCCTATTGACTCCAAATTTGAACCACCGGCTAATTAGAACCTCTAGAGTCTCCCTATCCAATTAGATTTAGGTTTCATTAATTATTTTTTCATCAAACTCACATATTCCATTATCACAATGTATATGAATTAAAATGACTTATCTTTCAGATTCATTTGGTCAAAAGAAAATAATTAGGGACATATTTCATATTTCAACTAATGTATTTAATATTTGAGTAACTTGCATCACTGATTAAGATTTGGAAGTTAAAAGTTGAAAATTTGCATTAAAGACCTTAAACCCTTTTTTTTTACAAATTTGGGATGTTACAATATCTTTCTTTCTTCCTTATTGAAGTTCACGCTCTCATCGTTCTTCTTCCTCCAAGGTTTCCTCATGTGCTTCTAAGTTGCCAATGAGTGTCCCATCCTTAGTCGGGTGAGATCATTTGCTTCTTCAATAGTAGTCACCTTGGGCTTGTACTTGGGAGGAAGAGACCTAAGAATTTTTGATACTTGATCTTCTTCACTGATCACTTTTCGTAAAGTATTTAAACCATTCACAATAGAAGAAAATTTTGCATACATTTCACTAATAGACTCATTTTGATCCATACAGAACTATTTAAAATTTTGCTTAAGCATTTTGATTTTAGATTTCTTAACTTGAAAAGTTCCTTCATAGGTTATAGATAGTCTATTCCATATTTCATATGCTATTTCACAATTTGATATTCTATTGAATTCACCAAAAGAATTTTAACAATAGAGTATACTTACAACTTTTGCATTCATTTGGGTTGATCTTACCGTACTAACATCCCAATTTGCATACTCTATTTGAGGAAAATCATATGGATTTGACACCATCTTCCAGAGATCCCAGCTAATTCCCTAGAAGTAGAACTGCATCCTCCTCTTCCAGTAGGTGTAGTTAGTGCCATAAAAAGGTGGAGGTCTAGCCACGAGTGTTCCTTCCAAGTTAAGGTTGTTGAGTACTCCGTCACCCATTCTTCAAGACTTTGTTAGAGTTCCTTGAAGCCTTGTTCTGATACCAAATGAAAAACCACTAGATGGGGGGTGAATAGAGTTTTATAAATATTTTAACAATAATTCAACTCAAGCAATCACAATTGAAAACTTGAAGAAGGAGGCAAGGTGTTTAGAGTGGTTCCACCCTTAGCAAAAACTAAGGGAGTCAGCCCACTACCCAATTGTTTCTAATTGGGATTTTGAAAGTATTTAAATTTTATTACCTCACAATGATGTTACATAAAATTACAAATACTTTCACCACCCTTTGGAGAGACTTCACCTAGAAGTAGTCCCACCGACCTCGAAGCATCCTTCCTTGAAGTAACTTCAAGCTCCCCCTCTAAGTAGACTTCCTCTTGAAGTAGCTTCCTATTAAGAAAGCCTTCTTGAAATAGTCCAAAGTCCTCCTTCTCCACTGAGAAGATCAAACCCTCTCCAATCCGCAGCCTCCAACCCTAGGAGTAGCAAGGAGAGTACAAGCAATAAGAAAGAACAAGAAAGGAAAATGGAAATTACAATTACCATTGTAGCACAAGGCTTAATTTCCTATATCAAGCGTTTTGATCTCCTGACCAATGTGTATGGAAGTGGAAGTGCAGTGGGTAGGAGATGCTAGCATGTAGGACATGAATTTGTAGTAATATAAAGGATTAGCAAATGCTAGAGTTTCTCAATTGCTCCCAAGAAAGATTGCCAATTGCAAGTATGTATGCTCAAGTGTTGCACAAGTGTGTTTTGGGTGTCCTAAGGCATGTCCTATTTATAGGAATGGCCTATGAATGCTTAAGGATGTTCTAGACACTTTATAGGGGGTTCTTAGTGCTCAACTAGCCATTAGTTGTCCACTAATTGCTTTAGCAATGACTAGTTTATTAATTCTGAAAAGTGCAGACAGAGACAATCTCGGTCAAGAAATTTGTCGACTGAGAGTCTGTCGGTCGAAGTCTTTGTCGACCGAGAGACGGTCTGGAGCTAGTGTATATAATGTTCGATTCCAACTCCCAACTACCTTGTCTGCTGTGTCTAACGGCTATAGAACCTATTAGAAGAGTTAACCCGGGAGACTCTCGGTCGAGAAGTTGCTCGACCAAGCTTGTCTCGGTCGACAAAGAGTTTGACTGAGAGTGTCTCTATTTTGGTGGTTCTAGATGAATATTAAGTGTGTCTATGAGTGTGCAGTTGTGACACTATTATAGGGGATGACCTATCTAGGTGTTGTGTGTGGCTAGGGAAGATCTAAACGCTTGATTTACATGATATCTAAGTACTTGTATATTATATACTTGTACAAGTTTTTACATTTGATTACAATAATGAAATTAACATATTGTGTGTATTTAGATCTTCCTAAGTTGTGTCATCCACCTTGTTCCTGCAAAACTCAAATAGCACGTTAGATCTACAAGAATGAAATGTTTTTCATTTTCAAAACAAAGGAATTTTGATGATGTCCATTTAGCCAACAGGTAGCTCGGTGGACTTAAGATTACTTCAAGAAGGTTGTCTCAACGGGAAGCTACTTCAATAGGAAGGCTACTTCAAGGGGGAGCTTGAAGTTACTTCAAGAGGAAGGCTACTTTAGGGTTGGTGAGACTACTTCTAGGTGAAGGCTATCCTAAGGTTTGGGAAGGTACTTGTATCTTATGTAACATCCTCCAAAAAGGTAATAAAATACAAGTGCTTTCAAAATCCCAATTGGAAATAATTGGGTAGTGAACTGACTCCCTTAGTTTTTGCTAAGGGTGGAACCACTCTAAATGCCTTTGTCTCCTTCTCCAATATTTTGTGGTTTCTTGGTTAAATAAATTTTAAAATTATCATAAAACCCTATTTGCCCCCCTCTAGAGTTTTTCAATTGGTATCAGAGCGGGCTTCAAGGAACTTTAACAAGTCTTGAAGAAAATGGGTGATGGAGTACTAAATAACCTCAACTTGGAAGGAACACTTGTAGCTCGGCCTCCACCATTTGATGGCACCAAGTACAACTATTGGAAGAGGAGGATGCAATTCTACTTTCAAGGGATCATCTGGGATCTTTGGAGAATGGTTTCAAATACCTACACTCTTCCTCAAATGGAGTATGCTACATTGGATGTAAATACGGTAAAATTAGCCCAATTGAATGCAAAAGCTGTAAGTATCCTTTATTGTTCAATTCCCATAGGTGAGTTCAATAGAATATCAAATTGTGAAACTGCATATGAAATATGGCATAGACTCTCTATTACTTATGAAGGAACTATTCAAGTAAAGAACTTCAAAATTGGTATGCTTAAACAAAAGTTTGAACAATTTCATATGGAACCTAATGAGTCTATTAGTGAAATGTATGCATAGTTTTCTTCTATTGTTAATGGTTTGAATGCATTAGGTAAAGCCATTATTGAAGAGGATCTAGTGTCTAGAATTCTTAGGTCTCTTCCTCCCAAGTACAAGCCTAAGGTGACTATAATTGAAGAAGCCAATGACCTCACCCGACTAAGGATGGAGCAACTCATTGGAAACTTAGAAGCACATGAAGCAACCTTAGAGGAGGAAGAAAGACGGGAGAATGAACTTCAACAAGGAAGAAAGAAGGACATGGCTCTAAAGGCTACAAAGGTCATCACTCAAGAAAGTGATGAGACAAGTGATGGAGATGAGGGAGAAGAAGCTCTAATTGTAAATGGTAAGAAATATAGAAGATTTAAATCTAACAAAGTTATTGGTTCCTCTTATTCTTCCTCTCCTAGGTGTTTTGAATGTGGAAAGAAGGAAAATCTTAAGAATGAATGTCCTAAAAAAAAGAAAGGAAAGAAAAACTCATCTAAGAAGAAGGGAGAAAAAGCATACAAAGCTGCATGGGATGAGTCAAGTGATAGTGAGAGTGGAGAAGAGAATGTGGAGTGTTTCATGGCCAAAGAAGATGATAGTGATGATTCTCAAGAGGTAAGCCTTTTTTATTTACCAAAAGAAGATCTAATCGCTAGTCTTCAAGATACACATGACAAATACATTGATTGCAAAAAGAAACTAAAGAAAGTTACTAAAACTAATGAGGATTTGTATGCTAGATTAAATAATCTTTCTTTTGAAAAGGAAAGTATTATTTTTGAAAACTTTACCTTGAAATTATCTTTAAATGATTGCAAAATGAAGTTTCTTACTTTAGAAAAAAAAACCATGATCTTCTTTCTCAAGAAAAGGTTGAATTGCTTGCAAAACTAAATAACTTTCAGACTCAACCTATCCTATGTACTCATCTAGATTATGATCCTATTGTTAAAGAAAGAGATGCTTTATCATATGATCTAGATCAAGCAAAGTTAGATATAAAAAAGAAAATGGATGAGGTTGCTAAGTTACAAAAAGAAGTTAGTAGCTTGAGAAATAGTGGTATTCTTGATAAGATCCTAAATAATTCTTCTGGTTATATTAGAAGAAGAGGTTTAGGATATGTTCCAAAAGAAAACTCTTATCAACCTAAACCTAGGAGAACTCAAGCACCCAAGACCAAGATCATATTTTTACCCAAGAACACAACTTAAAATCTTAGAAAGGGAAATGAAATTGACTCCATTTGTTGTCACTATTGCTTGTGTCTTGGACATTATTCCTTCTCATGTCCTTACAAGAAAAAGGATGTTGAGTTAGTATGGGTTCCAATACCCCAAACTTAGCAAATTTAATATGATTAAGTTGAGATTAGACCTAAAACCTCATTTGAATATCTTAATGTCTTATCTCAACTAAATAGAATGGTACCTTAGCATGTTACAACGATTTTAGCTCAAACTGACATAAACTAGTTGTTGAAAACAAACAGAAACAACCTCAGTTGACAAATAGCTTGATCGAGACTCTCCTCGGTTGAGAAAGTTCTCGACTGAGGGAATACATGTATCAAATCTGAAATCTACTTCAAAAATAGTAACAATCATGGTCGAGCAAATCTTTGATCGAGACAACATCGGTCGAGAAAATTGTCGACCAAGAAATCTCCTGTTTCAACCAGTAAAATAGCAACACTCTCGGTCGACAAAATGTTCGACCGATACACTCTTCGGTCGAAGTATTTGTCGGCCGAATGTAGTTTTGTTTAGCTTAAAACATTCAATTGTTCAATTATGTATTCATATTCAATTTTGTTATTAAATGACTCTAACCATAGAGGACCATCACATGGGTACCAAAATCTATCTTTTTTGTAGGATTGGGTGGTTGATAGTGGATGTTCTAAGCATATGAACAACAACAAAAAGACCTTTCAAACATTTGAAGAAACGAAAAGTGGAACAGTCACTTTTGGAGACAATGGAAAAGGAAAGATTGTTGGAATAGGTAACATTGGTACAAATCTTCAAATAAAAAATGTTTTACTTATTGATGGCCTGCATCATAATTTAATTAGTGTTAGTCAACTATGTGATAGTGCCTATGATGTCTTATTCAATAAAAACTGTTGTAAACTATTGATTGAAAACACTAATGAAATCATTTATGAAGGAAAATAATAGGAAATTTACATATACTTAGGCCTAATTCTATGCAAGCTATTATTGGAAAATCCCTTCTTACAAAAGACGAATCTCTACAGCTATGGCATAGAAAATTAGGTCATGCAAGTTCCCATGTTATCAAAAAGTTGATTAAATATGATCTAGTACTTGGTTTACCTAAAATATCTTTTGATAATCCAAAAAATTGTGAACCTTGTACTCTAGGAAAGCAAAGCAAAACTTCTTTCAAATAAAAAAAATGCTTAGCACTACTAGATCATTAGAACTTATTCACATGGATTTGTTTGGTCCTATGAGAACTCAATCTATTGGTGGAAAAAGATATTGCTTTTTTATTGTTGATGAATTTAGTAGATATACATGGGTTCATTTTCTTGCAAATAAAGATGATACTATTCAAGTGTTCATACAATTTTGCATAAAGGCTGAAAATCAACTACAAAATAAAATATGTACAATTAGGAGTGATCATGGTGGAGAATTTGAGAATCATACATTTGAAGAATTTTGCACATCTCAAGGTTACACTCACAATTTTTCAGCTCCACACACTCCACAACAAAATGGCATAGTTGAAAGAAAGAATAGATCCTTACAAGAAATGGCTAGGACTATGATGCTTGAACATAATATATCTAAAACCTTTTGGGATGAAGCCATAAACACAGCTTGTTATGTGCTAAAAATATTAACCATACACTCTCATTTGAAGAAAACATCATATGAACTCATTTTTAATAAGAAACCAAGGGTTGATTATTTTCACACTTTTGGCTCAACTTGCTATATCTTAAACACAAAAGATGATAGAGACAAATTTGAATCTAAATCACAAAAAGCCTTTTTCTTGGGATATTCATCTTCTAGCAAAGCATTTCGAATATACAACACCATTTCTAGAAAAGTTGAAGAATCCATTCACATTACTTTTCATGAAGAACTAAAACAAAATGCCAAAAATAATGACATAGTTGATATTACTCATTAAAGTGAAGATCTTAACATATCAACTAAAGATGATCAAAATGCTGAAAATGATCAACAAATTGAGACACAACAACCCATTCCTAGACTAATTAAAGATCATCCTCAAGAACTAATCATTGGGAACCCTAATGATAAAGTAAAAACTCGTTCCTATTTTAGAGATGTTGCAAATATGGCATTTGTATCTATAATTGAACCCAAAAAGGTAACTAAAGCTCTAAAAGATGACTATTGGATAATGGACATGCAATAAGAATTAAATCAATTTACTAAGAATGATGTATGGGACTTAGTTCCTAAACCTCAAGATAAAACCATTATTGGAACTAAGTGGGTTTTTCGTAACAAATTGAATGAAGTTGGGGAAGTAGTTAGAAATAAAGTTAGGTTGGTAGCACAAGGGTACAATCAACAAGAAAGAATAGACTTTGATGAAACTTATGCACCTGTGGAAAGACTTGAAGCTATTAGAATGCTACTAGCTATAGCTACCCACAAAGACATCAAACTATTCCAAATGGATGAAAAAAGTGCATTTCTAAATGTAATAATACAAGAGGAAGTATATGTTTCCCAACCACCTGGTTTTGAAATTCCTGGTAAAGATGATCATGTATATACACTTAAGAAAGTGCTTTATGGATTAAAACAAGCACCTAGAAATTGGTATGAAAGGCTCAAAAATTATCTCTTTCATAACAGTTTTCCAATTGGAAATTCAGATTTGACCTTATTTTTCAAAACATATGAATCCAACTTTCTATTTGTTCAAATTTATGTTGATGACATTATCTATGGTGCATCAAATGAATTCTTATGTAAACAATTTAGTGATATTATGCAAACGGAATTTGAAATGAGTCTCATGGTAGAATTGACTTTCAAATAAAGAAAACGCCTGCTGGAATTTTTATAAGCCAAGAGAAGTATACAAATGAACTTTTAAAACATTTTGGAATGGAACATTGCAAACATGCTACCACACCAATGGCCACTTCTACTAAAATTGACAAGGATGAAAATGGAGAACCCATTGATGATTCTTTGTATAGGGCCAGGATTGGTAGTTTGCTTTACTTAACTGCTTCTAGACCGGATATCATGTTTTCAGTTGGACTTTGTGCTAGATTTCAATCAAAACCCATGCAAACTCATTTTCAAGTTGTCAGAAGGATTCTAAGATACTTAGCCAACACTACAAACTATGGTTTATGGTATCCAAAAAGACAATCTTTAGATTTGAAAGCTTATACCGATGTCAATTACACTGGTTGTCGACTTGACCGAAAGAGCACAAGCAAAAGTTGTTTCTTATTAGGACAAGCCTTAGTATCATGGTTTAGCAATAAACAAAACATGGTTTCCCTTTCTACCACTAAAGCTGAATATATGGCATTCGACTCTTGTTGTTCTCAAGTGCTTTATATGCAACACGTTTTAAATGATTATGGTTTTATATTTTCATCCACGCCTATCTATTGTGATAATACAAGTGCTATAAACTTGGCACATAATCCTATTCTACACAGTCGTGCCAAACATATTGAAATCCACCATCATTTTCTAAGGGATCATATTTCTAAAAAACATATATCCCTTCATCATGTTGATACGGAAGGTCAATTGGCTGATATTTTCACAAAACCACTTCCATTGGATCAATTTAATAATATAAGAAAGAAATTACTTATCACTCCGTTAGAGGATGTTTTCTTTGACATTTTTGCTTCTCCTTCTTAAAATGGGTTTGTTTCTCCGACACTTACATTTTGGCTGGAAATGGACATCTTTTAGTTCTTTTAATCTTCATATTGTAGGGGAGCACTAATTAAGGGGGAGTCTTAGAACATGTTTTTAACGGTTATCTTTTTGAAATGACAAAGGGGGAGAAATAATATAATTCTTAAATACTCAATCAATGAGTTTCATACATACTCTCTTGGCTTCACATCAAATGTTGCTATATTCCCTAAGGAATGGGATTTTATGTTCCACACTTCTTTGGGAATAATAAGCAAATATTTCATAAATAAGAGTAGGTATACACAAGGTAAACTTCAGATAAGAAACTCAATATGATTTAAGCTTATTTAATTTATATATTTAGAAATGTTTGTCATCTTCAAAAAGGGGGTGATTGTTGGATAAATGGACATCATTAAAATCCCTTTGTTTTGAAAATGACAAACATTTCATTCTTGTGGATCTAACGTGCTACTTTAGTATTTCAGGAACAAGAATTCAAGGTGGTGGATAGCTAATCTTGGAAGATCTATATGCTCAAATTGCCTTATTTTTTCATGATTGTAATCAAATGTAAACTTGTACAAATATAAAATTTACAAGTACTTAGCTATCATGTAAATCAAGCGTTTAGATCTTCCCTATCCACTCACAACACTTAGATAGGTCATTCCCTATGATAGCATCACAATGGAACTTTGATGCATACACTTAATACGTGTCTAGATACACTAAAATAGGGACTCCCTCAGTCGAACTACTTCTCGATCGAGACACATTCGATCGAACATCTTCTCGACTGAGAATCACCTGAGTCTATCCTTCGAGCAGATTCTATAGTCATTAGACTTGGTGGGAAAAATTGGTTGGGAGTTGAGTTGAACGTTGCTATACACTTACTCCAGAATTTCCCTCAGTCGACAAAGTTCTCGACCGAGAGACATTCGGTCGATAAACTTCTCAACCGAGAAAGGTTCTGACTGCACTTTTCAAAATTAATCAACTAGTCATTACAAACATAATTAGTGGATACCTAATGTCTAGTTGAGCACTAAGAACATCCTAGAAAGTGTGTAGAACGTCCCTAACCACTAGTAGGCCATTCCTATAAACAGGACATGCCTTAGGACACCTAAACTCACTTGAGTACACACACTTGCAATTGAGAATCAACTCTTGTGAGCAATTGAGCAATCCTTCACTTGCAAAACATTTCCATAAGCTGAGATTTCGTGTCCTATAGGCTAGCATATCCTACCCATTACACTTTCACATTCATACACATGTGATAGGAGATCAAAAAGCTTGATATAGGATTCAAGCCTTGTGGTAAAGTGGTAAAATGTATTTTTTTCTTCTTCTTTATTGTTCCTTTTTATTGCTTGTTTTCTCCTTTGCTACTCCTAGGTTGGAGGCTGTGGAAAGGAGGTTGTAGGAGCTTCTTCATGTGGAGAAGGTAGATCGGAGGACTTATGATTACTTCAAGAAGGCTGTCTTAATGGGAAGCTACTTCAAGAGGAAGGCTACTTCAAGGGGGATCTTGAAGTTACTTCAAGAGGAAGGATGCTTCAGGGTTGGTGAGACTACTTCTAGGTGAAGGCTATCCTAAGGTTTGGGAAGGTACTTGTATCTTATGTAACATCCTCCAAAAAGGTAATAAAATACAAGTGCTTTCAAAATCCCAATTGGAAACAATTGGGTAGTGAACTGACTCCCCTAGTTTTTGCTAAGGGTGGAACCACTCTAAACGCCTTTGTCTCCTTCTCCAATATTTTTTTGGTTGCTTGGTTAAATTAATTTTAAAATAATCATAAAACCCTATTCACCCCCCTAGTGTTTTTCAAAGTTGTGCTTGTTGTTGTTTGCCATTCTATAAGAAAATATTTGCACAAGTCAATATTTTGATTTGATTTTATATAATGTTTTGACGATATTAATTAAGCATTTAATTAGTTATCACTCCCACTATTTTATTCAAATCAACAACCCTCTCTATCAATTTAGAAGATTGTAGCGAACAACATTCTAGTGAGTCAAGATCCATATTTCATCAAAATCATGAGCTAGCTAGGGCTATCACCCACAACTTGATTATTTAGGTAGGCAACATTTTCCAATTGCATCATATGAAACTCTTGGTAGATGGCATGCACAACTTCTTGTCGTAATCCATATTTATGCTTCTAGGTGCTTAATCTGATTATGGTCACCCAGTTAAGCCTGACCCATATTCCAACACAATAGAATTTTCACCCTACTAAGGCAGACTCACATATCTAGCATCACACTTCCATGAGACAAACAACGCACCATGCTAGGGTGTGCCCACACATAGTCGATCAGGCTTTTCATGTGTGCTTCTTATGGAAAGCATTTGGGACTTAATATTTTATTTGAGGGGTTTTATATATAAATACATATACATATCCAAATGCCACATACTTATAATATGTATCATATACATACTCTATCCATGGTCACAAACCATAGACATGCAATCCAGAAACACATAAGCATTGGTTATGGCCATACTACTGTATTCTTTTGGAGACACAAAGAATTACTAACCACCTATGATCTTTTACATCTCATGCAACATTAACCTGTGTATATCATATGAACCTGCATTTTATCAGCATCACCATGAAAAGATTCATGGATGTTCCTTGGAGTTGGACCTTCAAGTTGCCTCTTCTCAACAAGTCTTCCAAACTAAACCTATTCCTATCTCTATTACAACATGTGTAAAAGAAGAACCTCGATTTACATTTGAGGGGAGTTTACAATTAATTACACTTTGAGAAAAAAGATGAGGCCCAACATGCAAGTCAAATACTTATTCAAAATGATCTAAGCACAACCATGTACATCCAACCATAACATTTACATAAGGTGTCCTAGGCCATAACCATTCATGCAATCACCACACAAAACATTTTCAATGGCGATGTGTATGATTTTATAGGTATATCTATATATGCATATATATTAAGATTGCAGTCCTTTTAATGCGGGACGTTCCCATTAAACAATTTTGACTCCCACGTAAACCTGGTGGGGTATACAGGAGAAGCATCCCAATGTGGGGATCTTAGGGGTAGCACCCCTAAAAGGTCTACAAAATTTTCATTTTCATGCACTAGGAAAATCAATATTTTGCATAGTCAACCCTTTCTGATAAGTTAAACACAATAGGTCTGTGGTGTGTGTGGAATTAGATTAGATATGCGCTTTAACAGTTTAAGTTTGCATCGTATGCAACCATAGAAAATGGTATTTAGCAATTCTGACCATATCAAATTGAATCCAAATACGTCGTAGATTGATGCGTCTCTGATACCACTATTGGGTTTTTTGGAGGCGACAAGCACAATGGAAGCACCAAAATATTCCCCACACATACACTACTCGAGGATATCATTGACAATGACATATTCAGAAGGAGGGGAGAGGGATATACCTCATCACAGAGTAGGTCCATTGACGTCCCTTCACCTAGAGATGTGCACTGCTCTTAGCATGCACATATGGTCCTCCACCATCCTCCAAACACAGGAACAATAACGTCTGTGTCTCTACTTTGTCTACACCGATGGATTGGAACTCCATGTGGTGCTTCCTTAAGTCGGCACGAAGGAGAAGCCTTCTGTTGGATGATGTGCTAGTGTCAGTTGCTCTCCTTCTCTCTCACTTGAGGATGATGATAACTAGGGTTCACCTACAAGGGCATAACCTCAGCGTATGAGTGTTAGCATTAGCCAAACTCCAGTCATCACACCCCTATTAGTAGGAGAGAAAGGAAGCAGGGTTTCCCAAAACCCTTGGGAAAACAAAAGTGTTGTGGCTATGTTTAAAACAAGCTTCTAGTGGACAATTAAAAGAATATTCTAGAATTGATTAATTAAACAATTAATCACATTAATTGATTAACTAATATTCATCAGCTGTAATAAATCACTTAGGATTACTCAACCAAAGTTGAATTAATTGGCTTGAACCTTTTAACCAATTACCTTAGATTATAGTTCAACATTAATAGATCACCTAAATAGTTGAGTTGTCAATTTGATGATGAACATTTCCAATCACACCCACAATTATACTCCTATTCCAATCACACTTATGTGTGTGACCCGTTAGGCTCTACATTACATTGGTAGTGATATTCATAATCATATTATGATTTCATAAGCAATGATTGGTATCTAGCCAGACTCCATTGCTACCCAAGTAACTGGATAAGTTGGAGAACAACTTAGTCTATCATTTGTGACTACTTTTATAGTGAATGTATAGTTCCTTTGTCTCTGATATCTAGATTGAACCCAAGGCACGGAATCGTCATCCTCTTCAACATTAAATCCACATTCCTTGAACTAGAGCAGACTGTTTGAGATATGTGTTAGCTCAATATCACATATTGACTCACATCAACATGGCCATGCATTACTCAATCTCACTTATCAAGTATCCATGATATCATACTCTTGTAGGAGGGACAAATCTCATCTACATCACTCATAATCATCCCAATGTGTCATAATGAACCCAACAACAACCTTTATGGTAACCTTATTCAGAATCATAGTGGATGATGTCAAAGCACACCAAATGACATGTGATGAGTGTAGTGATTTCAGGTCTAAGAACCACAATCACCACCATCACTATGAGAGATGACTCTGACTACCTATCATGGTTCCATGTGTCACTCACAAGGTGGGTCTGTATGATACATTGTTCTCTAACAAGTATTTGGGTGCTTGGTTTGATATCATATATCATGACTAATGAGATTTTGTCATCAACCAACACACACTCTAGTCTTATGTGTTATTGTTGTCTATTACACTTCCTCAATAACATCTGACTAGGGACATAACAAGAATGCATAACTCTTAACATCTATATGACCTCATCATTCAGGTCCTCAACCCTAAGACATAAGTCATTGAGGAATATCATTCTTTAGATATTCATTTTGTTATGTCATTATCACATAACTGAATAAAAGAAAAAATTAGAAGATTGTTCTAACTATTAATCAAATCATTTATAAGATATACCATTACAATCATCATATGATGTCTCTTTGGGAATGCATACCAACAAATCAGCTTCAGAAGAGGCGACCATTTCACGTGACGAGCTGACCGGCTAGAGGACCAAGGAGGGCAGAAGATAGAAAAGTGAACCAACTTCCTAGTGAACCCAACCAACCATTGGAAATATCTAGACATCAGTTGGACAGGTGGAAAGATGACCTCTTCATTCGAACAACTGACCGGCCAAGAGGCGAGCCGACCAGTTCAAGGGTTGAACTGATCAACCCAGATTGGAAAGCACAGATCTACACCAATTCATGCATGTGATATAGACGTAGGTGGTAGTAATTCCTTGTGGCTCCAAGAAATTACAATAGATATGTCCATAACCATTGCTAATGTTTTATATTGCATGTTTACATTGTGGGATATAAAATGTGTATGATATGTACTATATATATGTGATGATTGGATAAAGTATATGTGTTTATAAATACAAACTCCCTCAATTAAATATTAAGTTTTAGATGCCTTCCATAAGAAACACACATGAAAAGCTTGATTGACTAAGCATAGGCACCCCTAGGGTGGTGCGTTGTCTATCTTGTAGAAGTGTGATGGTTATAATGTGGGCTTGTGTAACATCCCAGGATTTGAGGCCTCAGATAAAATGATCTTATAAGGAATGATTGGACTACCCATATCACCAAGGTGCACCTCCTTTTCCGGGAGTCCATCACTAAAGAACTCCATAGTTAAGCGTGCTCATCTTGGAGTAGTACTAAGATGGGTGACCAGTCGGGAAGGTTATCCTAGCTTGCACGTCAGTGTGGACAAAGTGTGTAGTTAAGGCTAGTGGTGGTTTGTGGGGCTAGTTGTCATTCCTGAAACTCTACTAGAGCCATGGGCAGTGGGCCCAGGTGTTACAAATGGTATTAGAGCCATAACCCCTCCAGTAGGTGTGGCCCACATGGGCATGTGGCATGCTAGTCTTGAGCCGTACAGTCCAGGCATGTTGGAAAGGGATGTCTATGGTTGACGTAGCCACCTTTGCACTGGTATTCCATGATCGGGAGTTGGGTGTCCATGGTCCATTCTGGGTCTTCACTGAAAATGGGGTGATATTATGAGGCCATATAGTTGAGCCTTGACGAGGACATCAAGAGTCTAAGTTGGTGAGATTATAACATCATAGGATTTGAGGCCTCAGATAAAATGATCTTATAAGGAATGATTGGACTACCCATATCACCAAGGTGCACCTCCTTTTTCGGGAGCCCGTCACTAAAGAACTCTATAGTTAAGCGTGCTTATCTTGGAGTAATACTAGGATGGGTGAACAGTCGGGAAGTTGATCCTGACTTGCGTGTCAGTGTGGAGAAAGTGCGCAGTTAAGACTAGTGGTGGTTTGTGGGGCTAGTCGTCATTCCTGAAACTCTACTAGAGCCATGAGCAGTGGGCCCAGGCATTACATCCTGCCAAGCAGGGTGCATTATTATCGTGTTGGATTTTGGGTCAGGCTTAACTGTGTTCCCTTAATGAGATTAAGTAGAAGAGGCATGCAGATGACTATGGCAAGGAGTTGTGCATATCATCTATCCAAGAATTATATAAGATGAAATTGACAAATGTTGTCTACCTTAATGATTGACTATGGACACTAGAGTTGGTTGGGTAATAGTTGAATTGTTATTAGATCTTGGCTCACTAAAAGGTTATACGTTGAAATCTTCTTCATTGATTTGTGAGGGATATCAATTTGAATAAAATAGGGGAGCGATAATTAAGTAATGACCTAATTGAATATCGTCAAATTTATGCAAAAAAAAAGTAAATAAAAATGAGTTTTTGACAAAATTGCAAATTCTTTTGTAGAATCAAATGGAAACACACAACAACACATTATCTCTATGATCAGTCCTTGGGAAGGACAAGTTAAATGATAATAGCTTCCAGAAATGGTTCAGGACATTGAGAATTGTTCTCACATTAGAGCACAAGCTCTATGTCCAGGATACACCAGAAGCAGATGAACCTCTTCTTAATGCACCTAAGACTGTTAGGGATGCTTATAAGAAGCATACTGAAGATGTCATATTTGTCAAGTGTTTGATGTTAATCTCCATGAACTATGAGTTTCAAAGACAACATGAGAACATGGATGTTATTGAGATGGTCACACATCTCAAGAACATGTTTCAAGATCAGGCAAGATAGGAGAGATATGATGTCTCCAAGGCAATATTCAAATGTAACATGGCAGAAGGAGATCTAGTAGGTCCTCATGTGCTCAAGCTCATTAGGTATGTGGAGAACCTATCTAGACTGGGACTCCCCTTGGGTCAAGATTTGGCCACTAATGTGATTCTACAATCTCTGCCAGAGTCATATAGTCAGTTTGTTATAAACTACAACAAAATTAACTTTGACAAGTCATTGACAGAGTTACTAGGCATGTTCAGAATAGATAAAGCACAAACACAAAAAGACAAGCCCAAGTCTATGATGATGATCGGCAAGACAAAGGGAAAGTCTAAGGGCAAAGGGAAAGCTAAGAAGAGTTTTAAAGTTGGCCAAAAGCCCAAGTCTTCATATCTCAAAGCAAAGGGAAGAGTAGAGAAGGGAGTCAAATGTCACCACTGTCACCAAGTTGGACACTAGAAAAGGAATTTCCCTCTTATCCTAGAGGAACTAAAGGAGAAGAAGGAAGAGGAAGAGGCCTCTACTTTAGGTATAAATGTAATAAGATAAATTTGATTACTTCCTCATCTTGGTATGTGATACCAGATGTAAATCTGACATATGATAATGTGCAAGATCTGATAAGAAGTAAAGCCTTTATGAAACAAAAATGATGGATTACAATGAGCAAAAGTTGCTACAACTTTAGTCTACATTTAGAATTTATCTTTGCTTATTGAGAATATAATAGAGTTAGTTGAACTACTATTTCCTTATGCCAATAAATAGAAATATTTTACTTTCTACATCTTGTATGGACAAGGATGATTATAAATAAAGAGTTTTTAATGCTTCTGTTTCAAAGATGTGATCTTGTATGGCATTACGCCAAAAGTCTTATGATTGGATCAAAATATGAATGTTCACAATGTAAATACTAAAGGACTATAATTGATAACTCAAGCAATCAATAATCGGTAGCATTGTCATCTAGAGCACACATATGCGAAATGCATTTCTAGCTTATCTAGACTGTTTTGGTTATTGAAATGATAAGAGACATGCAAGTCTTATACATGAGAAACATGACTAAACACCTCTCACTAGGTGTAGTGAGGATAATAAACATTCTACTAGGACATGTACACAATGATGTACAAAGAACTTTAGAATAATTGCTATAGATAGTTGTTTGCACTTCATTATATTTATTGACAATATGGTGATATGTATTCACTAAAACATAAATCTTTTGAAATGTTAAAGAAGATTACATGTATGAATTACAAAACTTCTTGAAAGGTATCAAGATACTTTGATATGATCAAAAGTTGAAATACTTTACAAGAATAGTTTGAGGACCTTATGGAATTAATGTATCACAATTAAGTCCACATGAACATGATGATGTGTCAACAAGAAGGAATCACATCATCATGAGTCATGACATGATTATCATTTAATCTAATCTTCTAACTTCCTTTAGAAACATGCTTTACACTAAATGTACCATCCAAAATGTTTTTAAAGACATCATATGAGATATGATATGGGAATGTTTCGATATGTCTTAAGGAATAAAACCTATATGAAGAAAGTAGTTTCTTGGAAAGGGTTTATCCAAAAATCATAATTTTTTGAACACTACTGAAACCAATAACAAAAGTGTTTTGATATTGGATGGATGAATTCCATAAGAATTTGTGGGAGTAAAACCGAACTCAAAAGTTTGAATTCAACAAAGAACATTTGAATCATTGGAGGAACAACGAGAACAAAGAGAGTCACAAGTGGTTGTGGAATCTCAAGTTCTTTATGTAACACACAAAACTCATAGTTATGGTTGAACACATTTGAGATTAAAAGATTGTGAATGCTATAACTCATATAAGTTATGAGTTTGTCATAAGATGATGAGCCAACATTCCACTAAGAACTATTAAGGGACCAAAGTCTGAATAATGGCTTGAGACCATTATATCTAGAATGTAATCCATGGACACCAGTAAGGTATGACCTTGGTGGGACCACCTAGATTGGTAAAACCCAAAAGGTGTAGTTGGGTTTTCATGAGGAAGACCAAATGGATGACAAAAATAATAGATTGGTTGATAGGTTTTTCAAACCAGTTCAAAGGGTTGAACATTATGAAATTCCTTTACCGATGCATGTGCTTGTTATTACAGAGTTTTAAGACTATGTGATTTGGCATATGAAATTTAAAACCAAATTACTTAATAGGAATAAATAAAAGGATGTTTATGTGACACAACCTGAAGGTTTTGTAACTCCATTAATGCAAATAAAGTCTATAAGCTACAATGGTCAATCTAGAGACTAAAATAAGCATATAAAATTGGAATCTAGATTTGACAAGATAGTCAAAGAGTTTGACTTGAGTCAAGTTATAAGATGAAATATGTGATTACAAAAGATTTAGTAGGAGCATATATGTAAATATTCCACATATTGATGAGGAATGACATATCAATATTGTAAGTATTGAATCTTGGCATGGAAATCACCTTCATCATGAAGGGTTAGGTGAAACGTCAGATATTATAGCCATTAGGATCTATAGAGATAGTCTTGAAAGTTTCTTAACCTAAATACAAGCACATGTATTAGCAAGATGTTTAAAGGATTCAACATGAAGGATTCAGTAAGGGAGAATCTATCCATATAGATGGGATCAATCTCTCAAGAACTTAGTGTTCTAATTCTTATGAAGAATGGAAGAGTTGCCATATGCATTCGCATTTGGATCTATCTGCAACATAATATACTCATCCCATCATCTTGTATGTGTTTGACATGACAAGAAGATATTAGTCATAACCAATGAAAGTCATTGGAAAGCCATAAACACCATCCATTATTATTTGAGAAGCACTAAAGGATTTGTTACACAATATGGTAATAAGGAAGAGTTGAATGTAAAGGTTTACATCGATGTAATCTTCCAAAATGATAGAAAATGATCGCAATATAAAAGTGTGTGACAAATCTTAGAGAAGAGTTATTAGTTGACAATAGTTCTGAACTAACATACCATTAATTTTAAAGTTCTACAATAGAAGTGGAGTATCCTTGTGTTGAGAACATAGGAGTGGATACTATATGGATCTAGAATTTCATGGATATTCCAACCATCAATGACATAGTAAAATAATATATCAAACAATGGAGCTACCAATGACAATTCCATCTCGTACAAGATATATCATACAACAAAGAGATGTGAAACATGTAATATGTTGCCTATAGAAAAATGGTTCTAACCCATTGGATTAGCAATTGTGCAATAGAAACATGATGGATATGTTCAGATCACTTAGAATAACATTCATAGGTGATTGGCTCTAAGTGTAAGTGGGAATCTATTGGTATGTATGCCCAAAGAGCCAATCATATGATGATTGTGATGGCATATCATATAAAAAATTTCATTAATAATAAAGGAAAGCTTCCAATTCATTTCATTTCACTTATGTATGAGATAATGAGGAAACATAATGGATATCTAAAGAATAACATTACTCAATGATATATGTATTCAAGTATGTAACTTGAATAATGAGATCATACATATGTTAAGAGTATGCACATTCTTATTATGTCCCTAGTCAGATGTTATTGTGGAAGGAAGATACAAAACAATAACACTAAAGAATATAGTGTGTGTTGGTTGATGACAAAATCTCATTAGTCATCATATGTGATATCAAACCAAGAACATAGATACATGTTAGGGAATAGTGTATCATACACAACCCACCTTGAGATTGACACTTGGAAACCATACATGGTGGTCATAGTCGTCTCTCATAGTGAAGGTGGTGATTGTGGTTCTTAGATATGAAGTCACTAAATTCATCACATGTCATTTGGTGTGCTTTGACATCATCCACTGTGATCCTAAATAAAGGTTTCCATAAAGGTGATGATTGGGTGCACTATGACACATGGGGATGACTATGAGTGATGTAGATGGGACTTATCCCTCCTAATGGAGCATGATGTCTTGGACACTTGATAAGTGAGAGTGAGAAAAAAATGCACATGTGCATGTGGATCAATATATGATATTGAGGTCACATATATCTCAGACAGTATGCTCTACATCATGAAACATGGATTGAACATTGAGAAGATGATGATTCCATGCCTTGAGTTCATTTAAAATATTAGGGACAAATGAATTAGACAATCACTATAGCACCTGATGTAGATTTTAGATTGAGGTTGTTCTCCAACTTCTATGATTATTTGGGTAGCAACGATGTGTGATTAGCCACCTCTCTTTGCTTGTGATGTCATAAATCAGTTGTGGACATTCACTGCCAATATAACATGGAACCTATGGGGTCACACACATAAAATGCACCTGTAAGAGGATTTTAATCATGAATGATTATTAATATGATTGCTAAAGTGTTTAGGTATTCGATTTAAACAACATTGATTAAAAATTGACTGATTGGATAGTTGAACCGATCAGTTCAAGTGTTGAATTGATTGTTTTGGTGTGTCAGGTCAATACAACCAAGTTTGGCAATTTTGGACATTGAAACAACATTTCAAGAAGCAAACTGATTGGATTAGATCCATGAATAGGTCATCTTAGGTTGTGAACCAAGGTGTTGGTGGATCAATTTGATTGATTCAAGGATTTGCGCTGATGTCATGTTATGCTTTAAATAGGATATTAATTTCCAATAAAATTTTATTTGGGAAACGTGATGAAACAACCAGTTCACTAGGTGAACCAATCCACCCACATGACAACTGATTAGTTCGATGGTGAAGTGATAGTTCAACTTGTCATACGTTGTGAAAAATTGTAAAATTTTGATCCCTTCCAATCCCACACCGACTGGGAACCCTGGCCCTGACCCTCCTATAAATAGAGGGGTTATGGGTGCTTCCCAGAGACACAACACAATTGCCTCTGGCAATTTTTATCCTCTCTAGTTGTGTTAACCAATAGAGAGCCTGAGAAAGTCCTACCCAATAAAGGGAGGGATACTAAGCGAGAATGATTGTGGGAGTGAAAGATGGTGACTAGTACACCAATGGGAGGGACAACTCCTTCATATATGTTCTACTAGAATGAAAGGTGTTCTAGGCAGTCCGTGTGGACTTCCATAGAGGCATGGAGGATGTTGTCTACCGCCAAGAGGACAATGTCATAATGTTGTCCTTAGTGAGACGAGGAGCTTCTGTAGACGTCATACCACTACAACTTGAAGACAATCACATGACTATTGCAATGAGGAATAGTTGTTGGACTTGCTTCAGGACCATGTATGAACTCGTTAAACCATCCTTCCCTTTACATTGTTGTTGACACAATATTGCTATTATGAGGAATGTAGATAAATAAATTTTTGTTTCTTCTTCCTACTCTATTCCCATATTTCTCAACATTTATATCATAGATAGAATTCAAATAAACACTGGTCAAATGTTGAAACAAAAAAATAGTCAATGCAGTCAAGGTTTGAGCAATATGACTTCGGCCTGAAGAAAGTGATTAATTATAGTTGGCAAACCTACACTCAAGAGAAGGTAATCTAATAGTTGTCAATAGCCATTCCTATAGGGTTTACCCTTCCTCTTTTCCTATAAAAGGAGGGGGCACCTCAAAGAAAAAGGGCATTCTTTGTTATCAAGTTTTTGATTCTATTATTTAAAATATGTCTGACTAGTTCCACTCTAGGGCATGGGAGCTAGCCCCGTGGTCTACTTTAGATTAATGTAATCGGTTCTAGAAATTTCAATAAAATTATGTTTCTCATATGATCCATATGATTCTTGCATGAGTTGATATACTATTATGGAGTGAAGTGACCATGGATCTCCATAAGAAAGAAACTAAAATCTCTTGATTGTGAATGTCAACATTTCATTTATCTAATCTTGTACTTGTTCTTCAATTAAAAGGAATATATTCTTGTGTGGGGTGCTGAGACCACAGGTTCCCACAAGAAAGAGCTCACAATTTCTTGATGATACCCATTGATAAATTTCTTGATCCTTTTGGTTGCTTAACTTGTTAGTTATAGCCTATAGCATACCATCTGACCCATAAACTTGAACACCGGTTTGGGATTCACATATTTCTCAATGAGACCTCAGAAAGATATGTTGGGCGATTGGATGGTGATCTGTAAATGTTGGGACCAACGGGTTTGTGGGAAGTCCAATCTTTGTGAGACTTGTTCTCATATAGTCCAAATTTGGTTATTAATTTCCAGGAGCTAAATTATTGAAATGAAGAATAGTTATTTGTGGTTATCTCCTAGACCCCTTGTCCTTATTGTTGTATGGTCTTGAGTTTTTATTCTTGCACTTTATTTTTGTTCTTAGCATAGATCAACCTTCACAAACCGGATTTTTCTTTCCTATTCTCTAGCGATCACATTCAGATATCAACCTTTTCCACCATCCTTAGGGATTCGATACCTTACTACCATAGGATTAAATTTGAGGACTTTTCCTAATGATTGGTGCCAAACTACATGCATCAGTGATCTATTTTCTTTATCAATGTATGAGGTCTAATAGACATTATTTGTTACAACCCCAAATTTTGGGTTTCTTTGGTGAGAAAGGTAATTTCTCATATTAAAGATATTTGGACAAATAATGATATAATTTGTTGTGAATAAATGGATTTCGTTTAAAATAGCCTTGTTGTTTGATTTGTGGGCTTTATTGGCTATTGGGCCTAATAACAAGGAAATTCAATTAATAAATGAATAATTGAGATTTTGAAAAGAAAGATGTGGAAACCTCTATAAGGCAAAAGAATGTAATACAAAGATGGATTTCGTGTGTCTTGGGAACCTTGGGTTCAAAGGAGTCCAAAGTTGCATAAAAGAATGCAATAAGAATAGAAAAGATCAATTAAATATTTCCTTATTAAGAAAGGAATTGAAAACAATGATAAATGTGGAAAATGAGTGGAAAGAGGTATAATTAAGTCATCTTTGATGAATTTTCGTATCCATGAGGTTTCTAATATTACAAGGAACACCAATAAAGAAAATAATAAGAGAGATAAAGAGAAATCCCCGAAAGGAGATATTTTGATAAGAAATGAATAAGAAGAAAGAAAAAATAGATAAAAGATAAGTGAAAGGCTAAGGAAGATTCCAAAGAAGGGATTTCAAGCCATTAAGGTTCCTTGAGGTTCAAGGAACTCAAAATAATAATTTAATAGCAAAGGAAAGAGAAATTAGGTGAGAAATATACCCAATTGAGTAATAACTTGCAAATAAAGAAAGGGACCCGATTTCTTTATATAATGAGCCCAATTTTAGCATGATGATAGATTAAGTCATTAATAAGATTCCCTTAAAATTTGGGATTAATTGGATAAACGGTTTGTGAGTTATAAGTTTTACAAAATCTCCTAAAGTGGGAAATATGTATTAAATGTCACGATTTGTTTCTATATCCTTTGGGCGCATGACATGACAGCCGTTGGATTTGATATCCAACGGTGGCACATTCTCTCCTACCTCGGGTAGGAAAAGGAAGGCAGAACAGTAAAATGAAATTTATAGATTTGATTTTGTCTCCGTGCGGTTTGTGTGCAAAACTAGGATTCTCTCCATTGGATTCTGGAGAGAAAACCGCACCAATTAATACCAAGTTTTCCATGTTTTGGTGGTACCTTGGGGAATCCCCTAAGTTTGGTTCTTCTTACTGGCCGTTCTCCATATCCAGGGGCTATATAAGGGGAAGTTCCCCTTCTGTGGGGCTACGTGCCTCTTCGTAGGATAGTATAAGGCTTAAGGGAGCCATCCTCACCGCCAAGTTCTCCCCTAGCACTCTCTTTCTTAGCCAACCTGCTCTGAACCATCGCCGGTGACTCCTCCTAGTCGATCCAGCAACTTCGACCGGATCAGGCGTAGTTGAGACCATGACTGAGTTTGTGGAGGTGCGACGGAGATCGAGGTATCCTTGTCTAGTACCGAGAGGAACGAGATCTTGAATTCAACCATGGCACTGACCATGGTTGGGCTTCGCTTGCAAGAAACAGAAATCGCAAGGTTGAAGAAGCAATAGGGGTAAAAGACCACTTTGCCCTCGTGCGTGCAATATCTAGGTAAGGGCATCGCTGTCCTTTCTTTCTTTTCTATCGCAATCGGGGCACGCACATCATGATTTTCAGATCCATCCAGGTCCATAGGCTCATCGATCAAACAACTTACTTTTTTCTAGAATTAATCGATAATTTAGAAAAGTAATTTTTCTTTGCAAAAATCATATCTGTTGATAGGAAACTCAGATGGAGAAAATTAATACATGAAAAATGATCAGAAAAATACGAGTAACACATTAAAATTAGTTTGGAAACCTAAACCAATTTCTTTTACAAAAGTATCTAATATGGATAGAAAAGGGTATTAAATTGTGAGTATTAACCCTAATTTATGATTGATAATAGGTTTAATCTTGCAAAGGAGTTAATTCGAGCATTATTAACTTGATTAATTGATAAGATGGGTTTTAACCTATTTTGATAATAAAAGTACAAGATTTAGGGTTTTAAACCTAATATGTTGTTTAGTATGCTTAGAAACCCTAAATTAGAGAAAAAGAAAAGAAAAGCATTTCTAATATGAAATTAGGGTTTCCTGTTGCTAAAGGATGAACTTAGAATCTTTTGTGAGGGAAAGATGAAATAGTTAGGGTTGGTAACTAATTTTGTAAAATTAGGGTTTAAAGTAATAAAATGGAGTAGAACCCTAATTATACTCAAAACCCTAAAAAGGGCTAGTAAACCTAGGGCACATTAGGTCTATTAGATTTGTATACCATATCCATGATAGAGAATATTGGATGTCTTTTCAGGACCAACCTGTGCATACTTGCTTGAATTCTTGATTGGTGATTTTTGCATTCAATCTGCTTAACAGGTATGTGGTTAATTATGGATAACTGCCTTAGTTTCTCGAGGATTTTTCGGACGGTTAATCACATTGAATGCAAATTATCTGTTGGATGTTCATACTTGCAAAATCATAAAGTCACTATGATTATCACATTAAAAATAGAAGTATGTATTCTCACACCTACATGCCACCCTAATGGATGATGCCAAAGGTCAGGTCCAGATGGGTAGACCAATGGACACCTTGAGTGGTGACCCCATACACCAAGCTCGGGAATGAGAAGGTGGCCTACGATATTGCATGACTAGTGGGCACCATGGGTGGTGACCCCCAGGCACCAAGCTCGGGATTGAGAAGGTGGCCTTAAGTCATTGGCAAAGGAAACCCTAAGGTGGGTATGCCAGGGTTAGGGAAAAAGTGGTGGAGAATGTCATAATGAAAAGTGTAAATTGGCTTGTTAATTAATTTGATTGTGATTATTAAATTGTTAGCCATATTTGCAAGTTTTTGGTTGTTCCCACATACCAGTATATTTTGATATACTGACCGACGTTTTATTTGTCGACATTTTAGGAACAACAATTGAAAGAACAAACAGTAAAGTGACACATTGTGGAAATAAGAAATAAAGTGCCTGGAGGATTAGATAGAATAATTCAAGCTCTGGATAGATAGATTTCCAAAGTTTTCAAAGGTAAGCAAAGTTTTAATTTTATACCAAATTCCAGTTAGTTAGTAGAATTTCATAATTATTATTGATTATTTGTCGAACCTTTGATCCTGTTAATTGAATAACGGCTCTGACATTAGGGTCTCCCTTAATTCGGGGTTACCGGGAGACGGGGTCATTACATTATTACAATGATCTATAACTAGCACTGAGAGGCATGACCTAAGTTATTAGGAAGTGCATGAATCTCAGAAACATACCATTGTTAGATCTAGTGTATAGGAGCACTAGAATTCATCTTCATGGTAGTGGTTATTTCAACATAAATTTTCCCCGACATCAAACTTTTCATACTTTGTTTTTTGTGTTTCTAATTTTTGAAAAGAATTATATATTTACATGCTACTATTTCATAACATCAAGTTCACTAAAATTTTCCCATGCTTCATGTTCTTCATCTCAACCCAAAAATGAGAAAAAATTATAGTTAATATAGTCTATTTAGTCAAAGTGGATTATTATAAATTAATTTTATTTATCATTTAAAGAATGTACCCCTTTCCACCATCTTCCTCACAATGGGAGGATATGAATGACCAATAACACAAAAATAACTTCCTCCTACTCTTTTGTTATCAATATATACTTTGCCTCTTGACTAAATTTTAGTTGACCTTGTTAATCCCCATACTTTTCATTCCTTTAAAGTGAAATGCATAAAAATATTCCGCTTCATCCATGACAGTCTCAGTAATCACCCAACATGAAGAAATATGGTCTTGTGACCCACATTCTAGTTAGAAATATTCCAAAAACTTTTCATCACCTTGTGCAATAGATAAATCATCTCACCTTTTTTCAAATTATGTAGCCTGACTTAATTCTCTTCCTTGTCTATAGTGAGATGGTGCTTCCACTCCACACATATTAATTCAATTATATGTCAAATCCATTCTTAGATCCTTGTAATGTTTTGTGCATGGTTTCCATAGCTTAGTTTAGCCCAAATTTCTACAACACAATCCACCTTGTTGTTGATATTGGAACATGAGAAACATGATTTTATAGTAATATGTATACCCTTAATGTGATAAAGTGAGTCTTTACATAATTTTTTCTCTCTTAAAATTTATATATATTTAAATAATTTTATATTTTTTTCACTTTGATGCTCAAAATTAAGTATTAGTTGATTATAACTCTTTTTAGGCACATTTTGAGAAAATGACACTTGAATTCAATAATTAGGGTGATACATGTGTGTTTCCCCTATTTAAAATCTCAATGTACATACAAACAAATTTCATATCCAAACTTTACCATAGGAAGATAATCTTATCATAAATCACCTCCTAAAACTTTATATCATATTGAATTACAATTTGAAAGTTAATTATTATTGAAGTTTTAGAGACTATTTCTGTGAATGTCTCAACCAAGACCTAAGTACACCCAATTAACTTTAGATGTGATATAGAAAAATGTCACGACCCTCTGTAACATAATGAAACTTGGGATTATTTTCATTCTAACTTCTTTCCAATATTTTTATTTCCTTTATATCCTTTTTGACCTTTTTCCTAAATTTTCCTATATTTTCTATCCTTTTGGCCTCAATGTTGAAATTATGGAATTATTAGTGGTTTGGAGAATATGTGATTCATATTTATGCCAATAAATGGGTTTGTGCACAAATGCCTCAATTAGTATTTTAATCAGATTCTAAATTGCAAACTGACCACTAATGTGAGAAAATGATTAAATAATATTAATCTAGAAGTTCATATGCCTTTTAGAACAAGGAATGAAATATAATGTGGTATTGAGTTAATTAATGAGAATAATAATCCTCTTTTCTTATTCTCTCTACTACTAGATAATTATAAAGAAAAAAGGGAATAATGAGATGTTTTATGGCCTTGAATAAGTTAATAATGTATATCTCAAATTTCACTCAAGATTTAATAAGAAAACCCCTTTCAAATTAGCTTATCCTTTTAATGCATTAATATTCATATTAATGACCGTTATAGGAATTATGGGAAAAACTTGTGATAAACAAAAATATAAGGGTATAGAAATAATGTAGGCCAATTATTGGACATGTGATCCAAATTTGGTCAAGTTTCAACCATGTTTAAGCCTCCAAATTGATTTGGGAAGTTTTTCTAAAGTTTTGACTAAGGTTTGATTACTTATTACATTAATACGATGTGTAATGCTAAAGTTCAATTATTTTTCCTTTGTCAAGCATTCCCCTCCCACACAACATCCAACGGTTGTTATTAGATCGGGATTTCATCGTGTATAATCAGATGGCCAGGAAGTTGACATCAAGCTCATGACTATTCCCAGCCTGAATTCAGACCCATGTTTCTTTCCCCCAATCATCTTCTCCACCATCAATGCACTTTCACACAAGATATGTTCAATAGTGGATTTGTCTCCCTATCCTGAACAAGATGATCCCTCACTTGCCCTTTACCTCTCCCTGTATAGAAAATGCCCACCTAGGGTTCATATCTCCTCTCCACCCCATGTCCCAGCCGCCACCTCCAAGCTCCTTCTTTCTATTTTATTCATTCTTGAGCACCATAGACCCCTACTAACCTCTCCTCCTCGATCAATTTCACCTCCTATTCCCCAAAATCCCTAGACCTACTCGACTCTCTCATCCAACAATCTCGGCTTTGCCTAACCATTTTTGGAGTCTCTAGTGCAATTGGGAGATAGGTAATGATCCCTAAACTCCTAGGTAATGATCCCTAAACTCCTAGCTTCCTTTTCCTTTTGACAGTTCTCCCTATGTTTTCCTGAAACGTCAGGTCCTATAACTCATTATTGGTCTCCACTGGCACTAGTCACCCTGAGCACCTCTGAGCCTCTCCGACCAAGGAATTGGAACCCTCACCTCTAATTTTACTCAACGAACATTCTTCTATCATTGGTTGGTCATGTGATAGATCTTCTATTAGTTTTCAGAACCTCAAACATCTCCCATGTTTACTTGTTCCTCTGACGAGCATTGTGGATAGAGATGATCCATCCATCTCTTCTAGTTTCTTTGACTTCAAAAGGACCACTACTACAGAAATAGCATTCAGTGTCGCTTTTATGGGCGTCGGTTATTAAGGAAAACCGACGCCTATAATATAAGGCTTCGGTTGTTTAAGCAAACCGACGTCTATATTCGAAGACCAGCCAGACACGGGTACCGCTTTGTATTCAGCGTTGGTTGACAATAACAAACCGACGCCTAAAAGCTCCCGTGAAATCCAATTTTCGAGCGAAAAGAAAAAGTGTCACATACAGCGTCGGTTATTTAAATAGCCACCAACGCCTATGTGTGATGAAACTTTGTGCGAAAAGTGTCACTTTCGCCGAAAGTGGTTCCCGCCAAATAATTTCATGAAAATATCGTCCAATTGAGCGTTGGTTGGTTCAAACAACCGACGCTAAAGAGGTTTAGGTGTCGGTTGTGTCAAACAACCGACGCTATTGGTGAACTTAATATCCCACGATCACCCGACTCTTCCCCTTTCTTCTGTTTCATCGCCTAAACTGTTCCCCGACCCTTTCTTCTTTGCTATCGCCCGACCCTCCACACCGCCGCAACCACCCCTCCACGACAGTGCCGCCGCGCCGCCTTCTCTGCCGCCGCCTTCTCCTACGGTGCCTCCATGCCGCCTTCTCCTCCGGTGCCTCCACGCCGCCGCCGCCAGGCCGACAGAAGCTGCTTCTCCACCGACAGCTAGCTACTTCTCCACCACCGTCGCGCTGCCGCCAGGCCGACAGCTAGCTAGCTGCTTCTCCGTCGCCGCCTGCTCATCGATCGTCGCGCACTGCCGCCGGTTCGACCACAGCTCCTCTCCAGACCGGCCGTAACTCATCTAGCCCTAGCCCTACCTTCCAGGTTCGACCACAGCTCCTCTCCAGGTCAGATTCACACATTAATATTGCCAATAATATAGGAAATAAATGCTAGCTCCAATTATAGACATATTGTATATGGTTTTGATCAGAAAAATGCATAGACTGTGAATAAAATTTTCTCGAAAACCCTAGTTTGATGAGCATGTTGTTAATCATGTTAATTATGATTCTTCTATATATTCTGATGTCATTATATAATTATGTGATCCCAACATATTAAATTGAATTAGAATGATTTCATGAATTATAGGGTTTTAAAGTTGATAAACATGTACATGCGGAAATAGGGTTATTAAACCAATGGTTATAACATAGTATGATCTTAATCTGATCTGGATGTTCATAATAATGTAGTATGTTAAATATGATGATTAGGGATACATATAATGTCTAGTAAAGATTCCTAGACCTTTTGTTTGAAACTATTGATTTCTTGATTTATTATTTAATAATGCTCTGTTGATTAGGATTAACCATGTTGCCTGTAGTTTATAGACATTTATTATATATAAGAATGACAACACATGTATTTGTTGGCCTAGAAACCCGTCCAAGATTTACTCATTAGGAGTAAATCTTGGATAGTCCCCGGTTTGGGACTGTTCTTGAACACCTAATCTCACTTAGGATGTAAGTGTATAATGTGTATTGAGTTTTCAAGAAAATTTCGGTAGCATTTCCCCGTTTGTTCTCTAAGTATATATGTACTTAGAGAACAGCAGGGAAATGCTGCCGAAATTTTCTTGAAAACCCAATACACATTATACACTTACTAGTGAGATTAGGTGTTCAAGGATGGGATAGGTGGTACACATTTATTATATATAAGAATGACATCAAATGTGTTTGTTGTCCTAGAAACCCATCCAAGATTGACTCATTAGGAGTAAATCTTGGATAGTCCCCGGTTTGGGACTGTTCTTGAACACCTAATCTCACTTAGGATGTAAGTGTATAATGTGTATTGGGTTTTCGAGAAAATTTCGGTAGCATTTCCCCGTTTGTTCTCTAAGTATATATGTACTTAGAGAACAGCGGGGAAATGCTGCCGAAATTTTCTTGAAAACCCAATACACATTATACACTTACTAGTGAGATTAGGTGTTCAAGGATGGGATAGGTGGTACACATTTATTATATATAAGAATGACATCACATTATACACTTAGGTAGGATGTAAGTGTATACCCTAATCTTTTCCTAATATTTGTTTCCTAATATATACTTGTTTTCTCTGATCATAGAATGGATAGATCATGGATGTCCATTCATAATCATTGCACCCCAGAGTTTATATCTGGTCTTGATCAGTTTATTAGATTTGCCGAGGAACATAGGAAAAAACCTACAGATAGGTTCTACTGTCCATGTAGGCATTGCGGTAACAACTTGAAAGTCAACACTGGTGAGGAAATAAAAAGTCATGTCATGTGTAACGGGATTGTACAAGGCTATACAAAATGGCACTGGCATGGAGAGATTTCAAAATCGAAACCAGTAGATGTCGATAGCAGTGCTTGGGTGGAAGAAGAAATTACCTCCAATGACGTAAATGTGAACAAACCAGTTCCAGCAGACATCGTTGATGCGATGCTGGATAGTTGTAGGGTAGAGCACACCGATCCACCTCCTATCTTTAGAAACATTATGCATGATGCTGAGATACCGTTATACACAGGCTGTGCTAAGTTTACGAAGCTTAGCGCTGTGTTGAGATTGTATAAGTTGAAAGCTAACAATAGATGGAGCGACAAAAGCTTCACTTCATTGTTGACTTTGTTGAAAGAAATGCTTCCTGAAGGAAACGAGCTGCCAATCTCAACATACCAGGTAAAGAAAATGTTGTGCCCAATGGGAATGGAGGCCAAGAAGATACACGCATGCCCGAATGATTGTGTATTATTTCAAAAGGACTATGTAGATTTGAAAGATTGTCCAAAATGTGGTGCGTCACGGTATAAATTGACGACTTCGGGGGAGTCCAAAACTAGTTCTCCTGCCAAGGTGTTGTGGTATCTACCTATAATATCACGGTTTCAACGCTTGTTTGCAAATCCGAAAGATGTGAAGAATTTGAGGTGGCATGCAGATGTTAAGAAAAATAATGATGGGATCCTACGACATGCGTCTGATTCCCCACAGTGGAAGAAGATTGATCTATTGTACCCCAAATTTGGTGAAGAAGATAGGAATCTAAGACTTGGGCTTTGTACAGATGGGATGAATCTGTACGGGACATTGAGCAACCAACATAGCACTTGGCCAGTCATGCTTGTTATATACAATCTTCCTCCCTGGATGTGTATGAAAAATAAGTACGTTATGTTGTCGTTGTTGATATCGGGCCCTAAACAACCCGGAAATGATATCGATGTTTATCTTGAACCTTTGATTGATGACTTAAAGAAACTTTGGGCTGAAGGTGTGATGACCTATGATGCTTCAGCAAGAGAGACATTTTGTTTGCACGCTATGTTGTTTTGCACTGTTAATGACTTTCCAGCATATGGGAATTTGTCTGGATATAGTGTCAAAGGAGCTAAAGCGTGTCCTATATGTGAAGAAAACAGTGATTCAATAAGACTAAAACATGGCGGCAAGACTGTATATCTTGGTCATCGAAGGTTTCTTTCAAAATTCCATCTGTATCATAGGAAGCGCAAAGCATTCAGTGGATGGAATGATGAATGGAGTGCACCTAAACCTATACCAGGGGATGTTGTTTATGCAAGAGTAAAAGACATTGTCAATGAATTTGGTAAGAAATCACAATGTAGTATGGCCACACGGAGTGACAATTCTTCATTCAAGAAGTCAATATTTTGGGATCTTCCTTATTGGAGTTCTTTGACAGTCAGGCATTGTATCGATGTAATGCACGTTGAGAAAAATGTCTATGATAGCATCATTGGTACTCTGTTAAATATACCAGGTAAGACTAAAGATGGGATAAAATCCATACTGGACCTACGTGAAATGGGAATAAGGTCAGAATTAACAGAATTACGTGAAATGGGTAATAAAAGAACATACTTACCTCCTGCTTGTTACACGTTGTCTAGAAAGGAGAAGAAAACTTTTTGTGAATGCTTGGTAAATGTTAAGGTGCCACATGGTTACTCATCCAACATCCGTAGATTGGTATCAATGAAAGATCTGAAGTTGATAGGTCTTAAATCTCATGATTGTCACACTCTAATGCAACAAATATTGCCCGTGGCAATTCGATCTATATTGCCGAAGCATGTAAGGTTTGCAATTACCATACTTTGTTTCTTTTTCAACAGTCTATGCAGCAAAGTTATTGACCCTGATACTCTCAATAATTTGTATAGAGAAGTGGTTGTTACCCTATGTCAGCTTGAGATGTATTTCCCTCCTTCGTTCTTTGATATCATGGTACATCTTGTTGTCCACTTGACTAGGGAAGTGAAAATGTTGGGACCAGTTTTCTTGCATTGGATGTATCCCTTTGAACGATACATGAGCATTTTTAAAGGTGATGTTCGAAACCGTTATCGGCCTGAAGGGAGTATTATTGAAGGTTATGTGGCGAGAGAGGTTATGGATTTTTGCAATGACTTTCTCAGTGGTAATGACACTCCTGATAATGACAAGAATATTGAGGAGGCAAAGGAATTTTGGGATCACGGGTGAAAGTAATCATCCGTGAGCAGTTGGAACAAGCTCACTTGTATATTTTACACAATATGGATGAAGTGAGTGTTTATATAGAGGAACATACCAATTTCATAAAGAGACAACATCCTCGAGCAAGTTCAATGTGGCTTGCTAGAGAGCATAATAAGACTTTTACTAAGTGGTTTGAAGATAAAGTCTTACATCAACTATCTCAAACACCAAATGATATTACAGAAACTATCAAATGCCTCGCCTTTAAACCAAAACCGAATGTTATGTCTTATGAAGGGTTTGACATTAATGGATTCACATATTACACAAAGCGCCAAGATGATAAGAGTGTCGTCCAAAATAATGGGGTCACTCTTCAAGCGTCGACTGTGTACTTTGCAAGTGCAAAGGATAAGAGTCCACGTGAAGCTAAAATGTCATATTACGGTGTCATTGAAGACATTTGGGAGTTTGACTACATAGATTTCAAAATTCCTCTCTTTAAATGTAATTGGGTTGATAACACCAAAGGAGTTATAGTGGATGAATTGGGTTTCACTTTGGTGAACTTTGAAAAGATTGGTGAGAAGGGTGAACCATTCATATTGGCATCACAGGCGAAACAAATATTCTATATCGATGATCCTGCAAATGATAAATGGTCGGTTGTTCTTCATGGTAAAAGACAGTTCATTGAAGATCCTATAGATGAAGAAGAGTACTATGATAAGTATGATGACTCCAATCCATTCTCAGTTGGGTTGCCAACTCCACAAAATATTGAAGCTAATGATGACTTATATGTGCGCGGAGATCACAATGAAGGATTGTTAATTGATAAAAGATCACAATTTTAGAGACATGTATGTTTATACAAATGCTAAATGTTTTCCTTTTTCTAGTTTATACAAATGCTAAATGTTTGCCTTTTTCTAGTTAATACAAATGCTAAATGTTTGCCTTTTTCTAGTTAATACAAATGCTATGGCGCGTTTTGTCCGATCATATTCCGACTAAAGATCGCCTGCTCCAAAAGCACATAATCCAGGAAAATACATGCTTTCTCTATAATAAAGGACCTGAGACCTCCGTTCATGTTCTCTTCGAGTGCCCAGAGTATGTGGGGAAAATATGGGAATGATCACAGTTTTATACAATCATTGAGGACATGCCAAAAGATAATATGAGCACCACCTTTTTCTGGGTCTTATCGCGGCTGAGTGATACAAAAGCGGCTGCTTTTATCACACACTGCCTTGCTGCCTGGACATGCAGAAATGAAGCCACCTTTACAACTACAACCCCTAACCTAGTCCTTACTGACAATTTGCTTTGCAAATGGGTGGAGGACCACACTCTGTTTAGATGTAAGACAGGTATGAAGAAACCAAAATGCAGAAGGGACATCTCATGGTTTCCTCCTCCCGTGGGTAAGATTAAAATCAACACCGATACAGCCTGCATCGACAAGGCCTTTACATGTTTCAGTGCTGTTTGTAGAGATGACAGAGGTGCTGTTAAGGCTATGTTTTCTAGAACGATTTTAGGGGTCTGGAATACTCTTAATGCAGAGTGTATGGCTATTTTTTGGCCCTGGTCGCTGCTAAGAGGTGGGGATTCACGGAGGTTTGTCTTGAAACAGATGCTCTGCTGGCGGTGGAGTTGGTCAAGGCAAGAAAGGTGGACGCCAACCCTTTAGGCCTGATTGTCGAACAGATTAGAGCTTCAGCTTTGATGTTTGCTTCATGTGATTTTCTCTTTGTATCTAGGGAGGGCAACTATGTCGCCCATAATCTTGCTCAGCTGGGTATGGGTTCTGAAAACGACTTATGTTGTTCTGAAAACTTCCCAGATGTGGGACAACACCTCTCTTGTAATTTTGTTCTTTAATGGAGTGGTTGTGTTTACCTCAAAAAAAAAAGTTAATACAAATGCTAAATGTTTGCCTTTTTAATGACATTTTCAGATGGCTGACCATGATGAGCATGATGTCCATGATGAGCATGAAGTCCATGATGAGCATGTTGTCCATGACGAGCATGGCGAGGATACCAATGTAAGTTCTAAAAAAATATCCTGTATTTCTATAAAATTCATTATCTTCTAGTTATGTCATATATCTTATATTTCTATATTAGGCTAATTCAGTGTGTTTATTTTTGTCAAATTTTAGGTTGATGATGCACATGTACCCACTGAAGAACTGGAGCAACTTGATGCGCAGCACCAAACACTTAACAAGAAAAGGGGCATCACTCTGTTGAAGAAGTTAATAGCGCTTAGTGGCAGTGGATCCAAATTGGTTGTGGAGTTTGATAATGGAGGAAATGCAATTGGAGTGAACCGCAATAATTTTGTAAACTATCTTGGGTGTACCACTCGGAGCCATTGTGGTGTTAAGTATGATAATTGGCATAAAGTTCCTCAGGGGAAAAAAGACTTGATATGGAAGGATTTATGCATTAGTTATTATTATTTGCAATTCTATTTTATAGATTACAAATTCTATTATTTGCAATTCTATTTTGGATACTAGTTAATAACATTTCTATTTTACAGAATCTGTTTGTATTGGATGAGAAGTTGCATCGTAAAAGTGTGATGCAACGCGCTGGAAAGATGCTTAGGAATTATAGGACAAATCTGAACAGAGAATACATAAAAGAGGGTGATAAGAAAAAGAAGTCAGCCCTTGAACAATGGAACTTCTTGGACAAAGAAGATTGGGACAATTTTTTTGCTTCAAGAAAATCTGAAGAATCAAGGTATTAGGCGTCACTCCCAATTTAATTAATATACATTGTATTCACCTATTCAAGATTAACATTTAGTGATACCAACCAAATCATTAATGTGCATACTAACTAGGCCCTCAGTGACGCACAAAAAGCAAGGCATGCACTGAATGTGCCTGACCACACTATGGGTCCAAAAGGCTATGCAAGCGTTCGCCAAAGACTACATGCGGAGTCTGCGGCTACTCAGGAGTCTGCTCCTACTCAGGAGTCTGCCACACCCATACCTCGCCATGATATCTGGATAGCTGGGAGGCAAAACAAGAAGGGTGAAATAAAGAAGCCCGTAACTGCTGAGGCGGCTGTGAAAATGGTAAAATACAACTCTTAGAGCAATCGTTTGAATATTGATTATTTGTGGTGTTAACTTACCAATTTCTATTGATGGTGATTAGCGGGAGCTGCACGAGCAGAGGAAACAAGGCACGTTCATCCCTCAGGACACAAGGGATGAATTGACAGTTGCTCTGGGTAACCCAGAGCATCCTGGACGTGTTAGGGGTGCAGGCGCTGGTGTGGGCATCAAAGCATTCTTTGGGCCATTCCAGTGCAAACCCAGAGCGGGACTTTCTCAAGAAGAGGTATCCTATTCTTTTTTTAGAATGTTACTACAAAAGGAAATTCAATAATAAGAAGCTAATGTTTCTTTTATCCATGTATAGGAGAATAAGAGAGTCGAGGATATAGTTGCTAAGAAGGTCAATGATGTAGTTGCTGAGAAGGTCAAGGAAGAATTGCTGCGGTGGCAGGCATCTCAGGCTTCCAATCAGCCTATGGCGACCCACTCTTCTCCTGATGCACAGACTGCGAGTAATCCTAGAGACCCATCGCCTAACACGTCTGTTGTAAGTATTGTTTATGACATTATAGCTAGTCTTTTCAAGATGATATGTTTTCAATATGATATGTATATATGTATAACATTCTTTACGTAAATTTGTAGACATTGAAGCCATGCCGCTTAAGAATACAAGACTATGTTGTTGCAGAGGCGCAGGCTTACCCGTCCCTTCCTGGGGAAAGGTTTCACGGGACTCCAATGCCACAGGGCTACGTTCGTGTGGGCCCATTACGTGTGTTACCCGATTGGAGGGAAGCTACATTGCCATATCCCCACCCGGATATTGATACACTTGCTGAGGCAGAAGGCGGGGTCATATTGTGGCCCAAAGCAGATGTCGTCTACACTACTGAAATTGTAAGATAAATTTACATTGATTTAGACTGTTAATGTGTATATATGATGTCAACTGATCTGAAATTATATATACAGGTTAAAAAGAAGACACCAGGAGCACCTAGGCCTCCACCTCCACTTCCCGCATTACCAACTTGGGTTCCAACTGACCTAACATACCCGTTAGGTCCTGCTTGTAGGGGAATGGCATGTTGGCTACGGGCACATAATATACATTGCCCGATAATTGTTTCTTTAGATGCAGATTATGAAGGTCAATCATACGATAGCTCTTTATTTATACAAGATATTATTGAGCTGTTTATGTATGATTGGCTGAATACATCAATGATAGAGACATGGATAAGGTGAGATCTTGTTTATACATCCATATACCTTGTGTAAGATCCGGTGATCTGGTTTCTTATATATTAATGCATACGTAATACATGTTTTGCAGCTACTTAGTCAAAGATCATTGCAAACAATTTGCATTTGATCATGTGGGATTTTTGATTCCATCATTGATTAGTATGGTAGCTAAAGACCCTGATAGTGTTCAACAATACTGTATAGATGCTTTTACAATTTTTGGTCAGCAAAAGAAGACGATAATAATAGCTCCATTCAATGTCAAGTAAGTTTACTTTATTTATAATTTGGACTTAAGAAAATTCCATTTTTATTGTGCATTTTGAGTTATTAATTGTTAACTTTTTACCTCTAGCGGTAGACATTGGGAGTTACTAGTTATTGTCCCCGGGACGTTCACTGTTTATTATCTAGATCCCGCGGGAAGTACATTAAACACTAAAATTGGACACGTAATGAGAATGTCATTATTCTGGTGAGAAATATTTCATTTTTGTATCTGTTAACATATGTTATTACATTACTATTTACTTATGTAATTTACTGTGTTATATTAAGATGTAGGGGTTTAGATGCATTCAAAAAGACTGGAGGAACGGTCCCAAGGAAAAAGAACCAGCCAATAAATTGGCAGAACGTACAAGTAAGTTCCCGACTCCAATGTATATATTATTGATGTGAATTGTGCTTAGTTGTATTATTTTGTATGTTTCAATTTATAGTGCACTACACAAGACAATGGCTGGGCATGCGCATACTATGTGATGCGATTTATGCAGATGATTATCAAACATGCCGCATTGGACATCGATACCATACATGAGGTATTATATATAGTCTCATTAGTTAGTATGAAATATATCAATCTTATTTTTATATTATTACTTATATATATACATCATTCTCTTTGTAGGTGTTTAAAACTGACAACACTATAGGTAAATGCTTAAAAAATATACATGCTCCATATACGATGGAAGCATTAAATGAAATAAGAGAAGAATGGGCAAAAGCCATACAAGCAGTGGCAACTGTAAGATATAATTGGGATGTTGATAGCGATAATGAATGATACTTTGTAAATGAATATTTCTGAATGTTAATACATGTATTTGAATGTTTCTATATGTGTGAATGTGAGAATTGAATTGATGTCTGAATGTATCTACTTGTGTGAAATTTTCCTTGGGACTTTTGCAGGTTTGTGGCCTGTTTGTAGGCTGATATCAATGGATGTCGTAAACCTGCAGTTCAGAAAACTGAACTGCAGGTTCTCATCCTGCTGACCAGCCACAGCAGGCCTGCAAACTGATATGAAAAAAAATAGATATAGGCGTCGGTTATTTACAGAAAACCGTCAGCAAAGACCTACAGCGTCGGGTTTCTGAACAAAACTGACGCCTAATGTGGCAACAACCGTACTGGAAATGGCGTTGGCTGTTCGTGTCAAACTGACGCCTATAATACATATAGGCGTCAGTCTTTTAGTAGATAACCGACGCCAAACTGGTTTGCGCCACAGAAAACAGCGTCATCTAGGACACTTTCTGCGTCAGTTACCAAGTAAACACCGACGCTATAGTCCATATAGGCGTCGGTCTTTTAGTAGATAACCGACGCATAATGTGTCCTAGATGACGCCGTTTTCTGTGGCGCGAACCCTTTTGGCATCGGTTATCTACTAAAAGACTGACGCCTATATGTATTATAGGCGTCGGTTAAAAAACCGACGCCGAAGTGTTCGACCTTTAGTGGCGCCCACATAGGCGTCGCTCAGAAACCGACGCCAAAGGGGGTTAAACAACCAACGCCAAAGGCTGTTTCTGTAGTAGTGGACCTAGAAAATCGTTCATGCCTTTCCTTATTTCCTCATTTGGTCTCTGTAGTGTGTATTGCTTTCGAAAGTTTCTGGCCATGGCCATGACCACAAGCTACTCCCTAAGCCCCAACATATGCAACAGTTTGTGGGTTGGCTTGTTGGCCTCGTATGGTGATGGATGATTCACAAATCATGTCAATTCCTTGGACAAAGCTTGAACCATGACTCTAGATCAAAGCTAAGATGCTCCTACGAGATACTCGATCCATGGCTCATGATGGAGTATGATGGGAACAAACCTTCTCAGTAAATGACCGTGGTGACCCTACACGTTTAATTAACTAATTAAAACCGCAAGGGTATTTTGGACATCTTATTCGCCCTATCTCGTTTGACTGATGATCTGCTAGGGTGAGCCCATGTGCCAACTAGCAGTTTCCGATTGATCTAGGTCATCACGGTCCCATGTCCTTTGTCTGTTGATTTCGATTACAAAGCACACATGGATTTCCCTCGAATTTTGATTGGTCAGTTTTTGGAAATTCACAATGAATCATAGGATGCTCAAAAAAATGCAGATAAATAGTCATTAGAAAGGATTTTTTTACAAAGAATCTGATTTTAGGGTTTTCAAGTCATGTTTCGCTGCCTATTCTAATGTTTATTAGAAACATTAATTTTTTCATATAAAAACCCTAAAATTTGTAACTAACTCATTTTAACTCCAAATTAAGAAATAAAATATGTTTTCTTGATTAAAAGAATATAATTGGTCAATTGGTATAAGTTTTGATTCCAATATCCAAACTTTTCCTAGAAAGTCCAAAATTAGGGTTTCTTACACTTTATGTTTTACAAAACCCTAATACATATGGTAAAATTGTAATTAGGTTAATGTGGTCTTGGATACAACTAGTTGGTGAAAAGTATCTTCTAGGACTCCAAAGTGAGGTATGTGCATTCTTACCCTTTATTTGGGAAAATTTCATAATCTAACCCTAATATTCCAAATGAGGCATAGACTTAGCCTTTAATATTTTTATTGCCTTTTGGCACATTTATTTCAATTATTTATTAGGCTTTGAACCCCTCTACAATATTTCATTTATTTAGTCTGCCATATTATTCATTTTCTAGCATGATGAATTATTTACTATATGGCAAATGTAGTGTACTTCTTACAACCACCCATAGTTGGGAATGTGTTATTTCTCCCAGGGGAATTTGTTTACTCTCCCCACTTTTATATATATTTTAGGTGTTTGGGAATGTGTTACTATCCCTCACCTATTGGTTGAGGTTAGGTAGGTGCTTCATCCCTACTTTAGTTATTGTAGTCATATTAATGATCATTCATGCAACTTTATTATTTGTTGTGGCAGAATTCTTATTTGTTATATGCCTCATACTATTGACTCTCTTTAGTATAATTAAATATTTACCCCATGTTATCAATTTTTATATATAATTTGTGCTTATTCCCCATATGACATATACTTTATTTCTCCTCTTTCTGGGTGATCCCAACCACCCAGGTTTAGGATCAGAGTGTGTAGTCAGAGTATGGAAATCCAGCCTAGGATAGGGATGAGAGGTATATGGCTTCTAGAACAGACCTAATTCATGAAGTTGTTGCTTGGAGACATATTGATATAGTTTGGTTTCCCTCTATCTTAGATCCTTTTGTGATAATTTCATGTATACACTTATAGGTGAATAAGTTGTACATTTATGTATTTTAATATAGTCATTGTTTTATATCCCATTCTATTCATTGGTCTTTTGCCTACCATTGTTTAAATTTGAAAATTTTACACCTATTCTGTCATGCCTTTGAGTATGTTTGGAATAGATGTTTTATTCTTCAAATTTTTAGTGAAGGGGTGATCTCACCTCTTTATAACATGGTATCTGAGCCCGTGGTAGTATGAATCTTGACTATTTCTATATGTCTCCCTAGTTAGAATCCTTGCCTTACATAGTTCCCCTTTAGTTAAGTGTTGACCCTAGAATTGATCTATGTTTTTCATATGATGATGAAAGGTCAATCTAGGATTATACACTAGTACATAACCGACCTTTAGTGTCAGTTATTTAAGGCCTTTAGTGTCGGTTTTAATGCGACACCTATGTGGGCACCGCTAAAAGGCCGACCGTTAGGCGTCGGTTCTCAAACCGACGCCACAACCCTTCGTGCGCCACTGTAAATGCGCCAATAGGGGGTATAGGCATCAGTTATTAGCTTTGAAACTGACGCCATAAACCTTCGTGCCACAGAAAGGGTGCCATGTAGGGCACTATCAGCATCAGTTTATTAGTGATAACCGACACCATCTCACCCGCTACCATGGTCGTGTTGGCCAGCACGACCGTGTTGTGTGGCCCGCTGCCACAGCCTTGGTGTCTGGCCTCATTAGGGAAACCGACGTTGATTATTGATAACCGACGCCACATCACATGCATTAGGCGTCGTTTATAATTATTTATTCGACATTGTAACCATTTTTCGTCGGTTTTAAACAAATAACCGATGCCTATTGCAAGTTTTTTTTTTTCTGTCAGTCTGCAGACCTGCTATGGCTGGTCGTAGGATGAGAAACCTACAGTTCAGTTATGAACTGCAGGTTTTACGACATACATTGATATCATCCAACAACAGGCCACAAACCTGCAAAATTAACAACATTAATTTTCACACATTTAGCAACCTATAGTTCAATTCGATTTTCACACATGTAGAAACATTCATGTAGCAATTTTTAGTTCCATTCATTTTCACATTCACACATGTAGAAACATTCATATAGCAACCAGCAGTTTCATTCATTTTCACATTCACACATGCATAAACATTCAGACACATGTAGAAACATTCAGACATGTAGAAACATTCACACATATTATAATTCAGAAATTCATTTACAAAATATCATTCTTTAGTCATTATTCTCTATCAACATCCCAATTATATGTTAAAACCCCACTACTTGTATGGTTGTTGCCCATTCTTCTCTTACATCATTTAATTCTCCCGTCGTATAGGGAGCATGTACATCTGGTAAGGAATTTCATGTAGTGTGGTTAGTTTTAAACACATGTAAAGAGAATGATGTATATATATAATTAATAATATATAAATAAGATTGATATATTTCATATTATCTAATGAGACTATATATAATACGTTAGGAATGGTATCGATGTCCATTGCGGCATATTTGATAATTATGTGCATAAATCATATCACATAGTATGCACATGCCCATCTGTTGTCTTGTGTAGCACACTGTACATTGAAACATAAAAAATATTAAAAAATGCAACTAATTAAGCATTGTTCACATAAATAATATATACATTGCAATCGGGAAATTACTTCCACGTTCTTCCAAATTATTTGCTGGTTCTTTTTCCTGGGGACCTTTCCTCCAGACTTTTTGAACTCATCTAAACCCCTACATGTTAATGTAACACAATACATTGCATAATTAAATAGTAATGTAATAACATAATTAAATAGTAATGTAATAACATATGTTTCCTATGTTCCAAGGAAAATCTAATAAATTGATCAAGACCAGATATAAACTCTGGGGTGCAGCGATTGCAAATGGACATCCATGATCTATCCATTCTATGATCAAAGAGAAAACAAGTATATATTACAACAAGATTAGGGTCTAGGGTTAACAGATTAGAGTTTTTGCATGGTTAAAACTTTAGGCCAACAAATAAATGTGTTGTCATTCTTATATATAATAAATGTGTACCACCTATCCCATTCTTGAACACCTAATCTCACTAGTAAGTGTATAATGTGTACTGGGTTTTCAAGAAAATTTCAGCAACATTTCCCCGTTGTTCTCCAAGTACATATGTACTTAGAGAACAAACGGGGAAATGCTACTGAAATTTTCTTAAAAACCCAATACACATTATACACTTACATCCTAAGTGAGATTAGGTGTTCAATAACATTCCCAAGCCGAGGGCTATCCAAGATTTACTCCTAATGAGTAAATCTTGGACGGGTTTCTAGGCCAACAAATACATATATATATATATATATATTGTCATTCCAATACCTACAATCCTAGTTTCATCATTCATATCCTAGGTTTCATGTAACATCATTTAATCTAGGTATCATATTCTATAACATTGATTTCAACATTTTGAGTGTCCATGCATGTTCATCATCAAGATAAAGACACACATAATTAAATTAGTATGACCTAGGGATGGAGAGATATTTCATAATTGATTTCAAAATTTCAAACTAGCTCATACATTATCATCAATATACATCATATAATATAGGGATTCAATGTATCTTTAACACGCATGTTTCAAGGTTCAAAGCACATAATCAAATCAAATTAGGATGCTAGAATGGACAAGTTTAAATCTTATTTCAACATGCATCAAAATTTACTGAATTAGGTCAAGCATGAGGATTAGAAACATCAATTCAAATTAGGATGCATCAAAATGTTATTAAAAAATCATTAGATGAACAAATGAGTAGATAAGTAAATACAAATCAGTATTTAAGTAAATATAAATCAGCACATAAGTAAATACAAATAAGTAGATAAGAAAATACAAATTAGTAGATAAGTAAATACAAATCAGTAGATATATCAATTCAAATCAATAGATAATATGAATTCAAATAAGTAGATAAGTACTCAAACATGTATAACATCCAACCCATTGCCAGCACCCTGAGGGTAGGGGACTAGGAGAAGGAGCAAGGAGAAAAAAGAGGAGGAAGAAGGGTACCAGGTGCAGCGAGCCGGTGGCCGGAGCAACAAGTAGGAGAGAGGGCAGCGAGCGGGCAGTGACGATGAGTGGGCGACCAGGAGGCGGTGAGCGGGCAACCAGGAGCACAACGTCGGCGAGGAGAGAGTAGTGACAGCGAGGAGAGGAGCGTTGGTGGTGAGCGGGCGACCAGGAGGTAGTGTCGGCGAGGAGAGGAGCAGCAACAGCGAGTCATGGCAGCACGAGGGAGCAACGGCGGTGGGGGCAACGGCCCCTGGGGCAACGATGGCGGGGAGCACCGACAACAATCGCCAAACCTAGCAGGTTCGCAATGAAACAGAGACAATGGGGAAAAGTTCTTTGTTTCGTGGGGCTATTAACTGTACCATAGGCGTCAGTTAGTAAAAAAAATTGACACATAAAACTAAAGGTGTCGGTTCTACAAACACACCGACACCTATTCTCAATGATAGTCGTCAGTTTTTACTACAAAAAAACCAACGTCTATCTACATATGCTGATTAAAAAAATTGTTCTCGATTAATGACCATAGTTGTTGGTTTCTTTCAAAAACCGACACTCAAAGCGTGTGAAAAATTTCCTGGGAACAACGCGGGAAACCCATAAGTGTCGGTTATTGTAGTAAACCTGAAGACCAAAATGTGCCCAATTTTTGTCTCGTGAATAACCTTTCATCGTCGGTTTAATATTTAATAACCGACGCCATATGTTAAATTTTGGAGGTAATTTTTTTCACTGGAAATTTTGGATTTGGCGGTTAATTTTAGGCGTCGATGTATTATTAGGGAACCGACACTGAATAAAAGTGATACCCATGTCTGGTCACCCTTCACAGATAGATGTCGGTTTTTTTATTAAACTGACACTTTAGGTTTTAGGTGTCAGTGTATTTATACAACCGACACCTTTAAAAGTGACGTTATAAGCCATTTCTGTAGTAGTGATAAGAGTTTCACATTAGAAATATCTATAGTTAACCTTTATATGATGAGTCTGTTAGGTAGCCACTAGGGCATAAGTTGAAAGTAAAGGGGTCTAGAAAGGATCAAGGTTTGATGGCTGGAAATATTTTACACTGCACCATAAGCTTGGTTTACGAGGACTCCCAAATCCATATGATAACTTCTTGGCCTGAGCTGATACTGATTGTCTAAAATAGCATACCTTTAGGCAATAGTAGCCTTAGACATCTATGTTGGATATTCTTGGGAACCTTGATTGTTGATCTTGTGACTTGTCTTAGGATGGATATGCAATAAAATTCCCTTATGTCCTATAAGTTCATTATCGGAACCTTAGATTCTACATGTTTGTGGTAGTCTATCCTTAGAACTAGAGTTTGAGGTTTGGTGATAATAATTAGTAAGAAACCAAGTGTTGGGTCTTATACATGGTTTAATTAGACTCACTCTTTTACCTCTGGTTTAGTTTGACTTGGTAGGTCAACCCTTTAAGGGGTAGAGTGATAGCACCTTATAGAACATATATGTTGATTTTGAGGATGAAATCCTTTTTTAGGGGGATGGAATCCTATAACATATCGAGATCTTGCTACTCTGACTGTAGAAACTCTAACTCCATGATTATGGGGTTAGTGTGATAAAATCCTAAGATTTGTCTAAAATAAGTTATAGTTGAAAACCCACATGTTTGTTTATATACTAATGAACATATATAATGAAGAGTTCACATGTTTGAGCCCTAATGAATACCTAATGCACATAATATGGGTAACTAACATATTAATGTAATTATGGATACACATGACGTTGACCATGTTATCAACCAATAAAACCCTAATGATATGATATCAACCAATAAAACCCTAATGATATGATGAGTAAGATAAATGGAACCTAACCCTAGAATTAATGCATGATGAGAAGGTATAAGTGAAGCATTATGATATAATTGACCATAAACCCTAAAATGAAGTTGGATAATCTTAATATGTGCTTCTTTAATTCCATTCATGATACATTAGTAACATTAGGTGTCATAATCGAATAACATACTTTGATACACATAATTGATATGTAATCACCTAATCATGAATTGGTAACAAATCATTAATATGAAATATGTCCCACCTCATTCACTAAAATACATATAACTGACATCTATATGGACAAGAATTAAGTGGATTCACATAAATATGCATAATCAATTATAAGAAGTGAGTAAATATGACTAAAAGATAACAATGACATTAATGTGAGTATGAAAGGTAATGTGACAATGTTTGATAATGATATAAGTAATTAATGTGACGTTATTTGGATTAATTGTAGATTTAGTCACGAATTGGATAAAATTATCTAATTCACACAAAATAATCTGATATAATCCAATATGGTGATAATATGAGATTAATGGAATCTAAATCCCAATTATTAAGGATTTTGACATAACATATTAATAGATGGTGAGATAGTTGAGTAAAATCTAATTGTGCTTAAAACTCTTAATGGTATATATAAGGAATATATAGGATTTGTGCATAATAAGTAAATGTAACTCTTTTGGTTACAAAATGAATGTAAATTGAAACAATTAATAAACTACTAAGAATGATGTAATATCATAACAAATATGATGATAATAGTTCTAAAATCTCACTGTGTTATATCTAATAAAAAATATTAATAGTGAAATCCTTATTGATCCATGAGAACCTGACCAATGAGTTGTGTCTATGAAGTCTTCTAGAAGTAGCATAAATCAGAGATAAACTACCTAGGTGCTTAGCGATGATATGTTATGTACTCACCCTCTCCTCTTATTGAGATTTCAGGGAAAAAATCCTCTTCAAGGTGTGGAGTGTTGTAACATACCGAAACTTGGGAATATTTTCATTTTAATCCCTTTCTAAGATTTTCCATTCCTTTATATCCTTTTTCTCCTTTTGCCTAAATTTTCCTATCTTTTATATCCTTTTTGGCCTCAATGTTGAAATTGTGGAATTATTAGTGGTTTGGAAAATATTTTATTCATATTTATGCCAATAAATGGGTTTGTGCACAAATACCTCAATTAGTGTTTTAATTAGAGTCTAAAATGTAAAATGACCACTAAAGTGAGAAAATGATTAAATAATATTAATCTAGAAGTTCCTATGCCTTTTGGAACAAGGAATGAAAGATAATGTGGTATTGAGTTAACTAATGAGAATAATAATCTTCTTTTCTTATTCTCTCTCCTCCTAGATAATTATAAAGCATAAAAAGGGAATAATGAGATGTTTTATGGTTCTTGGAAAAGTTAATAATGTATATCTCAAGTTTCACTCGAGATTTAATTAGAAAACCCATTTCATATTAACTCATCCTTTTAATGCATTAATATTAAGATTAATGACCTTTACAGAATTTATGGGTAAAACTTGTGAGAAATGAAAATCTAAGGGCATAGCAATAATATGGGCCATTTATTGGACGTGTGGTCTATATTTAGTCAAGTTTTGACCATGTTTAAGCCTCCAAATTGTTTTCGGATGTTTTTCTAAAGTTTTGACTAATGTTTGATTACTTATTACATAAAAAAATGTTTAACGCTATTCAGTTATTTTTCCTCTGTCACACATTCCCCTTCTGCATGCCATCCAATGGTTGTTATTAGCTTGGGATTTCATCACCTATGATCAGATCACCAAGAAGCCATCATCAAGCTCATGATGGTTTCCCACCCTAAACACAGACCCATGTTTCTTTCCCACGATCATCTTCTCCACCATCAATGCACTTTGTCACAAGATATCTTCAATAGTGTAATCATCTCCCTCTCCCTAACCAGACGGTCCCTCACTTTCCCTCTACCTTTCCCTATATAGAAAATGCCCAACTAGGGATCATACCTCCTCTCCAACCCATGGTGTAGCCACCACCTTGAAGCTCCTCCTTTCTATTTTATGCATTCTCAAGCACCGTAGATCCCTACTATCCTTTCCTTCTCAGTCAATCTCACCTCCTATGCCCCGAGACCCCTAGACCCGGTGAGCTCTCTCCTCCAATGATCTCATCTTCACCCAACCATTTCTAGAGTCTCTGGTGCAATTGGGAGACATGTAACGATCGATGAACTCCTAACTTTCTTTGCCCTTTAATGGTTTGCCCTGTGTTTTTCCAAAACTTCAGGTCCTATAACTTGTCGTTGGTCCCCATCGATGCTAGTTTCCCTAACCACCTTTGAGCCTCTCCAACCATGGAATTAGTTCCCTCACCTATGATTTAACTCAAAGGATGTGCTTCTATCATCAGTTGGCCACATAATAGATTTTCTATTGGTTTACAGAACCTCAAGCATCTCCCATGTTTTCTTGTTCCTCCAACAAGCATTGAGGACAGAGATGCTCTCATCCATCTCTTCAAGTTTCTTTGGCTTTGAAAGGCCCCAGATAATCATTCATGTATTTTGTTCTTCCCTCTTTCGGTCTTTACAATTTGTATCGCTTTCGACAGTTGTCGGACATGGCCATGGTTGCAACCTGCTCCCTGAGCCCCAACACATGCTACAGTTTGTGGGTTAGCTTCTTGGCCTCACCAGGTAATGGACGATTCATAGAGCATGTCAGTTCCTTGGAGAAAGCTTGAACCATGGCTCTGGATTGAAGCAAAGATGCTCTTGCGAGCTACTCAATCCATGGCTCACAATGGAGCAGGATGGGAACAAACTTGGTCTGTAAATGACCTTGGTGATCCTACACGTTTAATCAACTAATTAAAATTGAAAGGGTATCTTAGACATCTTATTCTCCCTGCCTCATTTGACTAATGATCTACTGGGGTGAGCCACTATGCAGGTCAGTGAGGGTCCAAGTCCTTTGTCTGCTAACTTTTGATTAAAAAGCACACATGGCTTTTCCTTGATTTTTGATTGGTCAATTTTTGGAAATTCACAATAAATCATAAGATGCTCAGAAAAATACAAATAATAGTCATTGAAAAGAATTTTTCACAAGGATCTGATTTTAGGGTTTTCAAGTCATGTTTGGCCGCCCTGTTCTGATGTTTATTAGAAACACTAATTTATTCATATTAAAAGCCCTAAAATTTGTAACTAATCATTGTAAATATAAATTAAGAAATCAAATATATTTTCTTGATTAGAAACATATAATTGATCGATTGGTCTACGTTTTGAGTCCAAAATCTAAAGTTTTCCTAGTAAGTCCAAAATTAAGGTTTCTTACACTTTATGTGATATAAAACCCTAATACATGTGGTAAAATTGTAATTAGGTTAAAGTGGTCTTGGATACAACCTAGTTAGTGAAGAGTATTTAGTAGGACTCTAAAGTGAGGTATGTACATTCTTACCCTTTTGTTGGGAAAAATTTATAATCCAACCCTAATATTCCAAATTAAGCATAAACTGAGCCTTTAATCTTTTTATTGCCCTTTGGCACATTTATTACAATTATTTTTTGAGTTTTTAACCCCTCTATAATATTTCACTCATTTAATCTACCATATGATTCTTTTTCTAGAATTATGAATAATGGACTATATAGCTATTGTAGTGTACTTATATACAACCACCCATAGTGGGGCATGTGATATTTCGCCCAGGGAAATGTGTTTGCTCTCCCCACTTTTATATATATTTTAGGTGTTTGGGAATGTGTTTCTCTCCCACACCTATTGGTTGAGGTTAGGTAGGTGCCCCATCCCTACTTTAGTTATTGTAGTCATATTAATAATCATTCATGCAACTTTATTATTTGTCATGGCATAATTCTTATTTGTTACATGTCTCATACTCTTGACTCTCTTTATCATAGTTAAATCTTTACCCCACGTTATGAATTGTTATTTATACCTTGTGCTTATTCCCCATTTGATACATACTTTATTTATCCTTTTGTTGATTGATCCCAACCACCCAGGTTTGGATCAGAGTGTATAGTTAGAGTATGGAAATCCATCCTAGGATCAAGAGGAGAGGTATATGGCTTCTAGCACACACCTAATTCATGAAGTTGTTGCTTGGAGACAGATTGGTATAGTTTGGTTTCCCTCTATCTTAGATCCTTTTGTGATAATTTCATGTATACCCTTATGGGTGAATAATATGTACATTTGTGTAATTGAATATAGTCATTGTTTTATATTCCATTTCTATTCATTGGTCTTTTGCATACCATTATTTAAATTTGAAATTTTTTCACCTATTCCATCATGCCTTTGAGTATGTTTGGAATGGATGTTTAATTCTTCAAATTTTTAGTAAAGGGGAGATCTCACCTCTTTACATCCTCTCACCTATGTGTGTGAATACAACCATGACACTTCCATCCTAGCCACCAATCCTGTTTCCCCTTCTAAACCAATGGATCTCATATTGTACTCAACCTATAAATTGCTTAGGTTGTTATTCATTTAGGAAAGTAGAGGTTTTTCCTGGATGAGACTTGGCCTCAGTGTAGTGGATCTAAGTCTAGGAATCTTCTCCACAAATTGAGGAAGTTCCAACAACACCTCATAGACATTTCACCATGATTACATTTGGGAGAAATAACTGCCTATGGAAGGACTCAATCTACTCGACAAACCCAATTGATCATAGGACAAATCCTTAAATGAGAAACCAACGGAAAACTAACAACCATAAAAATCCAAGTCAAACAATTACAAATAAAATAATCCACATATACATCCACTTGTGTGAAACATACATAAAAGTCTTGGAAATGATATATAAAAATATACATCTATAGATCTAAATCATTCCATAGGGAAACATAATAAAGAATCAACTAAAATCTCGCTTCATCTATTTCACCAAAGGGATTATAAGATTGTTTGTGTTTATGAAGCTATAGTAACACAATACAGTGGATTCAATTATAATCTATGATCATGGATAAACACCAAGAGAAACAACTTAACATATACATCATCAACTTGCCACCTAGTGTAGGAAAGTAAGAGTACATGGATGCTCTAGACTGACTTATCAATATTGTCCTTTTTTACATCTTAATCAACATGTCTTTTCTTCAACTCTAGCATACCTAAATGATGTGGATAACCATAAGGGTGAGGCTAGACCCCAAGCGCCAATAATATGATATAATAGAGGCTAACATACTTATTTCTTACACAAATATAATGGAGGGAAATATGGTGATAGAGATGGCATTGGAAACAAAATTTTTATTGCCATATTCCCATTGACCAGCGGATTGCGTCAATAACTATAGATTGGGAAGTAAAGTTTGCAAGGTATATACCTAGTTCTGGAGTAAGTCTAGTGACAATCCTCACAATGACATGCTTCTTTCTTAAGCAACAATCATATTGTTGTCGATAAAAGTTTCCTGGTGTAGAACCGTGGATGACGATTGATGAGGTCCTCCTACTAGGTGGCAACAACCTCTATGCCTCCACGTAGTCCATGTGGACCACCAGGAACTCCTTTCGTTATCTTAGAACTGATAGAAAGGGGTCATCCCTTTAATTTCAATGTACTAACACTGACTTATTCTCCCCAACTACCTCTCCCTTTTACGTATAAGACTTGCCTTGGGGTCTCATTTTACCACAAATGTGAGAGATTAATGTTTTTCAGCATTATTTGTGTCACTCGAAAGCCTTGATTACCACCCCTTATTATAGGAGAGTCAGGGTTTAGGTTTACAGATCAAATTGGAGTTGAACAAATAGATTTTAATGATTTTTTGGTTAGTGTGTGTCCTGATACTGTTAGATCAACTTTTAAATTGGTTGACTCACACCCTAAGTCACTAAAATTGAATGCTTTCCTATTCACAAACATATTGGCGACTAATGCACCACATGACGTCAACATCAATCCTTGATCCAATCTTATTGATAATTGAATCGGGTGATTCACATGTTGAACTAGTTGGTTCACATTCTGAATTGATCGATCCATTTTCTAGTTCAGCCAATGTTCATACAATGTTGTTTAGATTGACTCGACACCTGAATTGGTCGACTCAACACTTGAGTCGGTCGACTCAAATTCTCAGTCACCTAATTTTCAGGCAATGTAATTTAAATTGAATACCTAAACACTTTAATAATCAAGTTAAACATTATTCATGAGTAAACTCCTTTTCTAGGTGTATCCTATGTGTGGCCTATAGGTCCCAAGTTACGTTGGCAGTGAATGTCCATAAGCCATATCTAGAAACACATCATTTCTACCCAAATAATTATAAATTTGGAGAACAACTTCAACCTACAATCCATGATTGATGTTATAGTGATTGTATAGTTCCATTGTCTCTGATTTCTAGATTGAACTCAAGGCATGGAAATGTCATTCTCTCAACATTCAATCCTTGTTCCTTGAACTAGAGAAAACTATATGAGAAGCATGTGAGCTCACATATAATATATTGATTCACATGAGTATGGCCATAAGTTTCTCAGTATCACTTATCAAGTGGCCAGGATATCAACTCCAGTAGGAGGGACAAGTCCCATCTACATCACTAATAGTCATTCCACATGTGTCACAACATAACAGAGCATCACCTTTATGGTAACCCTTATTCAAGGTCATGTTGGATGGTGTCAAAGTACATCGAATAACATGTGATGAATGTAGTGACTTCATGTCTAAGATCCAAAATCACCATTATCACTATGAAAGTTGATTCTAACTACCATTCAATGGTTTCCATGTATCACTCTCAAGGTGGGTCTGTTTGGTACATTGTTTTCTAACAAGTACTTATGTGTTTGGTTTGATATCACATATCATGACTAATGATATTACATCATAAACCAACACACACTCTAGTTTTATGTATTATTTCTATCTATTAGCTTCTGTAATCACATCTGACTAGGTACATAATAAGAATGTGTGTACTCTTATCATATACATGATGTCACTATTCATGTCCTCAACCTGAAGACATAGGTCATCGAGTAATATCATTTTTTAGACATTGAGTAATACTATTTTTTATGCCTAGTATACACATATAATCTTCTCATTGGTGCTCAAGTTCAGAATTTCCATCAGTTGCCAAATGTCGAACTTCCATAGGTCTAGAATCTCCATCAGGTTAGGAATTAGAACGATCATTGGTGCATCTTTTATTTGTTGGCAAGGTCCTATCATCAGAGGGCATTTCTCAAGACCTCTCAAAATTATGGTCTTCAGGATCCTCATTGGGATCGATGGGTACTTAGCACCTCCATCAAACCGATGGGTACAAGGACCTCCATTGGTTGAGAGTTCCACCAGTCCCCATCAACTACTACATTGGATAGGATGCAAGATCATACTAACCAAGTTCAAATATTATCAAATTATTAATGATTATTAAGGAGTGCACGTAGATAAAATATAGCTAATTTTACAATTAGGTCCTTGATTAAGGTGAAACTACATACTAGTCCACATTTGTACATGAAATTGCAAATTGAAGCAAACAAGGTTCAATTGAAGTCAGATTAATCATATATTAAACAATTAATTCTAAGACTAAACAAGTACGATTATGACGAAAAACTTAAGTTTATATATTCTTCACATAATTTGCGATTAATTCCTCATACTTTGTTGAATTTGCAATTAAGCCCACAACTTGCAAGGATACTTGATATTAGGGAAACCAATGTGCAATTTCAACCCAAAAAGAGATATCTCCTACTAAATAAGTTTCAGAACTTAAGTATGCAAATGTGATATTATTCCAGACTATTAGAAGATTAGGTCTAAGCTAGAATCATGGTTTCATAGCCATAAACTCCTCAAAAGGATGTTGTCATTGAAATCCAAAGGTTAAGACATGCAATGACTACAAGAAGCATGTAACCTTGTCTCCAAAACATTTAGAAATAGATTAAGAAACCTTATCATCATTCATTCATAATTATCATGAAGCTTTTTTTGGGTTCTTAAGTACATTTGTATTTTCAACTTTAATTTGCAACATTTCATGCATCATTTATGATTTCACCAAAATTCCTTGACATCTACTTAGGAGTTAGAAAGACGGTCATGTTCCATTAGTATTACTTGTTATATTTTCATAATTATATGTCTCTTTCCTTGTAATTATACTTCTTCATTTCCCCTTAAGGGTTGAGTTATCATAGTATGTTCATTCTCAAGCAATTATCCTCTTATCATGTATTTATGCACATAATTTTGCTACGACAAGGTTATTAGTTCATATGTTCCTAAAAATAAAGATTAATGGACACTTCTTGTGTACATATTTTCTCTTATCCTCTAGGTAAAAACATTAGGCTTTCTATTGATCCACAAAAACTCACCATCACATGGGTACGTGCCATATATTCTTCTTTCCCTTAAAGTATTATCATCTTGATTTTGTTCTTTGGTTGAAACATGTCCTTACCAATAATACTTGCTCCTAAAACATCTAATTAATACATATTTAATCCTCCAAATATACTAGAGGATTGGGACAACATCATATTCAATTATTAGTTCATCACTCATCCTCATTTCTTCTTGAGACTAACCTACTGATTTCATGATTATTATAGAAATATATTATAATGATACCTCTTTGTGTCATCCCACATCAGTTTTCATCTTGATTATCATCATATATTCTAGATACAATTCTTATTCTATATGAGCATATGCTCCTTATTTTAATCTATATTCACTAAAATCCCTCATGATTATTCACACAATTTCGTTCATGGTAGATCATTTCCTAAGTAACTTTTGTAATATCATTGTTGTATCATGATTTCTTACTTCTACTCTTCCTTACACATTTTGGTTGGTTTGGGACTACCTCAAGACCCATTCTTCTTATCTAACATTCAACATCTTTATCTTCTCAACTCATACTCATCATCTGATTTTTTATTTCCTTCTATTGATCGTATACCTTAAATCCCTTCTTACTACCTATATTCTCCTTGAACTGTCATGTATACCTTTGTACTTTGGACACACTATATCAAGATTCCTTGACTTTTTTGTTGGGAAGTCTGAGCGAAACATAAGGTAGAAGAAAGTAAATTTTTAATGTCTGATTCCCAAACCAGCAAGATCACTTCAATAATGATGTATTTAAGAAGGAAGGTAACAAGAGTTATACCTGGTCCTGAAGCAAGTCCAAGGACAACTCTTGTTGCACTGTGCTTCCTTTCCAAGCAAAACTCGAACAATCATCAACAATTTCCTCCAGGTGCAACACCATGGATGGTGGTTTATGACGTCCTCCTAGCAGGTGGCAATGATCTCCTAACATGTGATTAGTCCATGTGGACCACTAGGAACTCCACGTTGTGCTACCAGAGCCAACATGAAGGAGTTGTCCATTTAAACATCAACCTGCTAGAGTTGATTCACTCTCCCAATTATCTCTCCCTTGTTGTCCCTCCCTTTCATGGGTAGGACTTGCTTGGGCTTTCTTGATTGCATCAGCCAGAGAGGACAACAATTGTCATAACTTTTTGTTATTTTTGGGAAGTCCCCATTACCCCTCTATTTATAGGAGGTTTAGGGTCAGGGTTTCCAGTCGATCTGGGTGTCAAAGAGACAGAATTTCATGAATTTTCTGGAAGCTACAAATGGTGAACCGGTTGGTTCATAGGAGAACCAGTTTGTTCAAGCCTTGAACCGATCATCTCACACACTTTCTTATTTTGAATCACATTGGCATTAAATATTCAATTAATGTGAAACAAGTTGTCAGCATCAATCCTTAATCCAATTGAATTGACATTTGGACTGGGCGGTTCAACACTTGAATCGGTCCTCTTAGACCTTGAACCAGTCAGTTCAAGCCCTGGTTCAATCATTGTTCAACCAATGTTGTTTCCAATTGACTTGACACTTGAATCAATTGGTTTAACACTTGAACTGATCGGTTCATAGTCCAGTTAGTCAATTTCCAACCATTGTTGTTTAAATTGAATGTCTAACACCTTAGTAATAAAGTTAAACACCATTCATGTATAAAATCTTATTCCAGGTGCATCCCATGTGTATGACCCTATAGGTCCCAATTTACATTGGCAGTGAATGTCCATGAAATCGCAAGTAATGAGAAGTATCTAGAAACACAATATTACTACACAAGTAATTTGGAAAGTTGTAGAATAACTTCAAGCTACAATCTATGATCAATGTTACCATGATTGTATAGTTCCTTTGTCTCTGATATCCATATTGAACTCGAGGCATGTAATCGTCATCCATGTATAATCCATATTTCTTGAACTAGAGAAGATTCTCTGAGATGAATGTGAGTTCACATATCTTGTATTGAGTCACATGAGTATGGACATACATTTATTAGTCTCTCTTATCAAGTGGCCTGAATATCAATCTCTTGTAGGATGGATGAATACTGCCTACATCACTCAGACTAGGTCCCTATGTATCATAAAGTACTCAAGCATCACCTTTATGGAAACCCTTATTCATGTTCATGTTGGATGATGTCAAAGTACAACAAAACTCATGTGATGAGTATAATGATTTTAGGTCTAAGAACCACAATCACCAGTATCACTATGAGAGTTGATTCTGACTACCATTTCATGGACTCAATGTATCACTCTCAAGGTGGGTCTACTCCATAATATGTTCTCTAATAAGTACTTATGTGTTTGTTTTGATATCACATATCATGAATGATGAGATTTTGTCATCAACCAACACACACTCTACTATTATGTATTATTTTTGTTTATTTCACTTCCATAGTAATATCCGCTAGGGACATAACAAGAATGTGAATACTCTTAGCATGCATATGATCTCATTATTCAAGTCCTCAAACTGAAGACATATGTCATTGAGTAACATCATTCTCTAGACATCCATTATGTATGTGTCATCATCTCATGATTGAGACAAGCATCTTAGATGGAATTACCTTTATCATTATCAAGTATCTAATGCCCCATTATAATCATTGTACGATTGGCTCTTTGGGTATACATACCAACAGACTCCCACTTGTACTTAGATCCTATCACCCACGAATCTTATTCCAATTTATCTTCGACATGTTCATCATGTTTTTGTTGTGTAAGTGATTATGTAGTGGGTTAGCAACATTAGCTTCTCATCAATATTTTGCAAGTTTCACATCTCCTCAATGTAAAATTTATTGTAATATATGAAAATGTTGTAGTATGTTATTTGATATTACTTACCTATCTAGTAGCTCCATTGATGTCATAACATTTCTATTGTGTCATCAATGGATGTAACCTCTCACAAGTTCATCTATATGAACTTCTAGATCTATACAATATCTTTTGTTGTTCTCATAACACCAAGATACTCAACTTCTATTCTAGAATTAGCAGTTCTGTCTTGCTTGGAACTTTTCCAGCTTACAGTTGTATATAAAGGTCAAACACAAATTTAGATTGCAGTTATTAATTTTCTTTTTCATTTTGGAAGCTTGCATCTATGTAACTCCCTTTACATCCAATTCTTACTTATTACCATAACTAAGTAATTGATCCTTTTAGTTCTTCTCAAGTACCAAGGATGTTCTTTATGGTAGTCTAATGACTTTCATTGGGATCTGATAGATATCCACTCATCATATCTAATACATATGAGATAACTGAATGAGTACATATCCTCTCATCATGTCTAGTACATACAAGACAACTGGATGAGTGCATAACTTTGCATACATGATAGACCCAATTGAGATTTCATATGCCAACTTACTCATATTTTTCCCATTCTTCACAACAAATGCGACATTGGACTATTGGGGGACTAATCCCATGGGACATGGACTGATTTTCTCTCATTTAGTTACGTATGTTTAACCCTTCAACATATTGTCAATGTATGTGTTCTTTCTTAGGTCAATAATCTATCTATATCTACCATTATAGATCTTGATTCCCATCATATAGGATGCTTCACCTAAACCCTTTATAGAGAAGGTACTTCTTTTCTAGGTTTTAATATATGCAGGATAAGGACATTATTCACCATCATTATGTGGAATATAAATAAGCTCCAACTCAGCTTTTATAACCACATATTGCATCTTGATTTCGACTAATTCAAACTCTTTAACTATCTTTTCAATTTGAAGATTTCAAGCTCTGAGATGCTTGCTTCAATCCATAGATTGACCTTTATAGATTACAGATTTAATTCACATTAATGGATTTATAAAAAATATTTAGGTTGCATCACATATACATCCTCTACAATATTCTTGTGAAGGAATGCAGTTTTAACATCCATTTTGCCCACTCTCATAGTCATATAAAGCTGCAATGACAAGCATGATCATGTTGGATTCAACCATTGAAACTGGTGAAAGGATTTCATCATGTTCAACACATTGAAATTGTTTGAAATTCATTTTCAACCAATACACTCTTATAGGTTTGTACATTACCATCCATGTCGATCTTTTCTCAAAGATCCAAATGCACCCTATGGGTCTTACCTCTTTGGTGGATCCACCAAGGTCATATTTTTTTGGTTTACATAGAACCCATCTTTGTTCCCATGGCCTCAAGCCATTTTTCAGACTCTAGTCCCACAATAGCTTCTAGGTAGGTTCTTGGCTCATCATTGATGACCAACTCACTACCTTCTTGAGTTATAAGATATCATAATCTTTCAAACGCAAGGTGTGTTCTGCTAGATTATGAGGTTTTGTGTTACATAAGGAACTAGAGATTCCACAACAACTTGTGATTCTCATTGCTCCTATTGTACCTATTTTAGTTTAATGTTTTCATATTGGTGTTGAACTTTTCAAGTTCCACTTTTCTCCTACTTATTCCTTTGGAATTAAATTCCTTTTAGGAATACAACAACCTGGCAACAAACAATTTTGAAGTTGGATTATAATATAAAAGAACTATTCAAAAAAATAACATTTAAGCTTTCATTCCTAATCATTATAAAAGACATATTCAAACACTTCCAATGTCATATCTCATATGATGTCTTTTCAACCATTTTAAATGGTACATTGTTTTAGTGTAAAGCATCTGCCCAAAATCGAAATTGAAAGATTAACTAGATTTATTGATAATCACACCATGGCTTAATAGGGTGTGATTCATTCTTTCTGATACATCATTGTGTTTCATATGGATTTTGTTGTGATACACTATCACACTCTCCTAGAAGGTCCTCAAAATCTTGGTTTAAAATATTTCAACATTGATTGTATCGAAGTGTCTTAATACTTTTACCAAGCCAGTTACGTACTTCATGCTCTCCTCGAACACTTCAAGAGGTTTAGACTTGTAATTCATTAAATACAATCTACTATATTTATTAAGATCATCAATAAATATAATGAGGTACTATTAACCACCTCTAACATTTATTCTAAAAGGTCTATATACATCAATTTGTATGAGTCCTAATAGAATAGTCACTCTCCCATTATATCTAGTGAATATACTTTTGTCATATTGCCCAATAAATAAGACTTACATGTCTATATTGGTTCCATAACCAAAAGAGTCTTGATAACCATCATTATGGATACTAGAAATACATTTATCATTTACATGCTCTACATGACAATGCTATAGGTATTTTTTGTTTGAGTCAACAAGTCATTCAGTACATGTGTCATACACATTTGTCTCTACAACTATCAAGAATAGATTATGAGATATAGGTCATTTCCATATAAGATCTCATCTTTTAAAATGAAACATCAAGTTATTCAAGATATTCTTGTCCATACAAGATACATGATGTTTTCATCAATGACATGTATATAATAGCATTTCACTAATTTAGTACATGCCCATGAATGATAGATTTCAACTATAGTGGTAGCAACCCTTGCTTCATATAGTTCTAGCATACTTCTTCCCAGTCTTGAAGTAGATATCTCTATCTCTTTCTTATTTCTGAGTTCCTCTATATAAAGAGGGCAGTTCCTTTTCCAGTGTCCAAGCTGGTGATAGTGGTGGCATTTTCTATCTTTAATCGCTCCTCCTTTAGCTTTTAGTGTAGAAGATTTTCATTTCTATCTAGATTTAGAACTCTTCTTAGTTTTCCTTTTCCCTTGGACTTCCTCTGTTGATCACCATCACATATTTGCATTGGTACTTCTTCATCCGATTTAGGTGTCCTCAATATGCCAAGCAATTCTGCCAATGACTTGTCAAAATTATTCATGTTGTAGTTCATGACAAACTATTTGTATGATTCTGGCAGTGACTGTATAATCACCTCTATGGCCAACTCTTGACCCAAGGGAAATCCTAGTTTGGAAAGGTTCTCCACATACCCAATCAACTTGAGTACACGAGGACCTACTAGATCTACTTCAGCCATATTGCACTTGAATAATGCCTTTAAGACATCATATCTATGTTGTCTTATTTGGTCTTGGTACGTGTTCTTAAGATGTGTTACCATATCAATGCATCCAAGTTCTCATGTTGTCTTTGCAACTCATAGTTCATTGAGCACAACATTAGGCAGTTAACATCCAAGACATATTCATAGTGCTTCTAGTAAACTTCCATGTCAGCCTTAGGGGTAGGAAAAGGAGGTTCATCTGGCTCGAGTGTCTCCAGGACATAGAGCTTGCACTCTTGAATGAAATGATTCTCAACATTCAAAACTAGTCATAGAAGTTACTCCTATTCAACTTATCCTTCTTAAGGATCGATCATAAATAAAATATATTTGTGTTTGCTATTATATTATACAAATGAAAAATTTGCATTTTTTGTCAACACACTTTTGATTTGATTAGATTTGATAAGTTTGACGATGTTGATAAAGATTTTAATTAATTATCACTCTCACTATTTTATTCAAGTTGATAGCCCCCACTACAAATTTAGAAGATTACATCATACAATCTTCTAGTGACCCAAGATCTAAAACAATTAAGTCAATATCCAACCAACGTGGGTGCTCGTGAACAATTATTAAGGTAGACCGCATTTGTGAATTACATCTCATGAAATTCTTGGATAAATGGTATGCACAACTCCTTGTTGTAGTCCATATTTATCCTTACTGACACTTAATCCTATTAAGGTCACCTAGTTAAGCCTATCCCATAAGCCAACACGATGGATTATGCACCCTGGTAGGGCAGACCCACATATCTACCATCACATTTTCACAAGATAGACAACACACCATGATAGGGCGTGCCCACAGTTGGATTCGATCAAGTTTTTCATGTGTGGTTCTTATGGAAAGCATCTACAAATTAATATTTATTTAGGGATTTTATACAAGTACATATACTTATCTAATAATGACATACTTATATATCATATACATGCTATAACCACAACCAAAAAACATGCAATCAAAAATATAAGAGTGATGGTTATGGTGAGTCTAATGAAATTCCTTGGAGCCTAATGGAATTTCTACCACCTAAGGTCTGCATCATATGTACAACATGTTCTTGTAGAAAGTTGTGATGGAACCAGTTCGGGTAGATTGATTCAACTCTGGATTTGATCAGCTGACCTCCCGGTCATTCAGTTGGTTTCCTAAAATGGTCACTTGGTATCTTGTTAAAGAGGAGTTTGGACTCCTCTAGCCGATTGGTTGGACTACCACTCGATCAGTTTGTCCTTTTGTCTGGCCTCCTCAGTCCTTCATCCGATCAGTTCACCATCTGAGCTGGTAGGTTCATCTGGTTCAAAATGCCTTCTCACGACTATACATAAATTAAAATATCCTATTCCATGTGTAAAATGTGAAAAACTCGAGTTACATTGGAGGGGAATATAGGAAGTGGAGCATTAATTTACATTTGGAAAGGAGGGGAGAGGCTCGATATGCAAATTGAATTACAATAAAAAATAAACCAAACAACCACACACACAATCCGTAGGGGTTTCAGTCATAGCCACACATACATACACCATCAAACTTCTCTTAGAGTGACGTGTATAGATTGCATAAATAAATATATATATATATATATATATATATATGTGTGTGTGTGTGTGTGTGTGTGTGTGTGTGTGTGACAACTACCATGTGTCCTTCCTATAGGGCTTTGTCTAGGGGATTCTAAGGTGACCAAGTCCCCAGGCCATGGCACCCATGTCGTCGACTGCTCTAGCTGAGGGCACCACCCCCATACAACCCACCCCACACCACCTGCCACATTTAAGCCAAGGAACGACAAGGCTGATAGAAAAGAGAGCAGCACAATCCCTAACCCTGGTTCAGAGGTGAAAGATGACATAGGGATAGACTCCAGTCGAGTCGACACTAAAAAAGGAATGCGTCGATCGGTGACAGAAGAACATGGACGCAGGTCCTGGAGCAACCACCGCAAGGCAATGTGGAGGACCAGTTCCTACTGTCGAGACACATAGAGGAATAGATCCATGTCAACTTGGAGGAGAAAGATTTTGACCGGATGAGGAATGTTTGGGAATTCATGGTGTTAGCATACATGCTAGGCAAAAGTTCATACTATCCTCATCTCAAGGATTGGATCCAGTGGACATGGCAGCTTAAGGGAGATTTTGAGTTGTTGTGGAAGGAGAAGGAAATATTCTTGGTTAGGTTCTCGAATGCGACATACAAGCAAGCGTTGCTCAACCTCGGATCGAGGTGGTTCAATGTGCAACTAGTTGTTTCCAAAGACTACCGAAATGGGGATGAGTTAAGGAGGGATGTGTTCACCACCATCCCTACTTGGATCATGCTCAAATAATTTGGCAGAGCATGGACTAGGCAAGCTGCATGGATGATCACCGTGGGGGTCGGCAGAGTCCTTCATATTGATGAGAGGTCACTCCAACAAGATAAAACCAGAGTCTAAATCAAGGTTTATGCTAAGACAGAGGCGTCGAAGATGGTGTGGCTCAATCTCCATGGCCACTAACCAATTCCAATATTGGTTGAACTTGATTACAAACCACCAAAGTGCAGACTGTGTAGGGCTTTCAGGCATGTTGATGATTACTATGATCTCAAGGAGAGACCAAAAAACTATAGAAGGGAGAAAGCAATGAAGGAGTGGAGGTAAAATATGTCTAAGGTAGTAAGATCAAAGCCAATCAAAGATGACACTAATAAGGATAAGGAGACACCAACCTTCCCATCCAATAGTAAAGGCAAAGCTCTAATAGGTTCGGGGACCGCTCCATCCAGAAGCAAGGGCAACATAGCAACATAATTAGAGAGTGGTGTGGGTGATGATACCACCATAGTCTCGGACGATGCAATCACAAAACCAAATGAGAAAGATGATCAATAGGAACAACAGAAGGAGGAGGGGGAATTCACTCCCCCTTCACAAAGGAAGGGTCCAAATAGGTCCAATGCTTTTGAAGCCCTTGGTGAATCTGACAAGGAAGAACCAGACCAAGCCGAATAAAGAAGTAGAGGAGGGATGAAGAAGACCATAAACAAGGATCCTATTAGGCATACTATATCTCAAAAACCCCATTAATATGTCCATACTTATTTGGAATATTAAAGGGGGGAGTGACAGGTAAAAGAAGGAGGTTTGAGATTGGATTGAGCGGAAACCAAAATAAGGGAGTAGAAAAAATAGAGCATAGGATACTTGTTTCCAAAGGGATGGGAACATATGTCAAAACTGGGACATTCTAAGTTAGAGAGAGTGTGTGCGTCATGGAAGCCCAATGCTTGGAAGTTGACAGTTAGGATGATGTTTGACCAACACATTACTTTGGATTGTAGCAACACATGAGGATTGCATATGTGTCTGACAGTAGTGTATGCACATAATGAAGTCAGAAGTAGACAAGAGCTATGGAAGGACCTGGCTCTAATTTCTAGACAGTTGAAGGTGTCCTGGATGGGGATTGGTGATTTTAATAATGTCAAGTTACTAGGTGAAAAGATTGGTGGAAGACCAACCTTGAGATATGTGATAGATGCTTTCAACATGGCCATTGATAGAGCAGAGTTGATAGAGCTTCCCATGACAGTTTGTGACTTGTTCACGTGGAATAATGAATGCAAACCAGATGATAGGTGTAATGCCCCTCCAAGCACATATATGTCAGCGGAAGCAAACCCTATGTTGTCCATAACATGGGTCACTTGGCTTGGAGGAACATTACAAAACATGATACTCATAGCAAAAAAACAAGATGAAACATCATGCATTAATTGGAAATATAGATTCATACATTATTCTTGAAAGGGAAAACATAGACTATCTCACCATGATCTCAAACCCAATACATGTAGTCTAAGAAAATCTAAAACATGAAATGATAAAGTAGACTAAAGAATCTATAGAGTGGTAGATGGCACCCCACCAAGCTAAAGTATCCTTTGATGTCATATTTTATGAAGGGCTTGCTTCAGTTCTCTCTTGCTCCTTAATCTAGGGACATCTCGTCCCATGACCATGCTTAACAAAGCAACAACGTAAGTAAGAGGAACTATGCATTTTATAAGAATTGAGAAGTAAGGATATATACTTGACCTGAAATAAACTTGACATGGCTTAACATTAAGAATTATCATTACACTCGATCTTTCATTACATCAATGAAGTAAGAAACATTACTATATGTATTGGGGCACATCATGCTCGAAAAACCCATCATTGCTAGAAAGCGCATAATGACCATAAAGGTCCATCATTGAGAGAAACATATAATAAGTTACTTAATTCTCTTATCTTAATCATTGACATCATTAGTCTTATCTTGCCATAAATGTAAATTGTCCTCATCCAATAGTTGCACCAAAGTGCTCATCAGGCCAGTTAAAGCTCATCATAGTTGCACCAAAGTGCTCATCAATGCCATAAAGAAAAATTAACATAAAGAGGAACTATTCACAACTTTAGTGCATTATCTTAATCATCATGGGATTCCTCCCTCTTAATCTTGATATAATATTACACAATTTACATGATTCTTTCTGTAATGGCTTAATCATTACATGAGCATAACATTAAACTAATGAGCAGTAGTGATAATCATAGGACTTTATGATTATAGAAAACAACATGAAATAATATATTCTAAGGCGTCACATTATCTTAATCTCATTCATTAACTTGGAAATTTTAAAGTATAGTCCTAAATCATACTTAACATGCAATTCATCCAAAGTACATATTCATAGTGGCATGATACACTTACCTGGACCAAGGTAGATCCTAACTTAGTATCCTCAATCTTGATCAAATCCTATTTTTCTAAAATTACATGATTTCTATTAATTATCATCATTAATACATCCTAAACCAAAATTTGATTATTTTAAGGAAACATGGTTAGATAAAAAGAATCTAGGGTTTGAAAATATTGAAATCATGTTCTACTAAAAAAATCCTTTCCAACGACTATTTAATCATATTTTTCTGACCATCCAATCAATTACAGTGAATTATTGAACTTCTTACAAATGAAAATTCAAGTAAAAAGCCACCTTGGAAATATCCCAAAACATTGCTTAACTGGGCTAATTAAGAGTAGCCATTTTTCTTGTAATTAGTTTCCACAGATGAGAGAAATAAAAGTGACAAAAGGTAGAAAATATGACCCTACCCAAAAGGGTGCAACATTGATGAAAGCATGGCCAGGGTGCGACTGGGAAAATACATGTTGGCTTCTTCACCCACTTGGAATCTCCCTCCTAAGACGCAATGAATAGGGCCTTCAGAGCTTGAAACTCAGTAAAAAATTTCACAAGAAAACCAAAAATTGGCAGGAGTTCGATCAGAAAGATATCAAAAACATATCCCAAAGGTCCTATGGTCGCAACAACCCTGAATTTAAGACTTGTGATGGACGGAACCAAATAATCACTACTCCGCCAATGCACCAAGAAGGTGGTGGTAGTGAATAATAGGAAGTCAAACCAATATCTAAGAGCATAAGGAGCTTCATTGCACAAAACCAAAGCCATTGGAAGAAAAACATGAGTAATCACCCTCAAGTTTGATGAGAAAAAGGTTCAGACTTTGAATAAGGAAAAGAGGGAAAAGATGGTTACTACAAGAAACACCCAATTGGTGTCAGGAAAAGCTTTGCATGGATATGATAATGGCTTCTGGGGTAGTACCACCTATTCTGGTGGTTAGGGTCACCTTAGCGTTGAAGGTGGATGTGCAACAGTGAGGTGGTTTGAGGTTAGGGTAGAGAAAATCTGATCAAAGCAAGATGACAAAGTCGGTGAGTTGGTGTTGCCTTGGAGATGGTTTTTGGGGGGTTTCCTTATATACTTGTGGGTTTTAAGGGTGAGGGGAATTCATGGTGGTGGAAATAGGGGAGGGTTGATGTGGCTCTAGGAGTCTAGGAGTTCTAGGGCATAAGAGTCCCTCATGATGGGGATGGATAGATTTGGAAGGATGAGGCAAAGCTACTGGAACCGTCTTTGTAGCCAGAGGCCTACTAGAAATAGAGATCTATGAGGGGAGAGTAATGGGGACTGTAGAGTCCCAGTGGGACAGGGATTAAGGTAGAGGAGATGAGTTCTCAACCGACAGACCTGGAAATCTAACCTGAAATGGGTCAGTGAGGAGATGTTGGTGCACGTGACACATATATGCGCAGGAAACTTAGGTTTGTTGACATAAATCAAAGATATTTTGACTAACAACCATATAAATCCTTTCTTAATTAATTTAAGTGATCAAATAAAACCCAAGTGACCTCAAATTTGAACCATGGGTTAAACAAGAAGTCAAGAAGCTTCCTATCTAGTTAGATTTCGATTTTATTTACCTTTTGTTCGTAAAGCTCACAATGTCACTATCATAATGCATATATTATTAAAAGGTGATATTAGTGGAATTATCCTTTCCTTGGTGACTAGCTTGAACCAAAATTCGAAGTTAAGTGAATGATTCATTATATTTGGGATTTATAGGTCTCAATAGATTCAATTTTATACATGAAATCATTAATTTGCGAATTAGGGTTTCAGACTAAGGATCATTGATAAGATTAAGATTTTGAGGATGTTACAATAGGATAGCAAGCAAGCTGGACAAAGTGTTGGTGAATGAGGAATGTATAAGGATGTTTCCCATTGTTCAGCTAAAGGTAGGTGGATACGAACTGAGTGACCATGCTCCTTTGTTGGTGTAGATTGCACTGAAGAATAGAAAAAGAAACCATTTAGATTTCTCAACTATTGGGCAGATTGGAAAGGCTTTGATGATATTGTTAGAGAGAGTTGGAGTCAACAGGTGCACGAGAATCCAATGTACATTTTTTCAAAGAAGCTAGCCAATAAAAAAGGTTTCCCTAAAGAAGTTGTCCAAGGAGGAGGTTAACAACCCAAATCTGATTTAAAAAACAAAGCAAGAATGTAGGGAGGTGAGAAGTTTACTTCTTAATAGCCCACATGATGAATACTTGATTAGAAAAGACAATGAGTAGCAAAGGATTCTTGATGATCTAAAAAAGGCTGAGGAAAAATTCTACTGATGGAGTAGGGAGAGATGGATGGTGGATGGGGACAGAAACACAAAGTTGTACCATCGTGCAGTAAAGAGGAGGGAGGAAAGTAACATAATCTCTAAACTTATTGATGCAAATGGTAGGGTGGTCAATAAACAAGAAGAACTAGAAGAGCAATCCATACAATTCTACAATGGTTTATATAGGAAAGACTTTGCAGATGTTATACAGGAAGAAGAACAAATGGAGTGGAAGTCCAAGCTATCCAGCACACATAACAATATTATCATAAGGGAAGTGAATGACTAGGAGGTCAAAGATGCTCTATTGAGTATAGGCTACAAAAAATCTCCAGGATCAGATGGGCTCAACACTTTCTTCTACAGGAAGACATGGGATGTTATTAAGAGGGAGTTGGTGGAGTATATAAAGTGGTTTCTAGAAGGAGGGAACATGGTGATATAGGTAAACATGCTTTTCTGGTCTAGATTCCAAAGAAAAAAGAGACATCGTCTCTTGCTGATTTTAGACCTATTATTTTCTGCTCTGCTAAAATAAAATCATTGCAAAAATTTTGGCTTCGAGGATGGAATTAGTACTTCCTTCTCTTATTTCTGAGAACCAAGGGGCCTTTATTGAAGGAAGGAGTATTAGTGATTGTGCTTTGTTGGCTGGTGAGTTCTTGCTTGACTACAATGTGATGAGGGGAAGTAGAAAGGCATGCTTGAAGCTGGATGTAACCAAGGCATATGATAGTGTTAGATGGAATAAACTATGGTGGATTATGCAAAAAATGGGTTTCTCTGAACAGTGGATACGATGGATAAAGAAATGTGTTTTCACTACGAGTTTCTCGATCCTTGTGAATGGTACCTCAGTGGGATTGTTCAAAGGGAGTAACGGGCTGTAGCAAGGTGATCCCATATCCCCTCCATTATTCATTATAGTCATCGAATATTTCACATAGAAGATGAGGCAGGCAGAAGAGAGGAAAGTCATAAAGGTGTGCACTATTCAAGGGATGAAAGTGATGAGCCACGTGTTTTTGTTGATGATGTCCTGGTCTTCATTGAAGCCAAACCAAGCATGCTTGCGAACCTCAAACATTTGCTATGGAGTTTTGGAGAACAGATAGGGCTGTGTATTAATGCTATTAAGACTCAACTTTTTCTATAAAATAATTTTTACCAATATGAATCTAGACTATAGGAGGCGATGGGAGTGGAAATGGGAAAGTTTCCTACAAAATATCTGGGATTCCCACTTGTAGGTGGAAATTTACAGGTGAAGGATTCAACTGATTGCATTGACAAAGTTGATAAAATTATTGCAAGGTGGCCTTCCAAAAAGACTTCCATGGAGGGTAGAGTGACTCTCATCAAGGAAGCTATAGAAGGTCTCCTAATCTTCAGGGTGAAACAAGGAGAGATACCTAGATCGGTGCTCGATAGGATTGAGATGAAAATCTTAAATTTTCTATGGGCAAGTGAGTATCACCCCATGAGGTGTGTGAGGCTGACCCTATCTAAAGAACAAGGTGGACTCAACTTAAAAACACCTAGAGACATAGCCAAATGAGGTACTTTGAGGAGAATAATTATCTATCAAGAAGGAAGTTCTATATGGGACAAATGGATGGGAGGGAGATATCCATGTGGGCAAGATTTTTAGCTAAAAATGAGGGAATGATACTCATGCACCATCATTGTCATGAGGGATATATGGCTGCAAATGAAGCATCTCTTTGAACCCCAAGTTGATGTTGGTTGGCACATCAAAAACTAGAATATGGATCGATTGTAGGCAATAAGAACTAGAGCTACAAAAGATATAGTGATGGAACATATCTGGCTTGGAAAATAGGTGTCGAAATGGACTTTATGTGTTTTTAAAATTATGCATGGTGCACTAGCAATACTGGATAAGGTACAAAAATGGAATAATGGTATTTCTACCATTTGCTTATTGTGTAATGAAGGGGAGGAATCCTACAATCATATTTTTGCACTACAAAAATATGGGTTTTTAGTGTAGGATATTTGTGAAGGATTAATAGCCCTCTCAAAAAGCAGTTATTTGTTAAGGCCCGGCCTACACTAATAAGTAACTTGCCTTCAGCCGAGAAACTTAAAAACAAATTTATTAATGAAGGCTTTAGATCCTACTTAACTATGAATTTTCCTTCACCCAGGGTTTCCCACCACAATTTCTCGCTCTGCTAATTAGTAATCAGAGACGATAACTAGCATACACAGAACTCGTAACCGTTCCCTCTCCTCTCGCTGCCTCCCTGTTTGACCGACCATTGCGGAAGAACCTTCCCAGCACGCAATGGAGTGCCGCCGGCAGCCGGAGTAATCGTAAGATCTCTTGGAAACCCCGTTTATTATCCGTCTTCCTCCACTCTTCTCCTTTCATTGTCCTGCATTGTCCAGAGCTCTCGTCCCCTTCTCCTAAATTGCGGAATGATAAACCACCTTGCAGCTTTGCCTGACGCAGAAAGGAGAGCCGTCGCTGGCGTGAGGAGCAACCTGATTTCTTGCCCACATGGTTCGTGATTTGTCATCCTCCAGTTTTAGTTGATCACCCTGCATTGGCTACCGGCCGTGGTCCGTTTGATTGCCCAGACCGTTCTTCCAGTCACTTCTAAACTGAGCGACGTGCGAAAGTATCACAAGGTAATTTTAGGCCCCGTTTGGCTCAGTTAATCAGGATTACTGGTATTTCTTTATCAGCTACCGTTGGTTGATCTTGTAATTGTATTGTAGAATCTTGTTCATGAGAACCCTTCATTCCCGACACCGTGAATGTGATCCCTACTTCAAGGATCGTGAAACCCACCCCTGGTACTTGCTCTTTATCGATACCCTTTTGAACAACTCTCTCCATCACCTTCCTTGCGGGATTGCCATCCCCACTTGGTCCCCGATCAATACTCCGGCTACAACCAGTGGCGGAGCTACATGGCGGCACGGGTGGGCAAGTGCCCTACCCATTGCCGCCCCCAACATACAAAGCTGTTATGCAATTAACTGATGAGCGTCAGAGTCAGATACTTTATAACATACAATGCTCTATCCGCTTTATCTATGTCTGATAATACAATGAGTGAGCAGTCAATGCAGTTTTCATTTTCTGATAAAATAATGACTCGCCACTCCGCCATTGGTGCTCCTTTAACAAACGGAGGGTGTATTTGTCCATTTGTTCTTTATATATCAGCAAACCGCTTTTTAGATTTGATTAAACATAGTTAAATGGCTTAATGCTTATGGCACATGTCATTACTTGGCCACACTAATTTCTCCTCATCCTTACTGTATTTGTGCTATCTACTCATGTGCGTGGCTCCCCATATGCATAGCCTCAGAAACGCCATATTTGTCTTCATACAGAAAAGTGATGACGACCTATTTTCATTTATGTTTGTATTTTTTTTTTATAATATGTAGTTTACCAGTATAAGAAGTCACAGTAAAAACTACCTTTCTGATAGTATGTTAAATTGGGATGTAATGACGTACGGTGGGCAATCACTAAAAATGAGCATCATTACATTATGAACAGAATATGGGGCTGGATGTAGACTTAAGTGTATGGTCGTATTTGTTCAATTTTTTTTTGTGTAGTTGTCTAGTGCGGCAAATTTCTTGGGTCGTACAGATCTTCTTATGTTTGTGGTGAAGCATGGTATGCTCCTTTTGTTTTTCCTAGAAGTGTACATTTAGCGTAAATATTTCATTTCTAATACAACTCAAGTGTGCTGAATTTGTATACAGGGGCCTAGCCAGGGGGAGGCTTCCGGGTCTTTAGCCCCCCCAAACAATTAATACAATTATTTATCTTTTAAGTATTAAATATTAGCTCAACACATAAATAAATACATTAACTGCGTACTAATTCACAAAAAAAGGGACTAGTTAGAGTGGTAGATAGCTGGTTTTCTAGAGCAAGTGGTGCGGGTTCCATTCTCAATTGTTTGTATAGGTACATCACAACTTCTGAAAAATAGCTCAACTTATCCACTTAATTCAATGGTATATCGTAACTAAGGTTTACCCTCCACGGTATTTATCTACAATGCACTCTAAAAAAATACAATACATAAGACTTAGAATATTGAAAAATGATCATGCAAAAGAATTTATATTGTGAAAGTCACATTTTAGGTTAAGAGAACATACCCAACAAGCAATGAAAATTTTAATTATAGTCATAAATAAATTGAATGTAATTCTATATAGTTCTATATAGTTATTAGAAATGTTCGAGTGTGCTGAAAAACTTTAATAAGTTTAGTGGAGTCTTTAACACTTTGTGATGTCATAAACAATTGCTCTATTTTGAAACATTATAATTCTTTATAAATTTTATAATATATGAATTTTTAATATATACATAAATTTTGAACAACCATTATTGGTGCCCTCCCAGACTAAGATTCCTGTCTTCGCCACTAGCTACAACCTGGATTAAAACCCCTCACGTTGCCGCTGCCGCCCCTTGTTCCTCAGCCCCCAAAACCCCCTCGCATTATTTATGTGTTAAATTAAACTTATCTTACTCATAATTGGTGGCATGCTGTATTTTAACCACCAGAAATATAATACGAATGTGGTACTGTAGAAGCCCGCCGTGTGCGACAAGCTTTCTAACTACCAGCAGCTGCTTCATTTCAACTTTTTAAAGTTGGCATTGTTGTGTAAAATGTGTGAGAACCGCCAGGACTTCTGTGTGGGATTACCGTCAGGGTAAATTTTAACATGTGAACTACCAACATTTACAAAAGTTCCATTCAAACTCACCCTTAAAGTTTACCCAGTTTGTTTGATTACAAAGACATTGATCTTCTTGTTTTGGATACCGGTCCATTTGATCGCCCACAAGGTGATTAAAGTTTTACCTAATTTGTCTCCAGTGTTCCATTCCATAACTAATATCTCCTAGACTTAGAAAGTCTAATTGGCAAGATTTGGCATGACTCACTCATTGAGGTAACTCACTCCCACGAGTTAACACTTTTTGATATCTCCACCTTAGACAACATTGCACTGCCTGCATTTCAGTTGTTTCGGCTGTGTTATGACTTTCTGTACAAGCTAGAAAAATTACAATAAGAATTAGAATAAGAATAAGGATACAGATAACAATAGGAATAACATCCTGTACTCATACATAATCTATAGTTGAAAACACCCTACAGATCCATCGACTGCTTCTGCCTACATCCTCCAGTTTTACTGGGTTTTGTCCTTTTGTACTCATATGGACAAAACTTATGCTCCATTCCAGCCACATGTTGGCACACCACTAAGAGATTTGAAGTGAGAGCTGCTATTTCCTATGGCTTTGATAAATGATTTTTTGTTGTAGTAATCTGAATACATTTAATATGTAGTTTCTTAGTTTCCATTACCTAAATCACCTTTCAGGGACCAGGGATGGTCTGATCAAGAATTGACAACATAAAAAGTAATCCACTCATTCTGTCAAATGAGTCAGTGCTTATATATATCTTCAATGAGAAGTTTAATGTAGTCGTGTAACAAGCTGCTGCTTGTGATCTGTTTTCTATTACCACTGCTTAGTGCTCTTTCTTCTAGAGCTTTTCTTCTCGTTATGGATGAGTTTGGAGGTGAAGTTGTTGTTGTGTTTGTTCTGGGTCTCTTCTCTTGTTATGTAGATATGCTTGGTTAGTTTCTGAGGGGGAGAGTTTATCCTTTATGGAGTGGCAGAACTCAACCTTGGCCTTGTCCCTTGGTTTGTTTTCCTGCTGGTTATGTGCCTCTGTGGATAAGTGTAGGTTGATGGCTGAAGTGTGGTTGATGCTGGGTCTCTTTGTGCTCCCCTCTCATTGGTTATTTCAGTGATGGTTTGAGTTCTTTTCTGTTGGTGTTTGTTGGATGAGACAGTCTCTTGGTGATGGTTTAATCCTCTCTCACGGTTGTGATATGAGCTGCTTAATGAAGAGTGGTGATGCTGGTGGTTTGCTTCGGGTCTGTGCTTTGTGTTCTGAGTTTTGGTTTTGAGCTTCGGTTTCTGCTTGAATGAATGCACCCAATGTTTCTAGACGTTTTGGGTATTGAGTTGCTTGTTTGGTGATTGCTGCTGCTTGTGAACTGGTTATTTGTTCTAATACCAGTGCTCAGTGCTCTTTCTTCTGGAGCTTTTCTACCCGTTATGGCTGAGTTTTGGAGGTGAAGTTGCTGCTGTGTTCGTTCTGGGCCTCATTTCTTGATATGTTGATCTCTTGCCGTGCTTTATCCTTTACTGGATGCTTCTAGTTTGTTCCTTATGTGCTGGATGATGTGGTGTTGTTTGGTGGTTGCAACTGCTGTTGTTCATTTTGGCTCCTGTTCCTTGGTTCTGCAAGATGATGACCTGATGTCTTCTTGGTGTTTGGATGCTCCCCTCTCACTCTTGGAGTGATGGTCGAGTTTGGGTTTAATGTGTTGTGTCTGTGGGTTCTGTTTGCTCCCCTCTCACTGATGGTCAGTGTTGGTCGAGTTTTGGCTGGATGAGTTGCTGACTTTATGTTGTTTGGTTGTTCCCCTCTCACTCCTGGAGTGATGGTTGAATTTTTTTGGCCTTGCTAAGCCCTAGTTCTTGTGGTGACCTTGGAGTTATCTTCTTGGGACCCTTTTGTTCTCTGGCTGCTACTGCCTTGTGCTTGAGCTGGTTTTCTGTTGGTGGCAGCTGTGGCTTCCCTCTCAATCTAGCAGTGATGATCGAGGTTCTCTTTTTGGTTTCCTGAAGCTTCAGACCTCTTGTAGGTTCGGGTGATCATATTCTGGTTGGTTTGCCTTTAAGTGGTTGAGCTGCCCATCAAATTACTAGAAGAAATAATCCAATAGTTGTTTTGAACTATCAATATCTGACTTGAGATTGCCAATGAGGGAGTTGTGTAGCTTTGCAATTCCCTATGAAGGGTCTCGGGTTCAACCCTTGGAAGAGGCCTCTCGAAAATTAGCTGCCCATCATGTAGGACGACCAACTATGCAACTTTAAATAGTTCGCGGTGTGCAGACCACTAGAGACCCGATAGTTTCACAAATGATGAATCATCTAAAAAGAAGTTTCCTTGTCAAATGGTATCCGGAACCAGATGTTTGGAGCTTCACTCATTCATGAAAAGCCTATATATATTCTTATTTTTTATGAAACCTACTCTACTAATAAGAGTAGTCATCAATGTTAACATATTACAAACGAGTCAGTCAAGAAAATTGGTATTTTGTCCATTTGTTGGATGCCGTTACCTGATAGGTTTTTTAAAATAGGGCAATGAGATGGCAGGAGTTATGTCGTTTTGCATCTTTTAACTGATCTTGCTGTCCTAAACTCCAAATGAATAGGGATTTTTGTCTAATTTAATGGATTAGTCTCTTTAGTGGATATATCTCTAAGATACATCCAAATAAATGAATTCACACGCTTCCCTCCCAAGTAGACAAAGAAGATTTCCTAGGGGTATGTAGAAATTTTTATTGGGTTGTTGATTAGTATTGAACCAAACCAAACTAGTACTTAAAATCCATTTGCTTTGGTAACTAGCTTCTCTGGAATAATGAAGAATGATCCACATGTATGAAATTATTCTGGGGCAGTTGAAACACATTTGACTCAGACTGGTTTCTGTTGGCTTTTGAAAACATTTCTTCTTGCCATTCTTTTTATGTGTTTTTCTATGTTGCCTTATGGTTTTGTCTCTTAATGCTCCCCTCTCACTTAGAGTGATGGTTGAGCTTCTCTCCTGAGTTTTTGAGGTTGATCTGCTATGAAGTTTTCTGCATAATCTAAAGATTCGTCAGTCTTGTTGGTTCTCCTGTTGCTGCCTCGTGCTGCTTCAAAACCAATTCAGTGGTTTGAGGCACTACTCATTGTATAGGTTTAATTTGATGTGGTTATGAATATGATGGGAACATCAAAATCCCTTAATGAAATAGTTGTGAAGATCTTTTTCTTCTGTCCCTAAGTTTCGCTGTCATCTGAGAAGTTTCTGCTTTGTTTGCATCAAGGAGGTATGCAGATTTTGCTTGTGGCAAATAAATAGAAAAAGTGCATTGTTTGTTTACATCAACTTGCCTACTCATGGGTTATATCTCCTTCTAGGGGAATTAACTTGAATGATTGAGATATTGAATTATGTTTCATTTTCACTTAATTAGCAACTCAGCCTAAATCATTTTGCTTTCCCGTATGTGATGCAAAATTATGATATAAGCATGATGTATGTTGGGGATCTAAAAGAATCTTGCCCATTTTTTTTTTGGGGGGGGGTGGGTTGCTGGTAGACAAGTCATGTACCTTTGTTGAACAGGGCCATGGTTAGCGTATATGATTGTACTGTAGCCCTACTCCCTAGTTGCTAGGAGCTTCTTATACTTGCCAAGAACTTGCTAGGACTCTTCTTGTTGAATAAACACTTGCCAACAATCCCATATTAGTCTTGTTTGGTATAGAGTTAGGCATATGGGCAGGCAATGGTGAATAGAAACACAGTCACAGGTACTGGATGGCATGTTAGAAACTGTTCTATGTCATCAAAGCTGCTGCCACACGTGTGCTTGTACTATTTTTAAGTCATAAGTGGCTAGCTTCCCTGCATTGACACCTTGATCTAGTTAGTATTGAGCATTCCATTTTGACACATGGCCTTGAAATATATTTTAAAGATTTTAAATAATAATATCTCTTCTGAATGAGAAGAGAGCTCAAAATAAAGTGGAGCGGAAATGAAGAATTCATGAGGTTGACCTCAATATGGTTGGGTAGTGTCCGTGCTTCCTAGATCCACATGTATGAAATTATTCTGGGGCAGTTGAAACACACTTGACTCAGACTGGTTTCTGTTGGCTTTTGAAAACATTTTCCCATGAGTCACTCAATTGTTTGAGCTCCCTAAACTTTGCTTTTATACACAATCTATGAATCAATGATACTACATTCTAAACTTTTGTCTTTTATTTTTCTCTTGTATGCAGATGGATTTCTTACGGGATAGAAATTGGATGTATATTGCTAATAGGATGCAAAGTGAAGTATTCCAGTCTGGTTTACAAAAGTTCATAGAATTTGCACGTACCCATCAAATACCACCCAGACCGGGAAATTTAATTTGCCCTTGTAAAACATGCTCGAATAGATACATTAAATCAGAGGATGACGTATTCTTACATGTTTTACAAAAAGGATTTGTCCGCAGCTATGATGTCTGGACATATCATGGGGAGATGATTGGGAGGAATACAATAAGTGCAACATCTACTAGGCCTGCATCTGGAAGTATGCATCAAATGTTGGGAGATATATTCGGAATGGGCGATACAAGTCATGCCAGTGAGTTTGAACTCGAGGAGGAGCCTGCAAATCTTAACGCCCAACGCTTTTTCAAGCTTCTCAAAGAAGCTGATCAACCACTATATGAAGGTTGTAAAACTCACTCCAAGTTGTCCTTTCTGGTGCCTCTGTTATATCTCAAGGAGGAGTCTGGATGGTCAAATAATTCTTTTACAAAGTTGCTGAAGTTGATAATCTCAGCCTTTCCAAAAGAAGGTAGTCTGTTTCCTGAGACTTATTATGAAGCAAATAAAGTTGTAAAAGACCTTGGCCTCAAAAAAGTTAAAATTGATGTCTGTCGAAATGACTGCATGATCTTTCGTAAAGGTTCATCAAAGAAAGACACATGTGATACTTGTGGTGAGTCTAGATGGAATGAAAAGACATATAGAACAAAAGGCAAGAAGGTAGCTGAAAAGGTGATGTATCACTTTCCTATTATCCCTCGTCTGGAGAGACTTTACATGTGCCCTTCAGTTGCAAAAGATATGATGTGGCCATTTAAAGAAAAAGGAAATGATGGTCGTATTCATCATCCCTCTGACACGGAAGAATGGATCTCAATAGATAGAGAATTTCCAGACTTTGCTGCTGAGCCACGAAATGTCAGACTTGCTCTAGCTACAGATGGATTCAATCCGTTTGGACTTATGAGTGCTTCAAATAGCACATGGCCTGTACTATTAACCCCTCTCAATCTCCCACCTTGGCTTCTTCTAAAGGAGCCATACATAATGATGTCTTTGCTGATCCCAGGTCCTCATATGGTTGGGAATGATATTGATGTTTACTTAGAGCCATTAATTGATGAGCTTCAAAAACTTTGGGGGCAGGGAGTTAAAGTATATGATGCTTATAGCAAGAAAGACTTCACTATGCGGGCAATGATCTTATGGACCATAAATGATTTTCCGGCTTATGGTGACCTTTCTGGTTGGAGCACCAAAGGGAAAAAGGATTTAGGTTGCCCTTCTTGTAATGTAGACACCTTATCCAAGTGGCTTCAATTTGGCAAGAAACAATGTTATGGTTTCCATCGACGTTTCTTGAAAAACAATCATATTTATAGGCGTGATAAAAAAAGTTTCAATGGAGAACAAGATTTCCGTCAACCGCCTAGGCGCTGGTCAGGTGATGATATACTACAAAAATTTCAGGGTTGCACAAACATCACATTCGGAAAAACTAATAAACGTAAAATCTCTACAAATGGACATCAGCCATTGCCGCCTGGATGGAATAAAATAAGCATTTTTTTTCGACTCCCGTATTGGAAATATTTGTTGCTGAGACATAATTTGGATGTAATGCACATAGAAAAAAATGTCTGTGAGAACATATTGAACACTTTGTTGGGCGACTCAAAGAAAAGTAAGGACAACTTACAAGCTCGTCAAGATCTAAAACAATGGGGTATCTGAAGGGATTTGTGGCCAGTCGATTCAGGGAGCCATTATTACTTACCTCCAGCATCTTTCACAATGAGTCGTATGGAGAAAGAGAAGTTTCTATCTGTTTTACAAACATTGAAGGTTCCTGATGGATATTCTTCTAACATATCTAGGTGTGTCAACATGAGAGAGAAAAAACTATTGGCATTGAAGAGCCATGATTGTCATGTTTTAATGCAACAACTTCTTCCTATTGCCTTGCGGAACTGCATAGGCCTAGATGTTTATAAACCTATTGCAAGCCTATGTTTATTTTTCAATAAACTTTGCTCATATGCTATTGATGTAGAAGAATTTAAGAAGCTTGAAGAAGACAATGTTGTCACACTATGCCAGTTAGAGAGAGTATTTCCTCCAGCATTCTTTACCATTATGATGCATTTGCCTATCCATTTAGCTTATGAAGCAAGAGTTGCAGGTTCTGTACGGTATAGGTGGATGTACCCCATTGAGAGGTACTTGAAGAAACTCAAGAATTATGTCAGAAATAAAGCTCAGCCTACCGGTTCTATTGCTAGAGGCTATTTGGCAGAAGAATGTTTGACATTTTGTGCTAGATATCTACCTGATTTTGACACAAAATTCACTCGTACTCCTCGTAATGTTGATGACTCTCCTATTAGAGTGGGAGTACCGAAACACTTTGATGTGCAAACTTTAGAACAAGCCCATCGAAATGTACTATTTAATACTGACATGTTCGATGATTACAGAAGGTAATCAAAATTTTTTTCAATGTTAAATTGTTTCTAATATAGACTAACCACAACTTTTAATTTTTCCAATAACCAGTGAACACATGATAAAGCTTCAAGAGGCTGAACCAAATATCACACTACGTGCTTTAGAAAAAAACACGCAACACAGTTTGCTAGGTGGTTGAGAGAGCATGTAAGTAATTTATAAAATTAATCAAAATTTTATTTTGAAAGAGTATTTAATCCCTTCTTATTTTTCTGTTGATAAATTAGGTAATACGTATGCGAATTGATCATCCAAAGGATGTTAGTGAGGAGTTGAGATGGATATCGCAGGGTCCTTCTATAGATGGAATGTCATATGAAGGCTATTCAGTAAATGGATACCGATTCCGCTCAAAACATGTTGAAAGTACTTCTACTACACAAAATAGTGGGGTCTACTTGGTGGCAGATACATCTAGTTATGCAAGTGGGAGGGATAAAAATCCTATTACGGCTACAATTACATATTATGGACAATTGGAAGAGGTCATTGAGCTATGTTATGGTCCAGAAATAAAAATACCATTGTTTCAGTGTGCTTGGTTTGATGAAAGTTCTTCTAACGGTTTGCGCATTGACAAATATGGTTTCACACAGCTCAATTTCTCAAGGAGACACAATCAAGATGAGCCATTCACTCTTGCATCACAAGCAATGCAATGCTTTTATGTAAAAGATCCTGATGATGATAATTGGTTCACTGTTTTGAAACTTCCACCTCGAAATTATTCTGAAGTACCTATCGTTGAGGATTATATGAGTGGGACACAAGTTCATAGTGGTAACAACCACACAAGTGATGATATCTCCTGGTCAAGGAATGATATGCATGGATCATTTGTTGCTAGGGAGCCCGAGGAATAAAGTTGTTTTGATTAGTTGTTGCAAACCTTAGTGAATGATCGTGCTTGCAATATTTTTCTTTGTGGATTATTATGTTTTGGTGCAAGGATATTTCCTTGTCATTTGTCCCTTTTTTATCTTGTGTTGATGTAATATTTTTCTTTGTGGATTATTGTGTATTGGTGCAAAGATATTGCATTGTCATTTGTCCCTTTTTATTTTGTGGATTATTATGTGCTTACAATGTTGTACATTTATTCCATAAACTGTTGGACTAACCTCTTATGCATTGTTACAATTGTTATGTTTTCATCTTATGTAGCATGAGGAACACAAGGTCAACTATGAGAGCTTCTAGAACCCCGCCACAACCCACTACTACTTCACCTACAGTCTCCTCTCCTTCAACTGAAGTAGGAGATGAGCATGCGGAACTTGAGGATGAACATGACCATCATAGATATGGAAGGGGCCCTGCAAGTGAGGTTAATCTAATTCCAAAACCAGGAGAGCAGCGACACAAGGTGGAATGGAATGCAACAGGTAATGCAGTTGGAAAGAACAGTATAAAGTTGAACAGTTACTGTGGCATATTAGCTAGAAAACCACAAATATGGAGTTTAGATCTACAATGGAGAGAGCAACCACAACTAGCATTTGAAGATAGAAAATCATGCATTGAGGTACTTAAGTAATTACAAAATTTCTTTTAGTCTAGACTTAGTGTATATTTTAAGACTTTTTATTGTTTTTTAACATCTCTAAATATTTTCTAGAAATTCTTTGATTTGGGAGATCATCCAAATGCATGGAACTATGTAGATGCTCACATTCACAAAGCTTTACAAAGTTGGAAGTCACGGGTTAAGAAAGATTACTATCTAAAGTATAAGGATAATCCAGATTTGATGAGGAAAAAGGTTGAGCAGAATGCATCATTAGATATTCGTCAGTTTGACAATCTTGTTAAACAACAGTCTTCTGAGAAGTCTGAGGTAATATCAAATTAATATATAATCATTTATCTTTCATGTATAGTGTTTAGTAAGTAATTTTTTTTGTATAGAAAATTGCTGCCACAAATAAGGTTAACAGGTCAAAAAAACAAATGCATCATACTACAGGATCCAAACCATGGAGTTGTTATAGGGAGGAAATGGTATCACCTTTCACTTTGTATTTATTTCCAAAGAGTTCTAAATAAGAAATTGTTTAGCTAGTAGTAATAATCCTATTATGTGATTTATGAAAGAAAACTGCGGAAGGGGAGCCAACTCAAAAAGAATTTTTGAAGAAAGTTTATGAGAACAACCCGTTGGTGGTAATTTATTCAATATTTTAATCAATAATAAATTAAATTTTCAAATAAAACTTGTCTAGTTTGTACATTGACTTTGTTCAAATAATGGCAGGATGAGATAACTGATATTGTTGAAAATGAAGTTACAAATGGTGAAGTAACTGATCCAACACAAATCGATGAGGTGACATGTCGTGCCTTCTTGTGTGTAGTCAACCCCGTAAAAAAGAATAGGGTTCGTGGTATTGGACTCGGACATGCCGCGGAAGGGAATACTGGGAAAGCTGCCAAAATTCGGTATGAAATGTTATTGCGAGAAAGTATTGCAAAAGATGTAAGTAATTTAACAAATTTGTAAGTATCTTATGATATTGTCATTATTGTCTTCTAAAAGTATATTTCATTGTAGGATAAATTAAAAGAGGTTACCCAAGAAATGAAAAATATGCAAAAATCTTGGTCCCAATTTATAACATGGGTGCAACAAAATCAGGTTGTTTGATGGCAACAATTGAGTATCAGATTTTGGAGTCACCTAAGGTCCCAATTTATAAAATTTGTTTTATTCTCTTCTATATTTTCAATAGGCGGAATTAGCTAGAAGTACACAGTTTGGCCCGACGAGTGTGTTTCCAAATCTGCCCCCTTCTGAAGTATTTCAATCTTCTGTTGGTACAACATCGTCAAATTTTAGAGCACAGGTACATATTCACAAATTTAAAGAATTTTAAATTTTTATAAATAACAGAAGTTGAAAATGAGAATCTTGCTTTAAAGGCTCAAATGTTTTCAAACGAGGCTTCTCCTGGTGTGTTTTCTACTCAAGCTACCTCAAATGGCATCAATGGGCCAGGGCTTACATTTCAATCACATGTATGACATTACATATATTTTTTATAACGGCTTATCTGAAATAAACTCCTTCTCATGCTATCAATTTTTTTTGAAGCCACATTTTTTTCAAAATGGGCCTCCCACTGTTTTGTTTCCTGCTCAAGGTGGTGTGAGTGGATCCCAGGTATAAATATAATATATATATATTACTGATATTTTCCTATTCATGTTCAACTTTATTGAAAAATTAAATTCTTTTCAAGCAGCAATATTTCCCAAATGGTCATCCTATTGGTGCGTTTCCCGCTCACGGTGGTACAAGTGGATCACAGGTATTTATATAAATGTATTATCAAATGTGTGGTTATTTATGATCATCTAAAATTGAAATTTTAAATTCTTTGTCAGCATCAATATTTTCCAACTTCAACTCGTACTGGTGCGTTTCCGGCTCATGGTGGTACAAGTGGAGAAAATCATGCAAGGGATACTGCAACGGAAGACGTTCATAATGCTTGAAGAATTGTTATGAAGCCTCACAATTCCATGCATATAGATAGTATTTAGAAAATGTGTTTGAGATCCATAGGACATTAGATCATATGTTCCACCTTGTAGTTAACCATTGTCAATCTATCAGAATACTCATTCATCTCATTCTTTGTATTCTTCTTCTTTATCATATACTAAACTTTTCTTCTTACCATTCTTTTTTTTTACTTACTCACATAGTTTGTTCTTAGTTTTTCATATTATTTGGTATTTTCTTGACATTTTAATTGATGTTTATCAACATGTGAAGCTTCCATGGATTCCATGAGATCCACATTTTAAATTTGTTTTCTAGATGTTCTTTCCATGTAATTGCTACTGCTATCATGACATGATATAGAAGAGAAGGCCTGCTAAATTTATCTGGACCAGGAGATATCATTGAAGCACAACACTTAATACTGTCATTATTTTATAGCGTACGGGTAATTAAACTGTCTGCAAAAGTATTTTGTATTACAACATTAATATGAATAGGGCAGGATTCATCGATTATTGTAAATATAAGGGTCCTCTAATCCATGTTTTGCTTTTCTGGTTTTTGTGTGTTCTTTCCATTTTCTGGTTTTTGTGTAAAAATACACATCGAAATTCACAGTTTTTCATCCCACTACACCCAATAAACAGACCCTTAAATCTTGTGTACTGCAATTATTTTTAGGTTGGTCCTGGTTCTATTTTGCGCGGTCAATTGGTAAATGCATCAAGTGATGACATGTAAGTTCAAAGTAAGATTGCCCTGTTGCCTTCTGCTTCCTTTGATTGCATGTTAAATCAAAGATAAATCTCAATTTACAATGTTTGTAGGGCACCTAGGCTAAACTGTGATGCCCAAGAATGCCCTTCTGAATTGCTACACCCTCCTGAGGATTGCAATGTGAACTCTTCATTATCTTTTACACTTCAGGTGCCTCCACTCAATTTTTTTTTCTCTCAGTTTATCATCCATTGTTTTGCAATTATATCATCTTTTGCGTCCAAACAGGTATTCTTATTGAGTATGCCTTTTACTTCACATAAACTATTCTATGGACTGCCTTTTGCAGATTTGTCGCGTCGAAGACATTTATGTCTCTGGCTCTCTAGAAGGCAATGTTATTCATTTCAACAGGGCAAGGTCTGTTGTCGTGCATCCTTCTGGAGCTATTAGTGCTTCTGGATTGGGTATGTTGTTACTGTCGGGTGGGCTAAAATAGGTGTATTGGTTGTCATTCACTTTTGATGTGATCAGGGATCGGTAACTTTTGAAATGTTACTATTCATGCAGGTTGTAAAGGTGGGATTGGTCAAGGAATGATATCACCTAGTGGTTTGGGAGGTGGTGGTGGGCATGGTGGTAGAGGTGGAGATGGTATCTACAATGGCACTCATGTAGAAGGTGGAATGACTTACGACAGTGCTACACTACCATGTGAACTTGGAAGCGGGAGTGGCAATGATAGTTTTGGTACTTCAACAGCTGGTGGAGGCATTATAGGTATGACTATAACTGAATTAAGCAAAGATTAGTGATCGACTAATTTGTTTCGGCACTGGTTTCATATTTCTTCTTTAGAGGGATGGCCTAGATGTTTTTATTTGCTATCCGGCCACTTATGAGCTATGTCTGCGATTCTTTGTTTTTTTTGTTATTGCTTGCAAGTTTACATCATGGGCCCCAAAGCTTCTATAGAAAGTGCAAATAATTGTGATCGTATTTTTTTTTTGGAGATAAAAGAGTAGATTTTCTGTTTATCAGACAAAATCATTCCACTATTTTTTTATAAGCAGCCTACTACTGTAAGAAACTAACACTGCAGTGCAAAATTGCCCTTGGCATACATCGTCTTTAAGCTATGTTCTCATGTTCCTTAGGTCTGAGCCAATGTATAATTGTTAATATTATTTAACGATTGTATAATTTCCTTAGTCTGTAATGTAATACAAAATTTCTACATAAACTTGGTCCTTCCAAAGTTTCTATTCAAACCTAAGAACCACCATTTAGCTCTCATGAATTACATGTCGATTCTACAAGATAATCTTCTACCGTCATATATAACTGTACTCCTTGCACCAGAATAGCAACCAACGACGTGGCTCAAGACTATTCCACTGTATTAGGTGCATTAACAAAAACAACACTATGTCCACCAATACATATAGAAGTTCACTTTTCATGCCCAATACTGTATACCATATGTGGAGCACGATTTGAGTTATAACTTTTTACATGTTCAGCGTTGCATATATACCCCACACTATTTCAGTCAATTTTTATTCTTGAATGCACGTATGATATTACTTAAAATTGTTAGTGCACCAAATTGCCGATTGCTCTGTCTGGAACCGCAAAAGAATGTAATGGAACTGCCTAGCCTCTGTTAAAAATCAAAATACAGTTGACATTCTAAGCAAACATTAAATTAGATTTGATGGCAGCTATAATGGGTGTGGCGGCGGCGGCGCTGGACGCATTTACTTTCATTGGTCTGATATATCAACTGGAGATGAGTATGTCCCAGTTGCAAATGTCAATGGAAGCTTAAATATTGGGTATGTATACATTGTAAACCATACATATATTTTACCCAAGTACATGCTTTTTAAATGCTGCAAGATTCAGTAAAATTTGGTACCTAGTTGTTATAAAAGGTAGAAATTGTTAATACCTCTTATATAATAGATTCAGTAAAATTTGGAAGGCAAATACCTCTTGCACTCATCTGGACCTTATATAATAGTCATAATTTTCTTACAATCTTATAATTAAATTGCTATAGATGGTTATTTGTACATCATGAAGTTAATATGTAATCTATTGTACTATAAAAGATGAAGAACTTTTAAGTTTTTTAATTTAAAGCTTATGCAGACCAATCATTGACATCCTATATAAGTAAAATCTTATTTAAGGACTTCCATATACCATAGTGTGAATTAATCAATGCAATTTCAAAACAATGAGAGCTTATATAGTATTTCATAAGTATTGCTGGATTAATTTCCAAACTTTTGTTTAAAGTTCATTGTTGATATTTAGAATAAGTAATGGCTTTAACTTAAAGGCCTTGTTCAAGTTTCAGCGAATGCTCTTGGGAACCGTTTCAAAATTCTCATTTGAGTTATTATACAAAAACACACTCTGTTTGGATGCACATTGCATAGGATAAGTAATTTTCCCCAATTCAGAAATTTTTTCTGCCCTACTCTGCTGATGTTCTGTTCCGTTTAGCCAACATCCACAACAAAGTCTAGTTCCTGGATTGTCATGCCTGTTGTTACCTCCCTGCCATGATTCAAGGACATAGTTTTCTTTTGCATTCTTTTTTGGTCATCTTTTGCTTTCTTTTGCTTTCTTGAATAAACAAATTGAACGGAATCAAACACTAGTACTTGAATCACATTCAACATTGTGGAGTGCTTGTATCAAGACAATGGATCCTATATACTTGTTTGAAATGATAGATCTGGATATTACTGCGATTGACAAATATGATGCAACTCGGTGAAGCTTCTGCTTTATCCCTTTTTGCAATAGGTTTTGCAGCATGCCACTGTTGGCGCATGGTTTTGGAGTTAAAACAACTATGCATCTAGAGATGGGAGAAAAACAATAGATGATTAGAAGACGACAAAGTCACTGATTTAAGTAGGAGATGAAAAGTGGCTGGAAGCAGAAGAAGTGTTCAGCATGGAAAGACCTAGAGGTGGAAGACGAATTTGCGCCTGGAGAGATAACACACACGTAGTCACAGGTCGTGAATGGCCAATGTCGTCTTAATACTTTGAGATTTGCATTTTCTGTTCTTGTTTTTACTTTGAACCAAGGTGCCTTTCGTTTCTCCAACAGTATAAATGCATTTTCTGTTCTTGTTTTTTCCTTTTGATTTGCTTTGTACTGACTTAGCCACTTTACTCAGGTTACTTGGGTTATTGAGTCCAAGTTAGTGGTCTTAGATAATTCTTCGTTGTAATTCTTGGTTTAGATTTTGCACTGGTACGAAGATGTTTAGGTCGTTCTTAATATGTCTGTGTGATATTATATATAACCATTTTTTGGACATAATCTTTATCAACGAGTTAATTTTTTTGAGCTTTTCAAACCTGCCTTGGCGCTCCTGCTGTCTAAGCTACTATTGCTTCTCCCTTGAATTGTAACTTCTCCTGCAGATAGTCTAATAATTTAGTTATTGTTCTATCGACATTGACTTGTATGTTCTTCTATAGAAGTGAACTTTCTTATGTTTACACAGCCTGCTACTCATAGTTGTAGGCAATTGAAACATTCTGATTTTGCTTATTCAAAAGTTGGTTTCTGTTGTCATTAACAGGTTCAACAAAGGCTTCAAGGCTTTCCAGACGACAGAATCAAGGCATCTGTGACTTCTATTAGTCAAGTGAAACCGGTTCCAACTCCTCCTGTCGCATTAGTTGTTGCTCATAGTGATTCAATTAGCAACCAGAAGGTATGCAAACTCACCACTTTGTGAAATATGAAGTATAGCTCTGCCTCCACTCAGTATCTGATCGAATTCATCATTGAGCTAGGTTATTGTTTCACACTCACTTCCAACAACACCTTTGAATCATGCCGCTCATCCTGGTGTTTTGCGACCTCCACGGTCATTAACACCTGCAGGTAGTGGATTTAGAAATATTGTTATGAATATGGTGCACAGATATTTGTTTTTCTTTTGTAACTGGATTAAAATTATTGTCTTTTAGAAGTGCTTAGGCTGCCATCGTATAACACTGGTTTTGGGGTTGCTCTAAATATCGAGACCCTCATTGCTGCCGCTGAAAGATGGGACGCTCCAATCGAGGTTCAAAAAATGAAATTCTTTCATGTGCTTTTGTTTCAGTTACCTTCTAGCTGAGCTCTGTGCATTTGCGTTGGTAATTGATGATTCGTTTGTTACTTTCATCTCGTATACTAGATGTTGCCTGGTATTGATGATTCAAAGTCCCTTGAGGAGTTATATGATAGCCGGCCTTCTCATGACCTACACAGTGGAGTGGGTGCAGACAAGCCTGAACAGATGCATAAGTCTTCTAGGATTGCTGATTCTATTGGATTACCAGACAGCAGAAGTCAGTTTACCAACAAAAGGAACATCTCGGTCAGTCTTATTGTTTTCAGACTTCACTCACAACACTCATATCTCATTGCTCGTAAGCATAATGGTAATCTCATTCATCCCCTGTAATAGATGTTGCCCGTGAATGATGCTTCAAAATGTCTCGAGGACCCTATACATGATGAATCAATAATGGAGATAGATGATAATAAAGGTCCGTTTCTTTTATTGCTTTGAGCTATAGTGGTGCTATGATGTTCTTTGCAGCTCTTCATAGATTGTTCAGCCTACTGAATTGCTATTGATAATCTTCCATTGGTTGACATGTTTCTAATAATATTTGTTACAGATCGGAAAAGTTATTCTCAGCTACCTCAAAGCAACAAAGTATCTGCAGTTAAGACGGCACCAGCTAGAGCCAGTGGCATAGGGAGAGGGAGGGGCAGAGATGTTCGTGTTCTACCAAAAGATACCACAGCTGAAGCCAGCCTTAATAAAGAGAAAGATTTAACACCTCAAGATATATTGAAAACCTTTTCTACTCAATAGTAGTGGAGCATGAACTCTATGCTGGACAAGGCCTGATGTCCAAGCTTCCTCTCAACATTATCAAAGTTGGTCATTGGCTAAATGAGTGATAAAGTCAAAATGTCAATATATACTTACATTGAAATTTGTATCAATTAAGGGGAAAAGGCCGATGTCCTCCCCTATGTAATGAACAATTTTTCTATGTGAAATAAAAAGGAATGTTTCAAAAGAGTGATTTGTTTTGGTTGTTGTGTCTTATTAACTAAATTAGTTTATTAAAATATTCTTTGTGCCTGATAGAAGCCACAAAAATATTACTTAATGAAAAATAAGAAAGTTAAAACCTCATTGACAAATAGGAAAACATAGATCACAATTGTAATTCATGATAAAATAAGTATATTTATGAAGGCCCTAGAACCTCATTGAAAGTTGTGAAATTAGCCTTCACAAATGTATTTGGGAGGCCTGGGAATTGTTTTTGTGAAGGTCAAATAATCCTTCAATAAATGTATTTGTGAAGGCCCTAGAACCTCATTGAAAGTTGTGAAATTAGCCTTCAAAAATGTATTTGGGAGGCCTGGGAAGTCTTTTTGTGAAGGTCAAATAGTCCTTCAAAATAGTATTTGTGAAGGCTAGAGTCTCTCATCAAAGTATTTGTGAAGAGGCTTTTAGAGTAGGACTTTTTGTGAAGGAATGACCTTCAACCGAATTTTTTATTGAAGGAATTAATGTACATTTGTGAAGGAATCATCCTTCACAAATAGCCAATTTTCTTGTAGTGTTGGGAGTTGTGAATTTACCAGAGAAATCTAAGACAACTTTTGCAGAGATTTCAGCCTACAACTGATGCTGGAGAATGAAGTAAAGAAGATAGCTAAATGTTGTGGTAAAGATCATAAGAAGATGCTGCTCCTTGCTGCAGTTCACTACCAATTTGGAGCAAAAGAAGTGAGAGGAAGCATGGAGGAACAACAAAAAGAATGAGTTGTAATGTAGCAAAATTTTGTATATGTGTCAAGTGTAAGCTACATGTTAGATAGGAGCATGATTTGTATTTTTTATGTCATGTAGTGTTGGGCTATATGTAACTCTTGGTCCTCCTATAATTTTAGAAGTTAGTCAGAATATATTTACCTAATTCCTATATATATATACACACACACACACATATATATAGAGAGAGATTTAGGCTAGAATACACTCAAGTGTATTCGAAGCAGAATACACTCAAGTAGTTTTTCATGATGAAACATTTTTTTTCTAAAATCTAATCCATTGATCTTCTTAAACATCTTGTGAATAGCTCATATGCAAAATTTGAGCACATTTGGACATTTATAGCTCATGTTATAAAGTCCGCAAAAAGTATGCATTTTAAATTAGTTTTGCACGTCGATTTTGTTGTCCTCGGATGAGTGACTTACACTCATCCAAATGGGCTCAAAATTTGTATGTAGCCTAGTTATAGTATGACGGTGAAAATCAATGGTTTACATTTTGCAAAAAATAGTCTTGATATGCAAACAAACTTGAGTGTATTCGTTTGATCTGTACACTCGAGTGTATTCTAGCCTAACTCTCTCTCTCTCTCACTATATATATATATATATATATATATATATATATATATATATATGTGTGTGTGTGTGTGTGTCTTTGTGTTTGTTTGTGAAATCATATGAGATATTTAATCAGATATGCACACTAACCAGATTAATATTCACATTATATGAAATGCAAAATAAATCTGATTCACATCAATTTAAATCCTTGATAACTATAAATTGATGTGTCTTTGATACCACTATTGGGAAATCTAGGAAAAAATAATGTAGCAAAAACAAAAAAATTAATGCCAAATTCCCAAACCAATGAGATCATGTCAACAACAATGTATCTAAGAAGGAAGGTAACTAGAATTATACCTGGTCCTAGAGCAAGTTTAGCGACAACTGTTGTTGCAGCGTTATTCTTCTCCAAGCATCACTCAAACTGTCACCAATAATGGCCTCCTAGTACAACACCACATATGGTAGTTGAAGACATCCTCCTAGCAGAGATATGATTTGTCCACACATACAACTAAGAACTCCATGTTGTGCTACCAGAGATAACAGGATGGATTTGTCCCTTCAAACGTCAACCTACTAGAGATGATTTGATCTCCCAATTGTCTCTCCCTTGTTGTCCCTCCCTTTTGTCGATAGGACTTTCTCAGGCTCTCTTGGTTACCACAACCATAGAGGACAATAATGGTTAGATCTTATTGTTGTTTTTGGGAAGTCCCCCAGTACCCCTTTATTTATAGGAGGGTAAGGGTCAGGGTTTCCAGTCGATCTGGGAGACTAAGAGATAGAATTTCATGAATTTTCTAGAATTTATGAATGGTGAATCGGTCGGTTCAAATGTGAACTGGTTGGTTCAAGCCTTAAACTTGTCATCTCATAAGATTTTCTATTTTGAATCACATTGTCATTCAATATTTGACAAATGCAAAACATGATGCCATCATCAATCCTTGACCCAACCTAATTGACCATTGAACTGGGAAGTTCAACACTTCAATCGGTTATCTTAGACCTTGAACTAGTCAGTTCACTTATTGAACCAGTCAGTTGATGCCCTAGTTCAATCATTGTTCAACCAATGTTGTTTCCATATGACCTGATACTTGAATCAATCGGTTCAACACTTGAACCGGTCGGTTCCTAGTCTAGTCAATAAATTTCCAACCATTGTTGTTAAATTGAATTTGTAACTCCTTAGTAATCAAGTTAAACATCATTCATGAATAAGCTCCTATTCTAGGTGCATCCTATGTGTGTGACCCTATACATCCCAATTTACTTTAGCGTTGAATGTCCATGACATCACAAGAAATGAGTGGTATTTAGAAACACATCATTGCTACCCATGTAATTTGGAATTTTGGAGAACAACTTCAACCTACAATCTACGATTAGTGTTACCATGATCGTATATTCCTTTGTATCATCATATCCATATTGAACTCAAGGCATGGAATTGTCATCCTCTTCAATAATCAATCCATGGTCCTTGAACTAGAGTATATTGTCTAATTTGCATGTGAGTTCACATATCTTATATTGAGTCACACGAGTATGGACATACATTTCTTAATCTCGCTTATCAAGTGGCTTGGATATCAATCTCCTGTAAGAGGGAGAAATCCCACCTACATCACTCACACTCAATCCATGTGTCTCATAGAGTACCTGAGCATCACCTCTATGGAAACCCTTATTCCAGGTCATGTTTGATGATGTCAAAGTACAACGAATGACATGTGATGAGTTTAGTGATTTCATGTCTAAGAACCACTTTCACCACTATCACTATGAGAGCTGATTCTAACTACCATTCCATGGTCTCCATGTATCAGTCTCAAGATGGGTTTATCCAATACACTATCCTCTAACAAGTACTTATGTGTTTGGTTTTATATCACATATCATGACAGATGATACTTTGCCATCAACCAACATACACTCTAGTCTTATGTATTATTGTAGTTGATTTAGCTTCGATAGTAATACTTGACTAGGGACATAATAAGAATGTATATACTCTTAGCATACATATGATCTCCTTGTTCAGGTCCTCAACCTGAAGACATATGTCATCTAGTAACATCATTCCTTAGACATCTACTATGTCTATGTCATCATCTCATTATTGATACAAGCATAATAGATGGAATTACCTTTATCATTATAAAATTAGGCATCTAATGCCCCATTACAACCATCATATGATTGGCTCTCTGGGCATACATACCAACATTCTGTACACAATTTAAAGCATCACATACTAGATTATATATCCTTAATCTCATTGACTCTACAATCGCATCCTGACCCTAGATTATTATACATACAAGGTGTCCTTTCAAGTTTCAAGAACTACTCTTTACGTGATTCATTTTCATATTAAACATCATAGCGTCATATATTTTCCATTAGTCATCAAAATCTTAGGTTTCTTTGAGTTAAATCATAGTTTTTATCATTTTGAAGTGAGTATATTAGTACTTATGTTCACCTTTTTAACCATATTTATATGTAGTCTCAGTTCACATTTCAAGATGTAATCTCGGTCTCATGTCTCTCATCAGCGTTTATCTCATCCTTTTGATCATGAGTTCTTATTCTCATTATACTATGGGGTTGCTTTTCAATTGATTATCTGGTTAGAGTACTCAAAAGGAGAAGAACCAAAGAGTTCCACATTGACTCTTCCTTAATACTTGGATACCTGACTAGGGCATCAAACACTCAGTTTAAGTAGCATACACAATGATCATGTCAGGTTCATCAATCAATCCCATTTTGATCCAAATTCCAATTTTCTCTACAGACTCAACTTACATGCACTCTGATACCACACTTGTAAGGACCCATCCTGTTGAACAAACTCTAATTGATCATTAGAACATATTCTTAAACAAAAGAACAATTGGAAACTAACAACCATAAAATTCCAAGTCAAATAATTCTGAATAAAACAATCCACATATAGATTTGATTGCATGAAACCACCATAAAAACATTGAAAATGATATATAGAGGTATACACTTGCAAATTTGAGTCATTACACATGGAGACATAATAGAGAATCAACTAAAGTATTTCTTTATTTATTTCACCAAAGATATTACAAGATTGTTTGTGTTTATGAAACTATAGTAACACAATACTACAGATTCACTTATAACACATGATCATTGAGAAACCCCAAGAGAATCAAATTAACATATACATCATCATTTACCCACCTAACTTAGGAAAGTGAGAGTACAAGGACACTCTAGACTAACTTTTCTAAATTATCCTATATTACATGTTGATTAACATGTCCTTTCCGCAACTGCAACATACCTAAAAGATGTGGGTAACCACAAGGGTGAAACCCCAAGTCCCAACTATATGATACAGTAAAGTCTAATATACTTATTGCTTACATGAATATATTTATGATATTATTTAGAGATATATAAATCAATAGTTAAATATCTCTACACATTATATAAACATAATATACTTATTCTTTTCACATGGATCTATACTCAACAAGTGGAAAAAGAACTATAATGTAAATATCCATGAGTCGTACGCTTACCACATGTACAGAATAAGAAATATATACAATACATACAATAAATAAAGGAATACCATTGTGAATCCATGTCATTTTAAATTAAACCTTAACATATATACTAAAAATCTAAGTTACTCATTTTATTAAGCCCTAGGTAGTCTGAGTCGTACCACTCAAACTACTAACTAACAACTAAGGAGTCACAATCAACCGCATATAAGATCTAGAATGATCAAAATCCTAAAGATGCATTTCCCTCGTACACTACGAGTGATAGACTATAGTGAATGACTCTATTACCAAGGGATCACAATGACCATCCCACTACAACCTAGTTAACCCTGGGTACACATGCCACATCACAAAAACCACGATATACAACCTCATATAGGAGTTATGGCCGCAGCCGCTCACAAGACATATAAAGAGAGACACAACCACAGTTGTTCACAAATACCTTGAAGTTGGGATGATATAGAAAAACTCTCCTCACACCCACATATACTTGATATCATATGACTCAAAGATCCTTCTGAATTACTTATTTCACTATCTAGAAAGTTTTAGAACTGAGATAGTTCTACGATCACATGGCACTACATGATTAGGGTTACACTTGATTAATTAAGTGAATTACTCATATTTTATTGTATCAAATACTTACAAATGAGGCAAATAAATATAATTGACATATTAATAAAAAATAGTAACATCAGTTGATATACAAAAAACATATTCACAAATACTTCGATAGTGGTTCAAGGTATAAGTAACCATCTTTAGCCACAAAAAGGATAACATTATTATTCTCAATCATAATAAGGCCCAACATTTCATTCTCGACCACAAAAAGGCCCAACATATTATGTGACCCCCCCACACACACAACAAGGCCCAACATATTGATTCATGTAACATCATCCTGAGTCAAGGCATAAGGATTTTTTTCCTTCTACTATTTCAATCCACATGTCAATACTATCATAAGATATATGTCACCATCTACTGCATAGAAATTCTCAAGATCATCATATATGACAAGACATGTTCTATAACATCTTGGATTTTCTCTCTCCTCCAACGATGCAAACCTTGACTCATAATGCACTCAGTTTGACTTGATGACTTCCTATCATTAATTGGATGTTTTGATATCACATGTTCACTTGATAAGTTATGATGATGAATTTCAATTTTGATCTTGATTGTGCAATGTTGAGTGTGTATTTAAATTTGAGGATGGATTTGAATTTTTAAGACTTTATAACATCCTAATCTTGATATAAAACCTTTTCCATTATAGAGAGTATGTGATTTTGGATCCAATGGTGAAGATTCTACCCTAATCGGATAACTGAGCACGAAGTTATGGCAAATTGAATTTGCCCTATATTCTAGCCTTTTTCAACTTGTTTTTCTCATTTTTCTCCCTTGTTGGGCTTCATCCATTGATTTTATCTTGGGTCCGGCCCATGAACACCCAACTCTTTGCCCTTATCATGATGCACACCTAGTCCACTCATCGAATGGACATGAACCCCCGCACGCCTGATGCGAGGGCTACAGATGATATTCTACCTAGGAACAGTAAAGCATAGCGCCCTAGGGCATGCCCACCCTAGGACCATGGCTCCATAGTCATCCTTGGTCCCAATAAATGATGTAAAAGTCTCCTTGTCATACTTCCCAACCTCACCCCTATCTTTTTCTAGTAGATTAGATGTCGGGTGGGGGTACGGGACACCCTCCCACCATGGTCGAGGCCATGGGAGTTGGCGCCATTCGACCCTCCTCACATCCTCTTTTTAAGCCATTTGGCTCCGCAAAACATTGACCTTCATTTCCCTTATTCGTCTGAGGCTTTTCATGCCATGCCACTCCATCCCCAATCCCTTCTTCTTCCTCGAATCTTGTTGGTGCCGCTCCATTTGCGAATTTGGGCATTTCTTGCTTGTCTCTGATCTGCCTCTCCGAGGGCCTTTGTCGGGTTCACACAACCTCTTCGAACCTAGACGACACCATCCTTAGGCCCTTGTCACGCCATTGGTCCTTCGGCTCCATGCCTCTGGTGAGCTCCATGGCTTGGCTCCACTATAGCTGTGAGAGAGGGAGAGAGGCATGCGGGTGGGTGCGACAGTGGACAACGGTGGGTGGTGGTCGCAAAGCGGCACCAACATCATTGTGGATCAATCTAGAGCAGTGAATAGAGATGTTTAGCCTCTATAAATCGTCGGTGCCCCTCATGTAGTGGGCATGGTCATTTGAGGGTGACTGTATGCAGCGCAAATGGCATGCACTGCAACTTCCAGATCAGCAATGGACAGATGGGATTCATCATCAAAATTTTAAAGTAACCCCCTCTTTTCCTCTATGTTTTTATGTAGATGTTGAAGAATTGATATATCCTAATTCATTGGGCCAAATATGGCATTTAATACATGAATATTCATCTACTCAACGAGATCTATCTATTGAACCTAGTTTTAGAGTCTAATTCTATTTGTAGTTCTGGTTATGTTGAAAATGGAATGAAATGCATCTCTTTTACATGATTAATGATGTTTAAGGTCAAACCATGATCATATCTTGGCTCCAAACTACTTTTGATGAACCTGATTAGTAACTTATGACATCTTGTTCTATTTTAATCGAACTCGATCATGCCATGCTCTATTAATGACTCTAATTTATGTAGTGAACCATGAAATGTATGTAATATGGACTTTGATTCTAAATATGCTTATCTTGATGCTCAACTAGATTATATGAACTCAAAATTGTCATGTTTGTTCTAGATCAGTAACTCTACATGATTTTATCACCTAAATGATTTATGGATCAATCTTGCCCTATTATGACTAAGTGACTTATACATGACAATGAAATGTGACCTAATGTGCATGTTGTTATATTGAGATCTAACCTTGTATAAATCTCACTTTAATGGTCACCCTTTCTATTTGATGTAATTAAATTAGTGGCATGTTGATCTTTGTCACACAAAATATAGCTTGATCTCTCTTGTACTCTAATGTTGACTATCTTGCATTGAAATGACTCAATATGACTTAAATTCATGATATGATGGATATGTCCTTTAATCGTATTCAATCTTATGATTTCCCTATTACGATCCATGAAACTTAAGTTGGAAATATCTGATCTTGTGAGGACATTTCACCCTTAGTAAAATGATATATGATCTAGTATGTAGCTTGATGAAGAATAATTGCATGAATACTGGAGATGTCAAAATCAATCACTAAGAAATATGGAACTTAGATTAGGTGACTCATCCACCCTTGATGAATATGCTTAAGATGACCTAAGTCTTATTTTGTTGATCAAATCACCTTTTCTGTCAATAGAAGGATCTTTTGATGGATTCTTTTGAGAAGATCTAGTATGTTGAATATTGCTAGTTTGCTTGTATCAAGGTACACTTTATCCTCCTCTTGGCCAGACTAGTGGTATTGAAATTTCTTGTATGTATGAAATATAAGATTCTTGGATTATATACTTGTTTGAGATACATGTTCCTATGAATAATATTTTTGGTCTTGATTACATATTTTGAACAAACTTGAAAACGTAATGATAGATGTCTATTATACAACCTTGTCTATCTGCCTTTATTCTTAGGGTAAGGGCATAGGGTTGGTTGTCCTACTTGAGTTGTCATGATAGGGCATACCATTTTGATACAAGGGCTAGCTCTTAGCAATGGCCTTAAGGTCCCTTACGAATAGGATCAACTCCAGACGTTTAGTCTTGTAGTCCCTCACGTTGAAATAGGGTAGCTAATCTTGAGCACCCTCACAGACCCCTTCTTTTGAGAAGCTAGTCAAAGGTCTTATGATATTGTTGGTATATAATGTAAATGAACATAAACATGCTTGCATGTTAATAAGAAAGTCTTTAAATGTTGTTGCTTCGTTCTTGTTATCTACTTTATTCTTTTGCCAAGCAATGTATGTTCTTAAACCTACAATTTTATATGTTTGTCAGTGTAATCAACATAGTTATGCTGATGTGTACTTGTTTTATGATTTATAGGTAATGGGTACACTATGAATCTCTAATGATGATCAATGTTCTGCACTTATGATAATCTTCTCATACTTTGATGATATATAATGACATGCAAATGGAATACACATAGTTGGTATATGGGACCTAAGATCTTGTCAGGTATTAGTTTAGCATTCATTTATGCTTTGTTATCTCATACCTTAGTTGTTGTTTGTGGTTTTATTCATGCATATGTTATGTAATCTATCTTATGGATAGACACTCGGGTCCTCTTGTCTTTGGCTTTCTATCCATTAGGAGTGAGGATTTGGGTAACAAATGGTTCCATGACATGACCTTAGAACATGATTATCAAGTGCAAGAGTATTATGAAGGACTCTCGTATTACATTATGTTTGGGAACATTAATTAAATTCAACCAATTGTCATTACATATACCTTTTAGTATCCACTAGGCTAATATAAAGAGTACATCATTATTTGAGGACAAGGTTATCAAACCCATAATATCACACAATTTTCCCACTTAAACTATTTTACCATTTTATCCATCATTTTATACTCCGTGCATGACCAATCATGAATTAACCTTTAACATTGTCCTACAATCATCCCAATAATGATACCCACACCATTAAACTCAAGGTACAATCATCAATGCATAAATCCTACATGTATATATGTATCCCATATCCAAGATATAGCTTGTATTGTCATGTTTTATCACATAATTATTTAATCTCTTATGATCATAGAGGAAGGAGAGATGAAGGACATAGATAATCATAGGAGGAAGAGAATTCTAGGTAATGTAAAAGTCAAAGGGTCGAATATAGCATTTTCATTGATGATGGTAACTAGTATCTTCATCAGTCAGGCTCATATTGGTCTTGTCAGGCCAATGTCTTTAGAATTCCTGTCAATCTAATAAAGTCACTAATTCTTGTTGTTCCAATGAACGATGCGCACAATTACCGGTCAAGCAAAGAGGGCTATACATCCTCATAGGTATGGTGGTTTTTCTCAAAAATCATAAACCCTTCTATAACTATTCCACTAATACCTCTATGAGATGAAAATATTAGCATGCATTAATGAATATCACATGGGTTGAGAAACCTCTATGTTATTACATGCATATTTTATTAACTACCCCCATGATGCAATTCATGTACCTCCACATAATTATGCTTGTTAGTTAATAATGACTTTAAGCTTCATATATTACCCAATTACGTATTAACGACTCTATAGATATATAATATGATGCACAAATTAACTCAAAGTACTCATTAGGGCACAAAACCACCCCCATTGACCATAAAGGCTAACATCACCTCATAAGGCCATAATAAAGACAAGAACTTATTGCATTACCAAAACCAGTTGAAATTCTGGATTTTACTTTATATTATTGCGATTCACCATCATGTCAAATTTTAACTTAATAGGAAAAGTTATGAGATAGTTACATCAATTACAAGACTACTCCCTAAAAGGACGATGGTCCATAATAGATGAGGTACCTTGAGATTATAAGTAACTAAAAAGTATTTCATCAATATAAAGGTTATAAAAGTCTTAAGTTAATTTTGTATCCACTCCCACAAAGTAAGAATACCATGTATATTAATTTCCACATCATAGGGAACCAATACACCCTTTTTTCTAACATTTCATTTGTATTTTGGAATTCAACAGAAACATGTTTAAGTGCTCATGAGATTAACATCAGGATCACTTATCGAAGGTTACAAAGAACATGACAACTTGTAATTTACTCTTAAATCCTCTAGAATAGTCCTCAAGAAATCATCATTTAACATATAAGGAAATCATAGATCAAGATTAGGGTGAATTAGAGCAAGTTTAAGAATTTGCATGTATTAGTAGGCAAAAAATACTAGAAAATGCCATATCACTCACCTACCATGGTGATGATCATGAGTTTCATATAAGATAGACATAAACAAACTTTTAGATTCTAGATCAGCTCTCAAACAGCCCCAAAAATGAAGCTCCAAGCAACATGTATCTTCCTCTGATTGAAAGAGAGGAAAAAAGAAGGTTCTTTAATTAAAAGGAGCATGTTCCACGATGAAAGTCCATGAGGATGAACTAAAGGATGAATATGGGGTAAATAACAACAATACAACCTCCAAGAAAGATCATTTCCATGTCAAAAATCACTTTTCTAGCTCCAAAATGACTCCTCCATGGTGTATCTAGGTCAAACAAGGAAAAAAAGAAGAGAAAAGAGGGATCTTTAGCTAGATGAGGAAGTTACCACCATTGAGAACCATGGACTTGGGCCAAGTAGTAAGAAGGTATGAAGAACATAAAGGAAAAAGATATTAGGGGAAAGTATCTTATGTTTTTTATTCAATAAACAAGGTTGGAAAGCTTAAAAACACTAAGGAGTTGTTTGATCTTTGACACACATCCACATGCATCCACTTATATTCTCCCATCCATGGACATAGACCCTCCATCAACATCCAAGTATCCCTACATATCTTCAGAAGTTTACGGGGTGTCAAATGAGCCTCGAGGACAGAGGGGAAGGGGTATATATGCTCTCATGTGTGTAGAACCCAAAATTGCCCACAACTAGTCTCTAGAATAACCATCGATCAAATGAGGACTTCCCGTTGACACCTTTCATTTACATTGACCTACATAGGATTTTCATCGGCCTATAAGTCTATACCTTCATTGTTTGTACTATCTAGTTTTCCATCGGTCTACAGTCACATAGGAACTCCATTAATTCACATGCTCAATCCTCTCATCGGTTAACAACTCAGATGCCCCACCAGTGGTCAAGCTCCTCATTCTCATCATTCTACCCATGTAACCTTCTCATTGGCCCCAAAGTCCTATATCTCCATTGATTACCAAATAAAAAACTCCCATCGGTCTAAAATCTCCATCGAGATAGGAATCAGAACAATCATTGATGCATCTTCCACTAGTTGGCAATACCCTTCCACCAGAGGGCATTTATCAGGAGCTCCATCAGATTTATGGTCAAGATGATTATCATCAGACTAATTATTTCTCAAAACCTACATCATACAGATGGGTATTCAGAACCTGCACCAATCTGATGGGTTTTGGAACCTTCATCAGATGAAAGGTCCATTGGTCTGCATGAACCACTACATTGGATAGGATGTAAGGTCATACTAACCAAGTTCAAATCTCATCAAACAATGTATTATTATAAAGGAAGGCATCCACTCAGATAAAATAAATGCAATTTTATGATCAGTTCCTTGATTAAGGTTTGATTGCATATTAGTCCATATTTATACATGAAAATTGCAAACTGAAGCAAATAAGGTTCAACTAAAGTTAGATTAGAGTTGTATCTTAAATATTTAGTTACAAGACTAAACACGTATGGGAAGGAAAACTTATTTTTGGATTTTTTTCACATATTTTGCAATTAAGTCCTCATATTCTGTTGAATTTACAATTCAGTCCACAACTTGGAAGGAAACTTGATATTAAGGAAACCAATGTGCAATTTGAGCCCAAAAATATATATGTTCTAAGGAATGGTTTAAAAAAATAATAAAGCACATAATTATGATAATAAATCAATATTATAGGGGGATTAGGATTAATCTAGGTTCATGTTTTCACACCCTAACCTTTGTGCACCTAACCTGACAACACATAGATTTTGGGGTTTCTCAAATCTCGACACATCCCTTATATATGAAAATATGAGAAGCTCCACCAACCTCTATTTACTCATCTCATACCTTTAATTGATCAGGAGAGTTCCCTGTCCATCACCATTGACCCTCACCTTCATTGTAGTAACCTCAAAAAAATATGCCTTGAACAACACCTTGTTGTCAAAATTGGGTGATCCCTTCACCTTTAGAGAGATTTAGGGGACATGTGTGGGATACTTCCCAATCTAGAAACTCCTCCTTTCCTTTCCAACATCCTCCCTGTGGTGACCTAATCCATATGTGCAGTGTCACAGGGATCCACATGGATCTACACAATATAAACATGTCACCCTAATCTAAAATCTTTCTCTAAAGGTAGTGCAACCATTGGTTGACAACAAGAGAGGCCACAACTACGAACATCCCTCTCCAGAGTTTCTATTTAGTAATACATCTCATGAGAATGCAGGGAGGGGACAAGACAAGATGAGTCACCTTGGTTCTACATGGATCAATCACATTGTTAAACCTCGACGTCATGTTGAGGGTGTTATAGTCCTAGGGGTTAACCAATGCCATTGATTTTGTAAATCATGCCATTGATCCAAGGTAATACTTCTATCCCATATTTTTATAATATAAAATGTTTTATCTTATAAAGATCATAACAATTAATAAGAACATTCAATGTCAGGATATATATATATATATATATATATATATATATTCATCAATAAAACTACATATTCCAAATACAATATCAAATTTAACTAGATCCCATCCTTGTTCCAAGAATAATTTTTTAAAGAAAAATTAATGACTTTGTTTCCTTCTTGGCGATAAAGAAATATGAAAAATGTATTATTGTGATTTGAAATTCATGATTTTTGAATTATAACTTATATGTGACTTCTCAGATTGATCTATGTCATGCAACCCTATTTTTGTTTAAGTTAAATAGAGAAATTTCATTATGGATGAGTCATACGACATCTACATGAGGAGAAAAACAAACTAAAAGACCACACAAAGATCAAAAACACATACAAACCACCACAAAAACTCATATCGGAATATGATAAGAACAATGATGTATAGATCCCTCTTCTGCTTCGCTGGCTAACACATGTTTCTATGAGGAATACCTTCAACCTGAGTATGTATATATGGTAGAGTACATGCACCAAATCAGTGTTCCAAAAGGATATTTCCCCCACACTTGCTGCCATACAACACCACAACAAAATTGACCGAGAAAGAAAAATCTACTACGAGAAGAGAAAGAAGCATCGATTAATAGTGAGAGAGACAAAATAAGAGAACAATATAATCTAAATTGAAAGCAAGTAAAAGAGAAAGGAGGTTGGAAACTCGTTGCAGTTGGGCTCAACAATAGGGATGAAGAAGACCGTTGCCTCCAAAGACAACACGCCCACATGCCTCCCGAAGAAGAGGCCCTGCTGAAGACGGGTGAGAAGAGGTTGAGGGGCACCACTTTGCGGTGGCCAAATCCCCCCACCATCCAGCCACCTCGAGAGGAAGAAACCCTAGTGGTGCTAGGGTGAGATAGCAGTCACACTCACTGGGATAAGTCCTAGTGAGGAAATGATTGGTTGCATATCATGCAACCCTAGTTTGATGACCATTAATGACCTAATCTCCTCCAAACCCCTAATATATACTTTTCTAATATTAAACAATTCGCCAAATAATTACTTGCACTCTATACCTACCCCAAACACCAAAATATGATTTCATATCCATATGAACGATGGCCCAACTGTAGGATAGTTATAATGGCCCTAGTGAAGCCCAAACCCTAATCTTGGGTATCATTGGCTTAATAATAGTGAACCCTTGATTTCATTTGTAGTTGACTAATTTATGTACTAGTAAATCCTATCTTTTATCAAAGAACTGACTAATCAAATATGTGGGTTGTATTAATTATACAATTATGTTTTCTTGGTTGACATCATGCATATGAGTATGCTCTTTCTCTAATTGCAAATTGTCATAGACCCATTTTTACCCTAATTCGGATCCCACTACCATGTTAGTGGTAATGGGATTGAAGCACCCATCCCTGATTGGCCCAACTATTCACACACAATCACATACATAAATTAAAGTAACATCTCTTTCTATTGAAAAAATATGAACTAGAAAAGTTTTTACTGTTGGCTAAATTGGATATTAATATACCCTGTGTTTTGATGATGACAAACATTGTAGTCTTTTGGATCTAATGTGCTAAGTATTTTAGGGTTTAAAGGAATAAGGAAATCCTACCAAGTGGGAAGATGAAGATAAATGCAAATCGAAGATCAAATGCACTTAATTGTATAAATGCTCATGATTGTACTCAAATGTAAACACTTAATGTACAAGTACTTAGACATCATGTAAATCAAGTGTTAAATCTTCCTTACCCACTTATAACCCTTTGATAGATTTCCCCCCAAAGTTAGAGTCACCCACACACATTGAAACACACACTTAATAGGTGATTCAAAAGTCTAGAACAGGGACACCCTCAGTCAAAGAAGTTGTCGACAGAGACACACTCAGTCGAAGTTCTTGTCGACCAACAACCACCTCAGTCAAAATTGTGACCAATGTTCAACAACTTACACAATTGTGCTCTAAATTAGCATTCGGTCAAAAATGACCTCGACCGAGTAAGCAACGGTCTATAGATTGTGACCGTTAGACTGGGTAGTTGGTAGTTGGGAGTTGTAAATAGACGTTACAATAATTTTGCCTTAAACCCAGGCTCGGTCGAAGAGAACCTCGACCGGGACACAATTCGGTCGACCAAATTTTTGACCAAGCAGGGTTCTGGATTGATCTTTTCAAGAATGAACAATTAGCAATTGCTAACCAACTAATGTACACCTAACGACTAGTTAAGCAGTAAGAACACTCTAGACACTCCCTCTAATGTCCCTAGACACTTGCAAACCGTCCCTATAAATAGGAGAGGCCTTTGGATACCTAAAGCACATAAGCGACACTTGAGTATTCACTATTGAGAGCAATCAAGCTAAGATTCACTTATTGTCTTCCTCCTTGTGCTCTAGAAAGGTATCCTATAGCTACAATCTCCTATCCACCACACATAGCCACGTTCATCCTAAGTGGATAGGAGATTCTAATGCTTGATATAGGATCAAAGTGTTGTGCTACATTGTTGTATTCCTTTCTTCCAATCCCCCTTCACAGGTACAAGTTGCAATTGCTCCTTGGCTACTTCAAGATTGTGGAGGGTTCTTGAGGGAGCACCGGTGAAGCTACTTCTTGGTGGAGAAGGCTATTTGAGAAGAGCTTCAGATTACTTCAAGAAGGTTGCTTCAAGGGAGGTTGGAGCTACTTCTAAAGGAAGGCTATCTCAAGGTGGTGGAGCTACTTCAAGAAGGTGAAGGCTGCTCCAAGGACTTGAAATTACTTAAAGAAGGCTACTTTAAGGAGGTTGAGGCTACTTCAAGGTGAAGGCTAATTAAAGGGTGTGGAATATGATTGTATTTTGTAATATCCTTATGAAGTAATAAAATAAATTACTTTCAAAATCCCAATTGGAAACAATTGGGTAGTGGACTGACTATATTTGATTTCAAAGGTAGGAACCACTCTACATCTAAGTGTCTTCCTTGTTTCATCCTCCTTCTTTGGTTTGATTGTTTAATTAATTTTAAAGTTCCAAAAAAATTATGTTCACCCCCCTCTAGATCATTCATTTACATGGCCCGTGGGCGACAACATAGAAACTTAGAAGCTCATGAATTAATTCTAACAAGTATAAAAGAAAATCTACGGCCCAATTACATATTATTCTCCTGTATGTTGATTTTCTGGTGTAGCTTTAATTTATCCAGCAAGTTTAGCAGATAAAAGGCAAAACTAGAGTCATCATTGTTTACCTGGATCAAAAGTAATAACCCGGGGTGAATGTCACACATTGAGTATGATTATCAAATCATAAAACAATATATGTATATTCGAACGAAATAAATACAATTATAACAAATAGCTAATCTTTCAAATACAAGTGAAGATTTGAATATGATCCGCAATATATTCCAAATGAGAATTAGTCCCCTCACATATACAATGTTGGTAGGACAACAAAAAGGTGCCACTTAACCTAAAGGGAAAGTCCATGTGCCACTTAACCCTAAGGGAAAGGTAAGGATTTTTCCACTTAACCCCTAATCACAAATAAGAGGAAAGACTTTGAGGGTCAATGATAAGGTAACGATGTCAAAGTTAGTCATCACTCTATGGGGGAATGAGGGAGTTCATGAGAGCAACAAACTGAAGTGTTCTAGCCATACACATGTTCAAATATATTACATAAAACATGGTAAAGTACACATACCTTTTTGAACAAAATCTAACTTCACAAGTTTCCAAGCGGTCAAGAAGTAGGGTCAAGACCTAGTTAAAGATGAGTAGTTTATGGTTAGGATTCAATGTTGGAGAACATTGGCTTTAAATAAAAAAAAGATAACCATATGAGGATCATTCACCCCGAGAAAGAGTGTGTTTTATTATGCGTGAATGATCTTCATTTAGAATGCAAAAATATCATTAACAAGTCTCAACACACCTTATCCCCATAGTTTAATATTACAATTCTAGTGTTAGATATGATATTGATTGCATAAAAATCCATGATAAAATGATTAAGATGGTGTTATGTATTTCATTAGTAGGGATCACTTTGGAAAAGGATCAGGAAATGTGTGATCTCGATAATCTCATTGAATCTGTCTTGTTCTCAAGATCAAAATAAACTATAATTTTATGTATTTCCGAGCATGGAATCAAAAGTTATGATCAAGATAATATTCTAGAGAGAGAAAGAGAGAGGAGTATACCAATGGAGAGAGATCTACAAGCAAGGATCAATGGTCGCCAACCCTATATTTGGGTGAATCTAAGATTATGAAAGAGAGTGAAAACCGAAAGTAGGGTTGAGTTTGTGGAGCAAAAACAAACTCATAGGCATGTTTATATAGATGTAAGGGTCTAGGCTTAGGGTTTATTTGGACCATTCTTGACCATGGTGGAGGCCACCCATAGGGACAAGAGTGTTCATGAAACTTTGTGAATTCAGTTGTAAAAGGAGTAGGAAAAGAGGATGACTTGAATATGGGATTGAATGGTGTAAGAATCGTGCAAAAGGACCTTGAAATGGTGGAGAATCGACCGGCTCGATCTCCCCTACCCGACGACCACTGTACCAGGCCGATCTGAGGTAGGGGATGACCCTAAAACTATCGGATCGGGATATGAGCATGTGCGGATCAGCACCCCACCCCAGGTTAGACCCCTTGTGCGGCCCATTTAGGGCAGAAATTGGCCCAACAAGGTAAAACTGAAGGAAAGGAAAGGGAAATGGTGGTTTAAACATGAAATTTCAAGAATTTCTCTAGGGATCCAAGAAGCTCCATTTGAACTAAAATTTGGATCAAAATCTCATCATGAGGTCAAAAAAATTTAGATGCAAAGGATTATGTTAGATATGTAAAAGATGAAAAGGGATGTCAAGTCAAAATCAAAGTGTATTTCTATATTCACAAGGCATAAAGTGCATCAAAAGTCCCAAACTAGGGTCATAATCTTTGTTAATTGATCCCATGATGATAAATGAGGTTAAATTAAAAAATAATAGGATTTGAATATAAAATACCAGCTATTCAAATACTCACTATATCACATCCTCCTCACCTTAAGGGGAATTTTGTCCTCAAAATCCATGCTTCCTTGAAAAGATTTGGAAATCTTTGTTCCATGTCTGACTTTAATTCCCATGTTGCATCATCAGTTCCATGATGCTTCCAGAATAATTTCACCATTTCTATTTCCTTATTGCTCAACTCCTTAATTCGACCGTCCTGTACCCTCACTGTTTTTTCTTCGCATAAAAGAGAGTCTATTAATCAATAGGCTAATGGTTGAGGGCATGACTGGGATCTTTTACGTACCACTATAGATTTGAAATGTGGAAAACATTATGCATAATACTATACCAAGGAGGTAAATCTAGCTTACAAGCACATTCCTCTATGTGGTCCAACACTTAAAAAGGACCTACATACCTAGGACTAAGTTTTCTCTTGTTTCTTGGAACAACTCAAATAGGTCTAATCTTCAAGAAGATATAGTCATCCACCAGATATTGGACATTGGTCTTGTGTGCATCAACATTAAACTTATGGTGGTCCTGAGCTCTCTCCAATCTTTGTTTAATTAGGTTGACATTGTCAGAATAAAGTTGTAATTCTTCAAATTTCAGGACCTTCCTTTCGCCTTTAATCCCAAAAAGAGGCGATCTATATGGTCTTCCATAAAGAGATTCGTAAGGGGGTATGCCAATGCTCGACTAGTGGTTGTTATTGTAGGAAAATTCCACTAAAGGTGGGTAGTGACCCCATGAACCACCCCAATCAAGTATACACAATCTCAATAGATCCGATAATACTTGAATTGTCTTTTCAAATTGGCCATCAATCTACAGGTGATATGAAGTGTTGAAATTCAATGAGTTCCCAACTTTTCTTAAACTTGTCGCCACAAGTGGGAGGTGGACTTGGCATAATGACCAGATACAATGGATGTTGGAATCACATGCAGTCGAGCAATTTCCCAAATGTATAGCTCTACCAATTTTGGAAATTTTGTTTGATGTCATTATCAGAATAAAATGGGATGATTTGGTCAGTCGGTCAACTACAACCCCAATGGTGTCACTCCCCCTCTTGATCTTGGGTAAACTAAAAAAAAATCCATAGCGATGTTCTCCCACTTACATTTGGGTATTGGTAAGGGTTGCAAAAAGCCTTCTGGCCTATGATGTTCAACCTTGATTTGTTGGAAAGTTAGGCATTTAGATATGAAAACAACTATGTCACCCTTCATATTCTTCGACCAAAAGTTCCTCTAAAGATCCTTGTACATTTTTTTTATCCATGATGTACTGTATATTTTGATCCATGGGCTTCTTACAATACCTTTCTTACTAGAGTTGGATCCTCAGGGACCCAGATGTGTTGCTTATATCAAATACCACCATCCATGCCAATTGAGAGATGTGTCTGAGGCTTTTCTAGGAACTTCATCATTTCCTCAAGGTTTTGACTATTCTTTTATGTTGTAAGAATCTCAGAATAGAGTCCTAGTTTTACATTGGTGCATGTCAAATGAATTCTATCGCCCATATCTCTCGGGGGCCAAGGAGATAAGACTTAAAAGTTCTTCCATTCAATGGTGAACACAGCCACATAGTTTACTTGCTTCCTACTTAGAGCATCAACTGCGACATTTTCCTTACCAGGGTAGTAGGAAATCTTGAAGTTGTAGTCCTTGAGGTACTCTACCATATTCTCTATCTAAGTTTCAAGTCTTTCTATGTCAAGATGTACTTCAAGCTCTTGTAATTAGTCATAATGTCAAAGGTAGCACCATAAAGCTAATGTCTCCATATCTTTAAAGCATAAATGATGACGGCCAACTCAAGATCATGGGTTGGATAATTAACCTCATTGGTTTCCAACTTTTGAGAGGTGTATTATACTACCCTTTGTTCCTAAATCATGACACATCCTATTCCAAACCTTGATGCATCAGTGAAGATCACAAACCCTTCATTTCCTAAAGGAAATGTCAAGATAGGTGTAGAGGTCAGCTTCAACTTCAGCTCCCGAAAGCTAGCTTCACATTCATTTGGTTGTACAAAATGTTCTCCTTTCCTTATGATCTTGTTGAGAGGCAAGGCTACATTGCTAAAGTTGGATATGAAGCGTCGATAATATCCGGCCAGGCCAAGAAAACTTCAGATTTCGAAAACATTCTTAGGGTTTGCTACTACAGAATGAAAAACACTTTAGTAGGGTCAACAAAGATTTTTCACACAAGATGATGTGTCCAAGAAACATGACTTTAGAGATCTAAAACTCACACTTGGACAATTTTTCATAAAATTTGTGTGCTTAGAGGATATCAAGGATTTTAGGAAAGTGTTCACAATGGGATTCAATATTGTTGGAATAAATCAAAATATTGTCGATGAAGACCACAAAAAATTCATTGAGGAAGGGTTGAAAGATTTCATTCATTAAGTTCGTAAACACTCCAGGGGCATTGGTCAATCCAAATGGCATGACCAAAAATTCATAGTGCCCATATCGAGTCTGAAAGGGTTTTTTTGGAATATCTTCATTTTTCATATTGAGTAGATGATATCCGGAATGGAGGTCAAGTTTTGAGAATACATGAGAAGAACACAGTTGGTCAAAGAGATTATCAATTTGTGGTAGTAGATACTTATTCTTCATAGTATCTTGATTTGTCATATGATAATCAATGCACATGCGGAGGGACCCATACTTCTTCTTAACAAATAGAACATGTGCTCCCCAAGGGGAGGAACCAGGGAAAATAAAGCCTTTATCAAGTAGTTCTTGCAACTATTTCTTGAGTTGGTCTGTTCAACAGGAGCCATTCGGTAGGGTGCTTGAGAAATAAGTGTGGTACCTGAGGCAAGATCAATAAAAAATTCAATATCAGGATCGGGTAGTAAATAGGGAATTTCTTTAGGGAAGACGTCTGGGTATTCACACACTACATCAATATTCTCTAGAGTACTGGTATCATGATTAACAATAATAACAATTTCAAGGTATGCTTTACACCCTTTGATCAATAAGGATTGCTTTAATTGAGAAGATTATACAATTTCAATTACGATCTCTTCTTCCGGTAATTACAATAATAGGGAGATTTGACATGGAGATGATAATCTTCTTGGCTTAACAATCAAGAGTAGCATGATATTTATACAACTAGTCAATACCAAGTATGAGGTCAAAATCATCCATATTTAGGAGGATAAAGTTGAATTCCAAACGAAGACCACCATAAGAAATAGGGACCCTTTCAACAATGTAATAAGAGGTTTGAAACCTTCCGCTATGGGTAGTCACATCCAGTACATACCCTAAGTCTCATATTTCTAGATTGAGCATGAAATCAAGACTTCTAGACATGAAGGTATTTGTGGACCCAGAATCGAAGACTGTAACAACTGAGTGCTCATGAATAAACATTGTACCTATGTACACATATAATTGGGAAAAGGAGTTTGCATATTAATTGAGTACAAAAGGATTGGCATTATGGGAAAGTCTTAATTTAGAGCTAACCTTCCTTCATCGTGTTCCCATTGGAATCCATTTCATTAGTATTAATGGCGAACACATAGGCATTTTGGTGCTCAACTTGCTTTGCCCAGTCAGGAGGAGGGAATGGGAAGTTGGATTTTGCATGGCCTTTCTTTTTGCAAAAAATCACAGACTGGGGTGGGAAAAGGGTATGGCTGGCTAGCATGACAGTTTCCATAGTTGCAAAACCAAAAAGGGTTAGGATTTTGACCATGTCCCCTATTTGGGTTTGATTGGGCCCTCTATTGTGGTTCTAGTCCTAGCCCTAGTTGTTGTAGTAGTTCTATCCCTGATGTAAGTTTTGGCCTTGGTTGTTTTGCAGATTGGTGCCACGATTATTATTCTAAACAAGAGGATTCTTATGTCCATTTCCTTGGTTCTTATTCCTATTGCCATGCTTCCCTTTCTATTTGGATTTACTAACTACCAAATCTGGCATACCAAGAAGGCCACATTCAGTCCTCTAATTTAGCGGTCCAATCTTTCTTTCGAGGTCAAATTCTTAGCATGACGTTCTAAAACTCAGAAATGGTGATTGTATTTCGTCACTAAGGAGTTGCCTTGTGTCAAATCTAGGAACTGCCTATTCTTCTCCTTCAACTCATTGCTAGGCATGAAGTGGGCTGTGAAAATGGGCTTGAAGGATTCCCAGTTCAAAGGGATGATTTGTTGGGAGTTGGTGTAGTTTTCCCACCAAACCTTGGCTGCACCCTTTAGTTGATATGTGGCAAAAGTGACATTATTATCCTCAGGGCAGCCTAAGACTTTAAAGGTATTCTCCATAGATACTATTCATGTGTCAACCTTGTCTAGTACATCCTCCTTGTCCTCTCCATAGAATGATCCTATATTTATCTTGAGAAAATATGTGATAGTGATAGGCTTTGGTTCATTGTCGTAGAGTCCTCTAGGGGTTAGGGACGTTATGTTCTTTGCTAAGTTTATCATGGCATACATAAGTATTTTGTTTTGTACTTACCACACATCATCCTTGTTGGCCTGCCTTGGTCCATCCTCATCATCCTCTTCCTTGAACCTAGGTCTTTTTCCTTTCTCAGCTTCTTTTCAAAAGCCTTTTTTAGCTCAGCTTCTTTCTCAGCTACCTCTTTCATCTTAGCTTCTTCTCAGCTGCCTTTTTCATCTCAACTTCTTTCTTAGCTGCCTTTTTTGTCTCATATTCTTTTTTCTTCCTCTCGGCTTCCCTCTTCATTTCATCTATCTTTTCATCATTTTTTGTTCCGGAGTATCTTGCCACTTATTTATGGGTTTGTGAATCCATCTGCAAGACACACTTTGTATGAGTCTTTATGATATGAGATCAAAGTATGATACAGGTCCACAATTTTGAATTTTATTTTGTATTTTAAATGATGTCCCATGCTATCCAAAATAGGGAAAGTAGATATTGAGTCAAGACAGACTATCAGAGATCATAAGATGAAAATTCATCCTTCTACTTTCTACTAGGTAGCTAGGGGTAATCCTTAAAGAAGAGATGAGAAGTAAGATGACCTCTAGGGTTAAAGAAAGTGCCTTCTAGATCAACTTTATCCAAGTAGAGTGGGGAACCTTAGCCACCGAGGAGGTGATTACTACCAAAACCCCAAGCCTAGTCATTGTAGTATCTCCATTAAGGATTTTCTAGGTTTTCTTGGTTCAAGAGATATGGAGAAGCTATTTAATTAATGTATATGGAAGTGTGTAGGCTCTGATATTAAATGTAATGGAACCATTTTAACCTAAATCTGGATCCCACTACCAAGGTAGTTGTAATGGGATTGAAGTGCCTGTCCCTAATCGGCCCGATTATTCTCACACAATCACATACATAAATGAAAGTAACATCTCTTGCTATTGAAAAAAAAAAGAGTTTTTATATGGTCCATGGGAAACAAGACAAAAAATAGAAGGAGAGGAAATAATTCTAACAAGTATAAAAAGCTATGACCTAATTACATATTATGCTCATGTATGTTGATTTGTTGGTGTAGCTTCAATTATTTTATCAAGTTTATTAGATAAAGGGTAAAAGTATAGTCTTCATTGTTTACTTGGTTCGAAAGTCATGATCTAGGGTCAATGCCACACATTGAGTACAATTATCAAAACATAATACAATATATGTATATAACAATGAAAATAACCACAATTATAACAAAGAGCTAATCTTTCAAATACAAGTGAAGATTTCAAGACGATCCAGAGTATATTACGAATGAGAGTTAGTCCATTAACATATAGAAAGTGGGTAGGATGACTAACAAGATGCCACTTAACCCTAAGGGAAAGGCAAGGATTTTTTCGCTTAACCCCTAATCACAAATAAGGGGAAAGGCTTTAAGGGTCAATGACAAGGTAATGATTTCAAAGCTCGTCATCAATCTATGGGATCATGAGGGAGTTCATGCGAGCAATAAAATCAAATGTTCCATCCATACACATCTACAAATATATTTCATCAAACATGGACAAGTACACATACCTTTCTGAACAAAAATCTAAGTTTACAAGTTTCCAAGAAGTCAGGAAGTAGGGTCAAGACCTAGATAATGGTGATCAGTTTATGGTTAGGATTGGATGTTTGAGAACCTTGATTTTCAATAAAAAAAGATAACCACGTGAGGACCATTCACCCCTGGCAAGAACATGTTTTATTATGGGTGAATGATCCTCATTTCGAATGAAAGAAATATCATTAAAAAGTCTCAACACTATTTCCCCTGAGTTTAATATTACAATTCTAGAATTAGACACGACATTGATTCCATAAGAATCCATGATACAATGATTGAGATAAATGTATTCCTTTCAATAGTTGGATCATTTTGGAAAAGGATAAAGAAATGGATGATTCAAATAATCTCATTGAATCATGCTTGTTCTCTCGATCAAAATGGACTATAATTGATGCGTTTTAGAGCATGGAATCAAAAGGTATGATCAAGTCAAGATTCTAAGGTGAGAAAGAGAGAGGATATACCTGAGGGGAGAGAGATGCGAGCAAGGAGCAATGGCTACCAACCCTTGCTTTGGGTGAATCTAAGATTGTGCAGGAGAGTGAAAACCAAAAGTAGGGTTGAGCTCGTGGAGCAAAAACAAACTCATAGGCATCTTTATATTGATGTGAGGGTTTAGGTTTACGGTTTCTTTGGGCCATTCTTGGCCATGGTAGAGGCCACCCACAGGGACAAGAGTGTTCATGAAAGTTCATGAATTTGAGTTCAAAAGGTGTAGGAAGAGAGGCAAAATGGGAGTGAATGGCGCAAGAATTGCGCGAATGGCCTTGAAATGATGGAGAATTGGCCAGCTCGGGCCCCTCTACCTAGAGGCCACTATAGTAGGACGATCCAATGTAGAGGATGACCTCACAACCATCTAATCAGGATCTGAAGGTGCGTGGGTCAGCACCCCACCCTGGGTCAGACCCTCCGCACGACCCATTTAGGGTGGAAATTGGACGGACAAGGTAAAAACAAAGGAAAGGAAAGGGGAAAATGGTTGTTTAAATGTGTAATTTCAAGAATTTCTCTAGGGATCTAGGAAGCTCCATTAGAACTGAAATTTGGAGCAAAAACTCATCATGAGGTCTAGAATATTTACAAAAAAATTATATCCAAAGGATAATGTTAGATATGTAAAAGATGCAAAGAGGTATCAAGTCAAAATCAAAGTGTATTTCTATATTCAAAAGGCATAAAAGTGCATCAAAAGTCCCAAACTAGGGTCATAATGGTTGTAAATTTATCCCATGATAATAAATGATGTTAAAGTAAAAAAATAACATGATTTGAATATAAAATAATAACTGTTCAAATACTCATTTTATCACACAAATGTTGGATGTAGTATGGTTTCTATGGTATCTATTTTTTTTTAAAGACATGTCAACATAATAGAAACAAATGCATTGATTGTACTTACCAGGGTGCTTTATATCCGCGCTCTATATTTATGGTTATCACACCCACATAGACCTAGGGGTGGGGGATTTCCACATCCCAACTTTCATGGGACGACCCAACATAAAAAGTACGTAGAAGTACTGACATACCTTAGTAGTGTAAACTCATCAAGAAAGTGATCAAATATTGGATTTTCCTGATTGTCACTTTAAATAATGTTGTTCTTTTTCAAGTAATCAAATATACAAGAATATAAGTATATAATTATTTTTTGTGTACTAACACCATGTGTGTTGATCTATTATCTCACATAGTTTTTAGGTGCTAGGAATAATAAAATTGGAGCAAGGTAATTGAATACATTAATAAAAGATCTTGGAGGGTCTAAACCAACTTTAGTTTTTTTTCTTTCATGTACTTAGTACTTGGAAATTTCCTTTGTATTTTTCTTTCCTAATTGATGTATAGGTTGCAAGCCATACATTTGTATTTTCTTCTCTATTAATTCATAATTTCAATCCATAAGATGTAAATCTGTATTCCTCATTTATGATCGTTGATGTTTGTCCACATGTATGTAATGTTATGAACCGATCCAACTTTTGCAATCTTTGAGAAATAATATATACCCACAATTCTATATATATTCCCTTTTGAATATTCTAGTGCTATGGGCGCACACATGTTGATGAAACATTCCTTCACAAAAATATGTTGAAATTGGGGTCATCACAATGGAGATTGTTGGAATAACTCTATCACATTTTATAAAATCTCCTCTAGCCTTTTGATCCACAAAACATTTGGTAACCATCCTACACTCATACTAGCTATATTTCCTATAAATGAATGTTGGAATGATAATTCTCTAGATAAATATTTTTTCAACCTTGTATTTTAGTTTTATTATGGCTTTGCAAACCCATTTCATACATTTTCCCACCTATTTACTAAAAATTGTTCATCTTCCTTTTATCTTTTTTGTATGTTTATTGTTTTCAATGGAGTTCCTTCCTACTATGATATTTTGACCTCATGTTATGTGTTTGTCACAAGTAGACCAAGCCATCAACCCTTCTACACAGCACACCAACTATCTCCAAGTTGATCTCCTCTTTAATAACCAATACACCATGGAAATCATTGTGGTGACAATAAAGACAAATCATGCACATTGTTACGATTTCATGTAGACTTGTGATATTTACTATCATCGTGCCGAGTTTATATAAATACATGAACACTAGCATAAACTATCATTCAATCATATAGTCAATCGTTGTAATGTTGTTATGAAGTATGCATCATACTTCCATGAATGAGTCATTATTCCTTATGAAATACACCATGTCTGGAATTGGGGTTGTGCATCTGTATCCATGGTTTAAGTCATTCCCTTATCTACCCATTATGGTTGTAGAACTTTAAAGGATGCGTAATTGCACCATCAACTCATGAATTGAGAGTTTGTTATACCTCTACTTGATAAGTGACCCAATCTTTACTTAAATTACTTACTCATCTTCTTATATTATTGTACCTCAATTTAGGTAGGGATGAGTATGTTTTTTGTTGTGGGACAAAGTGTGGTCCAGTACTGGTTTTACAGTAACATTTTGGATTCCAACTGTAAATTTAGTCTCGATTCAACTTTTATTTGACATATATCAGGTTAGAATTAATCAAGTTCACATAAAAGTATGAAGTTTACTAGCTTATATAGATATTTGAGAAAGAAGGGAAACAAGAGAATGATTTCTTTCATGAAGTTAACACACACAAGTTTCATAACGAATTATACGGATTCCGAATCAGTTTATGTAGCACACCATGTGGAAGAGGTCTGTTACATTGGATCTATCATAACTCTGGATAATCAATATTTCTTATTTGATTTGTTAATTAGTCACAAATATCTGCATGGTTTGTAATATTACATTTCCAATAATGTTATCTCTATGGGAATTTGGTACTAATATCCTTATATCAATATTAATAAAATTTTGTGTGACACTTAATGTCCATGTATTACTCCTCTATTCGAATATACAAATAAAAAGGCTAATATTGCTTCATGACACACTAGTACATAACCAACCTTTAGTGTCGGTTATTTAAGACCTTTAGTGTCGGTTTTTAAGTGACATCTATGTGGGCGCCGCTAAAAGCCCAACCGTTACACGTCGCTTCTCAAACCGACACCACAACCCTTTGCACACCACCGAAAACGCGCCAGCAGGGGGTATAGGCGTCAGTTATTAACTTTGAAACCGACGCCATATACCTTCGCGCCACAAAAAGGGTGCCATCTGGGGCACTATCGGTGTCAGTTTATTAGTGATAACTGACGTCATCTCACCTGCTGCCACGACCGTGCTGGCCAGCACGGCCGTGGTGTCTGGCCCGCTGCCACGACCGTGCTAGCCAGCACGGCCGTGGTGTCTGCCACATTAGGGAAATCGACGTCGGTTACTAGTAGGAAAACCGACACTGTAACCATTTGTCATTGGTTTTATACAAATAACCGATGCCTATTTTATGTTTTTTTTCTGTCAGTCTGTAGACCTGCTGTGGCTGGTCGTAGGATGAGAAACCTACTGTTCAGTTATGAACTGCAAGTTTTACGACATCCATTGATATCAGCCAACAATAGGCCACAAACCTACAAAATTAACAACATAAATGTTCACACATTTAGCAACCTGCAGTTCCATTTGATTTTCACATATGTAGAAACAATCATGTAGCAATCTGTAGTTCCCATCATTTTCACATTCACACATGTAGAAACATTTATATAACAACTAACAGTTTCATTCATTTTCACTCAGACACATGTAGAAACATTCAGACATGTAGAAACATTCACACATATTATAATTCAGAAATTCATTTACAAAATATCATTCTTTAGTCATTATTCGCTATCAACATCCCAATTATATGTTAAAACCCCCACTACTTGTATGGTTGTTTCCCATTCTTCTCTTACTTCATTTAATTCTCCCGTCGTATAGGGAGCATGTACATTTGGTAAGGCCTTTCCTGTAGTGTGGTCAGTTTTAAACACCTACAAAGAGAATGATGTATATATATAATTAATGAGCTATAAATAAGAGTGATATATTTCATATTATCTAATGAGACTATATATAATACGTCAGGAATGGTATTGATGTCCACTGCGACATATTTGATAATCATGTGCATAAATCGCATCACATAGTATGCACATACCCATCTGTTGTCTTGTGTAGCACACTATAAATTGAAACATACAAAATATTAAAAAATACAACTAATTAGGTATTGTTCCTGCTTGAGGGCGGAGGAAGAAGAGGAGGAAGAAGAGAAGAGCAGGTACCTTCGGCGGCGTCGACGGGGAGAGTAGCAGCAGCGAGCGACGGCGGTGCAGACAGAGTAGGCCGCCGGAGCAGCAGAGAAGGCCGGCGGTGCAGGGAGAGAGGGCCGCCGGAGTAGGAGGAGAAGGTCGCCGGAGCAGCGAGCTGGGGGCAGAGGGCAAGCGGCACCGGAGGTGGGCAGAGGACCAACAACCGAGCGGAGCAGCGCGCGGCCGGAGCAAGCGGAGAAATTTCCAGACCAAACCCTGGTAGCACGAGAATGAATGAAACAGAGAAAGGGGAAGAGTCGGGCTCGCGCGGGTGTGCTGTTAAGTTAACATTAGGTGTCGGTTCTTAAATAAAATTGACACCTAAAACTAAAGGTGTCGGTTCTTAAATAAAACTGACGTCCAATTGGACATTCCTTTACCCTAATTTTTTTAGCAGGGACGACGCGCTCACCCTTATAACGTCGGTTATTCTACGACAACCGACGCCCATATTGGAACTTTTGGCGCAAATTTTATCTTCATTCAGTGTCGGTTATTAGGTAAAACACTGATGTTGTATCTGATACTTTGACACAAATTTTTTTTGCTTGAAAAAATTGGATTTCACGGGCTACTTTAGGCGTCGGCTTCTTTTCCTCAACCGACACTGAATGAAAAACGATACCCGTGTCTGACTGGTCTTCAAATATAGACGTCGGATGTCCTTATTAACCGACGTTTAATGAGACCAGCGTCGGTGTTAATAAAAAATCGACGCCGCTAAAAGCGACGTTGAACGTTGTTTCTGTAGTAGTGACACCTAATATTTCATGGCAAGCAATGCATCTCATACCTTTTGTCAACGATCAAAAGGAATATTTTAAAACTTATTAACATCGATCAATCTTGTTGTCATGATATTAGTGCAATTTACCATTAGATCAGACATCGAAAGCTAATAATACATCATGTCAATAATATTAGTTATGACCATGCCAAAGACATATCATGGACCCTATCGCCGTTCCATGCATCATCGTCGTGTAAAAGATGTTGAGTAGCTGAAACTATGTTGCTTCCCCCCAATAACGGAAACCTAAACCATAGTGAAGAAGATCCTAAACCGTGGAAGTGTTTTATAATTCTAAGAACCACCCATTCATTACGAAGACTAGCTAATAGGCCATAATTAATAAAGTTAACATGAAACTTTGATGTTTATTATCTTATATACAAATTTGATAAAGTTAAAACCTTATAGTGATTTTCCTTTAAAAGTAGACACCCATAGGAAGCATATCAAATTAAATAAATTTTGCATAATCAGTAAGGAGAAACACTAAGTGGTCGTATGGTCCCAACATTCTAACTGCTGGTGTATGGGTTGTTAATTGATTTGTGAAACTTTTTTGGTGCATTTAGTTTAGTGTAGTGTTTTCCTTTATGTATCGGTCAGATTCCAAACCGCGCCATGTTCGGCATTGAGCCCGGCGTCACTCCGCCATAATTTGCTTAGGCTGCGTTTGGTTTGCCTTCGGAGCACCGGCACGACAAACAAATGTAACCAGCTATTGTGATTGATGTTTGTTATGGAGTTTAAAAGATAACTAAGATGTTGCACGGATAAGTTAATCGGAAAATTTCAAGACAACATGTTGTTTGAAATCCTTCCGGCAGGAGACAGCTTTATTTGTCGTAGATGTTTATTTCCTATAAAACATTTGTAAACCAACTTATGAATACATGTAACGTTGTTTGCTGTTATGGAATAATAGACTTTGTCTAAATAACGAAAAATTACTTATATTTGTACCAAACGACGAACATCTTAGCTCCGCATTAATTTTTTCTTACTCGAAACAAAAAGTTATCTTATAAAAGGTTAGATATCACTGATTAATTTATCTGTGGCAAATAAACCTATCACAATTGAATACCAAACACAATCTTAATGTATTGCTTTGTTTTTCCAACATAGTACAATCTCACTACTTGCAATAATGATGTTCTTAAATCAAAAGCTTAGCATGCAAATATTTGAGAAAGAAGGGAAAATCATAGAATGATTTGTTTCGCCAAGTTAACACAAGTTTCATAACCAATTATACGGATACTGAATCACTATAATGTAGAGCACCATGTGGAAGAGGTCTATTGCATTGAATGTATCATAACTATGGATAATCAACATTTCCTTATCAATTTGATTTGTTATTTAGTCACGAATATTTGCATGGTTTGTAATGTTAGATTTTCTATAATGTTGTCTTTATGGGATTTTAGTATTAATATCCCTATATCAAATATCTAAAAGCTTTTGTGAGACATGTAAGCTCCATATATACTCCTCTATTCGAATATGAAATTTAAAAGGCTAATATTGCTTCATGACACCCGATATTTCATGGCAAGCAATGCATCTTATACCATTTGTCAACAATCAAACACATCTTTTAGAACTTATTGGCATCGCTCAATCTTGTAGTCATGACATTAGTTGAATTTACCATTAGATCAGACATCAAATGCCAATAATATATCATGGCAATAATGTTAGTTATGTCCATATCAAAGACATATCATGAACCCTATCACTGTCTATGCTTCATCTCATCGTATAAAAGATGTCGAGTAGCTGATTCCTCCCAATAATGGAAACCTAAAACCATAGTGAAGAAGATCGTAAACCGTGGGAGTGTTGTATAATTTTAAGGATTCACCCATTCATTATGAATCCTAATAGGTCATAATTTAATCAAGTTAACATGAAAATTTGATGTTTATTTTCTTATATACAAATTTGATTAAGGCGATACCTCAGAGTGATTTTTCTTTACAAGTAGACGCCCATAGGAAGCATATCCAATTAATAAATGTTGCATAATCAATACGGAGAAATACTAATGCAGCGTTTGACAACGTGATTGTATTCATTGTCGGTGACCTATTTTCCGATGACTCATCGCAATAATTTGTCACGGTAAGAAATAAGCGGCTGATAGAGTTTTTCGATCGCTCCAGACATAAAAATCAGTGTAAAATGAGAGCGGTGGACGACTGTGTGTTTGGTAACGCGATTAGTAGTGATTGACTTGTTGCCCGTGGTTGTCTATCGCTGCCCGAGCAATCACCATTGTTTTGCCAAATGAAGCATAACTTGTCGTCCGGCCCCCAACTCGAACTGTTGGTGTATGGGTTGTTAATTGATTTGTGAAACTTTTTTCATGCATTTAGTTTAGTTTCGTGTTTTCCTTTATGTATCGGTGAGATTCCAAACCATGCCATGTTCCGCGTTGAGCCCGGCGTCACTCCACCATAAGTTGTATAGGCAGCGTTTGGTTTGCTGTCGGAGCACCGGCACGGCAAACAAACGTGACCAGCCATTGTGATTGGTGTTTGTTATGTAGTTCAAAAGACAAATAAGATGTTGCACGAATATGTTAATCTGAAAATCTTCAGACAACATGTTTCTTAAAATCTTTGCGGTAGGAGACAAGTTTATTTGCCGTGAATGTATGTAAAACCCTTCTAATCGACTGTTGAATTTATGTGAAGTTGTTTACGTGTATGGCGTCTAATACCAAACGACAGACATCTTACCTCCAAATTAATATGTCGTTATACCAAAAAAAAAAATCTTACATCACGGGTTAATTTATCTGTAGCAAATAAACCTATCACAATTGTATACGATACGCAACCTTTGTGTATTGATTTGTTTGTCCGGCATAGTACAATCTCACTACTTGCAATTGATGTTCTTAAGTCAAAAGCCTAGCATGCAGCGCTACCGGAACTTAGAAAGTCGGGAATGGAACGACCCCTAAGTGCTTGGCACTAATGCCAATGATTTTTCACAATTTTGTATTGTCAATATTCCCTTCATTCTTTATTGATAACGAAGCTTTGAGTAGTTTGGGTTGTTAGGATTACTATAATGTTGCCTCTAAAGGATGTGGGTGCTATTGGGAAAATGAGTATTGATGTATCATATATTAACAAGCAAAGTCGCTCCTATGCTCAAATGTACAAATCGAGAAGCTAATATCGTCTCATGATCACAAGTGTTCATGGCAAGCAATGCATCCCATACCACTGGAACAGAAATTCGACACTAAAAAAGTTGTATGAAGTGGATTACTTTACAAACTGTAGCAGTTTCACAGATGCAAGAAAAGAAAACCACTTGGCATGTTACAATTTCTTTCATTTCTCGAGAGAAAGATGGATTATTAGTACTATATGTATGGTCATCATGTGTGCGGTGTGTAGACGGTAAAAATAGACGGCGCGTAGGGACCGTAGAAATAGGAAACGAAAACCACGACTAGGTAAAGAGGGAAAAGAAAGTAGAAAACAGACGGCAAAAAAGTCTATGATTTTACCACGGCGCCTGGCATCACCGGAACACGCCGACTCGGCCTGTGAACCGTTCCGACACTGTCTTCCTCACGGCTCGCCACCCCGACTCGGGTGTTCCGTCCCCGCCAAACCCTTTCTCGGGCACCTCGGGTATCGTCTCAAGACCGCCGACTCCGATCCCGACCCACGTCACGTCGCGGAAATTGAAGTCGTCGTCGAGCACGAACCCGACCTGAGCAAGAGACGCCGCCGCCGCCGCTGCTTCCGCCGCCTTCTCGTCCTCCACCGCGGCCTTCTGTTGTGGTTTCTTCCTGAAAAGCACGGCCTTGAGAACCTTCTGGATGGACTTCGAGATCCTCTTCCCTGGCCGGCCGCGGCCGGTATCCCTTGCAGTCACAGACGGCGCTGCTCCTGGTGCCTTCTTTTCGTCGACCGGAGCCACGACGACTCGGGGCATGGAGAGGGACCTTGACGCGATGGCGTAGTCGAGCTGGCGCTTGAAGGACTTGAGCTCGAAGGAGTCGTACAGGGAGCTGTCGCAGTCCCAGATGGCGGATTTCTTCTTCTCCATACCTGTATCCCGAGGCGAACTCAGATTTCAGACCGCCGTTAGCTGCCTGTCGGCACGTCTTCCCTTAAAAGTTTCTGGGTGAAGAGAGGAGCGAGAGATCAGGTGATGTGGGCTCACGTAGAGATGACTGATTGGGTTTAATGAAGGCCAACCTCCCTGACGCGTTGGGTTTGTTTATGCCCAGGACGGCAAATGGACATGTGAAAGCACTGGAATGCGTAGAGACGGAAGTGAGGCGAGGTGGGGGAATCTGAGTGGATCGCGGATCTTCGTCACTGCTTTTATCATGCAGGGAAGGAAGGAAGGAAATCTAAGTTCCTTCCATGTGCTTTCTCCGTTTTGACCAATCACGAGAATAGGCAGCTGTGTTTTATATTACGAGTTGAGGAGTATATTGTGATTTTGACATGTATAGGAGACAAGAGTTGGAGGGATAAGGGAGCAAGGCATTTATTAATTTATTAATTCCATCACTGATTAGAAAATGATGCACTTGTAGCGTTGATGTATGGGCCGGTAAGGTCAACATCTAAGAAACTAAGAAAAAGCTGAAGCTTTTTTTTTTTCTATTCTAACCGCTTTTGTTTCCCTTGTTCACTCATTTTCACCATTTACTGGTTTGTTCCACATTGGATCATTGACTTTGGTCATTTCTTTTACGGGAGATACATCACCATCTGGTGATTAATGTGATTGTCCCTTTAGATATTTTCATGTTGAATCTAAAACATTATCCAAATGCTGTTTGTGCTGACTTTTAGATCCCTTTTTCTGTTTAAGCATTAATGTTTCCCTTGGCAAGTTCTCGGAGAATGACCAGCTAATTTAAGCTGTATGTACAAATCGGCATTGCCGCGAGTGGCCCACGATTGGCACCAGACACATAATCGGTTTTGCATTAACTACATCTTCCTAGCTAAGAAATAGCCTCACGTACGTATCGATCATTTAATTTCCCTTCCATTAAAGAATGGTGAATGCCTCAGTAGCTGAGAAGCTGTGATAATTTGTTAAGTCGAAGAGTGAGTGGTTGCAATCACGTAACCCGGCAGTCAGTCGGCAACATTTCAATTTTCTATATAAGTCCATCAATGCTACTTCTCAAACAATTGGTTAATTGAGGAAATAATATAGCTTAATGCCGCTCACCTACATGCTCTGATATACATTAGATATAAATATCAACCATTTAACTAGTTAAACCTTATAACGTTTCCAGCTATATAATGCATGGATACAACAACCGTCAATCTATGTGAACTTTTTTGCCTGTACCGTTAAACTATATAGAGTGTCATAAGATGCTGGAGTTTTACTAATAATATGTAAAGAGTTTCAAGTTTCCCAAGGCCTATGTGATTAATTCCTATTAAGTAATTTATTAATGTGACAAAAGACTAACTCTGAATATATAGTTTGATGTGGACCGACCAATAAAAATCAAACGCTTATAACATTGAACAGATGAAACCCACGGCAATAGTGGATCTCAGGTGCTCACAAATTGAAGCTTACTGGTCAGAGAATCCACATATGTATGCACTCTGAGCTATATGCAAGACAAACTTCGACCCCCCCTAAACTTTTCAAAATTTACATTTCCGACTAAATATGTAGAGGGGCATTACTGACTCTGATTTGGCATCCATGTGGAACTCTTTTGATCTGTACCGTTTCTTGATTTTTCGAATTTATTCAGAAGGTTCTAATAAAATGTAGGACTTTTACTGATAAAGTGTCAATTCAAATTAACAAACTTACAAACATGTGGGTAGTTAATCTTGATTCCGTTACTCAGGAGTTGTACTACGTTCCCAAAAGAAATCTCCCGACAGTGATATTTTATAAAAGAAAAGAGAAAACAATCCTAGTTGTGATTCGTCTACTTTCTTTTTGCTTGATCAATTATTGCTGCTACGATGAGAAGGGTACATTTTATGGTCAGCGCTGCATGCAAGTGTCATTATCAAAATGTTAAAGATAAGAGTGCGGGTACCCATGACATGTGAATGATAAACGCCCTGGGTTTCCCATGGCAAGGCCGAGAGGTGACAGTTGCTATAAAATATAGAAACGTGGGGTAGATTCAAACTGTTGTTCAGCGCAAATTGTTCCACAAGTGGGAACATGGAACATGACAAATTTATGATTACGTAACATGGTTATTACTAAAAGATTTAATATAATTACAAAAGTACATCAAACTTTGTTTAGACTTTAGACTTATGATCGTGAATCTGTGTGTCAGTGGAGTCGTCCATCTAACCGCACCTCACCTCAGTATGTATCTATTCGCGACCAATACCGGGGAGCTGCACTTCGCATGCGATCTGTTTTAAGATTCCAACCTCCCGTCTACCAGCACAGGAAATTATTAAGATTGTGGACAAAATTGCATGTCCTAATATATCGAGTACCTATTGCGATTGTAAACTAAAACTAAGTAAAAGCCAATTTACTTGGATGGAACTATAAAGACAAATTAAAAACATCACCAGTTATCTTCTAAAGATTATTACACGAATAATAACTTTATGACAATTCAAAAAAATTAAAAGTCTGTTTGACTTTGGGCACGTTTGGTTTGTTAGTTTTTCAAGAATCCTATATTTATGTCATCCTGCATTTGTAAAATATTGCATTGTCAAAATTTCATAAACACAAATTTTATATTTGATTTTCTGGATTTGTAAATACGTGATTTAATTTTTTTGGGTCCACCTGTCAGGCACATCTGGATTTTGGGGTCACGTAGAATTTTGATGGAAACGAAAATGCGGGATTCTTATTATGTCCAGAAATTTCAGAATTAGCTTCATTTTCTGAATCTTGTAAACCATACATAAACTTTTTACATATAGATACCAAAATACAAGTCAACACAACAAAATCCAAGAAACCAAATATGCCCTTTATGAAACTTTTGACCCAAGAAATGAATAAGCTTAAACACGCATTAAAGGACAAACTCAAACTAAGACATGGACCCGTATATAGTTGCGCCGAATTGCCTACATAGATCATCTGACCTAGTAAATCCATATCCAAAATGGCCAAAGGCTATTTTTGTTATGAGAAATGATATACAAACGACGGACGAGACCACAAATGAGACGACCATTGTGTGTTGTTGTCCACTATTTGCATAAAGTCTGAAAAACATGAATGATTGGAAAACGTGAGTAATTGGGAAACATGAGAGAGAGTATTTTTGTTGCTTGCAACGTGAGAGAGAGAGGGAGAGAGTGGGAGGGGGAGTGGAGAGAGGGGAAAAAGAGAGAAAGTGGTAGTATTGTTGTTGCTTGCAACGTGAGAGAGAGAGAGAGGGAGAGACTAGGAGGGGGAGTGGAGAGAGGGGAGCAAAGAGAGAAAGTGGTTGTGTGAGAGAGAAAGAAGATAACACATTTTTGTTAATAAATTTTAAATGGTAATAAATTTTTCGACGAAATCATTGCAAACTTTACAAAAAATACTTTACAACAAGATCAAATTTGACAAATTTTGAAAAAATAAAATGTAAATTAAAAAAAAAGAGATAATGTGATTGTAAAAACTCAAAAAAAATGAGAGAGAAATTTATTTTGCTTATAACTCTCAAATCGTAAAAACTGATGGTTTACTAGTAAAATTATTTTAAAATAAGACTAATGTTAGACATACTTTGAAAATAATTTTTTAACAAAATAAGTTTAACACATGAGATAACACATGGTATAAAATAAGCTAACACCGGATAGCACATGGGATAACATAAAATAACACATGGTATACATATTATAACACATGGATAACATGTTATAATACTCAAACCATTTGTATGTTGCCTGCAGTCCATTTGTATGTTATTTCCCGTTCATTTGTATGTTATTTCCAAACAATTTGTATGTTTTCTTATAACTTTCCCCTACACAAAAGTATTTGAAAATAAGACCAAGGTCGACTTGCTTTCATAATGATTTTTTTTAATGAAGTAAGTATACCACATGAGATACTATGTTATAACATGGGATAACACATGGTATAAAATAGGCTAACACGGGATAACACATGGGATATCATAGAATAACACATGGTATACATATTATAACACAGGGATAACATATTATAACACTCAAACCAATTGTGTGTTGGCTCCAGTCCATTTGTATGTAATTTCTAGTCCATTTGGATGTTATTTCTAGACAATTTGCATATTTTGTTATAACTTTCCTCTAGACAAAAAATACTTTAAAATAAGAATATTGTCGACATACATTGATAATGAATTTCTTAATGAAATAAGTATACCACATGAGATAATATGTTATAACATGTCATAACCTGGGATAACACATGGTATAAAATACGCTAACTCGGGATAGTACATGGGATCACATAGAATAACATGTGGTATACACATTATAATATAGGGATAGCATGCTATAATACTCAAACCATTTGTATGTTGCCTCCAATCCAATTATATGTTATATCTAATCCATTTGTAATTTATTTCTAGATAATTTGTATGTTTTCTTATAACTTTCCCCTAGACAAAGAATACTTTAGAATAAGACTAATTTCTACACACTTTGATATAATTTTTTTAACAAAATATGTATAATACATGAGATAACATGTTATAACATAGGATAACACATTGTATAAAATAGGCTAACACGGGATATGTAAGACCCCTGGCCTTGCTTTTTGATTGAACATGTTTTCTTATCATAATTACATGCTTAAAACCTTAACCAAACCTTGTAATGTGCTTTCATATCATGTGACAAGATTAAGTTTCAAGTTTGGTCATGTTTGGACATTGTTTGAGCTAGTTACACATATGTGCTTATTTTGGACCTAATTGCAATTTACACATGTCTAGGGGTTTTCTTGCAATTTGTGGCATGCTTATTGTGTATAACATGTTTTTACATCATGTTTTATATGGTTTTTCTTTGGGGCGCCTTGCTACATCTTGGTTTGAGTGGTGACACCTTGTGTTGAGTTTAGAGTTTGCATGCATGCCCTAACTCATGTTTGACCTTGGGTGTTGAGCAACCTAGCGTTGGTAGTTGCCAAGATAAGATCCTAAGTTTTGGCAGTCAATGAAGTTCCCTTGACCATGTAGGGTTGGAGGTTGATGAGGTTTGTTACTCATCTCGGTTTCCAACACCTAGGGTTGGCGATCGATGAGCTCTGTGATCACTTTGGTCACCAACATCTTGGCTTGGTGGTCTCTATGTTTTTCTAGACCACCATGGTCGATGAGTTATCTTGGTGGCGTCTCCTGGTTGTGTTTAACTTAGTTTCATATGTGAGATGCTTGCATGGATAAGATCTCTTGGACACATGGCATGCTGGGCTTGACACCTAACCCTTTTCTCTCTCACACCCATAGCCATATGTACCTCCCTTCTTGCATGCAAGTAATTTCTGTATACCCCTAGATTCCTCCCTCTTCTTCCTTTTCTTCTTTGATCTCATCCCCCTTTGTACTTGGTGGAGAAGGAGGTGCCAAAAAAGGAGAAGGTGGCCGATCTACCTTGCATGTGGACCTAGTGATCTGATCTACCCTCTCCTTATGCTTGGGGAGCTTCCATGCTTTGCTTCTTGGTCTTAGTAAGTGTGATCTCTCTCTCTCTTCACCTTTGTTTCCTTGATTCCATACCCTCTCTCTTTCTCTTCTTGACCAAATCCCTGGTATTCGATGGTGGAGCTTGTTCTAGAGCTTGAAGAACCTCTCTTTCTTGCCTCTTCAACCTAGGGTTTGCTTTCTTTTTGGAGAACAATCTAGATAGGCCTAGACAAGTGCTCAAGATAGGGTTTCCTACCTTTCTTTTTCAAGATACCTTGCTATGTGGAGTTTCTTAATCATCGGTAATGCAAGTTATATAACTTTCTTCACAATTATTGCTTACTTCTACCTTGGATGCACATGATCTTGCCCTAAAATGTTGTTCCAAGTAGGAAGATGATATCCTGACCTCAAGTTTGTGTTTACATGATAATTCTTGAGTACAATATCCCCTTGTATGAACCCTAAACCCTTGTGTATGAATCCTTCTTTGGTTATGGAAGTTTGGGTCCTTGCATGCTTGTGGAAATGTTGATTTTTTTCATCCCCCCAAGTGATGGTTGCTAATTATGGTTCTAAACTAATCCTTCACCCTATGATGCAACTTGATGACTTTTCAAATTCCTTGTTGTAACCAACCTATTTTGGACTCCTAGTGTTCGACGAGATTTCAGTCTCTCCATGGTCGTCAGGATTAGAATGCATGATGGTCGCCAAGGATTTGTGCTTCATGTGGTCGTCAAGAATTTTGATCTCATAGGTTGCCAATGTTTGATTCCTATGTTTGGTCACTAAGAATGTTGACATATGAGTGGTCACCAAGTTCTTGCCCTTATGTGGTCGCCAAGATTTGGTCCTTTAGTGGTCAATGAGATGTTGGACTCTTAGTGGACGCCAAGAGTCGTGATTTCAGTTAGTTGCCAATGACATGTAACCCCAGGGGTTGTTGAGAAACCCTAACCCTAGAAGTCGATGAGGTTTTCTAACCAAGGTGGTCATTGATAACTCTAACAGTAGCGGTTACTGACTCATCTAACCCTAGTGGTCGATGAAGTTCTGATCCATGTTGGTCTCTATGTTCTGGAACCCTAGTGGTCGCTCCGACACCTAACCCTAGTAGTCGTTAAGGTGTCTCCAACTTATGTGGTGGCTTTGTTTCCTGGTCTATGATTGATGGTGTTTTGATTTAATACCCCTAATCTATTGGTGCTTTATTACACATGATTTAATAATCCTACCTTTTCCCCTCAAATGAATATGAAGTTTTTTGTTAAGTACTAATTGGTAATGTTAATTCAATTATACTCATTGGACCTAACCCTAATACAAGAAAGTGACGATGATACATAGTTTCTTGTGTGATTAGTATGATGATGGAATGATTTCTCTCTCGATGTGTAGTCGTAACCCTAATTTGTTGCATATGAACATCATAGTTCTTAGATACAATGTTATGTTGATCATCTTTATCACAAGGGTGATCATGATTACTGAGCTTTTGGTAAAGCATGGAAATATGATGATGTTGATGAAGGGAATGATGTGATGGTCTTAATGGCATGTGGGCATGGTTGAGCTCTTAGTAAAGTGTTATCCTTTTTGTGATGTGGCAAGGATTTGTATCTTGTGATGGTATTATGATGAGTTGGACTCATATTTGACAATGAAATAGTACCATGTGATTATGTAATACACTTTATGCTTCATATGTTTTATTTCTTTTGAAGTTGCAACGTACCATGTTTTTGGCAAATTCCTTTAGGGATTGTATGTAACTTGACTAATGTAGCCTTAATTCACCCAATTCATATTAACTAATCAAGTGGAACCTTAATCATGTAGTGCCATGTACCGTAGAACCATTCAGTGTTAGAACTTGTTGGATGGGGAAATGAGTATTCCTAAGGGAAGCTAGGAGCACATACTACAGAGTATGATGGGTGCACGAGACCATGTGTTCTTGACATCCTAATATCAAGGTTTTAGAGTATGACCGCGGTCATCCCTTGGTTTAATAATAGTTGATACTTGTGATACACCGTTCGAACAAAACGTTATTAACTAATGCGGAAGCATTTCGTTAGCAGTGGAATTACTGAAAATCACTAAAAATTAAAACTTTTTTTACAAAGAGATCCATAAACTGAAAAACTCTTTCATAAAGAACCAAAATAATTCAAATACATTCTGGTTTACGAGTACATCTCTAGTACCAATTCTTCTCGAGAGTTACAAACACCAGCTGCCCTGTTAAGCTATACACAGGCAGTATAAAAATCTCGAGGCATTAAGCCAAAATCTCATATCAATATTAAACTAACTACTGACTCCTAGGACCTGAGAGTACAGAGACGACACATAGGAATTTCTATATACATGACATGACAATCAGTGTTTCCACCTGAGGATTCACTGTTGTCCTTGGTTCTGTTGTTACTGCTGTTCTTCCCTTGCTGTAGGGTTCCTGCCTCTTCTTCGGTGTCTACCTAAAAAGTTGAATCCCACGGGGGTGAGACAATTTAAAATTGTCCCAGAGAGAGATATAACTCTCTGCTAGAAATATTGTTATTACAATTAATAGAATAAAACTAAGCAGAAGAATTATAAGTATTCAACAGCAGCTAAATCATTGACTAAACAATTTAAAGTAGTATTCTATTTTCAAGCCATTTCAGCTATATCTTGATAAAGCAGCATGTCATTTATTCAATAAGGAATATGAAGAAGATGTATAACATTTATCCAACTAAGACATACTAGGCCATGTATCATCAACCATTGATTCTCATATTTCAACCTTAATCAAATATGCTACACTGCTGATTACATTTTACAAGCATACTTAAGCCCTGAGGAGATGAGGTATACCGCTCATACTGCAACTGACCATTGCGAAATCGGAATCAGTACCATACATAGGTCAATAGAAGAGCCAAATTTCCATGACCTCATCTTCCTAAGTCAGTGTGAGGACCAAATGCAGGACATCTTGTATCTCTGCTAAATAGCTTTCCAGGGTATACTGGAAACTTCGCTATTAGAGTTACAGTGGCATGTTGTACTCTCTTCGCAATCGAGAGATATTATATTTATCTCATATCGATCCGACATTAAGATCATCGGGAGATTAATGATACATCCATCCCGGTCTTCGGAAGATTAGTGATACATCCATCCCGGCATAAATAATGAAGGATTGAGAGATTTAATGTTTACCTTACATCAATTCCTCCATTAGGGCGTAAGGATATTCGAGCCCATAACCCCCACATACTCAAAAGTATGCCCTCCAGGAGTTCTCGTAGGAAAACCTATTTCACCATCACCAAACTACTAACGATGATGGATCTATGGTCAGGGCTCTACATGATACCATTTCACTTGATTAGTTAAGTATATTACAATATTCTTTTAGCATCAAACATGTTTTCAAACATAAAACATTATAACAATTGCTACAAAGAATGAATAATATTTCTATTAAGTTTTTTTCAAAGCTTTATTAGACTTTGGGATCTCAATCCCTTATTACATCAGGGTATTCTCATCCCTTATCATCTCATCATCATGATTATGAAACATGGGTGTTCAAACCCTTAATTCATCAAAAAACTTGTTACCACTTTATCAGGTAACTTAATGCCTTCAGGTCATCTGATCATTGTAAACATAATAATTGCAGTGTAGATATTTCACATGGATCTTAAAGTCCAATAATATCTCTTGTTACCGCTCACTAGGAAACACAACATATTTCGGCTCACAAGGCCCATAAAGCAAATTCAATAGTAAAGCATCATAGCTCATACCTGACTATGTCCACCATATCATGAAACCTGCATAATCAGTGCACAAGATAACAATTATATCAATTACAAATCAGCACTATGCATTGTAAGAGTATCATCACTATTTCCTTATTTGAGCTAAGATTTCCCAATTTATGTCAATTAGGAATACTTAATCTCATTACCTAGATTTGGGTCATGATTATCATCATATTTCCCAAAATTAGGGTTTCATACATTACAACCCAAGATTAGGGCTCCACATATCTTTATCCTATATCAGTATAGGTTTTCGTATCAAAGTGTCACATACCAGTACATTGTATCGCCTTGAATTAGGTTTTACATATCATCATTGCATTAAGGTTTCATTTTGACCTTAACCTTATCTAAAGTTTCACATGACATCACCCTCACTTTAGGGTTTCATATAAGTTCACCCTTGATTAGGGTTTCTCATAACATCATCCTCAATTAGGGTTTACTATTCACATTCAATCAGGGTTTATTATTAAAATTCCCTGAATTAGGGTTTCTCAAGTCATTACCCTAAATTAGGGTCATACCATTAGCATAGATTAGGGTTTCACCTATCATTTCCCTCAATTAGGGTTAAGGTACATTAACCTTCTTAATTAGGGTTCATGACCTCTTTATCAAGGATCATACCCTAATTACACATCCATTCATGTTGGGAGTGTTGAGACTTAACCACTACATAATTATCATTCATGTAGGGAGTCCTCTCTCTTTTATCCTTTATATGATGATATTTACTTCAGACTTGATTAGATTAGGTCAACTCAACTTGATTGGACAGTTGACACATGTATTGTGTCATTACTTCCATCATCATCAAATATTAATCATTCAAGAGGTACTAATCACCCTATCTTATTAAGGGTACAATTACTATAATCACCCTTGGATTACATCATGTAATGATCAATTAAACAATTGACCTTTAATCACCTTAAGTGTCCATACGGTTTTAATTAATTACTTTCAAACGGTCTTGGTCACTTAGACCCCAAATGGTCTTGACCAACCAGACCTCAAACGGTCTTGCTTGAAATACCTCCAAATGGTCTAAGACCGTTTAGACCTCCAAACGGTCTTGATCAAACACTTGAAACTGTTTAGCAAAGTAGTTGCTTGAAACCGTTTAACAAATTAGGTGCTTGAAACTGTTTGACAAATTAGGTGCTTGAAACTATTTGACAAATTAGGTGCTTGAAAACATTTGAGTTTCAATCAGTTTGGGATTGTTTGGTCCCAAACGGTCTAGAGACAGTTTGGTCCAAACCTCCTCAAAACCGATTGGACCAAAAATGGTCTCAACCACTCATATTGATTTAGGGTTTCCAAGATTAATTCCTTCATCAATTGAATCCATGTAATTACTCATCAATTGAACCTAAGCACCATACTTAAATTGAGCTTAATGAATCATCTTTCATTTGATTTAGACTTTCAATTGATCATCAATTTGGGTTTTGAACCCAATTGAATTAGGGTTGAAATCGATGAACTTTCAATATTGGTCATTGTAGAACTAATTGCTTTGAAATTATTGGACAATCATTCAAATTGGGCATGACCTAACCTCAAACGGTCTTGAGGTTGTTTAGATGAACTCCAAACGGTCTTGAGATCGTTTGCCCATCCCATCACTTAAAATTGTGAAATCCAATTAGGGTTTGGATCATTAGATTAATTGATCAAAAATTGAATTATTGATTGCATTACCATTTGCTATCTTTGGACCTTCAAATACTTAACCATACTCAACCCTAGACCTCCAAACGGTCTTGGTTGACCTCCAAACAGTCTTGAGACCGTTTGGGTGATCTCCAAATGGTCTTGAGACCGTTTGGGTTAATCAACCCAAAGAATTAGATCAATTAATTGCAAAATCACACTCAACCCGAGTAGGGTTTTTAATTGGATGATTGTCCATGTAGTGATTCAATAAATTGGAACCATTAGATCCTCATCTAACAAATACTAGGGTCCTGACCTCAAACGTTCAACCCATCTAAATGGTCAACCATCCTAAATGGTTTGGGGTTCAAGACTCTAAGCAGTTTGCAAACCGTTTAGCCCCCAAACGGTTTGGTGAAACCGTTTGGACCAAGATATTCAAAACCATTTGCAAGGGAAACTTGTTGGATCGCATGCCCAAGAAGATGTCATCATCATCTACCTTCATTCATTCAAAAGATACTGCCATTTTCATGATAATTACAACAATGGATCAAGGAAATTTCAAATAGAACAAAACGTTCAACAAATAATGGAGAATTGAATGCAATAACAATATTTAAGGGTTTGAGTTATATAACCCGCCTCCAATTGAGCTTCAAAGCTTAGAGCTTCACGTCAAAAATGGTGGAGGAAGCTTTTGCAACTCTCCCAAGGCTCATCCTCAAGCTTTGGAGTGAAAAGATTGGCTAGGATTGAAGATGGAGTGAAATAGAGAAGAAATCATGCATTGTTTTGTGATTTCCACCATGAAATCAAGGTGAAAGAAGATCAAGAAGCTTACCAACAGGTTGGGGGTCATCCTCCTTCTACTCCTAGCTCCCTTGGTAGTTTTTGCAAGCAAAGAGAGGAAGTGGATTCGAAAAAGCCTTTGATTTGGGTTGTAAAAGGTGTTTTTATAAGAAAATCAATGAGAGAGAAAAATGCCTTATAAAAATCTTTTAATTCCAAAATTAGTGTCGTATCTTCCCCCTCAATTCCTTGGACACGAAACCATCTTATCCCAGTTTCAAAACTTCTTCATTATCCAAGAATTAAAAGAAAATAAATTAAGCACCTTAATCATATTATACTAATATCCCCTTTTCAGTGGATATTTCTTTTATTATCTTAATGTGAGTGGGCTTTCCACTCACTCAAGATATTTTCATGCCTTTGCAAGGCACAAGCTCGTCCAACCCTTCTGCAAATTCATCCCTCACCTTTTGGTTGGAGGGTTCTTCAATTAATATATTTCTTTTTGCATTAAATTGAAATAAAGTTCCTTTTTATGCTTAATTTTGATTATTTTAATACCAAGATTTTCTCTCCTCGAAAATAATTCAAATGAGGCGCCCCTCATTTTCTTTTCTCTACATGATGCCAAGAAAAATGGGGGACCCTCTAGAAGTGGTATTTTGCATATTGAACCCTAGGTTTTGGGTAAATTGCACATTACACCAAAACCAGGTTTTAATGCCAAGGATTGCTCAGCAAGCTTTATCTTGGTGCTCAAGCTTGTGGAAACCATACCTACTGCATCATTCTCATTCTTATGATGCTTCAACATCTGAGAACCATTTTATCATGTACAATTTGCAAGTTAACCCCTCAACTTGGGTAATTGCACTTTAGTCCAAAATTAACAAAACAATGTTTCATCATTATTTAAAAAGGACTAAAATTGAAATATGAGTTCCTCTTGAGCCTTAATTACTTTCCAAGTAATATGAAAAAGCATATAATCAACATTTATTAAGCAAAACATCTAGGGTTATAGCATAACCCAGGTCAGGGATGTTACAAATTATCCACCCCTTACAAGGATTTCGTCCCCGAAATCATCAACAAAAACATTTAAGAGAAAAGAGTAGGGTATTTCCTCCTCATCTCTTCCTCTAGTTCCCATGTAGCTTCTTCAATGCCAAGGTGATTCTAGAGGACTTTTACAAGACAAATGTCTTTCTTTTTCAGCTTTTTAATTCTTTTATCAAGGATCGTCACATGTTCTTCAACATATGATATATCATTATTTAATTCTACCTCCACAGGTTGCAGAACTAATTTTGTGTTAGGGTAACACTTCCTCAACATGGAGATGTGGAACACTGAATGTAACTTATGGAACTCAGGTGGTAACTCTAGCTTATAAGCTACCTTTCCAATTCGTTCAATGATTGGATAAGACCCCATAAATCTAGGAGCTAACTTTCCCTTCCTTCCAAATCTAAGGACTCCTTTCCAGAGTGAGACCTTGAGATAAACTCTGTCTCCAACTTGGAATTCTTAAGGTCTTCGCCATTTGTCGGCATATGATTTCTGTCTATCCTATGTAGTCTTTAACTGTTGTTGTATTACTTTAATCTTCTCAATTGTTTGGTGCACTAGCTCAGGACCCAAAAGTTGATTTTCTCCAGTTCCGTACCAACATAAAGGAGATCTACATAGTCTACCATATAATGCTTCATATGGTGCCATGTCAATACTGTGCTGATAGCTATTATTGTAAGCAAATTCTATCAATCTCAGGTGTAGATCCCAACTTCCTACAAATTGAAGGACACATGCCCTAAGAAAGTCTTCCAAAGTTTGTATGGTTCTTTCAGATTGTCCATCTGTCTGAGGGTGAAAGGCTATACTAAACCTTAACTGTGTACCCAAAGCTTTATGAAGTCGCTCCCAAAAATGACTCGTGAACTGGGGACCTCTATAAAAAATGGTAGTGGCTGGAACCCTGTGCAATCGCACTATCTCATCTACATATAACTGTGCCAGCTTCTTAGCAGTGTAGATTGTTTTGACAGGTAAGAAATGTGTTGTATTTGTCAACCTATCGACTATCACCCATATAGAATCATGACTTTTGGTTGTTCTAGGCAAACCAACCACAAAGTCCATGGTTACATGATCCCATTTCCACTGTGGTATAGGCAAATATTGCATTGTTCCTGCAGGCTTCTGATGTTCAGCTTTAACCTACTAACACACCGGACACCGCATAACAAACTCAACTACATCTTTCTTCAATCCAGGCCACCAATACATGTCTTTTAAGTTATAATACATCTTGGTGCTCCCTAGATGCATAGCATACATAGAAGAATGAGCTTCTTCCAGAACTAACTTTCTCAAGTCATTGGCATCAAGTACTACCATCCTACCATGGTAACAGACTACCTGATCCTTTGACTCATGAAATCCATCTCGTTTCTCACTACCATATTCTGTCCTAATCTGCTGATTTACAACATCAGCTTGCTGGGCTTCTTTAATCTGTTGTCTCAGAGTTGGTTTTATGTGCATCTCATCTAGCAACCCAGCTAACAATGATACTTTAAACTGTACATTGTTTTTCCTCAAAGATATAAACATATCCCTCTTAGATCACACTAAAGAATTCAACTATGCTTTATCTAAGGTTGGTGTTGTTGATTTTCTACTTAGTGCATCAGCTACTCCATTAGACTTCCCTGGATGATAATCGATTGTACAATCATAGTCCTTGATTAACTCCATCCAGCGGCGTTGCCTCATGTTTAGCTCATGCTGAGAAAATATATACTTTAGGTTTTACAGTCTGTGAAAATCTGGAATGTCTCTCCGTAGAGATAATGTCTCTAGATCTTCAAAGCATGGACCACAACAGCTAGCTCTAGATCATGTGTTGGATAATTCTCCTCGTGTTTCTTAAGCTGTCGAGAAGCAAAAGAAATCACTTGCTTATATTGCATCAACACACATCCTAAACCATTCTTAGATGCATCACAGAAAACTATATACCCCTTTCCCTGCTCAGGTAACACCAACACAGGTGCACTTGTCAACCTTTCTTTCAACAACTGAAAAGAATGTTGACACTTGTCATTCCAGACAAAAGGAACCTCTTTTCTGGTCAACTTGGTTAGGGGTAAAGCTATAGAACTGAAGTTCTTAATGAACCTCCTATAGTAGCCTGACAACCCTAAGAAACTACATATCTTCGTTGGTGTTTTCATTTGTTCCCATTGCAGGATAGATTCTACCTTCTTAGGATCAACATGAATACCTGAGGCAGATATTACGTGCCCAAGAAAAGAAACTTCTAGTAACCATAACTCACATTTGCTAAACTTAGCATACAACTTATGCTCTCTTAGCAAAGTTAGAGTGTGATGGAGTTGCTTCTCATGTTGTTGAGCATCTCTACTATAAATTAAGATGTCATCTATGAAGACGACTACACACTGATCAAGAAAAGGTCAAAAGATTATATTCATGAGTTCCATGAATGCAGTTGGTGCATTAGTTAGTCCAAACGACATAACTATGAACTCATAGTGACCATACCTTGTCCTAAAAGCAGACTTAGGTATGTCACTCTCCTTAATACGCAACTGATGGTATCCCGGTCTAAAGTCTATCTTAGAGAAGATAGTTGCACTACGCAACTGATCAAACAAGTCATCTATTCTTGGCAGAGGATACTTGTTCTTTATAGTTACTTTATTTAATTGCATGTAATCAATGTATAACCGCATTGATCCATCCTTCTTCTTTACAAAGAGGATCGGAGCACCCCATGGTGAAGTACTTGGTCAGATAAAACCTTTCTCAAGCAACTCCTGCAACTGTTTCTTAAGCTCTGCCATCTCAGCAGGTGCCATTCTATACGGTGTTTGTGCTATAGGTTGCGTACCTGAAATTATATTAATTTTGTGGGCTCTGATCTCCAAACCATGATATAATCATGATTTAAACTTAGCGGAAGCGATTCGATAAACAGCGGAAGACAAAAATCACGGGAAATTAAAACTTTTCGAGACAAGAGCTTGAATCCTTAAAAGCTTCTTTCATAACAAGAGATAAACTGTTTACATCTCATGATAATTACTTCTTGAGTAATTATATACATCAAGATACAAAATCTCAAGAACTCATAACAAAAGACTCCAAGACCTGAGAGTACAGAGGACACATAGGACTGACTCTAACTACACCACATGGCAGGCTAAATCTCCACCTGAGATTTACTGCTGCTCCTGGTGTTGCTGCTGCTGGGACTGGTCACCTGTAGACCTGTTCCTCCGTCCTCGACGTCCACCTAAAAAGTTGAAGTCTACGGGGTGAGACAATTGTACATAATTGTCCCAGTGAGAGTTATAACTCTCTGCCAGAAGCTTTATTATAACATCAAAGAATAACTTAAGTAGTAAAAGCTTACAAAGTATTCAATAGCAGATACAGTTGTATACAAGAGCTCAACATTTATCAAGCATAAAGAACATATGCACTATTCAGTGTAACATCAATCAATTATCTCATAGTTACCTTTAACAGGTATACTACACTTGTAGATTATGTTTTTCAAACAGTCTTATTATTATGCCCTGTGGAGATGAGGTTTACCACTCATACCCCAACCAATCACTGTTAAGTGCCTTAGTATCATACTAGGTCATTGAAAGAGCCGGATTCTCATGACCTTCACCTTCCTCAGTCAGTAAGAGGATTACTTGTAGGACATCTTGTGTCTCTACTATTATAGCTCACCAGGGTAATCTGGTCCTTCGCTATTTTAGAGTTACAGTGGCATCCTGTACTCTCTTCGTCATCAGGAGATTTCATGTTTATCTCCACTGATACAGATATCTATGTTTTCTTCGTCATCAGGAGGTTTCATGTTTACCTACTACTGATATGGTATGGAAAAGTAGTGAAGGATTGACGGATTACATATCTACATCAAATCCCTACACTAGGATGTAAGGTTCTACACATCCATGTACCCCACATACTCAATAGTATGTGATCCAGGAGTTCCCTTAGGAAAACCTGTTTCACCATCATTTGATCTCTGACAATGATGGATCTATGATCAGGGCTCTACATTATACTTGATTAGTTAGGTACATTCAGTATTCATTTAACATCACACATTGTTCTTCAAACAATAACAGTAGCATAACAACTATAAAAGGAGAATACTAAATGTAACAAGCCTAACTCACATCAATCATCATTTCTCATTATACTCATCACAAGTCATCTCTAAGGCATGAACTTGATGGTATTCATGGCTCTCACATCCCATTATTATCATAGAATGCCACTTGACAAGGCATCAAGATACTTTACTTATTCATAAAGCTATCAATATGCCTTTAATGAATATCGTATCATCATCCATACCTGGATATGATCACCTCCATATCAGAACCTGCATGGTTAATTCAGCTAATAAAGGTAATTCAAAACAATGATTATACTTTCCACTCTTGTCATAAGAGCTAAGTTCTTTGATTCTTATCAAATAGAGTTTAATACTCATATAACATGTCATCACCTTTGAATTAGGGTTTACTATTCACATCACATGTCATTACCCTTGAATTAGGGTTTACTATTCACTTCACATGTTATTACCCTTGAATTAGGGTTTACTATTCACATCACATGGTAAATTTGAACTCATAACATCATCATGTATGAGGAACATCATCATTGATGCTCTCAGATTAGCTTAAGATTCATCATATATCATAATTAGGGTTTCCATGATCTCACATAGGTGGATCATACCCTAATCATGCACATTCATGTGTATTGAAGGTTCTTTACTTGAGTTTCCACCCTAAAAGGATACTTTCTCTCTCTTAAGGTACTTTCTCTCTCTTAAGATACTTTCTCTCTCCTCATACTAGTAGATGGTGATAACACCACTCTAGATCAGGTTGGGTTAAGTCCTCATGGGCTAACATAAGCCAAAACATCACTATCATGTGATTAGGGTTTGATTTGAACAAGGTATTACTCAATTGAACCCATCAAGGTATTTTGGTAATTCACCCCATTGATCACCATCATGGTTCAATTCATTAGTCACTTAATCCCTTAATATCCTAGGTTATCATTAGGGTTTAGATTAGAGCATCATTGAACCATTTACACCTTCAATTGATTAAGTGAAATCAACCTTTGAAAACCTCAAACAGTTTCAACCTTTAACCTCCAAACGGTTTGAGACCGTTTGGATGAGTTAACCGTTTGCTAGGGTTGACTCCAAGACCGTGTGACCTTCAAGGTCGTTTGCCCAAACCGTGTGAGGGAGTAGACCGTTTAACAAGTTTGACTTCAAGACCGAGAGGGCTTACACGGTTTGAGACCGTTTGGTGTCTCTCGATCTTGAGATCGTTTGAGTCCAAACGGTCTTGAGACCGTTTGGCCTCACACGGTCTTGAGACCGTGAGGCCTCACACGGTCTTGAGACCGTGTGACCTCAAACGGTCTTGAGACCGTGAGGTCTCAAACGGTCTTGAGACCGTGAGGCCTGAAACGGTCTTGAGACCGTTTGGTCCACTTGGTCTCAAACCGTTTGGACCTCCAACATGGTTCAATGATTTCAGTCGTTTATGATTATCAATGTTGAAGCCTCCAAATGGTCAAAGCCATGGTAACCAATTATAGATTGAGTTAATTAGGGTTATTCTTAACCAATTGGTCACTCAATTGACCCTCAATTGTTATCCAATTAGGGTTGAAGTTGGTTCAATTAAGGTCCATCAACGTTCAACCATCAACACTCAACAATGTGAATCAACACAAGGTTGAACCCTTCAATTGAGCTCCAGTTGGGCCCAAACTTGGCCCAAACGGTCTTGAGATCATGTGGATGAACTCCACACAGTCTTGAGACCGTTTTCCCAATATTTCATCAAAATATAATGTGATTTGATAGGGGTTGAACCTTGATTGAGTCTCAATTCAGTATTTTTGATTAATTCAATAACCCATTGCAATTGGGCCCTCAATTGATCAAATTACCTTAACCCTAGACCTCCAAACGGTCTTGGGTTGTCACCACACGGTCTTGAGACCGTTTGGACTCACAAGGTCTTGATACCGTGAGGCCTCACACGGTCTTGAGACCGTGTGACCTCAAACGGTCTTGAGACCGTTTGCCCAAAAAGGGCGATTTCAACAGATTGGAAATCAGGAGTAAATTCAATTAAAGTTGTTGATTAAAAAGGCCATATCTCACGATTCCTTTAGAGTTATCATCTCAAATTTTGTGGGTGATTATCCTACATAATTATAAACAGAAATCTTATATGTTCCATGCTCGGTCAAAGCGGCTAAATGGTCTTGAAGACCGTTTGCCCTTACACGGTCCTGAGACCGTTTGCTCACTACACGGTTTTGCAAACCGAGAGAGCAATTTTTGGAGACCGTTTAGTAAAGTGAAAAGTAGTGGATTAAGTTTGGAAATAACGTCTTCATCTCCTAGATCAAGAACAGCAAGGATTTCTCACGGATTTTCTTGCAAGGTAGCAAAGGAAGGTAGAGAAGAAGAAGAACTATCATCTAAAAGCATAAACGAGATGTATATAACAAAGCATAGGTTTAGAGTTATAAAACCCGCCTAAAGCTTGCTCCTTGAGCTCCAAGATTTTGAGCTCCAAGCTTTTAATGGAGTCCTTGAGTTTCCACAGGTCGGCCAAGGTGATCCTTCCGAGGAAAGTCGAGAAGAGATGGCTAGAAAGGTAGAGCTATGTGAGCTAGCCATCAATTTGACCTTGAATTCGAGTTCTAACCATGAACTTAAGCAAAAGGGAGGATTCAAACCTACCTTGCCCTCCTTGGTCGTCCTCCTGAGCTCCACAGCTCCTCTTTAGTCGGTTTGGGTGAATAGAATAGTGAAAGGAACGAAGGGAGGGTTTCCTTGCTAAGTGAAGTGGAGAGTATATATACTTGGGGTGAGATTTTCAACATAAGCTCATAAGTTCTCCATATTTTCAACTAAGTCCCTCCATCCTTCTATTCTCGTCCCTTCATATTAATTCTAAGGACAAACCTTCTTCTAAGGTCAAGAAATGAGGGCAAAGAAGATCAACCTTTTAGTTAAGCATACACATAAAAGGGCTATAGCACATACACCTTGATTATTCAATCACAAAGGTGTTTTTTTTTCATAACTTGATTAATCAATTAAAGTGACCTTTCATCATTTCTTATCTAAATGATGACAAGAGTCTTAAAAGATATTTTAGATGATGTATTTTACAAGTTGCACCCCTCAAATTGGGTAAATTGTACTTTTCTCCAATTTAGGGTTTTCAAGCACCAGGATTGCTTCCACAGCTGCACCTTGGTGCCCAAGCTTGGGAAATCCCTCAAACCTTACCATCATCATTCTCATGATGTCTCAACATCAGAGGAACATCTCAACATGTGAAAATTGCAAGTTATCCCTTCTAACTGGGTAATTTGCACATAGGTCCCTGTATTACAAAACAATGCTACAACTTTATATAAAGAGGAGCAAAAACTGAAATATATGTTTATGAGAAACTTAATTACATGCCCAAAGTTAATCACAAGGATTTAATTACATATTTAGGCAAAACACCTAGGGTTAACTCATAACCCAGGTCAGGGATGTTACAAATTATCCACCCCTTACAAGGATTTCGTCCCCGAAATCGATAAAACATACTAAGAGAAAATGGCAGGATACTTCCTTCTCATCTCATCCTCTAATTCCCAAGTGGCTTCTTCAACACCACGGTGGCTCTAGAGGACTTTCACAAGACTTATATCTTTCTTCTTTAACCTTTTAATTCTATTATCAAGGATTGACACTGGTCCCTCCTCATAGGATATATCATCATTCAATTCTACCTCCATAGGTTGTAGAACTGACTCGGTGTCTGGGTGACATTTCTTCAGCATAGAAATGTGAAACACAGGATGTAACCTCTGTAACTCTGGTGGCAACTCTAGTCTATATGCTACCTTTCCAATCCGTTCAATGATTGGATAAGGCCCCATAAATCTAGGAGATAACTTCCCTTTCTTTCCAAAACGAAGGACCCCTTTCCAAGGCGAGATTTTGAGATATACTCTGTCTCCAACCTGGAACTCTAAGGGTCTACGACGCTTGTCAGCATAAGATTTCTGCCTATCCTGTGCAGTCTTAATCTTTTGTTGTATTACTTTAATCTTCTCTGTGGTCTGCTGCACAAGATCAGGACCTAACAACTGACGCTCACCAGTCTCGAACCAACACAGAGGTGATCTACAACGTCTACCATACAAGGCTTCATAAGGTGCCATATCAATACTATGCTGATAGCTATTGTTATAGGCAAACTCTATCAAGCTTAGGTGTAGATCCCAACTTCCGGTAAACTGGAGAGCACATGCTCTCAACAAGTCTTCTAAGGTCTGTATGGTCCTTTCTGACTGTCCATCAGTCTGTGGATGAAAGGCCGTACTAAACCTTAGCTTGGTGCCTAATGCTCTGTGTAACTGTTCCCAAAAATGACTTGTAAATTGAGGGCCTCTGTCAGAAACTATTGTGACGGGAACTCCGTGCAAACGCACTATCTCTTGAACATATAATTCTGATAACCTTTCAGCTGAATAGGTTGTTTTGACAGGTAAGAAATGTGTTGTCTTAGTCAACCTATCAACAACTACCCAAATGGAATCATGTTCTTTGCTTGTCTTAGGTAGGCCAACAACAAAGTCCATGGTCACATGGTCCCACTTCCACTGTGGTATGGGTAAAGGTTGCATTGTTCCTGCAGGCTTCTGGTGTTCAGCTTTAACTTGCTGACACACAGGACACCTCAGAACAAACTCTGCAACATCCTTCTTCATTCCAGGCCACCAATACAGATCTTTCAAATTCCGATACATCTTGGTGCTCCCTGGATGCATAGCATACATGGAAGAATGAGCTTCTTCCAGGACTAACTTCCTCAAGTTATCCACATCTGGCACTATCATTCTTCCATTATAACAGGCTAATTGGTCATCTGAGTCAGGGAAACCATCTCGCTTCTCATTTCCGTACTCAGATCTAATCTGCTGAACTACATCATCACCTTGCTGTGCTTCCTTAATCTTCTCTCTTAAAGTAGGTTTAATATACATCTCAGCCAAGAACCCGATTAACAATGACACCTTCAACTGTACATTGTCCTGCCTTAAAGAGATAAGCATATCTCTCCTAGAGCATACTAAAGAGTTTAGTTGTGCTCTATTCATGGTTTATGTTGCTGATTTCCTACTCAAGGCATCTGCAACAACATTGGCCTTGCCCGGATGGTAATCAATTGTACAATCGTAGTCCTTGATTAACTCCATCCAACGACGTTGCCTCATGTTAAGCTCATGCTGAGAGAAGATATACTTAAGGTTCTTGTGGTCTGTGAAAATCTGGAATGTTTCTCCGTAGAGATAATGTCTCCAGATCTTCAAGGCATGAACCACAACAGCTAACTCCAGATCGTGTGTTGGATAATTCTCCTCGTGTTTCTTAAGCTGTCGGGAAGCAAAAGAAATCACTTGTTTATCCTGCATCAACACACATCCTAGTCCATTCTTGGAAGCATCACAGAAAACTACATATCCTTTTCCTTGTTCAGGTAGTACAAGCACAGGTGCACTTGTCAACCTCTCCTTCAACAACTGGAAAGACTGTTGACACTTATCACTCCAAGAAAAAGGAACATCTTTCCGGGTCAACTTGGTCAAAGGTAAGGCTATAGAACTAAAGTTCTTAATGAACCTTCGATAATAGCCAGCTAACCCCAAGAAACTTCAAATCTCCGTCGGTGTCTTCAGTTGTTCCCACTGTAGAACAGATTCTACCTTTGTAGGGTCAACACGAATTCCCGAGGCAGATGTCACATGTCCAAGAAAAGATACCTCCGGCAACCAGAACTCACACTTGCTAAACTTAGCATACATCTTGTGTTCTCTTAGCAAGGTCAAAGCTTGGCGAAGATGCTGCTCATGCTGGTGAGCATCCTTACTATAGATCAGAATGTCATCTATGAAGACGACAACACACTGATCAAGGAAAGGTCGAAAAACTCTATTCATGAGTTACATAAATGCAGCTGGTGCATTGGTTAGTCCAAACGACATAATCGTGAACTCATAGTGACCATACCTTGTCCTAAAGGCAGACTTGGATATGTCACTATCCTTAATACGGAGTTGACGATATCCAGACCTCAAGTCTATCTTTGAAAAGACTGTTGCACCACGCAACTGATCAAAGAGATCATCAATCCTCGGCAGAGGGTACTTATTCTTTATTGTTACTTTATTGAGTTGTCTGTAGTCGATGCACAACCGCATTGACCCATCTTTCTATTTAACAAACAAGACCGGAGCACCCCAAGGTGAAGTGCTCGGTCGGATAAAACCCTTCTCAAGTAACTCTTGAAGTTGTTTCTTGAGTTCTGCCATCTCGGCAGGCGCCATCCTATACGGAGTCTGGGCTATGGGTTTCGTATCTGGGATCAGATTGATTTCAAAATCAATCTCCCGAGGTGGTGGTATACCAGGAAGTTCTTCAGGAAACACATCCTCGAATTCCCTGACTATGGGAACTTCAGCAGGATTGGACGTTTCCTTGGTAACATCTACCACATGGGCTAAGAATGCATAACATCCTTGCCTCAACAACTTATCAGCAACCATAGCTGACACAAGACAGGTGGGCAGAATCTTTCTTTCTCCTTGAAAGATCCATGTGTTGCTTTCATCAGCAAACACAGCCAACTTGGATTCACAATCCAAGACAACTCTATACCTCTCTAAGGTATCCATCCCGAGGATTATATCAAATCCTTGCATATTAAGTGGTATAAGATCCACTTGAGTGCGATGGTCGGAAAAGAAAAGGATGCATGGAGAGCATACCTCCTGCAAAACGGCAGACCCACTCAACGAAGTCTCCAACAACAAACTATCTACCCTATGACTAACAGTCACATTGCAGTTACGAATCACTCTTCGAGTGATGAAAGAGTGCGTAGCACCCGGGTCAATCAGAACAGATACAACACAGGATGTAGACATATCAGGATATAAAAGTTTCATCTGACCTGCCACTACCCGTGGATTGACCACTGCATCTGGTGGGTTCATAGCATAGAACCTCGCTGTCGCCTGGTGTTGAGGTGGTGCTGATGATCCAGCTTGAGACGCTTGTCCACGTCCTCGAGCTGCTCCTTGAGATTGCATTCTCTGAGATCCTTGTTGATTCTGTCTCGGAGGCTGTGTCACACTGACAGGCCTAGAACGGCAATCCTTCATCAAGTGTCCCACCTTACCACAGTTGTAGCATCTCCTCTCCTGTTGTTGTGGTCGGGGTGGTCCAGTAACTGACATCGATGCAGAACTGTGAGTCCCTTAAAGCGGTTGACTCCGTCCTCTACCTCTGCTTGGTGACCATTGAGTTTGAGAACTCGATCTGGGTGGTGGAGGGTTAGGTACAGAGAATCTAGGTTTCTTAAAATCCCCGGATGAAGAACCCTGGAACTGTGGATATCTTTTCTGGGTTTGCCTCTTCTCAACCACAGATCTCTCTATCCTTCGGACTGACTCAACGAAGGTAGAGAATCTCTCTCGGTTTTCTAGGGCAGACACAGGGGTTGACATATCAGCATTCAAACCCTTCTCGAATCTTCTGATTCTTTCCTCTTCTGTGGCAGCCATGTGCGGACAGAACCACAGCAACTCCATGAACTTAGCTTCATACTCGCTAATGTTCATCATACCCTGCCTTAGTCTCTCAAACTGAGAGATCTTCTCATCTAGGAAGGTCTTTGGAAAATATCTATTGATAAATTCCCGACGAAACTCTTCCCATGCGAACTCTACTCCAGGTCTCTTCTGCTCTTCCATGTCCCACCTGTGACCAGCACTGCCTTTGAGAAGATAGACAGCATGTCTAACCTTCTCAGCTTCTGGGATAATAAGAATCCTGAAAGCCTTCTCCAACTCTGTCAGCCATAAATCAGCATCTGCGGGGTCGGCAGTCCCAAAGTACTCGGTAGCTCCGACACGACGAAGTCATTCGAACGTCTTACCGATACCTTATGCTTCAGGCTGGACAGGTGCCCTCGGTGCAGGCATGCGCATCCTGTCGGTTATGTGTGTCATGGCAGTCATGAACTGCCCGAACATTGTCTGTACAGCTGGGTTACCCATGTCGGCTGGGTCAAACTGGGGTGGCTCTCTTGGTGACTCTGGTGCAGGCTGTTCTATTCTTGGAACCCTTGCACCGCCTTGAGGTGCACTAGCACTACTCTCTGCCACCATCCTTATGTATCTTCTTTTCCTGAGGAGTAGAAGATTCTATTAGATAGGGAAAGAGTACTAAAGATAGACTCGACATCCTAAGTCCTATGCCTCTGTAGACTCAACTGACCTAGAGCTCTGATACCACTAATTGTGGGCTCTGATCTCCAAACCATGATATAATCATGATTTAAACTTAGCGGAAGCGATTCGATAAACAGAGAAAGACAAAAATCACGGGAAATTAAAACTTTTCGAGACAAGAGCTTGAATCCTTAAAAGCTTCTTTCATAACAAGAGATAAACTGTTTACATCTCATGATAATTACTTCTTGAGTAATTATATACATCAAGATACAAAATCTCAAGAACTCATAACAAAAGACTCCAAGACCTGAGAGTACAGAGGACACATAGGACTGACTCTAACTATACCACATGGCAGGCTAAATCTCCACTTGAGATTTATTGCTGTTCCTAGTGCTGTTGCTGCTGGAACTGGTCACCTGTAGACCTGTTCCTCCGTCCTCGACGTCCACCTAAAAAGTTGAAGTCTACGGGGTGAGACAATTATACATAATTGTCCCAGCGAGAGTTATAACTCTCTGCCAGAAGCTTTATTATAACATCAAAGAATAACTTAAGCAGAAAAGCTTACAAAGTATTCAATAGCAGATACAGTTGTATACAAGAGCTCAACATTTATCAAGCATAAAGAACATATGCACTATTCAGTGTAACATCAATCAATTAGCTCATAGTTACCTTTAACAGGTATACTACGCTTGTAGATTATGTTTTTCAAACAGTCTTATTATTATGCCCTGTGGAGATGAGGTTTACCACTCATACCCCAACCAATCACTGTTAAGTGCCTTAGTATCATACTAGGTCATTGAAAGAGCCGGATTCTCATGACCTTCACCTTCCTCAGTAAGTAAGAGGATCACTTGTAGGACATCTTGTGTCTCTACTATTATAGCTCACCAGGGTAATCTGGTGCTTCGCTATTTTAGAGTTACAGTGGCGTCCTGTACTCTCTTCGTCATCAGGAGATTTCATGTTTATCTCCACTGATACGGATATCTATGTTTTCTTCGTCATCAGGAGGTTTCATGTTTACCTACTACTGATACGGTATGGAAAAGTAGTGAAGGATTGACGGATTACATATCTACATCAAATCCCTACACTAGGATGTAAGGTTCTACACATCCATGTACCCCACATACTCAACAATATGTGATCCAGGAGTTCCCTTAGGAAAACCTATTTCACCATCATTTGATCTCTGACAATGATGGATCTATGATCAGGGCTCTACATTATACTTGATTAGTTAGGTACATTCAGTATTCATTTAACATCACACATTGTTCTTCAAACAATAACAGTAGCATAACAGCTATAAAAGGAGAATACTAAATGTAACAAGCCTAACTCACATCAATCATCATTTTTCATTATACTCATCACAAGTCATCTCTAAGGCATGACCTTGATGGTATTCATGGCTCTCACAGCCCATTATTATCATAGAATGCCACTTGACAAGGCATCAAGATACTTTACTTATTCATAAAGCTATCAATATGCCTTTAATGAATATAGTATCATCATCCATACCTGGATATGATCACCTCCATATCAGAACCTGCATGGTTAATTCAGCTAATAAAGGTAATTCAAAACAATGATTATACTTTCCACTCTTGTCATAAGCTCTAAGTTCTTTGATTCTTATCAAATAGAGTTTAATACTCATATAACATGTCATCACCTTTGAATTAGGGTTTACTATTCACATCACATGTCATTACCCTTGAATTAGGGTTTACTATTCACTTCACATGTTATTACCCTTGAATTAGGGTTTACTATTCACATCACATGGTGAATTGAACTCATAACATCATCATGTATGAGGAACATCATCATTGATGCTCTCAGATTAGCTTAAGATTCATCATATATCATAATTAGGGTTTCCATGATCTCACATAGGTGGATCATACCCTAATCATGCACATTCATGTGTATTGAAGGTTCTTTACTTGAGTTTCCACCCTAAAAGGATACTTTCTCTCTTAAGGTACTTTCTCTCTCTTAAGATACTTTCTCTCTCCTCATACTAGTAGATGGTGATAACACCACTCTAGATCAGGTTGGGTTAAGTCCTCATGGGCTAACATAAGCCAAAACATCACTATCATGTGATTAGGGTTTGATTTGAACAAGGTATTACTCAATTGAACCCATCAAGGTATTTTGGTAATTCACCCCATTGATCACCATCATGCTTCAATTCATTAGTCACTTAATTCCTTAACATCCTAGGTTATCATTAGGGTTTAGATTAGAGCATCATTGAACCATTTACACCTTCAATTGATTAAGTGAAATCAACCTTTGAAAACCTCAAACAGTTTCAACCTTTAACCTCCAAACGGTTTGAGACCGTTTGGATGAGTTGACCGTTTGCTAGGGTTGACTCCAAGACCGTGTGACCTTCAAGGTCATTTGCCCAAACCGTGTGAGGGAGTATACCGTTTAACAAGTTTGACTTCAAGACCGAGAGGGCTTACACAGTTTGAGACCGTTTGGTGTCTCTCAATCTTGAGATCGTTTGAGTCCAAACGGTCTTGAGACCGTTTGGCCTCACACGGTCTTGAGACCGTGAGGCCTCACACGGTCTTGAGACCGTGTGACCTCAAACGGTCTTGAGACCATGAGGTCTCAAACGGTCTTGAGACCGTGAGGCCTCAAACGGTCTTGAGACCGTTTGGTCCACTTGGTCTCAAACCGTTTGGACCTCCAACATGGTTCAATGATTTCAGTCGTTTATGATTATCAATGTTGAAGCCTCCAAATGGTCAAAGCCATGGTAACCACTTATAGATTGAGTTAATTAGGGTTATTCTTAACCAATTGGTCACTCAATTGACCCTCAATGTTTATCCAATTAGGGTTGAAGTTGGTTCAATTAAGGTCCATCAACGTTCAACCATCAACACTCAACAATGTGAATCAACACAAGGTTGAACCCTTCAATTGAGCTCCAGTTGGGCCCAAACTTGGCCCAAACGGTCTTGAGATCGTGTGGATGAACTCCACACGGTCTTGAGACCGTTTTCCCAAGATTTCATCAAAATATAATGTGATTTGATAGGGGTTGAACCTTGATTGAGTCTCAATTCAGTATTTTTGATTAATTCAATAACCCATTGCAATTGGGCCCTCAATTGATCAAATTACCTTAACCCTAGACCTCCAAACGGTCTTGGGTTGTCACCACACGGTCTTGAGACCGTTTGGCCTCACACGGTCTTGAGACCGTGAGGCCTCACACGGTCTTGAGACCGTGTGACCTCAAACGGTCTTGAGACCGTTTCCCCAAAAAGGGCGATTTCAACAGATTGGAAATCAGGAGTAAATTCAATTAAAGTTGTTGATTAAAAAGGCCATATCTCACGATTCCTTTAGAGTTATTATCTCAAATTTTGTGGGTGATTAGCCTACATAATTATAAACAGAAATCTTATACAGTCCATGCTCGGTCAAGGCGGATAAATGGTCTTGAAGACCGTTTTCCCTTACACGGTCCTGAGACCGTTTGCTCACTACACGGTTTTCCAAACCGAGAGAGCAATTTGTGGAGACCGTTTAGTAAAGTGAAAAGTAATGGATTAAATTTGGAAATAACGTCTTTATCTCCTAGCTCAAGAACAGCAAGGATTTCTCACGAATTTGCTTGCAAGGTAGCAAAGGAAGGTAGAGAAGAAGAAGAACTATCATCTAAAAGCATAAACGAGATGTATATAACAAAGCATAGGTTTAGAGTTATAAAACCCACCTAAAGCTTGCTCCTTGAGCTCCAAGCTTTCAAGCTCCAAGCTTTTAATGGCGTCCTTGAGTTTCCACAGGTCGGCCAAGGTGATCCTTCCAAGGAAAGTCGAGAAGAGATGGCTAGAAAGGTAGAGCTATGTGAGCTAGCCATCAATTTGACCTTGAATTCGAGTTCTAACCATGAACTTAAGCAAAAGGGAGGATTCAAACCTACCTTGCCCTCCTTGGTCGTCCTCCTGAGCTCCACAGCTCCTCTTTAGTCGGTTTGGGTGAATAGAACAGTGAAAGGAACGAAGGGAGGGTTTCCTTGCTAAGTGAAGTGGAGAGTATATATACTTGGGGTGAGATTTTCAACATAAGCTCATAAGTTCTCCATATTTTAAACTAAGTCCCTCCATCCTTCTATGTTCGTCCCTTCATATTAATTATAAGGACAAACCTTCTTCTAAGGTCAATAAATGAGGGCAAAGAAGATCAACCTTTTAGTTAAGCATACACATAAAAGGGCTATAGCACATACACCTTGATTATTCAATCACAAAGGTGTTTTTTTTTCATAACTTGATTAATCAATTAAAGTGACCTTTCATCATTTCTTCTCTAAATGATGACAAAAGTCTTAAAAGATATTTTAGATGATGTATTTTACAAGTTTCACCCCTCAAATTGGGTAAATTGTACTTTTCTCCAATTTAGGGGTTTCAAGCACCGGGATTGCTTCCACAGCTGCACCTTGGTGCCCAAGCTTGGGAAATCCCTCAAACCTTACCATCATCATTCTCATGATGTCTCAACATCAGAGGAACATCTCAACATGTGCAAATTGCAAGTTAACCCTTCTAACTGGGTAATTTGCACATAGGTCCCTGTATTACAAAACAATGCTACAACTTTATATAAAGAGGAGCAAAAACTGAAATATATGTTTCTGAGAAACTTAATTACATGCCCAAAGTTAATCACAAGGATTTAATTACATATTTAGGCAAAACACCTAGGGTTAACGCATAACCCAGGTCAGGGATGTTACAAATTTCAAAATCAATTTCTCTAGGTGGAGGTACACCTGGAAGTTCTTTAGGGAACACATCCTCAAACTCCCTAACTATCGTAACTTCGGAAGGATTAGAACTCTCCATGGTGGTATCTACCACATGTGCCAAGAATGCAAAACATCCTTGCCTTATCAGCTTCACAGCTACCATAGCTCACACAAGACATGTTGGAAGAATCTTTCTGTCTCCTTGAAAGATCCATGTGTCACTATCATCTGTGAACACAACCTGCTTAGACTCACAATCCAAGACAACCTTGTACTTTTCTAGGGTGTCCATCCCAAGAATTATATCAAACCCATGCATTTCAAGTGGTCTAAGATCCACTTGAATGCGATGTTCAGAAAAGATATGAGTGCAGGGAGAACACACCTCCCGCAACACTACAGATCCCATCAAAGGAGTTTCTAACTTCAAACTCTTTGCTCTATGACCAACTATCATATTGCAGTCAAGAATCACTCTTTTAGTAATGAAAGAATGCGTAGCACCCGGATCAATTAAAACAGATACGACGCAAGATGTAGACATATCATAATAAAATAGTTCCATTTGACCTGTCACAACCCTAAGGTTGACTACTGCATCAGGCTGATTCATCGCATAGAATCTCGACGTTGCCTGCGGTTGACTCGGTGCTCGATTACTGGGTGCTGACGATCCAGCTTGGGATGCTTGTCCATGTCCTCTTGTGCCACTTGGAAACTATCGCCTCTGAGAGCCTTGCTGACTCTGCCTCTGAGGTTGAGTCATACTTGCTTCTCTGGCTCAACAATCCTTCATCAAATGCCCCATCTTTCCACATATAACGCAACCTCTGTTCCGTGCCTGTGGTTTGGATGGTCTTGTTACCGACACTGATGTTGAGCTATGGGCTCCTTCTGGCGGTAAACTATGACCTCTACCCCTATTAGATGTCCATTGCGTCTGGGTATTAAACCTTGGTGGTGCTATTGGTGCAGAAAACCTCGGTTTCTTAAAAATTTTGGACCTTTGTCCTTGAAACTGAGTATACACCTTCTTGCTCTTAGTCTGTCGCTTCTCAATCACAGACCTCTCTATGCGTCTGACCGACTCCACAAAAGTAGCAAACCTCTCCCTGTTCTCTAGAGCAGACACAGGAGTGGTCAAATCAGCGTTTAACCCCTTCTCAAAATGCCGAATCCTCTCTTCATCGGTAGCTTCCATATGCGGACAGAACCGCAAAAGCTCCATGAAGTTAGCCTCATACTCACTAATGTTCATTGGTCCTTGCCTTAATCTCTCAAACTGAGAGATCTTCTTATCTAGGAACGTCTTAGGAAAGTATCTATTGACGAATTCTCGTCGGAATACTTCCCATCCGATCTCCACACCCGACCTCTTGCCTTCTTCTATGATCCACCAATGGCCAGCACTCCCTTTAAGAAGGTATACTGCGTGTCTAACCTTCTCAGCTTCTGGGATGTTAAGGATTCTAAAGGCCTTCTCTAGTTCGGTCAGCCACATGCCAGCATCTGTTGGGTCAGCTGTACCAGCATACTCCGTGGCCCCAACCCGGTAAAGTCGTTCAAATGTCTTGTCAGCTCCCTGTCCTTCGTGGTGAGTAGGTGCCCTAGGTGCAGGTAATGGCATCCTATCTGTCATATGAGTCATGGCCACAATAAACTATCCAAACATGGCTTGGAAGGATGGATTCCCCATATCTGCTTGATTGAACTGGGTTGTTCAGGTACGGGCTCCTCCCTATCTTGATCTCTTGCACCTCCTCCCGGTGCAGCAACACTGCTCTCATCAGCATGTTCATCATGTGATCCAGACATCTTTAGTTCTTCTTCTCCTCCTATATGAGAAGAAGACACTATCAGCTAAACTGGAAGACACTAGAACAAATTTGACAACCTTAATCCTATGTTTTTGTAGACTCAGCGAACCTAGAGCTCTGATACCACTAATTGTGATACACCATTTGAACAAAATGTTATTAACTAATGCGGAAGCGTTTCGTTAGCAGCAGAATTACTGAAAATCACTAAAAATTAAAACTTTTTTTTTACAAAGAGATCCATAAACTGAAAAACTCTTTCATAAAGAACCAAAGTAATTCAAATACATCTTGGTTTACTAGTACATCTCTTGTACCAACTCTTCTCGAGAGTTACAAACATTAGCTGCCCTGTTAAGCTATACACAGGCAGTATAAAAATCTCTAGGCATTAAGCCAAAATCTCATATCAATATTAAACTAACTACTGACTCCTAGGACCTGAGAGTACAGAGACGACACATAGGACTTTCTATATACAGGACATGACAACTAGTGTTTCCACCTGAGGATTCACTATTGTCCTTGGTTCTGCTATTGCTGTTGTTCTTCCCTTGCTATAGGGTTCCTACCTCTTCTTTGGTGTCTACCTAAAAAGTTGAATTCCACGGGGGTGAGACAATTTAAAATTGTCCCAGCGAGAGATATAACTCTTCGCCAGAAACATTGTTATTACAATTAATAGAATAAAACTGAGCAGAAGAATTATAAGTATTCAACATCAGCTAAATCATTGACTAAACAATTTAAAGCAGTATTCTATTTTCAAGTCATTTCAACTATATCTTGATAAAGCAGCATGTCATTTATTCAATAAGGAATATGAAGAACATGTATAACATTTATACAACTATGACATACTAGGCCATGTATCATCAACCATTGATTCTCATATTCAACCTTAAGCAAATATGCTACACGGCTGATTACAATTTTCAAGCATACTTAAGCCCTGAGGAGATGAGGTATACCGCTCATACTCCAATCGACCATTGCGAAATCGAAATCGGTACCATACATAGGTTAATAGATGAGCCAGATTTCCATGACCTCATCTTCCTCAGTCAGTGTGAGGACCAAATGTAGGACATCTTGTGTCTCTTCTAAATCGCTTTCTAGGGTATACTGGCAACTTCACTATTAGAGTTACAGTGGCATGTTGTACTCTCTTTGCAATCGAGAGATATTATATTTATCTCATATCGGTCCGGCATTAAGATCATCGGGAGATTAATGATACATCCATCTCGGTCTTCGGGAGATTAGTGATACATCCATCCCGACATAAATAATGAAGGATTGAGAGATTTAATGTTTACCTCGCATCAATTCCTCCATTAGGGCGTAAGGATATTCACTCCCATAACCCCCACATACTCAAAAGTATGCCCTCTAGGAGTTCCCGTAGGAAAACATGTTTCACCATCACCAAACTGCTGATGATGATGGATCTATGGTCATGGCTCTACATGATACTATTTGACTTGATTAGTTAAGTATATTACAATATTCTTTTAGCATCAAACATGTTTTCAAACATAAAACATTATAACAATTGCTACAAAGAATGAATACTATTTCTATCAAGTTCTTTTCAAAGCTTTATTAGACTTTGGGATCTCAATCCCTTATTACATTAGCGTATTCTGATCCCTTATCATCTCATCATCATGATTATGAATCATGGGTGTTCAAACCCTTAATTCATCAAAACACTTGTTACCACTTTATTAGGTAACTTAATGCCTTCAGGTCATCTAATCATTGTAAACATAATAATTGCAGTGCATATATTTCACATGGATCTTAAAGTCCAATAATATCTCTTGTTACCTCTCACTAGGCAACACACCATATTATGGCTCACAAGGCCCATAAAGCAAATACAATAGTAAAGCATCATAGCTCATACCTAGCTATGTCCACCATCTCATGAAACCTTCATAATCAGTGCACATGATAACAATTATATCAATTACAAATCAACACTATGCATTGTAAGAGTATCATCACTATTTCCTTATTTGAGCTAAGATTTCCAAATTTATGTCAATTAGGAATACTTAATCTCATTACCAAGATTTGGTTCATGATTATCATGATATTGCGCAAATTTAGGGTTTCATACATTATAACCCAAGATTAGGGCTCAACATATCTTTATCCTATATCAGTATAGGTTTTCGTATCAAAGTGTCACATACTAGTACATAGTATCACCTTGAATCAGGATTTACATCTCATCATTGCATTAAGGTGTCATTTTGACCTTAACCTTATCTAGAGTTTCACATGACATCACCCTCACTTTAGGGTTTCATATAGCTTCACCCTTGATTAGGGTTTCTCATAACATCATCCTCAATTAGGGTTTACTATTCACATTCAATCAGGGTTTATTATTAAAATTCCCTGAATTAGGGTTTCTCAAGTCATTACCCTAAATTCAGGTCATACCATTAGCATAGATTAGGGTTTCACCTATCATTGCCCTCAATTAGGGTTAAGGTACATTAACCTTCTTAATTAGGGTTCCTGACCTCTTTATCAAGGATCATACCCTAATTACACATTCATTCATGTTGGGAGTGTTGAGACTTAACTACTACATAATTATCATTCATGTAGGGAGTCCTCTCTCTCTTATCCTTTATATGATGATATTTACTTCAGACTTGATTAGATTAGGTCAACTCAACTTGATTGGAGAGTTGACACATGTATTGTGTCATTACTTCCATCATCATCAAAGATTAATCATTCAAAAGGTACTAATCACCCTATCTTATTAAGGGTATAATTACTATAATCACCCTTGGAATACATCATGTAATGATCAATTAAACAATTGACCTTTAATCACCTTAAGTGTCCATATGGTTTTAATTAATTACTTCCAAACGATCTTGGTCACTTAGACCCCAAACGGTCTTGACCAACCAGACCTCAAACGCTCTTGCTTGAAATACCTCCAAACAGTCTAAGACTGTTTAAACCTCCAAACGGTCTTGCTTGAAATACCTCCAAACGGTCTTGATCAAACACTTGAATGCATTTAGCAAAGTAGGTGCTTGAAACCGTTTAACAAATTAGGTGCTTGAAACCGTTTGACAAATTAGGTGCTTGAAACTGTTTGACAAATTAGGTGCTTGAAACTATTTGAGTCTCAATCGTTTTGGGATCATTTAGTCCGACTCAAACGGTCTTGAGACCATTTGGTCCAAACCTCCTCAAAACTGATTGGACCAAAAATGGTCTCAACCACTCATATCGATTTAAGGTTTCCAAGATTAATTCCTTCATCAATTGAATCCATGTAATTACTCATCAATTGAACCTAAGTACCATACTTAAATTGATCTTAATGAATCATCTTTCATTTTATTTAGACTTTCAATTAATCATCAATTTGGCTTTTGAACCCAATTGAATTAGGGTTGAAATCGATGAACTTTCAATATTAGTCATTGTGGAACTAATTGCTTTGAAATTATTGGACCATCATTCAAATTGGGCATGACCTAACCTCAAACAGTCTTGAGACCGTTTTCCCATCCCATCACTTAAAATTGTGAAATCCAATTAGGGTTTGGATCATTAGATTGATCAACAATTGAACTATTGATTGCATTACCATTTACTATCTTTGGACCTTCAAATACTTAACCATACTCAACCCTAGACCTCCAAATGGTATTGGTTGACCTCCAAATGGTCTTGAGACCGTTTGGGTGATCTCCAAATGGTCTTGAGACCGTATGGGTTAATCAACCCAAAGAATTAGATCAATTAATTGGAAAATCAGCACTCAACCCGATTAGGGTTTTTAATTGGATGATTGTCCATGTAGTGATTCAATCAATTGGAACCATTAGATCGTCATCTAAAAAATACTAGGGTCCTGACCTCAAATGGTCAACCCATATAAAAGGTCAACCATCCCAAATGGTTTGGGGTTCAAGACTCTAAACGCTTTGCAAACCGTTTAGCCCCCAAACAGTTTGGTGCAACCGTTTGAACCAAGATCTTCAAAACTGTTTGCAAGGGAAACTTGTTGGATTGTGTGCCCAAGATGATGTAATCATCATCTACCTTCATTCATTCAAAAGATACTGCCATTTTTATGATAATTACATCAATGGATCAAGGGAATTTCAAATAGAACAAAACGTTCAACAAATAATGGAGAATTGAATGCAATAACAATATTTAAGGGTTTGAGCTATATAACCCACCTCCAATTGAGCTTCAAAGCTTGGAGATTCAGTCAAAAATGGTGGAGGAAGCTTTTGCAACTCTTCCAAGGCTCTTCCTCAAGCTTTGGAGTGAAAAGATTGGCTAGGATTGAAGATGGAGTGAAATAGAGAAGAAATCATGCATTGTTTTGTGATTTCCACCATGAAATCAAGGTGAAAAAAGATCAAGAAGCTTACCAACAGGTTGGGGGTCGTCCTTCAGCTGCTCCTAGCTCCCTTGGTCGTTTTTGCAAGCAATGATAGGAAGTGGATTCGAAAAAGCCTTTGATTTGGGTTGTAAAAGGTGTTTTTATAAGAAAATCAATGAGAGAGAAAAATACCTTATAAAAATCTTTTAATTCCAAAATTAGTACCGCCTCTTCCCCCTCAATTCCTTGGCCACGAAGCCATCTTATCCCACTTGCAAAACTTCTTCATTATCCAAGAATTAAAAGAAA